>CAKJVC010000150.1:0-1200000 GCA_918026815.1 Chalara sp. BL73 | reverse complement strand
TCCGTCGTGGCCCAAGCGACTACGAACACAAATAACGTCAACAACGGCATATCCGAGAAGCTCACGCTTACAATCCAGGCCATCTCGCAGTTTGTCGCTGCTTTCGTTATTGCATTCACGGTCCAATGGAAACTCACGCTCATCACCATATGCATCGTGCCAACGATTATTGTTGTTAGCAGCATCTGCGTCAGCATCGACTTCAAGTATGAAAATCAGATCCTCTCCATCTATGGCAAGGCGGGATTGTTGGCAGAAGAGGTTTTCTCCACTATGCGCACTATTCATGCATTTTGGCTTCACCCCCGCTTAGCCCAGCAGTACGACAAACTCCTGGGAGACGCTATGCAGGTCGGAATGAGAAAGTCCAAGAACTACGCTGTCTTCTTCTCAGTAGAGTTCTTCTGTATATACTCGGGATATGGGTTAGCATTTTGGCAAGGTATCCGGATGTTTGCGAGCGGAGAGGTCAGCGAATCGGGTGATGTGTTCACCGTCATCCTTGCCGTGATAGTAGCTGCAACCGCCATGACACAGATCGCTCCACAGATTATGGCCATCACGAAAGCCTCATCGAACGCGGCTGAGCTTTTCAAAACGATCGACCGCGAAAGCGAAATTGATCCGCTAGCAGAAGGAAAGGTTCCAGAGCAGTGCAACGGTCACATCGAAATCAACAACATACGTTTTGCTTATCCTGCGAGGCCAGACACCGAGGTCTTAAAGGGTTTATCGCTCTCGATACCAGCCAACAAAACCACGGCACTGGTTGGTGCTTCGGGATCGGGAAAGTCTACGATTGTGGGACTGATCGGTACGTCTCCCATTTTGGTCTCGTCTGGTATAAATCTAATTTCTCAGAGCGCTGGTATAACCACAGCAGCGGCTCCATGCAACTTGATGGAGTCGATATCAGAGAACTGGATCTGAGATGGCTCCGAACACGCGTCCGCTTGGTGCAACAAGAACCAGTTCTCTTCAGCGGCACCATCTACGAGAACGTAGCCTTTGGGCTTCAAGGAACCAAAAAGTCGGGCTTGAGCGATTCTGAGCAGCGTGCCTTGGTTGAGGAAGCCTGCAAAGCTGCTTACGCCGACGAATTTATCGAACGACTACCAAAGGGATACGAGACTCAGGTTGGCGAGCGTGCGATGATGTTGAGTGGAGGACAAAAGCAGCGAATTGCAATTGCTCGAAGCATTGTGTATGTTTTATTTCCAGATGATCGCTTCCAATATACTGATAGTCCGCAGCTCAAATCCAAAGGTTCTCTTACTGGATGAGGCCACATCTGCTCTAGATCCAAAAGCCGAACATATCGTTCAGCAGGCTCTTAACCGCGTGTCAAAGGATCGAACTACCATCATCATCGCTCACAAGCTTGCAACTATCCGCAATGCTGACAACATTGCGGTTATGTCTAGTGGTGCTGTGGTGGAGCAGGGTACACATGAACAACTGCTGGAAGCAGGCGGTGCCTACGCCCGTCTCGTCAAAGCGCAAGACCTTGGTGGCTCCGAGGACGCCGAAAACCCAGATATGAAAGGCAGCAAGGAGCGGGTGTCATTGGTTCGAACGCAGACTCAAGTGGGCTCTGTGCATGGAGAAGCGGCGAAGCAGTCTGCACGAGATGGCATCAATTACAATTTGATCAAGTGTGTTTGCATCGTCCTGTGGGAGCAACGCAGCTTATGGCCCTGGCTTCTTGTCCTGACTCTCACAGCCATTCTTGGAGGTGAGTTACTAA
Organism: Chalara sp. BL73; assembly: GCA_918026815.1. NCBI lineage: Eukaryota > Fungi > Ascomycota > Leotiomycetes > Helotiales > Chalara > Chalara sp. BL73. Next base: position 1,198,253 of record CAKJVC010000150.1, on the reverse strand, counting down.
ATACACTGTCTTCTCAGCTTCTAAAATTGCCTAGGATCCACTTATCCCGCCCAGGCAATTCTTTTTGCGCGTGTCGTTGAAGCTTTCCAGCTGCCACCTGGTCCCGCAAGATCACGGGGCGACTTTTACTCTCTTATGTTTTTCGTCGTCGCACTCGGAAACCTTTTCGTGTACGCAGCGGTTGGCTGGGCGAGCAATGTTGTAGCCCAGGCTGTTTCGCGGCGATATCGACGGGAAATTTTCGAGCTCCTTCTCAAGCAAGACATGGATTTCTTCGACAAAGAGGAGAATGCCACAGGATCTCTGGCAGCCAACTTATCTAATCACCCCAATAGCTTACTCGAGCTGTAAGTCGCTACATGCGGATGCCTTCCATGTGTCGTTTGCGCTGACATGTTCTTCTTGCATAGCCTCGGATACAACATTATGTTGATCTTGATCAACGTTGTCAACGTTCTTTCCAGTTGCATCTTGGCCATTGTTATAGGGTGGAAGCTCGGCTTGACAATAGTGTTTGGCGCTTTGCCTCTTAGTGAGCGGGGCCTCTGCATGGCCAAGTTTAAATAGCTAATACATCTAGTGCTCTTCTGCGGTTATCTACGGATCAGACTGGAGTTCAAGCTGGAGGAGGATACTGAGAAGCGATTCTCCAGCAGTGCCGCCCTCGCCGCTGAGGCTGTTTCTGCAATTCGCACCGTATCCTCGCTTGCTCTTGAACGGTTCGTTATCAACAAATATACTGAACGTCTTCGTGGAGTTGCTCAAAGATCGGTGAGGTCTCTTGTTTGGACTATGTTCTGGTACAGCCTCACTCAATCAATCTCCTTCCTCGCAATGGCTCTAGGATTTTGGTACGGTGGTCGCTTAATTAGCTACGGAGAGTACACTACTGGCCAATTCTTCACAGTGTTTGTTGCCGTCATTTTCTCTGGCGAGGCTGGTGCAACTTTCTTCTCATACACTTCGAGCATTACCAAGGTACGTTCCAGGATGCCCTCTTTTGAGTGGATTACACTGACAAAAGTGCCAGGCTACAACTGCCGCCAACTATGTCTTCTGGCTCCGAAGGCTTAAGCCAGCCGTGGAAGAAGATCCATCCAAGCCCCCTCATGGCGATGACAATGAGAAGGGGCCGGCTCATATTCAAGTTCAAGATCTCGCCTTTGCATATGAGTCTCGCCCGAAGACGAAGGTCCTTGATGAAATTAGCATTGATGTATGTCGCAAGATTCCATGTTTACCCACCTTGCTAACATGGTCAGGTTCGCCCAGGGTCATTCATAGCATTTGTCGGCGCCAGTGGTTGCGGCAAAAGCACCATGATCAGCCTGCTGGAACGTTTCTACGACCCGATCTCTGGTTGCATAGCCTACGACGAACATGCATTAACAGAGCTGTGTCCGAAGAAGTATCGAGGCAATGTGGCTCTGGTTCAGCAGGAGCCTGTACTGTATCAAGGTTCAGTTCGCGATAACATTGCTATGGGTATAGAAGGTGATGTCACGGATGCCCAAGTCGAAGACGCTGCCCGACAGTCCAATATCTGGGAGTTTGTCGAGTCTCTACCTGACGGGCTCGGAACACTTTGCGGTAGTAAAGGAACTCAGCTCAGTGGCGGTAAGTCTTTTGGAAAGCCCTACTTCTGCTCAACACTAATTTGCTTATCAGGCCAACGTCAACGCCTCGCGATTGCCCGCGCGCTCATTCGGCAACCCCGACTGCTTCTTCTGGATGAAGCTACCAGCGCTCTAGATACGGAGTCCGAGCGGGTAGTACAGGCTGCACTGGAGAAGGCGCAGAGCGGCCGGACAACTATTGCGGTCGCTCACCGTTTGAGCACGATCAAGGACGCCGACTTGATTTGTGTCTTCTCGAAGGGTAAAATCGGTGAGATGGGAACGCATTCTCAACTACTTGTAAGTTATATCCCACCCGTTTACGTCACAATTACTGACCTCGCCCTAGTCGAAAAGAGGCATGTACTATGAAATGTGTCTAGGGCAAAGCTTGGACAAGGGCATTCCGTCATAATAATAGATGAGCTGATAAATCTGGAGGAGGATGTAATCTGCATTTCTTCGCATATCTGAAAAGACTTCCACGTCTCCACTTTACAATGTATTTTTAGACTAGCATCCGCATTGTGAGCGGCATGTTCGCTCGCCGGATTTCAAATATTATCCAAGCTCTCCGCATTCAATGCTAAGCGACGTGACTGAGGCTTGGTGGCGAGGCTTGATCGCCCGGCCAAACAAACTAGAACGCTTGGTACATGGGGCGTACTAATGGAGGAGGTGGGCACACGACACTACAGTGGTACGAAAAAAAAAGAGCAAAATAGAGGTGGAGTCGGATATTCCGTTAGTACTGTAACAATAGTGCGCTCCACATGCAATGTTGCTCGCTTTTGGACATCATTCCTCCTTTCGGTCTTCAGTTTTCTCGAATGCTCGCATAAATGGGAAGCTTGACTTGTTTACTCAGTCGCTTCGCTGCCAAGGCGATCCACTCAAAATTTCCAAACTAACTGTTGGTATGCCCCCTCCTTACCTTCCGCGGGGCAACTGGCGTAGCTCTATAGGCTACGCTCTTGCTCTTGATGGATATGGTAATTGTTGTTGTATTAGGTTCTAGATTCTACAGGTTGTGTTGACCACGTGACCTGGTGGGTCATACGCGGATCCATAAACCCCTGCTTCCTACATAAGCCTCAATCTCACTCAACCCCGTAGCTTAGAACCATCCTCAAGAATCAAGCAACCATAATCACACCAGCAAGAGCGTAGTTACAACTACTACGCCTTTTGCTACGTGATAGGTATTCGTCACTCTCTTTTGATTCTTTCAACTTTATTATTTGTTTATTGGTACACGGCAAACAAACAACACTTGCCCCGCATCGCCTCGAGATGTTTTGGATCGGGCAGGAAATATCGGCGCTGCCGTCTAAAGGATAAACTCGATCAATAATACAACTCTGTGCCCCCTAATGCAAGGCTTATTTAATTCTCCTATATATCCGTGTCTTTTCAATGCTGTACACAACAGTCTTGTGGCGCGACCAAATACGCTTGGTGGACCTGTTTCCAGGACAATGGACAGACGACATCTCTTGCGAACTCTTCGATGTTCCGTGGGCTGGACACCTTCGCCAAATGATCAAATATAAAGCTCTCTCCTACGCGTGGGGCTTGTCGAGCCGGCATCCTCCCAGGATCCTTGTCAACGACTGCCAGGTCGAAGTGACGGTCAACCTTGAGTGCGCTTTAAGACATCTCCGGCGACCACACGAGCATGTTATCCTCTGGGTTGATGCACTGGTAATTTACGTCGCTCCAGAAGGGAGAACCCTCTGCTAACGCCAGTCCAGTGCATTAACCAAAGCAATACCAAGGAACGAAATTCCCAAGTTGCTCAAATGCGCGACATCTACAGCACAGCTACCGAGGTAATTGTATTCCTTGGCAATGGCGTGGGTCATCGGATAGGAGAGTTTTCCAAGGATAAAGACCCTGGGGCTTCTATATTGTTCAAAAACGACTCTACCGACGACAGCCTGATAAGCCAATTTCTCTCTGCATGGAGGATGCCATTCCAGAGGAGGCTAGTCGCAGCCCTCGATGTATTTTGCCTTTTAAGTATTCTAGCTAGACCTCCGAATCCATCTAACACATTCGAGCTTCTGGAGGGAATTCCAAGTGCCCATTTAACCGCATTGTTTGAGGCATTACGGAGAATGTTGTCTGTCCGTTGGTGGGATCGGATTTGGGTTGTGCAAGAGGCTGTTGTTGCCAGGACCGTAACTGTGAGATATGGTAATATCTCGGCCCCTTGGGCGATGCTCGCTGATGTTGCGATGCACTCTCGGCAAGAGTCATCAAAATACGCAAACCCAATCTCGACCAATGATACGAAAGTGTTGAGCCTCTTCTCGCAAGTTGTCGCCATCGAGCGCCTTCGTCATACCAAGGAAGGAGACCAGAAGCCAAGTCTCCTGTCACTTCTCAGGGATTTCAGCAACCGCAAGGCGTCCGACGAGCGAGATAAAATATACGCTCTCCTAGGGCTGTGCCAGAGAGGCGGCACTACTGTCAGGCCAAATTACTCCGCCGACGTTAGATCAGCCTATAAAGAGGTTGCAGTCGACATTATACGAACGACCAAGTCCCTCTCCGTACTGACAGGAGATCTGGGTCGCAAAAATAGGCAAGACCTGCCATCGTGGGTTCCGGATTGGAGCGGCACATTTAACGAACATGATCGTGGGCGTGCTAATCTTTTCGACAAGTACAATGCCTGCCGGGGGGTTCCTAGCATCATAAATGGCCACTCAATATTGCATAACATCGAGCAGATGGAACTTTTGGTTAAGTCCCTTAAGAGTGCCGATCGGCCAGCGGACTTTTTGCCACCGTGCATTTCTGTGGCTCTGGAGAGGTATAAAACGGAAGTGGCGCGTTGTAGCGATGTTTGTGACAAGTTGATGAGCTTTTGTCGCCGCACAGGTAGACGAGACATTAATAGGTTTACAGACTTTAGTGCCGTTAGAGCTGACAGGCGGACTGATTCCTTAAGAGTGAGGGGCAAGTGCATTGGAAAAGTGGCCAAGGTTCTGAGGCCGCTCTACTCAACTACAGACATGAACGTAATTTCGGAAACTATCGCCGCTTGGTCTCAAGTCGATCCGCGTCTCGAAGGCATGGAAAGAGACAATTCTATCTCTTATCCTGGGAAAGTGGCATTTATAGCCACTGTCATGTCTGATCTAAAGAAGACCGCAAATGGGCTCGAAAGACTCAAAGACGGCGATGATAGAGTATTAATGTCCTGGTACCAGCAGAGAATATTGAAAACCCAACCGCTTCTAGTCAAGTGTGAGTTTGGGCCACCTACTGCCGAGGTGCTAGACTCCCTCACCGAAGCCATGCTTATATCTGCGACTAATCGAGTATTCTTCATTACAAGAGACGGGCGAATGGGCTTAGGTCCAGCATCGATGACAGAGCACGATAATATATACGTTCTTCCAGGTGGTAGAGTTCCCTTTGTTCTCCGACACGCGAGCCCTGCGGACGATGTCGAGAATGAACACGATCAAGACAAGACATTCCACATAGTCGGCGACTGCTTTCTCCATGGTGCAATGGACGGACAGCTGAGTGGCCCTGAATTCAGAAGCCCCGACGAGGGTAGTCTTCCAGACGACGTTTTCGATGTAGCCATCCTCTCGTTGAAGAGTGAGTGGGAGTCTAAGGCTAAAGAAGTCACTGTTCTCTCAGGCGCTAGCGACGACAGAGAGGCTACAACTCTTACACAACATTCTCTGTCGCGTTGGGCACGCTACGAGGAGGCGGTTAGAGAAAGCTGGAGAAATATCGAACAAGGCGCAAAACTAGAGAGACTTTTTGACGAGATGAGAAAGCTGGGCGATGACTGGACAGAGCTGGAAACAATGCTTAATAACTACCGGATCAACTTGATTTAAGGTGATCCGATTGAATTCGTATTACCTGATTTAAATAAAGTCTAATTATATCTACGTGCCTAGTCTATCCATAACGAATAAAAAGGTTACAATTTCATTTATCTCCCTCTACATAAGGCGGACGCCGACTCTACTTAGGTCAGTGCATAAATAAAATTAGCGTACTCGGAAAAAAAATAGTGGTACAGCTGAATTAAAAGTTGAATTCGGCGATATAATATCATTACGATATCTTTCTTACCTTTTTATAGTATTGTTTGCGAAATGTAAATGTTTGCTTGTTTAAACAACATATTGCAGGCATATTCAAACATGCATCACAAAAACAGATATTTTTTACTGTTACTATAGGATTTTTTGCCTGGTTCCGAAAAAAGCTCAAGTAAGCAACAGGATTTGTATTTTTCAGAGCCGAAAGGCCATTTTTTCACTAACCAGGCAAAGGAACTATTCTAAACAATAACCTAATAGGAAAAAGGAATAAACAGTTTTTTTTAAAAACAAAGATCAAAAATTTTAATTTCTGTAATATGATACTTAGTTGCGGCAAAGACTAAAACACTCACCATCTGAGCCAGAGAATGCTGACATTATCCCTATCTACGATTCCATTTGGATCTATTGCCCGTGCCCGAAACGTGTGAAAAAATCGAAATCACCTTTTGGATGACAAAGCCTCCAAAGCAATGACCAATAAATACCAACAGTCGCATTGAGCAGTTGTTGTCACGGAGAGTTAGGGGCCTATATATCACTGTAGCATGTCGGCCATCAGTGGATTTGCTTTTGGTCGCATGATGCAGTGGTACCATTTTACCCGTCACGGCAGTCCTACTCAGTTAGCATCCTGTCGAAATAACAATATGCTTATCGACCTTCGGCAAAGCAATAATTCCTCGCGGCGATTCATCCGCAATCACAGGATGACTCTGTAGGATAGAATATTTACCGAACTATATCGACTCGTAGGTAAACCGCATGATTCTAGAACGGGTGATAGAGATAGCAACATTCTCTCGTCATTCAGCCAGCTTACCGTTTTGGCGAGCTATGCATCGGTCTCAGCACTAAGACCTAAAACGGCTACGACATTATTATACTTCAGTATGACTATGACACATGCTTCACGGGGAGAGATAACTAACTCCACAAACTGCGCAGATTCTTGCGAGAAAAAGGACGCTTCGTAGATTGTTTTTACACCGAAGTTAGCGCCGTCAGAGTTCGACGTCCAAAGTCCGACAACGGAATGGGGGGCGTTGGCCACCGTACCACCATTCCCTTTCAGGAACACAAAATTGCTTGGCGGGGAAGCTTATCCCTACCCCACAAAAACATGGGGTTGCCATCCTCGTGCTAGACCCACTTGAGGCTTGGCTGCCAAATTCAGCCTAGCACTCCACTTGGCTTTCTGGCCTAATCCAACCTAAAGCAAGGACTTTGATCGTCATTATTCGTAACTCGCAATCTTCGAGTACTCGAACATTACCAGACGACGCATTCTCAATTTGGCAGCCAATCTTCCTGAAAAGACGACTTTATATCTCCTCATGTTGCGACACGCCACAACTGCAACGGATAACTCCCCCAAGAAATCATGCCATACTTGTCGTCGCCGTCGGGTCAAATGTGACCTAGGCACTCCGCAGTGTCAGAAATGTGCTGCAGCAGGACTAAAATGTCTCGGATATGGGAAGTTAATACTCTGGGTACAAGGGGTTGCGAGTCGGGGTAAAATGATGGGAAAGTCTCTGAATGCAACATCTTCCAAACCAGCGGATAGTCAAACCGCAAAATTGACCTTGAGCCCAAGGGTGCTGAACGGCGCTTTTGGTAACACCCCAGACTTTTTCCTGGATGAGGGAACATCATTCAATAAGATTATGCTACCATATACACTGCTAGATCCCTGGTTACAACAACTGGATCCAAGCGCTCGCTACTACATGACCCATTTTCTCACCAATGTCAGTAATGATCTGGTTGTGTACAGCCCGCCTTCTCGGACGTGGAATCCTCTCCTTCTCTTACTAGAGTTCGCTCAAACCTCCTCTGCTCTCTTCCATATTATCATCTCCATGTCCGCTCATCATCTCTACAATCTTGTTGCAAGCACATCTTACGCTCACAAATATCATACTGATTCACTGCGTTGGAAAGCAAAGGCTTTACGGCTGCTGAGCACAGACCTCTCTGGTATTTGTCCCTCCAACTACACGATGCTCTTGACATCCTCGATGTTATTCTCTGATTTTGCCCTTCTCGAGTCCGGCCACGATACGTGGCGCATTCATCTTGACGCTGCAACACGATTGGTCAAGCTGAGAATTTCTTCATCTTCGGTGGCTACCGACGCTCCGAGCGATGAGGAATTCGTTTTCCGTTCATGGATTATGGCTCGCATTGTCCTGTAAGTGTATTTGCCTACGAGGATTTTCTCGTGTTTATCTAACATATTTTCCAGTCAAGATATCTTTGGCTCCACACTCTCAGGTGCAGCTGTGAAATGGGATCTGCAATCATTGATTGGCACAGTCCCCGAACTATATAGCGCTTTGAAATGCGCTGAAGTTGATCATTATCTATCATGCCCGTTGAAGATCGCACAACTGATTGCGTCTGCCTCCTCTCTTCGCAATAAGGGGGATGCCGATGTTTGCTGTCTAGTATCTCACGAATGCCTTTTACAGTCCATTCAGTCCTTTGACCCGGCTGACTGGGCCTTTATCCTCCAAAGATCAACGCCAGTCGATGATTTTATGGAAAGATTCCACGTTGGGTCGGCTTACAAAGCTGCTGCGGCTCTCTACGTATCCCGAATCTTACCAGGCAAAGATTCTTGCAAAGATTCTTGCAGCCATTCTGAATTCCAGCCCCTAAACTTAATATTTGATATCCTGCAGCACGTGTCGCAAATCTCGTGCGACAGTGCATTATTCAAATCAACCATCTGGCCCTGTTATATTGCTGGAGCAGAAACCACCGACCCTAATGACCGATTGAAGGTCGTGCTTCACCTGAGAACAATTTCGCGGCTCATTCCATGGCAAACCACAATTAGCGCAGAGGAGGCTTTGAGTGCTGTATGGAGACGTGTTGACTATCAAGGCCGACGGAACTGGTTGGAAGAATTTCAGGACTTGGGTATATTCATTTATCCAGCCTGAATATCCATGATCAATATGAAAAGGCAGTTAATTATCACAGATGCGTACGTCTAATATTGGGGTGTAATAATACAAAATGTAATTTACCATTACACTACTCTTGGTATTGTGGTATGAATAAGTGGCCGCCTATTCTATAGATGTTATAATTACTATGTATACGCTCAAACCCCCTAATTGGATGATCGGCACCGTTCTTAGATAGGTTTACCAATTCCTTGCACAGTTTTAATGATGAGTGCTTGATATTGCGGTCCCACAGCTAAACCTTGTTAATGCGTCTTGGCTTCCTCGTATAGGCTAGTCTATCGATGTGTTGACAATGTACGTTCGCATCTGGACTTACGTAGTCTGCTTTAGGATATCTGCGACCTTTGATATCAGGCGTCTGCAATATCTATTTAAAGATTCCACACCCTCTCATTGAAGCTAAAACTGTAACTGAAAAACCCACATACAGGCTGATCAGGCGCCGGGATCATCAAGCCATGACTATACCATACTTACGAATAGTCTCCCCGTGTACTCATGACATATACTTTAACTCCAGCGGGGATGATTACTCGCCCCGTCTTTTCTTGTCTTTAAGCGTTACAACTTCTTTGGATACAAGACCTGCAGATCTCATCAGGATCAACATCCGTCTCATTCGTGTTGTGTTGCCAAAAGCTAACAATTTGATCGCCACGACCAGCCACGCCCAACACTTTGTGGAGCGAATTTACCGCCGGTTCTCGATAAAATCGTCTTCGGCAGATGCGCAGCTTGTTAAATCGTGCTCAACAGTTGAAGAGGTCACCCAAGATGTTTTTACTCATTTATTGAGTCCGATTGAAGAATGTTCCAATAGAGGCAGAGTTCTAAATCTACCATTCTCCATGCCTATTCCAACCAACATACCCGGAACATCGAAAACAGCTATGGGAACAATATCTTACGCGATTCTTGCTACCGCAACTACAACAGAAGGAAAGACTATAAGCGCGAGCCAGCAAATACACCTTGCACGCCGTCTCATTTCAGACTATTCGAGCATCCAACATATCCGATCGTTTCCGAATTCAAAAGTTATCGCTGATCTCACACTTTCCCAAAACATAACGACCCAGCCGAGATCGAAACTGAGCTTTTGTACAACGATATTTTTCCGGCGGCCATTTACACCAGCGGAACGCGACACAGAGTTTAAATGTGTTACTGTTAGGGAGCTTCGTTGGCGGGTTGAAGAAACTACCAAGCTGATTGGCCTCTCAGACGGTGACGGTTCGTTGCTAGAATGCGTTACTTGTAAGCGGTGTTTGGTGCGAGAACTATGCAGCGGTTGTCAAAAAGAATACTGGGGGACACAGCAAAATCCAATTGCGATGGCACAAAAGGGGAAGGAACAGGGAGGCTGTTCTGTTAACATCACATTTGGCTTCGATATCCCGAAAAGAGCAGAGCCGGCACAGCAGATTGACGCATCTTTCTACAAGTTTGATTCTGGTCCTTTGCGTCCGCGTTCGCTACCACCCGACCTACATGAGTATTCTCCCACGACTCAGGAACAACTGGCTATTACGGTTGAGCATCGACTAAAAATCGATATAATTATGGGGGAGGACACATTTCAAAAAAGCACTGGCGACTTGGTAGATCGCAGGCTTCCTTGGAAAGGGCTGAGCGCATCGATCCCCATCCGCATTTCCGACGTCGTTGAGCTGGACATTGCACGCGAAGCTCTCCTCGGTAGTAGCCCTCCAAGTTATTCAGGGGTTTGCACGGCGCCTCCGGAATATGTTCATCAATCTTGAGTTTCATAGTGCTACAAAAACAATTTACATTCAATTACCCAAGCTAGGAAATTTGCATCCTCCAATGATTTGTTTACCCAATAAGAAAGAGCAGCTAATGTCAGAACAAAATCCCATGTCGAGCAACCAAACCTGCTGCAATTGAGAATTCTGAACGGCAGCTTGAGGCTATATAGACATCATGTTGTTGGGTAAGTGTGAGCTCGGCTCGACCCACCGCCTCTAAACCAAACCGCCGAGGTGGCTGTCAATTTATCATGTCTCAACTTTGTTGTTACGAGCGTTATCGTGCAAGAGAAGCCGCATGGCATGACTCTTTAGTCTTTGGTTTTCATAGCTTCATAGAGTACCGGTCGAAGTCGAAATTAGACGGCCCTTCCAACAGTCATGTTCCGATATGGCAGCCTGGAACACATCGGAAGTCTTAGTGTAGGTGGAATAGATTTGCCCGATACCTGAAAAATATGATCCCCGCTCACGGCAGCCGAACGTGAAATAGATCAATATTTACTGCAATGTCTCCTACTGCCTTGAATTTGCTCCACCAGTATCTTAGTTACCTATAACTAACGTGTTGATAATGAATGACAAATAGTTTGACACGAAGTGTAACACCAAATACATGACTCAAATCACAGATGGAAAATCCGAATACAACTACTAGCGTCTCAATCCAATAGTGCTCAAATCCGCATCTGACTCAAACGCTTTTCTGTTTGCCATCAACTCAGCGACGTCCCAGTGGCTTGCCAAGAACTTTCCCTTCAAGAAACCTGCCTCTTGGCCAGCCAACCAAACAACAAACTGGCCTGGCAAGTCTTCCTCGTCCCAATCGAACATGTCTTCAGTCAAGCCAGCATTTGCCCCCGCCTGTGTCCAGATGGCGCCAGGATGTAAGGTATGGACGCGCAGCTCCGGATGTTCATGCTGCACATGGCGCATCATGAATGAGAAGGCAGCTTTGCTAGCGCCATATGGGCCTGTTTGTGGAAAGAGCATATAAGACGCATAGCTGGTAATGTCGACGATGACCTTGCCCGCCTCTTTTGGGGTGTCGAGAAACGCATTGACGACGTTCAAGTTGCCGACCACGTTTGTGTCGAACGTTGTTTTCACCTCCGAGAGCGGGGTTCCAGACAGTGGTTTATCGGTCTTTATAAAAGCGGCGGACGTGACGAGCACGTTAACATCTTTGTTCCGCGCGGTCTGTCGGACAGAGGAGAAGACTTTCTGGATCCCGGCTTCGTCCGTGATGCTCACTGCGTGCGTGAGGAACTGGGTGTTTGGAAATGCAGCAGCGAGCTCCGAAGCTGCCCTTTGGAGTGTCTCCTCACGACGTGCAAGGAGCACAATAGTCGATGCTCCAGCGATCGCGAAGTTTCGGGCCGTGGCGAATCCGATACCCGTTGCGCCACCAGTAATCAAGATTGTTTTCCCGGCGGCAGAACTAGTTGGCTTCCGAGGGTCGATTGCAGGATACGGCGCTCGATGCAAAGTTGAGATGAAAGATAGCTTATCAGTAAGACTCATGGTGCTGGAATGACGGTTGCAGTTTCAAATGTCAAGTAGAAAGGAGTGATTGATCTTGATGCAAAAGTTCCTGCTCCTAGCCTCCATTATATATCCTTAAGCAATGGTCTGAGCAGAAATAATTTATGGATTCGTAATTGTTAATCAACAAATATAACGATTCAGCAAAAGCAGATTTGTCAACGGACAAACAGTAAATATAACGATTCAAATTTTGTCCGCATCACGATTAACTGACCCACACCAACCGAGTGCGTGTGCCAAGGCGCTTGGCACAAATAGAAAGTTTCTTCATCATCATCAGGTGACTAACCATATTAATAATAATTTACGCTAACTTTTGGATAACGATATTTCCTAGATTTACTATCCAGACACTTACAAATGGGCATCTCGTTTTATAACGATATGGGCCTATTCCAATAACTCGTTCACTGAGATTTCCTGAGATTTCCCCGACAGATTCTATTGTTTCCCCAAGGATGCCTCGCCAAGCGATAACCATTTCACAAAAAGCCTCGCTCCGAGCCTATCATGAATCAAACCATTCCCTTGACCACAAAGCACTACGCCAATGGTTCCGCCAGCAACACGACCAAAATATTTCCCAGTCAAGTGTTTCGGAAATCCTATCTGCACGGTATCAGGACCTTGATCACTCCATGCACAAGCAGCGCCTTCGTAATGCAAAAAGACGATGTGCGGAACGCTGGCCTCTGCTTGAAGCTGCCCTTCAGGAATGGCTTATAGGAATAAGCGATCAAACGCCAGTAACCACAGATCTGCTGCGAGAAAAGGCTCAGTTGTTTTTCACAGGATCCCAGAGTACCGAGAGATGAACCTACCAAAATTCAGCAACAGTTGGATTGAGGGCTTTAGAGCTCGACATCAAACTGTACCATCGCATAGTTCAGAAGACAGCACCCATGTTGCTAGCCATACTCCTGCTGATCAGTGTATGCGCCAAATAAGACATATGCTGTCTGCATATCAGCCTCGAGACCAGTATTTCTGCACTGAGACCAGTCTATATTGGAAGATGCTTCCTGGATCAGCTCTTGCTAAAGCGCCTATTTGTCGACTGGAAGAAAAAAGAACACGACTTTCAGCACTGCTTTGCACTAATATGGACGGCTCCCATCGCCTGCCGCCTTGGTACATTGGCAGAAACCCTAACCCTCGTGCCTTCCATTCGGCTGGAGCCAACATAAAAGATTTGGGTATGGTTTGGAGACACAATAGCTCAGCACGGATGACAGGGACTGTTTTTAGAGAGTTCCTGCACTGGTTTGACGCTCGTTTGCAGGATAGAAAGATTGTCCTTTTGCTAGATGCACATTCTGCGCGTCGAGTCCTTGCCTCCAACTCCCAGTCCTTTTCTCAAGCTTCTCGAAACCTTGGCCTCAAGAATATGGTTATTATATGGTTACCAATATCCTGTACGAGCGCATATCACCATCTGGAGCAAGAAATTACAGGGATATGGAAGACATACTATCGTAGATGCTGGATACAATATGTCTGCAACCAACTCAGTGCCCACAGAAACCCGCTCACTACGGTGAATGTTATGAAGGCGGTAAGATGGGCTTGCCGCGCTTGGCATGTTGATACTAGCCCGCAAAACATTCGAAATTGCTTCGGGAGATCTGAATGCCTTGAGATTCCTATAGGGGATCAAGCCGACGACGAAGAGACAGAACTAAGAGAGGCGAAAAAGCAACTACAGGGTGCGATTGAACGGCTCGAACAGATGCTGTTTATCAACGATGCTATGGAGATTGACACCTTTATAAATCCACCCTTTGAGTCTTCTGAGAGGGCATGGATTGAGGAGGATCAGACCGCTACTCTATCAAGCTCTGTCGAAGTTCCGGAAGGAGATTCAGATGAAGAGGTGGAATAAAGTCCACGGCTTTCACCGGATCAAGCACTGCACATCGTATCACACAGTATACTGAGTAGCTCATAGTCTTCATTGATGGTCTTAAATAAATCAAAAAAACAAGTTTACAACATGGCGCGTTATTCCATGATCAAGGGCATTGGGGCAAGCCTAGTCTAGCTCATGCCCATGTGCCATTCCGTGTAGGCACTTCAACGTGCAGTAGTGCCGATGGCTCTCCGCTGGGGGGGAGCTTCGTTCCACTGGTATGGATGTTGGGCGCGTCGACGGTTGCTGTCTCTATCCAGAGTCACGAGAACAGGATCAGAGTCATCGCTGTCAGTATTGCCCTGCGTCCATCATGGTTGACAATAATTTCATTTTAACCTACTTAGCAGACTATTATTGCTGTCACGAGCGTTAGAGATCAAGCGTGCTGCGGATGACATGGCGTCGCCTTCATACTATTTATCTTTACTAGGATGTTATTGGACCTTACATGGTACGATCCCTATTAGAATAGACGATGTTGAAAGCAGGCGGGAAAACGTGACCGTACAAGGTGGAACTTGCAGCAGTGCGGCCCAAGCTGCATATAAACCTAGCTGTTCGATCCACCCACCAGGTTTGAGATTCATATCGTGGCTGTAACGGTTAGGAAATGAACTTCTGTAATAGAAAACGAAAAACGCACTCGTAACACTTTTTGTAAACGCTATCCCACTCATCTGAGGTAAATTCTCCAAACATTATGCGCATATAGATAAAGTCAAAATGGTCATGCCAAGTCCACTCGTGTAGCACATCGTCTACCTCCAATATACGGTCCGGGAGCATCCAGGCCACCGGGGGGTGGGGATAAGTCCCCACCACGGACAGTGACTATTGAGATTAGTGCGACGGAAATAAGAAGATTGGGATGAAACTTGCCTTCAGGAACATGTCAGCAACCTCTCTGGGCTAATATTAGTCGGAAATGAACGGCTGGGAGCATTCGTCTAACATACATAGCTCATAAACCGTTTCCGGTTCCAGTGTCGCGGATACTCTAATGTCCTATTATATTAGGACATGCTGCAGCAGTACGTCAAGTACTAGAAGATTTTATTAAGTATGGATTCATTTGGCTTCAGCAAGTGATACGAAAATGTTAAACCCATACTAACCGGGACCTATCCCTATCTGATGGTGCATAAATCCAAAAGTAAGGCACAGGCCGCAGTCTTGGCGGTCACACTATCGACTGGGATTCTCCGATTGTCAGATTAATCTGACACCCCTCGAAAGCCCCATCAAAAAAGGTCATGTACTGGTGAACTTTGTCGCTGAGGGCACCTGCGCACCTATCTCTGTATGCCGGAAGATGCGTCTTTTCCGACGACTGACTGCCAATGTTGAAGTTGGTTATCTTACTGAAGTAGTCGTGGAGCGGGGCCTATGGCCCAGTGGCGGATCCCAAGATGTTTATAAAAACAGTCTTATACCGATCTCTGTTAGGTTTTGGTCCAAGCCTCTTTGCATATCTAAAATTTTATAGTACATCCTCCAACGATGAGAGCTGTTAGGTTCCACGGGCAAAAGGATATCCGACTAGATGAGATTCCAGAACCTGTCTGCGGGCCAGGGCAGGTCAAGATCCGCCCGGCTTTCGTGGGCTTATGTGGCAGTGGTAAGCTTCAACAATGGCGGTTTATTTGGCTTTTTGCAAGACTCTAGAAAATTGCATCAATCTCACTTTTCTGGCGATAGACCTCCACGAGTACGTAGCTGGTCCGCTCATTACACCGGCGACGAAGCCGCATCCTATTACCGGGGCGTTAAACCCAGTGACCCTAGGTCACGAGTTCAGCGGTACGGTTGAGGAAGTCGGGCATGGTGTGGTCGGTGTGCGTGTTGGAGATCGAGTCGCCATCAAGCCGAACATCTACGACGAGACATGCGTGAATTGTCGAATGGAAAGGTTCAACTGTTGTCGTAATACGGGAATATTGGGGTTTAGTGGTAGGCACTCTGTATTTCTATTGAGAGCGATTTGAAACCGCATCCTTACTAATTAATCGGCGGTTAGGTATAGCAGGAGGACTTTCGGACCAGGCTGTTGTTAATGCCAAGCATGCAATCCGCTTACCGGAGAATCTCCCTCTCGATATCGGAGGTATGACACATTCCTCGGTCGCGCTCTCAGATAGCTGCCAACTGAGCAGCTGGAGTAACCTGCTGAGCTGTTCATCGTTCTAGACGATCTAGCCGCTAATACTTGTAAACAGCAATGATCGAGCCGTTAAGTGTGGCCTGGCATGCTGTTGATCGTGGCAGTCCACATGAAGGAGATAGTGCGTTGGTTGTTGGAAGCGGGCCTATCGGGTTGGCTATTATATTGATCCTACAGATGCGAGGCGTGAAAAACATCTTCGTGGCAGAAGTATCCCAAGAACGCCAGAAATTCGCAACACAATTCGGTGCTTCACACATTTTGGACCCAGCCCAGGTCGATGTCATGTCAGAACTAAGAAAGAGGACGGGAGAGACAGGCGTGGACGTTGCATTTGAATGCAGCGGGGTGCAGACAGGCATGGATGATGCAATCGCATGTACCAAAGTCCGCGGTACTACAGTCATAGTGTCGATGTGGGAGAAGAAACCAACAATCGATGCATCTGTACTTGTCGGTAGTGAGAAGCATATTATCGGCACATGCATGTACGAGGATGGCAATTTTGAAGCCATCATCAGCGCAGTTTGTTCAGGTATGTTTCCAACAATCTGTCTCAGAGCCGATCAAAAGTGGCTGAAATGATACTGTATACGTAGGCAAACTTGATCCCAGACCCATGATCACCAGCATGATCCAGATGGAGGAGGTAGAGGAGAAGGGCTTCAAAGCCCTTCTCAGTGAGAGGTTTAAGCATGTCAAGATCCTAGTCAGGGTCTAGCGCGAGAATACTGTTATCTCCCAGCCGTGCCTATTTTCACAGAGAGTAAATAAAATTATCATTACGTCTCTGGCTACGCGGAGGGAATGCAAAATACTCAAGAAACCTTCTACTTCCTCTCCCCTATGATAATTTCCTTGAGTCGCAAGTTCTCAGACGCATGGAAGATGCAATAAATGGCTTGTCTTTCTTCAAGCAGTATTCATTCACACGGTAGGTTCGTGAGATTGGGTAGTTTCTATGGGCCCAAATTGGTGAGGATTATCTAAAGATAATGAAGTTGACCATAGCTATACGCTGGTGACGCAGTAGACATTCACTGGGTGATTTGGAGATCGACTGTCAGTTATACTATCCCCAGATGGGTTCCTGCAGTACCAGATACATATCTGCCTATTGCAACGAAGTGACCCTCCTCCCGTTGGCTCAAATGTATTAATCAACCGAGAGGCATTTGTTAACTCCGAGGCTGGGAGCACGTGGATGCAGGCCAGGTAACTCCAAATGCAGCTTCCCGAGCAATAGCGCCTTGTAGTGTCACTATGAAGCCCTTCCTTAGATATATTAATTCGTATGATTATCGGGTGAGTTAACGAATTTGTCCGAGTGAGCAAGAAAGATTTATGCACACTGATCTATTAACTAAGTAATTGTCATTAATTAGGGGTTTAAGATTGCGACATAAAAGGACAGTGTACGCTCCTCGGAGCTCCTCATTTGGTTTCTACTCGAACAGCACTTCCTTTAACATATCTCCAAGCTTCGCCTCCATCTGCTAGCATCCACTATGGGATTTCCTTCTGCCTCCAGCAGTAGCGTATCCTTTAATCCGGCTCACGATATCCCACCTCTCACCGGAAAAACCATCCTCGTGACTGGAGGCAACACCGGCCTTGGAAAGCAGTCTGTGCTGGAGCTCTCTCGACACGATCCGTTAGAGATCTGGCTTTCGGCGCGCAGTGAAGAGAAAGGAAGAGCGGCCATCGCCGACATCAAGAAAGAAGTTCCTAATGCACGTGTTATGTTTTTGGAGCTGGATTTGTCATCATTTGAGTCCATCAAACAAGCTGCGAATATGTTCCTGGCGTCTGCCTCCCACCTCGACATCCTGATGCTCAACGCAGGAATCATGGCCTGTCCTCGGGGACTAACGAAGGACGGATACGAGATCCAATTCGGCACGAATCACATGGGACATGCGCTGTTAGTGAAGCTTCTCATGCCACTCCTGCTCAAGACCGCAGATAAACACAGCACGGACGTGCGGATCGTCAGTGTCAGTTCAGTGGGCCACCGATTCGCTTTACACGGGGGGATACAGTTCGACACCCTTAAGTGTAGGGCCGAGAATATGTCGACTCATGCTCTCTATGGTCAAAGCAAGATGGCCAATATCATTTACGCAGCGGAACTAGCCAGGCAGCATCCTACGCTGAAAGTGGTGTCGGTTCACCCTGGCCTTGTCAATACGAACCTTTACCGTGTGGAGGGAAAACCACTTCTACGGGCCTTTCAGACATTTATTGCCTCGATCGTGGGTAGGGGCGTGAACGACGGTGCCAAGAATCAACTCTGGGCCTGTGTCGCGCCTGATGTTGACAGCGGAGAGTATTATGAACCTATTGGCGTGCCAGGGAAGGGGAGTAAGGAGACAAAGGATATAGAGTTGGCGCGGAAGCTCTGGGATTGGACGCAGAAAGAGATAGAAGTGCAGGAATTTGTGAACCTTTGATTACTGTTGGTATCACGGGCTTACCTTCCACGGGGCAAAAGGCGCAGCTCTACTTTGTAGGCCACGCTCTTGCTCTTGATGGATATGGTAATGATTGTTGTTGTATTAGGTTCTACTCTAGATTCTACAAAATGGGGGTTGTGCGGACCACGTGACCCGGTGGGTCGTATGTGGATCCGTAAAGCCCCTACTTCCTACAATTACTAACCATCTGCACGTCTCTCAAACCCCTAGTCCCGAGCATAGAATACCAATGATATATCTCAATTAACTGGTTTATTTATTAGAAGCCCTGGTCTCTCTTTCGCTACTTAGACGTGGTTATCGACGTTGGCTCTTTACTGTAGGGCCAACGGAAACCGGGAACCTATGAATCCGATGATGCAGTGTCATCTGGTGATAACGGAAGTTAGATGCAGCAGTTCCGAAATGCCGTCAGAAAAATCTGACTGGGACTTTACCGCTTCTCTTGGCCCACTGCACGTTTTCCTAAAATGGATTGATTTTATACTTCTAGTAGGAACCTAGTCTAGCTAAGATTCCCGCTACCAAGCGCCAGAAGTCATTTGGTCGACAATTTGGCTAACAAGTAAGCCATCACTCGCGCAAAATAAAAGCTTCCAAGTGCCTCCTATGGATGCGATAACCGACGCTAGCAAGATTCTGCCTAGAAGCAGCACCTTGATATTATATCCGCACGACCTTAGCTTAGAGTTCTACTACTTAACAAGACTTCATCTAATAAAGCATTTATGGTTGCCTTGCAAATTAGGGATCTAAGCTTGGGAATGCGGGGTAACACAGACCATTGCGGATCTAATCAAACCGGGAGCACACCAGCCTCCTCTGATCTTTGGCTTAACGAAAATTTCCTGATCTACTCTGGTAGGCAAGTCAAGAACTCTCCAGCCGGATTCTTTAACATGCCCCGCATTGTCTTCACGTCCTGTTACCTCCGCAACTTCGACGACAACAGCAGAAGACGTCTGTTTAGATAACTCAATATATATATCATGGACGGACCGACGATAAGAGCACCCCGACGCAAACGCGCCAAGGCGAACCACAACAATGACGATGGTACAAATCGAAAGAGGATCCAGAATCGCATCTCACAAAGATGCTTACGAGAGCGAGAGCAGGCTCACTCACGCCAAGCGGAAACGTACGTTGACCTCATGAATTCCATAGCACGAGAAGGCGATGACGACGAATCGCGGAACCAGCCAATGTTCAACGCTCATATGAACCTCCTCGATGAGAACCGCCGCCTCTACGATGCACTATTTCGGATGAAAAAGAAACTGTTGAGCCTCAGTAACATGGCAGCCATGGCAGCTGGTAAAGTAGCCCAACTCTGCTAAGCCTCGTCCGACACCGCACTGTACTAATTCGGTATTCCTTAGCTGATCCCATCTTCAACCAACTGTCTTCTACGGCAGACAAGAGATGCCAGGAGGGAGGCGATTCGCGGCCTGAAGTAGATGACGACACAGTAGAAGACAGTGAACCCCTTCCTACCATTGCTCTTTCCAACCGAGGCCAGCAGGACGGAGAACTCTACCGGCTCCGTTAACGTCCCAGCCCCGATTTCCTCTTACGACCTAGGAATCATGCCGTTTTATCCTGATTCCTCACTTCTCCCCTCTTCAAATGGACAGCGAGGGGGACTCCCGACAAGGTTAGCGGTGGATCCACGCTCGGGGCTTAGCCTGGCACAAGGGAGTCTGCTCCCAGAGGTGAACGGAAGTCCGAAACAGCTATTCCAGGTTCAGTACGGGTTCTGTGTTGATCGGATATCTTGTTGCGTTCGCTTTAACTTAGTCGACCGACTGATTAAAGTCAGCATGGCCTACATGTCGCGAGCGCTTGGGGAGGACAGTGTAGCCAGTAGTGTGTACGCCGTAATTACTGCAGTAATCTCACACCTTATTACGTACGGCAGTACAGGCCCTCCCTAAGAATATGTACTAAATAGCACTGCAGTAATATACCTCCTATCTCATACGTACAACGTAATACGGCGTAATACGGTATAATTACACGTGACCCAATTTGACACTTTTTGTCACGGCCTTGGCCCTATCCCAGAGCTTGGCTCCTGACACTGCAGAGCTCGCTAGAGCTTGGCCTCTGCTACCACAGGGCTCGGAATCCCAGAGCTTAGCGACCGAAGCTACAGAGCTCGTTTACACTGGCCCCTGGCCAGCCTCCTGTATATAAAGCACTGCTTTCCTTCCTTTTTTCTGCCTGTAGTTGTTGTAGCTGTCAGCCTGTAGCTGCTGTAGCTGTATGCCTGTAGTTGCTGTAGCTGTATGCTTGTAGCCGGCCACAGGCTCACAGCTACAAACAACCACAGGCTGACATGTTGAACAGGTTAGGTCTAAGGACCATGCCTAAAGTCTATTGTAGGCACCTGTAGGCACTTGTAGGCACCGGTAGGCATCAGTGTGTTGACATGTGGGTATCACGCCTATAAGTAGAAGGATTCTCTCCTGTAGTTTGAATTCTATAACCTTCAGCAATTGATACTAGTTTGCCCTATACTCTCTGAAGGCCACGTGACTTTCTCTATTGAAACATGACAGCTACAACAACTACAGGCATACAGCTACAGCAACCACAGGCATACAGCTTCAGCACAGTTAGAAGATATAAGGAACAGCTAGAGCTTTCCGAAGAAAGGCAAGCTTGAGTTTTCTTACTAGACTAACAAGCATACTTTTGATATCAATACATCACTATTTCTATCACATCGCAGTCACGTGTGCATCCCTATTATATTGCAATCCCTCCTGCTGCTCTCCATTTGTTACATACACATTCAGAAATAATGATTTTAGTACTGTTTGAAAGCTACGATTCGGTGCTTTAATATAAGGCTAGTATTATAATTATAGCGTTAGTATTACGTGAGTTATTCTAACCCTAATAATTAAAGTTATGATAAGGTAGTTGAAAATTCCTTAGGCTAAAGCTTAATTTCAGCCTCACTAGTGGTACCGTATTACGCCGTATTACGCTATATTACAGCGTATTCTGACTAAGCAGTGCGTATTCTTAAAACCGAACTATTACGGCCTACCGTACCGTATTATACCGTACCGTACCGTAATTTACGCCGTGGTATTTTTACGGCCACACTACTAGCTACACTGGGGAAGGACGGGGCACGCCTAAATCAAGATCTGGCAAGCTCTGCGGCATCAACAGCCGCAAAGCCTCGGTCGGCTTACCTGCTAGGAAAGCTTTCTCAGGTCTCTACTCACGTTCTGGCTTGCTGGGGCGGGCAAGAATCCTATCTGTATCAGACGGTTCGTAGACTCGGAGTTTCATTCACTGTGCTCTAATACCAGTATGGGACAGTATACTGACAATGCTGGCAGGGCGTACACACGCCGATGGAGACAATATTCCGATGGCGTCTATCACGTTCGCCAGAAGACAGATTAGCAATCCCTCAGCCCTACCACCCTACTCCGCTGCAGTGTATTTCGCCTTATCATCCCATTGCGATTGACTTTGTGACCTGGCCCTCCATTCGCGATCAGCTCATCCTCCAGGCTCAAGGCTACAACTTAGACACCATTATATATGATCTTGCCCTAAATACAGTCATTGATTTCCCGTCTCTCAGCCTATCCGTCAACATCTACGACTTATTCTGCAATAAAGTCCTCCCATATAGTGTGTTTTTCGAAAGCGGGACCCTAGGACAGGATCCGATGCCATCCAACCATGTTTTTCAGGCCGTGTCAGAACTTCCAATGACAGAGGCGGTAGATCAGATGCTGCTAAAGGAAGTCAGCCAACGTATGCAGTTTGGATTATATGATCAGGGGGGGCCCGAAAACTTTACCGTGCGTGATGGTTCTTCTCCAAGGGACTTTGCTTCTGCAGGCCCAAGATATATGCGGCAACAACGTAATGACTTAGCAATTCAATATGGCTTAAATCGACTGGAACGTTGGAAGCTGAGTCCGGCGTTTGCGAGAAAATATCCTGTAATGAACTGCACCAGTGGTTAGTGTCCTCTTTTTAGTAGGTCTCATATCGTATCCCGACTACAGCTGACTGTTCTTTACAATATATAGAAGTGTCTGCTTTCGAAATGGTTTCATGCACAGAGGTGTCGGGATTATAATGCAAAAATATATTCCAGTTTCCCTACTGATATAATCTTGACGTCTTCGAGCCCAAGAAGTCATTTTGATGCCCGTTAAACAACTATAAAGAGCGACCCGGTGTCCCCATATAAATTAGCAGTTACAACATCGCATCTGGGAAGAAGCATAGCCAAATCTTCACAGCGGGAGGGAACGGCCGCCAGTTTCTGTGGCATCTCCCTGTGACGTAACCTTGCAGGCGGATCGTTGCCCGCCCATGCCTCAACTACTGGCCCCAATATTTGTTTACACTTTCAGCGAGAATAATGAAATATTAACGAGAACAGAACTAGGTATCCGCATTGTCTGGTGATTGGTAAGGCCGGGAAATGACATTCAAGGTCTCGTCGTAGCACCTCGAATACGGTTAGGCAATGGAGATTGATAGCCATAAAGTCCATGCGATGACTCAGAGTCTCTCCGACATCGTGTCCAAGAACTCCCAGGTAAGTCGTGAGATTTTCTATGGAAAGGTGAGTGAAGGTGATGTCAAAAGGGTCGATTGTGAGTGACTTTGTCGGCGCTAGCGGTCCAAGCTTTCCTCAGCCTTGCAGCAAGGCTACAAACTGGGGATCCCAAAGAAGCAGCCAAGCCGCAACCCAGTTTAGAGCTTAAATCGCATCCCTTGACCTATCAATGCCATAAATATAATCCCTGTTTAAATTTCTAGCCTCCCCCTCGATCCCAAACCCAGCTCTCCGAATCATTGTCATCTCTGGCTGATCGGGATCACCATTCTCTTTGATCAACTCGCCAAACTTAATCCGCAATTCCTTCAAGTCTTTCGATACATTCTCATCTCCGCCTAAGCAACTGCCCGCAGCAGCTTTGTTCAAAGCAGCGCTTCCAGTCGTGGTAGTCAGCAACTGGATAAAACCGCCATCCGTTGCACTAACACCGTTTCTCACAAGGGCTACTATTCCCACTATCAAGAATGGAACAGCTAGTCCGAGTGACAGAAAGTAAGGTAGGAAGATGTTGAGCGGCCGAGACAAGGAAAAGACGTTAATGGTATTTCGAATCGTGGCGTTAACTTCGGTTGACCAGAGACCATAGGCGATCATAACCGAAAGCGTTGTGTTTAGTAGAAGGGAGTTGAGGGAGTCTTGTGTGATATTGATGATCAGGCTTTGAGCGGTATTTTCAGCATAGCTGTATTCTTGAAAGCGGTTGTTGAAACGAGACGAGGAAATGAGTAAGTTTGGTGAATTAGTTGTGGAGGCTGAGAAAAAGTGAGCCGAGCATGCGACGAGCTTGGAAATTCCTTACGCAACACACCAAAATGCTCTATTAGAATCTGTTCCGCCCAACCAACGTAATATGTCCACAAATTCCCACCGCCTCCCAGAGGCGGATTAGTGATCATAGTGTTGCTATTTGGGGATAAGAACGGCGCAGTTTCATTTAAGGGACCAGTGATCAAGACTGGAGCTGTGATATTGCCGGTAAGTATCTGGACCAAAGAATCAACAATTGACAAAATGTTTCTATTACGATACCATTCAATGCTGCCTGTGTCCCACATCAAGGGTTCTGTGCTGTTAGTCCAAAGGCCATTAATGGTTATTCCCTGTGTTTCCGGAGTTCCCGCATTCAGGATATCAATCTTCTGTGCTGAACTACTCAACTTTTTGATATTGTTCTCGTAGCCAATGCCTAAAATATACTTTGCACGCCATAAAATACAGTTTAAGGTATTTTTTGACACAACGACATTCCCAACGCTAATCGCAGAAAGCGAGGGGCCCCCCGCTGCATAGAATTCGGGCTCTGCACTGTTAGCTGCAATCGGCAAGTACGTGCTTGTATCGAAGTGGTAATGAGATTGCCGATTCCCAGCATCATCTTGTCTTTGGCTTCCAACATATACAGTGAACGCCAAATTATTAGCAGAAGAAACATTAGATGGAAGTATGTATTCGACATCCGTGCGGGAATCGCATTCAAACCATGGTCCTTCGAATTCGATTGAGTATGAACAATTAACGCCACAGTAAGAGGGCAACGATAACGGTTCTCCTGTTATCAGAACCTGTGTTGCTAATTTGGCCAACGGAGATGTATTGCCGGGAATTGGTCTAGATAATTTAGACATCATGGAGTGGAACTTTTGACCAGGAACTCACGGTATTGTAACGCTGCAACTATTACCGTTATTGACCTCGTGAAAGAGAATGAACCCGCCTAAATAGTAGTCTTGCGCGTCCAAAGCACTTCCGTTGCCCATCCGTGGAATCCCGTTAGATGGATGTGAACTCAGCGCTATAGATGACTTACAAATGACCCATTGAAAGTTGGAGCAGATATAATGGAGATTGAGGTTCGATTCGTTGGGACGACTTTCAGTGCACCAGTTGGAAAAGTGACAGCAACCTGTACGCCCCACATAAATACGGCAAGAAAGAAAAGTAATGGTGCCGCATAAATAGCATCTGCTCGCGCTAGCAGCAATGGATTAGACCGCAAGGAAAACAAGGCCTCAATCGTTGAAACCTTCATTGCGGAAAGACGAAGAACTCGCCATAGGTATTGGCAGAATGCGGTCGCAAGAGCGAAATTCAGGCAGACGCCGAAAAGACTCGCTAGTATGTTGGAAGCTGTCAAGATGTACTATATGATTAAAGTTAGTTTGTGGGAACTTCCAGCGGAAGCAGATTGGCATACCGATTGAGGCGCAACTTTATCTTCCCCATCTGCAGGCTTGCCGTCAATATAGTAGAAGAACCAGACATGGACGGCAGCGATGGCTAAAGCTGCCATAGAAATTGAAGTTAGCCCGTGAAAGTATTTTAATTATATTAGGAGGTATTGCATGTGCTACTTACCAAGGAAAAATGCCCAACCCATGATCAATGGTGTCTTCCATCCAATTCCCCATGTATTAATACCCATCGAATTGTCGTTATGGCTTTCCAATGGAGGATCGAATGATGCTGAAAGGTTCGATTCATGAGTAAAGCTGCTGCCATTCTTCATGTCAGCCGACCGCCTTGTAATAATGAATGGTGACTCTTCGTGAGGTGGTGTTGACTCCATTTTGAATGCAGGGCAGGTCTGCCTCCGTCTTGCCACGGCGTCACCTTGAATATATAGAGATCTGCCCCACGAAGCCCTGCTGGAACGTAACCTAGCCAAGCTCTAAGTGTTCAATTGTGATTTGGTGGCTTGAATGAATCGACTTCGTATTCCGGATTCAGTGCATGGCACTCAGGCTCCCGAGGGCCTCGAAACGAAAGAACCGCAGTTAAGGGGGCTGGGTGGTTTCAGTACGCGATCCTTTCGGTCCTATCTCTATTGGACGATTAGGGGAGCCCGATGAGGCTCCCCGCCGATCCCTAAGGCTAAATGAGAATGAGGTGGGGGCGGGTTCGGGTACCTGCGTTATCTTCCCGCTGTCACCTTAGGGCGAAGAACACTCTATAGCGAATTAACAAAGATGAATGCCCATGAAAATAACAAGAGAAAAGCGTAGAGACCTAAGTTTGTACATTCGACTTTGTTTTTAAACGTACGTTCTGGGAAATGGCGAAAAGGTCATAGCTACGTAATAAAAGTTGACAATGTCAAATCCAATAAATCACGTGCTTACAGTGACTTTAACATCCTTGTTTTGGCCGCCTTGGCATTATGGTTGAGTCAGGGGATCTATCGAATGAAGGTGCTCGTTTGGTGTAACGATCGAGAATCGAAAGCTTACTTGGTAGTATTGCTGATAATATATCACATTGTTATATGGGGGCTAGCCCCCAAACCCCGAGCCTCGCTACGCTCGAGAATAAGGTATTTAAAGGGTTTATAAGAGGGCAAGCCCTCAAACTTCTCTGCGCTCAGAGCCTGTAAAAGAGTTAAGGTCCTCGAAGCTAAAGAAAAGAAATAGGGCTTGAAAAGGCCAGAAACTATGTACAGATACCATGCCACGTATTTACTAATTTTGAATAGAAACGGTAATCGAGAGATTAAGTGATGCGAATAACAAAGTAAAGTTAAGAGCCTGTAAGTACTCCAACAGCCTGTAAATTGGGGGCTAAGCCCCCAAACCCCCTACTTCGCCGCGCGCCCAGCTTTCGCAGCAAACGCACGCGCGGGCCTTTAAACGCTGTGCAAAACTTACATCACAGGATCTAACCTTTTTAAGTCACACGATTCCAATCCAAGCCCCGGAGCCCCTCTTGGTTCGGTGTTATGTGCATACCCACGCCGGGTCCTGACTTTAGTAAGAAAGCAAGCTTTCTAATGGTGGTTGATGCTTCTGCCTGTTATCCGTAGATGCTTTATACAAGCATCAGTAGTTACAGTTTTAGATCAGTAACTCTTCCGCTACCAACTGTTGGAATGACCGGTATTTTAACTCATGGCCTGCTCTGCTCCCATCCAGGCCAAACGCCACAAATGTAACTCGAGCTGAATTGAAACTGCTTGTACTTCTATTTTCATTATATCCAAATCCATCTATTACTTTTTATTCATATCCGGTCCCGAATGGTGTTTGAGTGGTTTCTCACGCTTTGCTTTATATTGTGTGGGAGCAAGTTAACTGGTGTTGGGTACAATAAAAAAAAAAAAAGCTTCACGATGTTGAAATTGGTATTCTAGGCACTTATAACCTCGAACATCTTTGCCTCTTGACTAGCTCTTGCAATTGCAACCATTCCGAATCCTCTTCCACTCTACCCGAGGTAGTCAAGCATATACCGATCTATTAAGCACCTATTCAACTCTTTGTCTGCCACAAGATGTTGTACTCAAATACGCACAGTATTGCCCCTTAATGGCAGTCGATCGATGATTTCTGTACGGTTCCAAAGTGCCAAAATGCCAACAACACAAACCCTGGGAGTCAGCGTTTGGCGCTGCTCATAAACGTGCTACCCTTCATACAACGCCACCAGATGCTTTCCCTAAGCAAGGTATTGTTCATGCAAGACTGCGCAATAAGGCGCGGCACGGCAGTTGTGCCGGCGGCTAAAACGGCTGGTATGTGTAACGAGCATGGCGAGGTTCATGCAAACACGAAATCACACCAGGGGGCGATTCATACCAAAGTCCTATTTGCCCGAGGAGCGGATAATTTCACGCAAGCAAAACAAGGCAATACAAGGCAAACAGAGTCATCTCGGTGGCTGAGCTGCATTGATAGAAGATTGCTGCGCTTATTTCCAGAACCGTCACATCGAATTTGTTTCGTTTTTTTTTTTTTGTATTTTTTGAGATATCTGCTACGCCCCATTTTCATTCTAGTGCCGCTCGTCGACATAGCCCCTTAATTTTGGCTAGTATGCCTCATGCTGAATACGAGCATTGGCATCAATAAGGAATCTCCTGAGGAGTTTTATTGTCTAGGCTAAGTAGAAATACAAATTAGATGTGGCATGAGTTATTTTTTATTCGCCATCCATGCTCTCCTCTTTAAGTCGCATATCAAGCCGTCTTGTTGCACGAACCAAATATTTCTTGTCTTCCACTCACGGTCAGGGTACGTCAAAGATACTTCGAAATGCCGGAGAAGCTCAGGGACGATCTTAGCCATCTCTATGACTGCCATGTGTCTGCCGACGCAAGTTCGTGTGCCAGCGCCGAACACGAAGAAAGACTGTTCCATCTGCCTCAGCTGTTCGTCTGAGCTATCCAACCACCGTTCTGGTTCGAATTTTTCTGGATGCGGAAAAACCTCAGGATCGTGTTGTGTGACCCAGGCATTAATGCCGACAATCGTTCCTTCCGGAATATGCTTGCCACAAATGAACGCACCACCTGTGGGGACATGGCGCTCCAGAAGAAGGCCAACAGATGGGTGGATCCGCATACCCTCCTTAAGGACGGCGTTCATGTAGGGAAGGTGCGTGCTAGATTCTTTGTATGATATCGGTTCACTGAGCTTTGCCGCGGCAGTCGCATTGTCGATCTCTATGACCAGCTTGCGCATCTTCTCCGGGTTCTTAGCCAGGTGATACAAGATAGCCCTCAGAGCAATAGCAGTGGTGTCGGAACCAGCGAAGACATTAGTGCTTAGGTGAACAACTAGGTCTCTAGTCGACATCTTCTCAGGTTCGGTCAACTTGACGCCATACCATCTGCTCAGCATATCGCCTTTGCGTTCGAGAGCTTCGGTATTGAGTTCTCTATCTCTTTCTAGGGCACCTTCCCTGCCAATGACCGCATTAACAGCCTTGAGGGTGAAATTAAGGACTTTGTTCCAGCCTTCCATCGAGGGGATTAGGAAGGGGAGAAGAGGATTACCAAGCAGAAGAGTGTGCATCTCTGGGACTTGGCCACACTGACTAGCATACACCTATTCATATGAGCATGAATACTTCTAATAGCTATGCGTTCCAATAAGGTGGACTTACAAGCAGGCCCTGAATTGTCTCGATCATGCCATCGACGTCTTCACCCAGATTGAGGAAACCCAGCTTCTTTGCGAAGGTCAATTCGCCTACAACATCAAAGGTGTAGTATTGTAGCCATTCTCCTAGGTCAACTGGCTTCTTCTCGTCTGCAAACTTTGAAAGCTTCTTTATGAGCAATTTGCTGCAGGAATCGACAGCGGCCTCATTGGTCAGGAGCGATGTGAAGCTGTACGCGCTGGCAATGACTCTCTTCATCTCACGATGGTATGCTTCGTCCCGCGTAGCGAAGAGGTTCACCTGTGGCTTGTTCTGCCATGTAATGGACTGTATAGGGTAGAATGCAGTCTGCTTCAGCCTTAGCATATAGAACGACCTAAGCCATTCTTCAGGGGAATTCAGTCAGCAACTTCATACCTTTGTATATCCAGATTTTAGACCATAGATGTTTTTAATCTCGCGTGGGTCCGAAACAGATACATGATTTGGTCCAATTCGAACCAGAGGCCCATGTTTCCGGTGTAGGTCAATAGAAGTCCAGTGGGCTTGACCTTTCCGCACATTGTTTAGGCGCCAAAGTTTTGTGTATGCCGCAAGAGTCGGGCCTGGTATGCTCCTCAGCCCACGCTTAAACCGACTCCGTAAGAGATGAATTGCGACGCCAACGAAGAGAAGAGCGAAGAACCATGATGGTGTCGTCAGCAAGGAGGCAATCTCAACAATGCCAAACCCTGAACCCATTCTTGCTCACTTCTACCACCACCCATTCAACGTGTCATCTAGAAGATGCACAGAATCAAAAGATGATGCACGGTGGATATTATACCCCCCTCCTAGATTGCAAATATGCAGAAATAATTTGGCGGGTTGAGAGGGCATAGATCAACCATAGAGGACTTGTCGGCTTTCACAAACGGTTGTCGAAATGAATGGACCCCTAGCAATTCGAGCAAACTACCTTCACCTGTATTTGCTTCTTGACCTGCATATCTTCTGCTATTGTTGAACAGAGTGCCGAATTCCGGACAGCTAGCGTCTCCGCGGGCGGTTTGCGGAACTGTCCAGGTTCTCCGCAAAAGCCACGCAGCAGCTACAGTAGCTAAGCGAGCCCCTTGGATTATCGGAAACTTTGCCTCTTTAGGTAAGCATGGCGAGACGTAGCCGGCCCCGCCACCCCTCTTTTAATTGACTTCGAGCCCCCGTAGGATGTTAGACTCTGTAATTTGAGCATCTTGGACAATACACCACGCTACGTCGTGTCGCCCTCACTAGAAATTGTGCCATCGTCACAGCCTGCAAACGGCGGAAAATCGAGTGTGACGAGAGCACCCGGATTGTGGCCACTGTTACAAAAAAGGGCTGACACGCAGCTTCTGGGAAGATTATGTCTCCATCCGGCCTCCAGATTCCGGATCCTGGGCCACCAGCATCGAACCCACGACACACAAGCTTCTACCACTGGCTACCTCTTTCCGCTGCTCGAGCTTCAGCTTTTGCACCAGTAACACAGTCCTACCGTGCATGAATTATCTAATGCTGAGCTAGGAAAAATAAAATCGGAAACCATTCCGCGGGCAGGCTTCACACACATTTTCCCACCGCACGAGATACTTGCAATAGCAGCACTGCATTGCATTCAGCTTGGCGGCTAGGAGAGCGATCCAGCTATCACAGAGGCTGCAATTCAACATAAACAAAAGGCACTATCCCTTTATACGCTACTTCCCAGCCATATCACGAATATCAATTGCAATGCGCTGTTTGCGTTTTCGTGTCTTCTGACGGTTCTGACCTTAGCCTCTCAAGCTTCGGATGTTACTCGCACGGTGGAAGACATTGCTGATGTCGTGGACATCTTCCGGGTTGTACGCAGTGTAGTGGTGATCGTACGCCAGGAACAAGAGTGGATCGAGGATTCAGAAAGCAATCTTCTGCGGTGGGGTCATTTTACGTCTTACTCCGACTGCAGTACCGACATCCAAAGAAATTTCTCGGAAGCTGGAGTCCAATTACAGGCAGTGTTAAAGTATTGCCAGGAGACTTGCAGAGACAGCAATTTTATGCCTGTTTATCGTCCCTCAATTGAGGTGCTCATCTGTGAGGTTTAGAAGCGATGTGATATAGTCTCGAGAGCAATAGAACAATAATAGTATGCAGCAGGCTAGATACAATAGCAATAAGACTAATCTTTATAGAATCAAAAGAGAGCGAGGATCCTTTGTAATATATAGGTGCCTCCTCGGCTAGCAGCCAGAGGATAGTCAGCCCATTCTAGTTATGTGATCTCCTGTTCCTGACATCATTAGAGGGTATACTTCATATGCTGGGTCCTTAGAAAATACCGTAATCCTTGCCTGGTCGGTCCTGTTACGGAATGATCAACCTGATCTAGTCATTTTGGCGCAGTATGAGGCTCTTATGACTCCTTTGGATGACATATGGTGGCTGAGAGGCTGAGGTAGACTCATCATTGGCTTTACACTGAGACCTTGCATATGTACATTCTCACCACGACCGCCGTGTAACTCGAGGTGTCGGCTAAAATTAATGACGAATGTTGAAAATTATTGACTAGGGCAAAGGGAAACATGATATCTGATAGCGTATACTCTCGCCAAATTGAATATGACGGGAGGGCTGGTAGAGCGATATTTCCAGATGCCATGCATAAGTTCGCCAGGGTTCTGTGTGTTGTAGGTAGATACACCATCAGGGCAGGCGATCTTGGGCTTGCGGATGAAGCCACACCAATTGCTGTTCTTGGTTCACTGACCGCAGTAAGGATAGCGAGTCATGCGGTTAGAAGGTGGGTTGCGTTGATTTGTATCGGAATCTCACCATCAAATTCCTTTATTTCAAGTATCACATTCCAAGCGACCGTGTTACCTTATCAGCCGAAGTAGGCAAAGTCAGTGTTAGTCAAGCAGCACGAACACCCACGACGTCTCTACCGCCCCTCAATTCATGCAAATCTTGCCCAAATAGGAGCATAGTCTTCAGGACACCCGAGTTCTTAAGGGCCAGCACCCTTCAGGACGAGAGAGTGGGGCGCTTTATTGATTGAAGGTGTTGACTCTGTACAGTCTATGATGGAAACGTTTTACTGAAGTTCCTCTGAGCTGTATACCTTGGTGATATGGATCTTCTTTGTGGGGCGCTTCGCGAATTACACGAAGTCTTCCTGATGGCGCTTGTGGGGACCTACACGACTGGTGGTTCGGTAGGTCCGATCGCATTCGTAGAAG
This sequence comes from Chalara sp. BL73, assembly GCA_918026815.1. Lineage (NCBI taxonomy): Eukaryota > Fungi > Ascomycota > Leotiomycetes > Helotiales > Chalara > Chalara sp. BL73. The sequence goes on along the minus strand of CAKJVC010000150.1, from coordinate 1,165,973 downwards.
CCCACATTAATAGGTGGTGGGCCCGTTTTTATTTTTCAGTGTTTGCTGAAACAATCTTGGAATTTAGCTTTCGGTGCCAGGTTCCGCCTGCACTCAAATCTCGCTGTTCGCTCCCTAGTGGCATTAATCGTTGATAATTACTTTTACATAGAGCCCAGGTACTTATACAGGTTACATGCCTTGATTCTCATCCCTTACCTCTATCTCCGTCGCTATTTCTTCTCTTTTGCGAACCCGTTGGTTATTACCTTCATCTCCAGGCACTCATTTTGCAACACTCAATATGGGAAGGTTACTCTGGGGCGACCAGTTTTGGAATGGAAAAAGGAAAGAATATGCAACGAGTGTAATTGGAGCTGGCACAATGCTGATTATCTTGTTCTTCGCTAATATGTGTTATATCTATGGGTCACACTTTGGTAGTGGACATCGAGTCAACAATCTCAATGTGCTGGCAGTGGACTTCGATGGAGGCGTCATTGGTCGGTCACTATCCGCCGCATATGCGAACCTGGAAGGCAGCACCTTTCCGTTGCTCGACTTTGCCGATAAGGTAGAGTATCCCACTGTTCAGGATATCCGAAATGCAGTCTGCCGGGGCAGCTATTGGGCAGGGATTTTCGTCCACTAGGGTGCTTCAAGTCGTCTGTCCAAAGCTCTGAACGGAGGCGCAAAGGCCCAAACCTACGAGTCAAACAGTACTATTACCTATATCTTCAATACTGCACGGTACGCTCCAATCGCGTGGGGCAACATCAGAGGAAGCCTAGAGACGCTCATTGGGGCCTCTAATACTGCCTATCATGTTCTTAACGGGTCCTATGCAATCACAAACATCAACGTTGATGATCCTGCCGCTATGTTGGCATTCACATCTGCGATCACGTCGTCAAGCATCGATATTATGCCTACTTCGCAGGGCACGAGAATGCTTTATAATAACGTTACTATGTTCCTCCCAATTTTGCAGCAGTTTTTCTGACTGATGACTGTAAATGATATTGACAGCTCGTATGGCTTATACGGCCGCTTGCACTCAACCCGGATCGGCTTCATGCGACTACTCCTATCTATGGTGTACACATCTGTTGCCTCAATAACGGTTGCTTGCTATGTATGGGGTTTCAGAGAGGACTGGGGGGTCAGCGAATCCCAGTTCATTCTTACGTGGATGGTGTTTTGGTTGTACATGCATGTCAATTTTGTCATCGTGGATACAATGACAGCTTTCGTACCGGCAAAATTCTTCGCCTTTTTTATACTCACCTGGATTGTCATCAACTATACTAGCACTATTTACCCCTTCGAACTAAGTCCTGGCTTGTATCGATGGGGATATGCACTTCCAGCACATGAAATTTATTCACTCCTAGTGCAGGTCTGGTCAGGCGGTTGCAACAATCAGGCGTATCGTGCACTGCCTACTTTGTTTGCCTGGGAGGTTGTTGGTATGGTCAGCGCCACGGCGGGAATGTTTTATGGGAACTCCAAGGCTAGAAAGGAAATATCTGAATTGGAGGCCAAGGGCGACACCGACGCCCTTCATGGTATTCAGCGCGGCCCATGGGAGGAGATCGAAGAAGCTGAAGAGTTGGCTCGCATTGAGGCGGCGCAGGACCATCATTCCCGCTGCCTTTCTTGCCGTCAGACAAAAGATAACTGCTCGGAGAGATACGGATTGCTTTTAGTACTTGGCGAACCGGAACGGGGTATATCTCCGGACTACTCGGCGTAACTTACCAACATATAGAGTGAAGATCGCAGATATGTGCATGTGCCTGGGGGTTTAATTCGCGCCGAACCATTATGAGTAGCTTTCAAAAAAGAGGATATTTTCAATTGTTTACCTGTTTAAAGCAGCGTATAGGGCTCTGTGTTAGTACCTCGTATTTCTATCCTATACGAGGAAATAGAAGTTGTAAACCGCATGTAGTAGATAAGTATCGATTGTTAAGAGGCAGACGCAAACTCTCATATTAACGAAAAACTCTCTAAGCACAGCCAGTTGCTAAGTTACCCCACATAACCCGCGCTCTATCTGGGTCGCCTAAAGTTTTGATCTACATGGGCAACGAGCAGAACGTCGCGATCGTGCCAATGCCTGGGAATGGGCAAGGCAGCCGCAACATCTTGGATTGGGAGCTGATTCGTTGAGACCAGAAGCGGCCCAAAAAGCGACTTCAGCGGCTCTTATCCAAGTTCTAGTGATCTCCCAACTTTCAGGTTCTACTACCCTGACGAGCGCAATACCGATGGCTCTATGAGGTGTATGGATATTGATGGCAATGCGCTCGCTAAGTTCTTCGCTGAACTTACCAATCCCCCCATCAATATTCTGCGGCATGCCGATTCTCTTGCTTGCGGGTTGGCAATCTAGCTATTTTTAGAAGCGATTTAAATTGATTGGCTCATCAAAGAGTGGATTCTCGCTAAAATTAAAAAAAATTAAAAGGCGCTGGCAAGGGTTATTTTTCGCTTGACTGGAATAGGTATATAGATTGGCCAATATGCAGTAGTGGAAGCTTGCTAAGGCAGATTTATAATCGCCTTTGATTCTTTCACATAAAGGGCCTGTCGAATTCATTTATTCCATAACTCCATTAGTTTAACATAAGATGATCTCAACCACTGCTTCTCACTAACCAGTCAAATCTTACACTCCTCAAATTGATCAAGGAAGTTTCAATATGACAGCGCCTCGTATATTATTCACGGGTGTCACTGGTAAGCAGTGCCGCGTTAGGGAAGTACCAAATTCTGAAAGTCTAACATTGATTCAAAGGCTATCTGGGTGGCGATGCGTGGATAGCGCTTATGCAAGAATTTCCGCATTGGGAACGAACCTCTACTTGTCTAGTCAGAAACAAGGAACGCGGTGCTTTGCTTACGGCTTTATATCCTCAAGCAAGACAAGTTTATGCTGATCTGAGCGACTCAGTAGTGTTAGAAAGAGAAGCTGCCGCCGCGGATATTGTGATCCACTGTGCTAGTATCGAAGACACCAATTCTTCCAAGGCTTTGGCTAGGGGCCTCGCGAAAAGGACAGGGAATGGACCGGGATTTTGGATATGTATGTCTGGTACCGATAACCTCGGATGGCGCACAATTGAGAAACACAACTATGGCGAGGCCGCAGATAAGGTATACGACGATTTTGATGGTATCGCCGAAGTCATAGCCCTCCCGGACACCGCACCTCATCGAGATGTGGAGAAGATTCAGCTAGAATCTGGCTCTGAAAAAACTAAGGTTGCAATCGTGTGTGCTCCCTGTGTTTATGGCCTTGGGAGGGGTTGTGGAAACACACGCAGTATACAGCTTCCTGACCTCGCCAAATATACAATCGAGAAAGGCAAGGGATTTATCGTTGGTAAGGGGCTGAACCAATGGCCAAACATTCACGTTCAAGATCTCAGCAGTATAATTGTAAGTCTGGTCAAAGAAGCCGCAGAAGGTGGTGGTTCCGCAACGTGGAATGAGCAGGGATACTACTTCGCAGAAAATGGGGAGCATGTTTGGAAAGACATTGTAGCGCAGGTGGTTAAGGAGGCAAAGTCTCAAGGCCTTGTTCATAACTCAGATGTCGTTTCTCTTTCAGCGGAGGAGGCGGACAAGCAGATGCCTTTTGCTGGACTTTTCTATGGTACTGATTCAAGGTGTAAAGGGATCCGCGCAAGGAGGGTTCTCGGATGGAAGCCAATTGGATATAGCATAGAGCAGGAGATCTGTCGTGCTGTCAAAGAAGAGGCTGTTCGGCTCCAGACGTAGCATATTCGTTACAATATCAACCAATTACAATAGTCTTACCATTTAGTTAAGGCGATTCTTTCACTATAGATAACCCTTGACTTGGTCTGCAAATTTGGCCAAGATGCAGCTGGATGTCCATGCCGATGACAGGCCATGTCCTCTCTCTTTAGGCAGCTACTTACAGTTCACGCGTCATATGTTAAGAATAGAGAATTCAAACTTATGTAGGAGCGACACAAAATGTTGGCAGGCAGGCGACCATGTGTAAACATCCAACGCATTCTTTTATTGTGGCCTTCGAAACATCGCGAGACACGCTCCAAAGGCAAAGTCTCCGAGGTAACCTAAAAAATATTCTGTACTATATAGTTTTGCTTTGGATTTTCATCTCCAGGGAGCGGGGAGTGGTGTTTATTAAGGATAATTGTCACTGCCATCGCCTTCGTATCCTCTGGTGTTAGTATGAATGATGGTCATAGTGATACCCATATTTTATGTTCGGAATTTTTGTCCCCCCCCCATTCTTCTATGCGCCTAAACGTATTGCCTCCTGATAGATTGTAGTTATCCGAGCGCTAGGTGGTATTCTTGGCATTGCTTGCATAGCAAGCTCCGCTACCATTATTCGATTGCCCTTCCTCCACAAATTTGCGGATCCCGATTGGTTCTCTCAGTCTTCCCTCACTCTCGCATTTATTTTTATTTTCGTGGAGCGTACTGACTGCATTCTCAGGGGCTACTACTGACATCGTATTATGGACCAATATTGAAGTTGGGCTCGGCATTTTTGCCATTACGTATCTTCTCTAAACATGTTATGTTCTGCTCGAGGACTTATTAACTCAAATAATTGTGGGCTGTCTCGCCACAATTCGCCCACTCTTGTCCAGAAACAGGTGAGTGGGCGGGACTGTAAGAGAAGGACAAGCGAAAGGACGAGTCACTGCCATAACAGATAGTGAATCCACCTATGGAGTTGCTTGACTGTGACCCATTAAAGAAAGATGCAAATGGAAGCTTTGAGAACCATCGAGGTGAGGCCATACGAGACTTCACAGAACCACCAGAGCTATACCGACTATATTAGTAAATTGAAAAGCATTCAACGAGGTTGTACTCTTTTGGCAATAATGACGATAGGCTCCGTTGTGAGATTTGCCTCGGGCCGTGCCATAGTACCGAAATTAGGGCGACAGTGTAAGTGGTGGAGATTCGAAAGGCCTCGACAGGGAGTCCGAACGCCGAGGGTTCGCATGAGTCAGCCACCTCGGTGCATTTGGAACTGCTGAAGGTCGATATGACGAACTTGCATCGCCACTCACCTTCAAGCTTTTCCTGGCCGTCTCTCTGCGAAGCATCATGCCCGATCTATCAACCCTTCGCCGTGAAAAGCGGCCTGTAGCACACGACGCCGATGGGGACGACGTGCGGCGTCCCAGGAAACGAGAGAGGTATACGCGTATAGCATGGTGTGTCCTCTAGTTCGAATCCCTCCAGGCGCGGGGAGACCTACTAATATCTGTGTGCAGTGAATCCTGCAAATCCAGAAAGGTCAAATGCAGTGGCAGCCCGCCGTGCAGTCGATGCTCCGAACTCAATGTGGAATGCACATACAATGACTACGTTCCACAGCAACACACTGAGTATGGCCTTTGACCTTGTCTGGCGGCATGAGTCCTGACAACAAGTGATAGTAACGCGGCAATACTAAGAGACCAGAGGGCAAGGATGTCAACCGATACCATCCCACAGGACCTTGTCAAGCTTTTGTCCAGGATGAAAAGAACCTGCGATGAAATTCAATCGTCAACTACTTGTTTTGGCATCGCCTCTCCACCCTATCCGTCACTAACGCGACAGCGATTGCAGAGCGAAGATGCTGGGTTCAGAGATACAACATCTCTTACGAACTTCGTACACTCACTGAATCTCGCTTGGTCAAATTTGGAGCAGAGAGGGGTGCTTTCGGCTCCTGGTCATAACAATGCAAGTCCGTGGGTATCGAAGGATACCGCCCAGTCCCCGGATATCACTATAGCCTTGCTCCGGGCCGCTCGCCCTGTACTCGATATCGGCTATGAAACCGTTTTGCAGCATTTTACGATATTCAAACTCGAAATCTATACCACATATCCGTGTATCAACCTGGACTTTGCCAAACGGAAGATTGACGCTATTTTTAGGATCTCCTCGGCTTCTTCGAACGACGAAGCCGAGGATCTGGAAATAGATCTAATCGATGTCGAGATCATGAAGGTGGTACTCGCCATTGCGATGTTGACAGAAAACAATGAAACCTCATTAGGTTCTGATGTTGAGTCCCATCTCATTTGGAGCACTGATAGATACATGAAGCAAGAGACCGTGCAAGTTGAGGACATCATCATGGCCTCCTTACTGGTAAGTTTTTTCTCAGGGCCCTCTAACCGAGGCGAAATATTGAAATGCTCCTTCGCAGGCAATCTACTTCATACTGAAGGACAAGGCAGCCATGGCATGGCGAATGGCTGGTTTTGCCGGCAAATCATGCCTTGAATTGGGAATGCACAAGGACAGCTTTTTGGAAAATCGGAATGTCGGTTCGGATGAAGCAATCTTCCTAAAGACCTTGTTTTGCTGCGCATATGATCTCGACAAGAGGTGCAGTTTTTTCACGAATCTTCCCTGGACGCTGCAAGACAAAGACATTGATGAGAGTGTTTTTAACCTCGTACGTACTATTGCGATTGTTTATTTGTAGCGAATATTCAGAGCCTCAACCCTATTCAATGGCCACAGTCAAACGGTGTTCCTGTGTTAACTACGGCCACAGAATTCCCGCCACCCTTACTTGTTAGCCATGATAGGCTTAAATCGTATCCATTCCGAGATTATTGAACTTGTCAACTCCTCTATGCCAGAAAATAAGGAAACCGACGAGCGGGCGGAATATCTTGATTTCCGGGTCCAGAAGCTAGCTGAAAGCATTCCCCAGAATGGATTCTTCCCTCCAGACTCGACCGCTGTTCCTCTGCACTCCAAGCAGGCCGCTTTGAAAGCGTTCTTTCAGCTTCGTACAAGCCACATTAGAATGCTTACTCATATCCGATCTCTAAGCTCTTCTCATGCCCTAGCGTGCCGACCGCGGTCGGCACGTACACTGATCTCACTGGCAAAATCCACGGTAGATCTACATGCGAAGACAGTCACACTTGGTGGGGTAAGCCGTTTCTTACAACCAACTCTCAACAAGCTTCTAATGGGATCTATATCTTGCATGTTCCTAGCAGCATCATACGATCCGAATGAGTATGGACCTATGTGTTGCAACGATTTTCACGCAGCTCTCAATACTCTGAGTCAATCCGAATTTCGGCTGAATAGGCTAAATCCAAAGATCTGGTGTACGTTGGATGACTTGCGGAAGATAGGGGAAAGCATTCAAATGCCTACACCAGAACAGTCACCGGTGATAGTGACCAGCTCGGAAAGATCCTCTACCGGGTTTAAAGATATCCCACGGCAATTCGTTGAGGAAGAATTTTTTGGAACGTTTAAACGCATTGATCACGAACCACTTGCAGTCTTTGGAGATACCAACTCGAGGAACTCGGATTCGTCGAACATGAGCAGCTACATTGACTGCATGTATGACGGATCAGCCTTGCCTCCCATCACTTGGAACTATACGTGATCCAGCATACTACAGGAACCACATCTCAGAACCACACTAAGCTAGGAAGCAGATATTCAAGCCACACCTACCTTGTTGCGCTTTCTTCTATCTTTCATTATCTTTAGCTTAGGGTTCTCAGTAGTTTAATCCACGAATCGCCATAGTGCTTTGTGCACTTTTTAGACTGCGGCGAACCCAGTGGGTTGGGTTATACAGCCCACTGGGCTGCCAAGAGTATTTAAAGCCTCAATATGTGGAGAACTTAGCTACAAATATAGAGAACTTGACCTTTCTTTTTCGTTTAAGCTACTTATTGTAACTGGCATAATCCTCAATGGGCTTTTGGCAACCTACTGGGACCCTACTGGTTTGGGTTGTGAATATATTAATAACCGAGCTAACTTACTGTGGCCGCAGTGGATTGGATCGAGAGGTCAAAAACCCAACCCGACCCAACCCATTCTGCAGTCTATCACTTTGTATGTACTGTAACAGCATGATAGTACCGATTCGAAACTTCTGATTTGCGACATTCACCCAGGCTACGGCTACACATGGATTGAGTTTTAATACGTTTGAGCCATTGTTTATGCCTGATGCGATGGCAATTAGTTAAAGGTTAGGAACACGTAATATATTGAAGGAAGATACAATTTTTGGTTGTATGTCAAGTGGCTGGTATTGCAGGTTTATCCATTAGACTATGAGCTGAGCAACCATTATTCTTTCTCACCTGCAGGTTTGCCTGCGCCTAGGGTTTTCAACCTTGGCGTAAGGTAATCCATTAGCCACCGTCGGTATCTAATCTAGGCGAGACGACCTACACCCGCTACTCTTTGCAAAAGTCAAGTAAAAGAGCATACATTTGCAATGTTGTCCCAGTCATGCTTGCGTACCAATATGAGCCTTGAGGAACTCGAATCCTTTGTTGACAATCGCAAAAGTTTCGTCTCCAGGTTTCGCCCTCGCGTCGAAACCGTGGCCAGCCCCTTCGACGAGGACCAACTCTGTCTCCACTCCTTTAGCCTTCAACTCGTCATACGCGTACTGAGAAAACTTGGAGGGGACCAGGGTGTCTGCAGTTCCGTGAATGAAATAGGTTGGCGGAAATCTCCCTTTGGAAAACAGAGGCGCTGGATCTACGCGATCGGAATTGCCATCAGCGATGACAGTCTGCATATGTTTGCCCTCCTTGATGGCGTTGAACATCCAAGCGATCCTAGGATTGCTGAAGTCGGGTCCTTGGGGCCCCATGGGAGGTGGACCACTAGTTGGTGGTGGGATGTCTTTGTATATTTGGTTGGTGAAATCCTTGTCGAATTCTGGGGTCTTGGACATTGCAGGCGAAGGGGTGTTGTAAAATGGATCTTGCAAGTACTTCATGCCATACAAGTCCAAAATCGCGAGCGGCGGGTTGGGGAGACTGGCCTGTCGTTCTCACATTCTTCACATCAGCGAGGGTTTGCTAGGCGCATGGATGGGAAGGTCGGCCTGTGTGCGGGCGGCTGTTCTTGTACCACTTACCGTAAGGAGTGCCAGGGTGCCCCCGCACGAATGCCCCAGTACCACAATTTTTGCACCATTAACATCAATACCTGCGTCCCTCTTCAGCAAGCCCGGCAGGGTGTTCTGGGCCCATCTATAGGTGTCTAGCGCATCTGAGACCGGACCATCATATACAGTCGTGGTAGGGCAGAGTCGATAGTTGGCGGATATAACAACGAAGCCGAGTTCCAGAAGCTTCTCGATGTAATTTTTGGATAGCAGTTCCTTGGAACCGACGGTAAAGTTGCCACCATGGAAGTACAGTGCTGTTAAGTGAAAGAATGGAAATTAGGATCTGTAGCGACGAGACATAAGAGCTTGGGAGTCTTTTTAAAAGGCCTTGAAGAGAAATCCACGAACCTATTGGATGTCTGGCACCTGTATTGTCCTTGCTGTAGTGCACATCTGCAGCTATTCGGACATCCCCAACTTCTTTGAAGACGTATTCATGACTCGCCATACTTGCTGCGATTTGAAGAGAACTGCCCTTTATCTCGTGGTGTGTAGAAGAATCCGAAAATGAAGGTTGGCCGTCAATGTGGTCAATAAAGAGAAATGGATTGCACGCCACTTTCAATCCATCATTACTACAATGCGGCTTTGGCCGAATTTAGGTGGCGAGAGTTCTTATTCAGGAACATTCCGCGGAATGACAAGTGGGGAAGTCAGTTTTATTTCAGACATGGCCTTGTTTTCGGAACTGGCATTTTAATCCACAGGAAACTCACCTAAAGTGGCACAGCTTGGTGGATTTTCAGCATTTACAAACGCTATTTCTTGGCAGCTTAATTCCATCGACCACACATAACTTACTAGTACGGTTGGCCCTTAAGTGGACTCCAGTTTAACATAGTGTTTAGTCGTACCACGTCATATTCACACTCAGTAGTTCTTTGGGCCACCTCCTAACTGCCTAAACGCTAGCGCGAGGTGCCCTCGGTACTAGGTTTGATTCTGGAAATAAGGCTTTACGAAATGTAGATTCTCTCTGTGAGCATGGCTAAAGTCCTGAAATGCAAAAGATTGGCACTAGCGGCTTAATGGTGTATTATTTGAAGAAGTATCATGCAATAACCGCAATGAGATGATTTTCCCAGCTTCTTCGCTCCGCAGGCCATCTTTCGTTTTGCTAGTGACCATCACTCATCTTGCCCATATTGAATGAGATCTCGCCACTCAGCAACTTAAGTTGTTCTGACAGATACATTCCTGTTGTAACATTGCTTAATCGTGCCTCCTCTTCTTGAGTCTTATTATCATATTTCCCAGCTCAGCGAACCAAAGGGACTTAATAGCCCATGGACATTCCGGATTGGCAAGCTCAACATCATAATGGGTCAGGAACTGGCCAACAAATTTGCACACTTCGAAAGCAGCTAGGTTGCGGCCAATACATGTGCGCGAGCCGTAGCCAAACTGCAGAGTCAAGTCAGTCTTTGCATTCGTCGTGCCACATATACCGTGGGATATTTACCGTCGCAAGATTTTTATCCATCAGCTTGATCTGTTCTTCGCTATTGCCCTCACTATGGATCCATCTCTCGGGCTTCCATTCATCAGCGTCGTCGCCAAAAATTGATTTGCACCGATTTTGAGCCAAAGGACTCATGGAGATTGTCGTGGACGGGCCGAGAAAATAACCCTCCAGATGAAGTCCCTCCATGGGTGCCTTCCTCGGCAGTTGATAAACGATACTCGGATGAACCCGAGATCCTTCCTTGATGCAGGCACTAAGAAATGGAAGATCTTTGAGAGCTGCGTATGGTAGATTCCTGACAGGCTCGTTCGCAAGGCCACAATTATTCAGTGCCTCATCCAACTCGGCCTGTAGGCGTCGGTACCGAGCTGAATCCTGTAACAATGGCCCAAGAACGGCTTTTATGGCGACAGATGTTGTGTCGGCTCCGGCGGCAAGGACGTTGCCAATCTCTGCCATGATCGCAGAAATTGATGCTGGGTTTCCTTCAGGGTCTTTCATAGCCAAGAAATGATCCAACATATCTTGCTTCTCAGACTTGCGCGGACCCTCTTTCATGCGGGAGAAAACCTTATCTACCGAGAGTCGCTGAAATGCGCGCGCGTAGTCGGCAATTCGAAGCTTGAAAAGTGGTGCCAGGAATGATGTTATGGGGTGGGCGATCCAGGAGCTTTGTCCGGGTAGGTAGCCGAGATTAGCAACCCAGTAAAACGCACCGTGGATATTTGAAATGAAGCCACTAACATCTTTACCCTCTCTCACGAACCCCATCGTTTGACTTAGACAAAGTGTCCCAACAACATCGTAGGTGAAGTACGATGCCCAAAGGCTAAGATTGATCGCTTCTCCAGTTTCCGCAAACATGTCGAATCTCTCCCATAACGAGCCCAGCACCGTTTGTACTTCCTGCTCCATCGACATAACTGAGGACATACTGTAAAGTCCGGACACTCTCTTCCGTAAGAAAGCGTGCTCTTTTGGGTCTGTAGAACCGAAAAACTAACCACAAGTAAGCCATAATCACCACTGGCCAGTCACCAGACGAACTGAGTTTGCAGTGTTTTGAGACTTGCGCCCGCCTAATGCCTTCCAAGTGTCGTACCAATCTGTCTGTCAGGCGAGTTAGTTTTCTCTTTGTAACCACGCATTACTGCACTGCGTTTGGCTCTCAATTGTGCACCCACCTTAATACTTCCCTTCTGGTGGCTGTAGACAGTTTTGACAAGATCTGGACTGACAACGCTGACTTCATTCGGGGCAACTCTAACGACTGGCCCATATTGGCGATGGAGCGTAAGAATATCGGTATGCCATGTGCCTTGGAAGTATCGGGTTGACCTCCACAGCTCTGTAAACTGTGCGGGAAAAGGACCGGGCACTTTGCGCAAAGGATGCAAAAATACAGAATAAAGTATATGTGTACAAACAATGCAGAAGCCAAAGCCAACAAGCCACATAAGCGGAGACGTACGACAGGTCTGAATGATGCGATCGAGAACCTCCATGGTGTCTAATCCTACGGGTCCGCTGGGTTGCGACTATCCATGAACACACTGACCAGTCAGGATTCACTAGGAAGGTGCCTTTAGGGATTTTATGAATGCGGGCAGGGGGACAATGCCAATGATACGTAGAAGTTCGGCGTCGCTGTGATTGAGAAATACTTGATTGCTGCGATGGTGACTTTAATAGAACATTAGGTAGATAATCTGCGTACCTGAACATAAGTGTCATGCGGGGGAAATGCGGCTAAGGGTCGCATCAGTGCTAGGCTTACCTTGGCTAGCCTTCGCTGTGAGGTTTTGCGGAGAACCCTGGACAGTTCCGCGGAACGGTCCGAGTAGGCGCTACTGCAGCTGACACAGAATCCCGGCTCGAACTGCTGGAGGCCTATTTCGACCGCCGTTTGTTGGCATCAACGCAGGGTCACACAACACGATCCCGAGGTTTTCTCGCATCCAAAAATGTTTGAACCAGAGCGGTGGTTAGTTAGCTCAGAAGAGGAACAGCTGTGGCAGGTGTTACAGTATACCTCTAGCCCTTCCAATATTCCTCTCATGCCTTCCATCAAATCGTTTGTTTTCCCCTTACAGAAGAGTGCCTCCTTCCACCTGATAAATAACCTTGTTCTACACATGTTCTTTTCTCTCAAATCTATTTCCTGGTTAGACTTTTGGAATCCAGATAGCCATGTACACAGCTTCTGTAGGTAAACCTCGCTTCTAAGAGTTACAACTTTCTATCTTATCCTTTCTTTTATGGGGTATCCTTACTCAAATTCTATATCGATTTCTATTCCTTCCTCTTTTAAATCTACTAACTATATATCCAGTTTGCCTTCTTAGAGGCATTAACAGAGGTTCTCATACCCATTTCTCAAAATAGAGATTAGAAGCTGAAGCAAAGCGTAATAGGCCGGCATCACCCATTGCTTCGTTAATCTAGGTTCCGATCACCCCTCTTTTCTCGAGGCGATGGCCAAGGGGAAGAATGAGGCGAAAGGTCGATTTCCCCGGATCATAACGTGTCCCAGTGAGGTATGTAACCCTGACTTCTTCCTTCCCTACGCCCCTGGTACATTAAATGCAATTACTTATCATAAGTTGTCATGACAGATGGTTGCTCTCTCAATGGCCGACGGGTTTGCCCGCTTGACCAGCAAGCCGCAATGCGTAATTGTGCACGTTGACGTAGGAACCCAAGCTTTGGGTGCTGCCGTCCACAACGCATCCTGTGGCCGCGCCCCCGTCCTTATATTCGCAGGTCTCTCCCCTTACACAATTGAAGGGGAAATGAAAGGGTCTCGCACTGAATTCATCCACTGGATTCAAGATGTCCCTGACCAAAAGCAAATCGTCAGCCAATATTGCCGATATAGTGGGGAGATTAAAAGTGGAAAGAATGTTAAGCAGATGGTTAACAGAGCGCTTCAGTTCGCATGCAGTGCTCCCATGGGGCCTGTGTATTTATGTGGTGCGAGAGAAGTTATGGAGGAGGAGATAGCACCGTATCAACTCAAACAGGACCATTGGGGCACAGTAGAACCAGCGGCTCTAAGTGAGAATGGTGTCAAGACAGTTGGTGATGCATTGATTGGAGCGAAGGAACCTTTGGTTATTACGGGTTATAGCGGGAGAAATCATGAGGCTGTCGGAGCATTGGTAAAGCTTGTGAGTACTGTTAAGGGGCTAAGAGTCTTGGATACAGGTGGAAGTGATATGTGTTTCCCGGCAGACCACCGAGGCTGGTTAGGCCTAAGATACGGCGTTGATGAAGCCATCGAATCTGCCGACGTTATCCTGGTTCTAGACTGCGGTACTTCCCATCCTCTTCCCCATGTTTCGCTAAGGCATTACTAATCCAGAGAATATAGATGTCCCGTGGATTAATACACAAAATCGCCCCTCCGCCACCGCCCGGATCTACCACATCGACACCGACGTCCTCAAACACCAAATGCCTGTACACTATATCGCCGCACTAGCCCGTTACTCTGCGGACGCCTTCACGGCCCTAACCCAACTGAACAACTACATCACCTTCTCCCCCTCTACTTCGAAATTTACCTCGCCTTCTTATACCGAAAAATGGGAGTCCCTCCTCACTGCCCATGCCACCCGCATCTCCAACATTGCAGCTGCTGCGCAGCCAAAAGAAGACGGCTCATTCGGGTCCCGCTACCTCTGCACTACCCTCCGCAAGCTCGTCCCATCAGACACTATCTTCGCCGTAGAAGCAGTAACTAACACTGCATTCGTCGCAGATAGCATCCAAGCTACTCTCCCCGGCTCCTGGCTCAACTGTGGCGGCGGCGGGCTGGGTTGGTCTGGTGGCGGAGCCCTGGGAATAAAGCTGGCGTCTGAATACGAGCATGGTGTGGGAAAAGGGAAATTCGTCGTCCAAATCGTAGGCGACGGCTCATTTCTGTTTAGCGTCCCAGGGAGCGTGTACTGGATCTCGCAGCGATACAAGATCCCAATTCTCACCATAGTGTTGAGCAACAAGGGATGGAACGCACCGCGCAAATCCCTCCTCCTGGTCCATCCTGATGGACTGGGATCAAAGGCTACGAACGAGGAATTAAATATTGCTATTTCCGGCCCTGATTATGCTAATATTGCGAAAGCCGCAGCAGGAGGAAATTCTTATGCAGGAAGGGTATCGCTCGCTGATGATTTGGAAAGCATTCTGAAAGAGGCCATTGTGAGTGTGAAGTCTGGAATAACGGCGGTTGTGGAGGCTGTTGTTGTGCCTGGGTGCTAAGCAGAGGTTTGGGAAGTAGCAAGTCTAGTCGAATAAGTCTGTGTGGTCCGGGCTGCAACAATTCAAGCAGTCGATTTAAAGTACCAATACAGTATTTTATTATAGGTCGACTGCTAAAGACACTTTATAAAGACATGAACCCAATGCCCCAGCTTTACAATCAACTGGTGAATCCAGTTATGTACTATTCTGCTCTAATGCTCTAATACCATTAATTCCACCTCGGGTACTGTAGCCGACTGTCAGCTATGCATTTGCAATGCCTGCTTGACCCGTCTCCAGCACTTCTGAAGAGGGCCTATATCAGAGCTTATAGAAAGGTGTGGTATTGGGATAACCCCGCGAGCTATGCACCATTTAACACAGTAGTTACGTGTTGACTTGTGAGTCAATACCGGGGAGCTTGTTTTACCAGCTGCAAGGAAATCAGACATAGTCCGTACACTTTGATTCTTTTCCGCAACCAATGGTGAGCTTCTGACTCCATGGATCGCACATCCTGTCCACGGCTTCAGAGTTGTGCTTCTCATTCTCCGTACTATTTCTTGCTGATCCTCCTGCCTATGTGTTATCACAACCTGTTTCCAAAGTTATATGTCCCCACTTTCCCTTAACCTTGGCTATTAAGAGAGGTGGGGTGTTCTCCCTCATCGAGTGGTGAGAGTTCGGCATTAGGTAACGGCAGTTAGCACCACTCTAACCCAATACGTTTATAACATCAGATATCAGGTATCATTGTATAAACGGTCTGAGTCGCCATCACATCCAAAATGCGGGTTGCTAATGATTACGCAGCTATCAATGTATCTACTTGTCACTAAGTAATACAACCCACTCTTACTTGATATTAAGTTACGGAAGGCCTTAGGTGTTGGATAGACCGTAAATTAGTCATAAGGTGGCTACCGTTTATCGATAGGAAGCCCTGCTGGCTCTTAGAAACATCTCAGCATTTTACACCCTAAACCCCCTAGTAATACATGGATAGTATATTATCAATTCTTAGAGCAAGAATTTCAGGAGAGGAGGTATATAAATACACATACTAAGACTGCCTTGGCATAAATTGTAATATAAGGAGGCAGAGTAATAGTGCACTGCAAATAGCTTAGTAGAGGTTAGTTTAGTATCAGTTTAAGAATAGATTTTACTAGTATCGGGCTCCGCCTTCTCTGTCTCTATGGACCCCTACCAGAGAGCCGGCCAAGCAGGCTCTAATGAAACTCTGAACTAAAAAGATATGTATATTAGGGAGGATTATTAGCTGTACAATATAATGGTAGTGAGTTGGGGGGGGGGGGGGGGGGGGCGCTTTTAATCTACGTTAGTACACATGTGTATTTAGCTCAATAATATCTATTTAGACTATTCTAGTATGCATGATACATTATAAAATATTAAAGCAAGAAGATTGGTAGCGATGAGAGGCGAGGAAGCGTAGGCTACCGGAACTTCGGCAAGTTGACCGGGATGCCACCACACTTTCCGCGGAAGATCTGTTTCCTAGGGAGTTACGGTGCGTAGTATTGAAGAGTATTTATAATTCGTTATGTCGGAGCTGGTAATACTAAAAATTTGTCGGCTCCTGTCAGTGGGTATCCTAGGCTTTATCTTTGATTCTCAATTCAACCCATTTTTCGGCAACAACTCAATCATGGCCAATCTAGAATTCGACGGCCTCCAAATTCCGTGGACTACCACAATACCTCCAGAGGACACGACAGCTATGGCTCCATACGTTAAACAGATTCGCAAGACAGAAACGCTCCCCAAAGGCTGGAAGAAAACTCCAGCCCACCGCGCCTTGCCTTGCGATCTTATCTACAGTCAAAACGAGGAGATCATCCTTCGGGACGGAGTGAAGGTAGGGGTTGTCCCAAATAATAGCTCACCCGTATGCTGTTTATCTGACGTGAGCTCAGATCTATTGCGATGTTATTCGACCGGTCACGGACGATCGCGTGCCCGCTATTCTATCTATTAGCCCATATGGAAAGGGTGGACATGGTACATCAGCTCCACGCACGCTGAATGGGCATTTTATCTGACCAACTCCACTCTAGGATTTCTCATCTTTGACCACCAACCATTTCGACTCGGGCTGCCACAGAGTGGCTGGTCAGGTCTGGAGAAATTCGAAGGGTTCATTGCCCTCACCTAGTTGATTGCTGAGGAGATAGCTGATATCTCTATTTTGCACAGAGTTGACCCTGCCGAATGGGGCTCCCGGGGCTACGCAGTTGTGAATATCGATATTCGTGGTACATGGGAATCGGAGGGTAACATGTACATGGAAGGAACACAACCAGGTAAGCCTCGATAGGCATTGAACCACTTACCACTTGGTCGATATATCTGACGCTTGCTTTCGCAAGGCCGTGATGGCTATGACTGCTGCGAGCATGTAGGAGCTCAACCATGGTGTAGTGGCAGTGTCAGTATGGCTGGTAACTCGTGGCTAGCCACCACCCAGTGGGTTACGGCAGTAGAGTTTCCACCGTCACTGAAGTGCATCGCTCCATGGGAAGGCTTCACAAACTTCTACCGACAAGTATGTGCACGTGGAGGAGTGCCTAAGACGTCTTTCCTTGGCTTCATCGCGAGAAAAACCATTCGCGGCCGGAACAAGCAGGAGGACGTCAAGGCCGCACTGGAAAAGTGGCCATTTTATAATGCTTACTGGCATGACAAGAACGTCGATGCCAGCTCGCTGACTCTCCCGGTCTACGCTGTGGGTAGTTATTCTAGTGCCATTCATCCTTTCGGAACGATCAAGGCTTTCAACGAGGCCCAAAGCAAAGATAAGTGGCTCCGCATTCACTCGACACAGGAGTGGTATGATCTTTATACTCCTGAAGCTACGGATGATCTCCAAAAATTCTTTGATCGCTACTTGAAGGGCATTGAGAACGGATGGGAGCAGACTCCCCGAGTTCGCGTGTCCATATTAACATTTAGAGATCGAGCAGGGCCGGTATGTGAGGATTCTACAAGGCTTTCTAGCTTCCCACTAACGAGTATGAATGACTAGAACCCCATGGACAATATTCCGTTCTCAGAATATCCACCAAAGGACACCCGACACCAGAAATTGTACCTGGCGGAGTCAGGCCTATCCACGGAAAAGGCAAATCAAGCGGCGACTGTCTCGTACCAATCTGACACATACGCAGTCAAGCCAGCTGAGTTCCGTTTGCAATTTGATGCAGACTCTACGCTGGTGGGCTACGCTAAGGTCCGACTTCACATGTCCTGTGCAGACAATAACGATATGGATGTGTATGTGTCATTGCGAAAGGTGGACCGGGATGGAAAAACCCTGGAACACATCAACATCCCATGGCATAGCCTCCCTGACAATGTGAAAACCTCTGAAGACGTGCCTACGACTAATACAACCAAGGTTAATGCCAGCCCCAGGAGGAACTCGTGTACAGGTGGATCATGCTAACAGCTTCACATTATAGTGTTTTGGACCGACTGGTATTCTTCGGGCCTCTCACCGTGCCCAGGATCCCAAGCTATCTACCAATATTATTCCTTATCACCGCCACGACAAAGAAGAGAAGATTGCTCCTGGTACCGTCGTTCCCCTTGATATCGGCCTTTGGCCCATGGGCATCCATTTTAAGAAGGACGAGAGTGTTATGCTACGTGTGCAAGGCTTTATTGATCAGAGCAACGACTTTCCACAACAGATTGACGCCAAATTAGAGAATCTGAACCGCGGCAAGCATACCATTCACTTTGGTGGAGAATATGACTCGCATATCCTTCTTCCGTTTGTGGACCTCGCACAGGAATAGAATTTGCAGCGCAAATATTTAAACCAAGAAAGTGCCTAGATGGCCAGGCGAGACGTAGAAAATAAAATGTCCTTCGGGCAGAATTAGAACACACGTTGCTTTCCTGTAATTAGACAACCCCTTGGTGCCTTCGAACGGTCAACAATGTTAAGTCTTCAACTCAGTGCCCGTCTCAGTAAAACGAACACGCCATAGGCGTAATAAACTATCCAACTCTTGAGGTGTAGGCCTGGACTACGGTAGAAGAGCCCGTCTTATCTCAAGTTAGGCTAATTGAGAGTATAACGCTAGGTGCTCCCATTAGAGAAGGTTATCCTAATTTGTATACGGGCTTGTTGGTGTTAGCTTGATTGTCCCGGCTCTAATGTTGAGTCTAAGGGGTCTTGAAAGACGAGGACTTACGCCAGGCTGGGGTCAAGACAATGCCTTCATGGTAGTACTATGATATCTAGGTTCCCTGTCTTTTTTTTCCCTGGTTGGAAACATGTAAAAATTCGTTAAATCCCGTTTAACCATTAAGAGAAACACCTATCTCTCCACGACAACTACAATGAATCAAATGGCAATTATTGCAAATCAATCTTTTTATATAAAGCTAACTTTTCGATTATAATTATAACTATGCTAGCTTACGTATAATTAAAGAAAGTATTACCAAAGTTACTTAATATGTTTTTTGCTTTGTTATAACCGTTTTTGATAGTTTTAGCTAATCAAAAATAACTACTTAAATTATAGATTTTGTTGTTGCGCTTTGGTGGAGGAGGCTCAAAAGAACGATACGCTGCGAGGCGCGGCAGATTTTTCGCACGCAAGGGGCCGGGAATTTCCGCGGAACAGCCCAGTCCCGCGGCGGTATGCTCGAATAGTACTGAAAGGGGCTGGTAGGTTCATTTTGTGATGAAAGTATATTTAATAAGTTCTCAAGCTACTCAGATGTCCCAATCAAGGTGCGCCCAAGAATACGCCTTGTTTTCTGAACATTTTTATCCTTTCAATCCACCATGGCCTCCCCAGCTATCGCTCTGGTGGCTGACCCTTTGTATGGCGAGAATCCCCACGGTGTCGCGGCTCTAGAAAATCATGTGAGCAAACCCGAACAGTTGAATGGAACCTACGACAAGCCGGATGATATACACAATCACTTCGGCCTCAAATCTCCATGGGAGCAGATCTATCGTCCAAGCGATACAGCTCCTCATGGTCGCTTTGAATGCGAGATGGATGACCTGGTCGTGTACGGCGAGATCCCCGTGACTATTGATGGGACATGGTACCGTGTTCATCCCGATTCCAATACTCTGCCACCACTAAACTTCCCTTTTGTGGATGGCGATGGAATCGTGAGTGCTTACCGCTTCAAGAAGGGCCAAGTCTCGATGAAGGTCAAGTATGTCGAAACGGAGCGGTACCTCCTCGAACGCAACGCGGGCAAGCAGCTATTTGGTCGCTATCGGAACCCATACGACAATCATCCCTGCTTGCGCCTGGCCAATGACACCACAGCCAACACTAATGTTGTTTACTGGGGGGGAGACCTGCTGGCAATTTCAGAAAGGGGACTGCCTTACGCACTAGACCCTGACACACTCGAGACAACGACTTTTGACCCCTATGGCGGTCAGGTAGCGGCCAGGACATTCACCGCTCACCCAAAGATTGACCCATATAAGAATGAGCTTGTGACGTGGGCTTATGCTGCGAAAGGCTTACATAGCCCTGAAATTTGCACCTACTCTGTCGATCCAAATGGCAAGACATCAAATGAATTCTGGTTTAAGCAGGATAAACCAGGCTGGCCACATGACGGATGGGTGACGAAAAATTGGATCATCTTGGCTAACATGCCTTTTGCGGTGAATTCAGACGAAGAGATGCATAAGCCTGGTGCAGATCACTGGGTCTTTGTACCTGGTCAGCCTCAAGAGTTTCTTGTAGCTCCTCGTCACCCTAATACACTACTGCCGCATGGCTGGAAGCAAGGCGAATTCCGCAAATACACAACCGACCACGGCTTGATAATCCATACTGGTAATGCCTGGGAGGAGGCCGACGGTAAACTTACACTGGAGAGTCCCTGGATGACATTCAACACCTTTAAGTTCTGGAATCCACCTGGGTACGAGGAGCCCGAAAAACCAACGTCAGATTGGGTTCGCTGGACGATTGATCTAGACCAGCCAGATGGATCCAAGCTTCCCTCTCCGAAGGTGTTGTACACCGGTATGACTGAGTTTCCAGCCGTCGATGAGCGATTCCTCACGCGCAAGACAAGGACTGTTTACATGAGCACCATTGGGGTTGATAACAAAGGAGTAGCCAGGTTCGACAGTATCCTAAAGCTCAATACCGAAACAGGAGAATTTCACAGATTCCATGCGGCCGAGGGAGGCAGCCTCGCAGAGCCAGTATTTATTCCTCGTTCAGATACTGCACCTGAGGGTGATGGTTGGGTCCTTTCCTACAGTAGTCGGCCTACCTCGCCAAAAGGAGAGCTGATCCTTCTCGACACCGAAGACTTCTCTCGGCCCGTCGCAATCATTCAGCTGCCTTACGCAGCGCGAAATCAGGTCCACGGGAACTGGGTACCAAACCCGCATCCGGGAGAGACACTGCCACCCCTGGGCAAGCCATTCAAGAATGTCAGACCTAGTGTAAAATACGGTCCGTTGACAAAGCTGCAGTAAGATGTATCAGAAACGTTTGCAGTATGAATTTTTTTTTTTCCAGGCTCTGCTCCTTTCTCTATCACCTCTTGATCTTCACCACCTTTGAAATTCTCCCTGGCGTACCGTAAATGCGATCAGGTTCGCAGTCCATTCGTACATTCTATCACGTTAACACGATGGGAGAACTGCAAGCATTCCCGTATCATCCGAAGATAAATGCCCTCAATCCGTTGGCAATGAAACGAAACGTAGAACTCCACTGCACTAATATCCAAGATATTCTAGTCAGGGCGGATGTGCCAACGGAGCGTTGGGCGGAATTGAACAACATTTCCCACCCTCCATGTTGATTAGCTTGATGTCATCAAATGAGCGGGTACCTGGAGCGGAGACGTAGAGCGTTGTTCTCCAGGGACAATCGCAATGGCGAAATAGGGCTAAATTACGGCGGAAGACGGCCCTTGGAAAAGATGTCGACACAGTGTCGCCGCGGAGGCGAGGCTAGCCAAGCTGCAGTCGATTGCAAAAATCCAAAAAGCCTTCGCGTTTAAGAACATTTAATAAAAATATTGCATTTATACACTTTCGCTCACTGCTCTACAGCCACGCATTAAAAAAAAAAAAACATTGCATGGTAAAATGATCGCCAAAGTAAGTAAGGTTCTTATCCATCACTCTAGTTCTTCTCACTGTTTGCCTCCGTCACTAAGCCATCTCTCCGGTTTCCATTAGTCGGCATCCTCTCTGAAGATCGCCTTACATGTATTCTGGGCCAAGGGACCCATGAAAATTGTCGCAGAAGGGCTGATGTAGAAACCCTCTAGGTCCAGACCCTGTAAGGGCACTTTCTTTCGGAAGCTGATACACAATACTTAGGTGGATTCTAGAGCCTTCCTTGACGCATGCCTCGAGGTATGGAATATTTTTGACGGCTGGATAGGCGGGGGTGGCGCACTCGGTTGGCCACCACTACCACAAGCCTTTACTGCTTCGTCCAATTCCGCCCCGCGGGCGTTTATAATGGCTAGAGTCTCGTAAGAGAGGTGCTACTTTGGCTTTTTTTTTTTTTGGCTACCGACGTAGTATCCGCTCCAGCTGCTAAAAGATTGTCAACTTCAGTGAGGATTTCCGGCATCGTGGCCGGCTGTCCGTTTTCCCCTTTCATATCCAGGAAGTAGTCTAACATATCCTGGCGTGGATCACCAGCCTTGCGTGTTTTCATCCGAGAAATTACCTCGCCGATTGGCAGCTGCAAAACGATTTAGTATAGTTAGTGATTCGAAGGCTGGAAAGCCGACAAAGCAATCCCATCCCACGATTTGTGATCAATTTTTGCTGTTCCGGGAGATAGCTGATGTTGGGAATCCAATAAAAGGAGCCATGGATGTTCTCAATGAACCTCCGCTGATCCCTCTTTTCCTGGATGAAGTTCATATATTGGCTCAAACAAGGCGTACCGACAAAGTCGTAAGTGAAATATAACGCCAGTAGCCGAGATTGATAGGCTCTCGGTGCTCGACGAAGGCGTCGAATCTTTCCCAAAAGGTGCCCAGTACGGCTTGGGCTTTTGGCTGCAACGATATAATGGATGTCATTGAATAGACGCCAGAAACTCTCTCCTTGAGAAAACCATAATCTCTAAGGTCGGTGGTGCCAAAGAACTAAAGATTAGGCCAGTCTAGGTGTTCATTCGCCTTTTCATCTCCACATACCATGCTCACTTTGCCTTAGGCCCTCCCAGTGTCATCCCAAACGTTATACCAATCTGTCTGCGAGTGGGGCTATACATAGGTTGATATCTATTTGCTGCCATCTCACCTTTCTGGTCCCCTTCTGGTGATTGTAAGCAGCCTTGGTAAGCTCTGGGCCAACAACGCTGACTTCGTCTGGCGACAACCTCACAACTGGCCCATACTTGCGATGGATTTCAGGAACATCCTCATGCCATGTAATACTGAAATATCTAGATATTCGCTATAATTCAGTTACTCGGGCCTAGAATGGACTGGGCACTTTACTTAAGGGATGGAAAAACAGGCCGTACAGGAACTGTGCTATGCCAAGCAGAAGTACAAATCCCAGAGCAAGCTAGATTGGACGCGTGTAGCCGTCATAACAGGTGCCCTTAGGTAAAATCATGGTGCCCGGTTAAGTAACGAGACCGGAAACTTAGAAAAAGGTATTTGTTGAAAATCTAGCGAGAAGTGAAAGTGGTGGATAAAGTAGGCCGGAATATTTGTTGAACTCGATCAAACCCTCCTAGTAAAGACAGGCAGATTACGATGAGCTCATTTCAGCGAAGTTATGCTAGGAGAGGATATTCATCTAAGGGGATTTGACACCGAAATGTGTTCCGCCTACTGCGCTTCAACGATTCTGTTGCTGAGGAAATGACCGGGATTATGCTTTCACTGTTCAGCCCCGCCTGGAGTGCTCCGTGGCCAATCTCAAGCGGATCCCTCTTATGTGGGCATATGGAACTAAATCATTCTCGATTCTTAGCTGTACACTTCCACAGTCACTCGAACCTTCATTTATCAACCAGGCATACAAAAATACTTCGCCTCCTGCCAATGATCCACCTCCAATGGGGCCTAATGACCCCGGCTTTGGTAAATACAGAGTAGCCTAGATGTTCAATGCCATCGGGTTGGGTAAACTCATGCAGACCATTGCCGCTGGTGGCAATTTCGACCGTATCGATCCCGTAAGTCTATTTTCCAAAGGAAAGTTCCCACTGACATACTTCATTCATGGAACCGCGGACACCCTGGTTGATCAGGAATTCTCTTAATGAGCGCATAATGAAGTCAAGAGTCACGGGTCCGAGAGCCATTTAGTGCTTATCGAAGGAGCAGGGCATGGCTCTGACGCCGCTGCCCAACCAAGAGACGATAAATTTGCTGCTGTTTGTCGGGGTTTGAGTTCCTAAGGAATCATGTATAAAATTGGCGCGGATTTCGCCTCCTTTCCCACAGCTGATTCAAGAGTTGAGAACCAGTTCCGGCGCAATCCAGCGGAGGGAATGGTGTGTGAAATTGATGTATTGAATGTCATAAAGCCAGTCATAGTGTAAATAGAGCTGCTCGATCATTGAAAAAACCAAAGCTGTTCAATGGTAGCTCCCAGCTCGAATTCATCTCTCCAGGTGCTGGGAAGAAATCGAGATCTGCCTGTTCACAAGGCGGAAAGAAGTCAGTGCCAGTGGATGACTGCTGGGCCTGCAGTATTTGGGCGGGTTCGGAATACACGTCTGAAGTAATGACGGTTGGGAATGGCCTTTCCAGTGGCGGCATTTGCATGGTCTCTCCTTTTCTTCGTAGATCGTCCAACGAGTTGAAGACATCACAGTCTTGGCCTCTCTGGCGATGTGGAGATTGACCTAGGATGTCCAGAGCGGTATGGAAGGCATTGCGGCACATGACTCCATAGACTTTTGGACTGTACGAAGCCGCTAAGAGCATACAAGAAACAGATTCCATTAGATATCTGTCCATCATAGATCGAAAAAGCCTTGCGACCTCTCGATAGCCGACTGCGGATATCAACTTGGTATGTATTTCTACAGTAAATATGGCTCGTGAGATTAATGCGTGTGCCCGCTGTGGCCGGCCCGAGAGCGCCTGAGACGAGCTCAGAGATCGAACTTGTGTCAGCATCTTGATTTGAGTAGTGCGAAGTGTAATGAAGGTTTCCATGGTCTTTTGAGTCGAAGGCGAAGGAAGAACTTTCGATTCGAGAGGGAAGAGTTGAATTTCTCGAGCACTTTCCATCAATTTTTGGATTTGGAATTCAAGGAACTCGGCTCGCTCCTCAGTTTCCCTACCACCACACTTCGATATTGAATTATGATGCTTGACCACCTCGCTGTGGATGCGGTTCAATTTGACCATTGTTAGCAAAAATGGGTGTCGCCCATCCTTGTATGTAAAGTCAGCATCCCTCTACAAAAGGAGCCCACTTATTGTTGTTTCTCGTCAAAAAACGAAGGCAGGTGATTTCTCTGAGAACTTACCATGTTCAAAACCCGGTCATCGATGTCCTTATCATGCAGAGCGGAAGGAAGGCCCATATCAAAGCTGCACCTCTTATCGAGATCGTAAACACAGGAGAAAAGGTCCTGGAGGAAATCGTAAGTTGGAAGGCGATTGTCACGAGTCTCGTTGGGTCTCTCCTTATGTAGGCCCAACTCAAGACATGCCTTGACAGCGACTCCGGACATTCTCCAGGCCTTGGCAGCTTGATCTTGTAGGATGAAATAAATTGTCTGAACGATAGATCATGAGTACTCCACGGCTCCCAATCCTTTAGGGGGCGGGTCGGAAAGGGAGACTTACCATCAAGGTAGCCATGATGACATCTTCAATATGAGGCACCTCCTGCTTCATGTTGGTGTCCACATTCCAAATGAGGTGCTCCTCGAGTTTGGAGCTCCATGGGTGGTCACTGTTGTCTTGAATCAGCATTCCAATAGCTAAAGTCACCTTCAAGATCTCCATATCAATCAGGTCCAGACCTAGAATCACAGGCTCGCCATTGGCAGATGGTGATTGAGGACCAAACACAGCCTCTATCCTATCCATGGCGAAATCTAGGTCGATACATGGGTACACAACGTAGACTTCTTGAGTGAACGTTTCAAAAAGTTGCAAGACATGCTCGTAGCCGAAATCGAGGACTTCCGAAGCAGCTTGAAGATCTACTACAGGGATATCTTCAGGTTGGGTGATCTCTCGCAATGCTGATGGGAGTGGTTGATCATGATGGCTCGGTGGAACTCCTTCTCGCGGGCCTAGAACTGCACGGGCCATACCTGTGGGAGAAATCGAGTCCGAGGGACTTCTCGACGCATTTTGGAGCATTAAATCGCGGTGGTTAGACCACCTTCGTTTCAGAGAAAAGCTACGTGGTGGGATGCTGGCAGGCTGGGTGGAAGATGACTGAATCCCATCGCAAATTCTCTTCATTGAAACCAACACTTGCCTAAGCTCTTGCTGGGAGACGTCGGACACCCGTCCTGCCTCTCGGTTTATTCGACGTGGGATTTGCCTGTCGCACAGAGATTAGACCTTATGCTGGGGTAACCAAAGTTCGAATTTGATCGTACCTAGGCGCCGGCTGAGGAAGATAATTATGATAATGGCAATGGGCGTTGTTTTCCGTGCATCGCATACACGGCATATTACCACTACATTTGACCTTCTTCGTTTTGCAGAATTCACTGGATAGATAGAGTGAGCAGTTGCCTCTTCCAAGCAGGCTTTGAGATGCTCACCATGCAATACGGGTATACCTCCGTCTTTTCTTAGGTTGTCGTATCCTTTCAGGCCCAGAGGTGCAATCCCCAGGGCTATCACGTGCCGAATTTGTAGTAGGGTCCATGTTAGGCGGTATTAGTGAACGGCCGACCCTGGGTGGGAAACTTGGTGAGATTGAGGTATGGGTTCCGACAAAGTTGAATCGAAAAGATAAATAATCCCCCTTCAGCGCTTGGTTCGCTAAAGATAATCCTACGGGAGGGCTTTGGTAACCTTACCCCGCAAACTGAAATCTGGGGACCCTGTGGGGTGCAGCCGAGGCGCAAGCTAGGGACTTCAGCTCGACCTCGTACTCGTAGCAAAGTCGATGCCCCCGCACCTGCAATCGGCGGCATCTAAGCTCGGATAACGAAAAGTACGGCCTCGCTAACCTCTTCGACCGGAACCAGCCGCGGAACAACATTCTACAGGGATGCCAAATCATTTCAGTGGATGGTGCATGGCGGCTACCTTGGTCCATACATTGATGTCCGAAGGGAACTAAATCCCCGCCTCGGCCTAAAGTTGAGTCACTTCATAGGCTCTCACATCCTCAAAAGGCTAACTAAATATGGACATTACTACGCAGGGCGTTCCTATCCTAGGCAATCTACCACATATTCCAACCCAGCACTCCTGGTTACAATTCAAAGCCTGGCCTGACGACTATGGGCCAATCTTCCGTCTGAAACTTGGTCTGCGTGAACATGTAGTCATCTCTTCGGAGGCAATTGTCGATGATCTTCTGCGGGAACGCGGTAGTTTTTATTCATCAGGGGAGCAGGTTCTGATGCCAGCGGGTCTACTGTCGCGTAATTTACGCCATTTGCCACACCCTACAGCGGTATTTGTGGCGGATCCCTCCTAGAGAACTTTTAGACTGAGTTGGAAGACCGATGATAGCTCAAGATCGATGGTGACGAGTTCGAAAATTTATGCGTCAGCGTACTATGCCTCAGATGGCAACCACAAATGAACCGTCGCAGTCTCTCGAGTTGAAACGCCTGGTCTACAGCCTTTTCCGAGATCCCACCAACATCGCTCTCCACCTACAGGAAAGGCGGCGTGAAGCCATGCTTTGCTCTGATGTTACTTGAAAACCAGGAGACATTTGAGCCGACTGATGACGAAGGAGCATACACGGTTGGAACCATATTTGAAGCTGGCAGTGGAACAACTAGTGCAGCAATGCCGAACTTCGTTTTTGCTATGACCCATTACCTAGAAAGGTAGGAACAAATGTGGAAGAGCTCGATCGGGTTTGTGGGACCGGAATACCTGAATTCGAAGACATTCCGGAGTTGCCCACTGTCCGAGCAGTCATCAAAGAAATAATGCGATAGCGCCTTGTCACCGCAGGAGGCATACCCCACCAGCTTACGAAAGTGATATCTACGATGATTATTTTCTGCCGGCTGGGGCTATGGTACATGCCAATCAGTAGGCCATACATCGCGACCCTAAGCTATACCCCGACCCTGAGACTTTTAATCCTACGGGTTGGTTGGCAAAGGAGTTTCCTACCTACAATGAGCCTCTCTCAAAATTCCCAAACTTGCAGAATTTCACTGCATTCGGCTCAGGCCGTCGAATATGTCCTGGGATGAATATTGCAGGGCGATCACTCTACATTCTCGCAGCTCGAATCGCTTGGGCTTGGAAAATATCGAAGAAGCAGGATTCTGCCGGTCGTGAAATATCAGTGCGACTCTACGATTATGCGGTTGGCTTCAATACAATGCCAAATCTGTGGTTGTTTGAGCTGGTCATGTGGAATAAGGAACGAAAAGAGGCTATTGTCAAAGCATGGGAGGAAGCAATGAGCAGTAATCCTCTGAGCGGCTAGTAAGTGGTTCCCTCGATGAATTCTATGAGACTGCATGGAGTTCCCTTGGCTTTCCCAGCGAGTGTTTACTGCCAAAATAGAGTTAAGTAGAACAGCCATTGAATCTAAAATGAGTCACATCCCTAGCTGCCTCTGGTAAATTTGCTTCTGAGTACGGCAGAACTTGGACCCTCACTACACTGCTTACAAGAGTCTAGCTGCCTTGAACCTCGAAGCTCTCACCCGCTGCACACGCAGTAAGATGTTCCATGTCTGGAGCATATCCTTCTGCCTATGCCTTTGACAAAAATCATGTAACTTTTCTTTGTGGAGCCGTTTCCTCGATTAGGCGCCGGCATCCAGTCTACACATCTAAGATAATAGTGTCACAGAAAACAGAGTCACGAACCAATAAACCATCCACGAGAGTCTACTTAGGTCGCTCATTTCTAACCAATCACAACGATCGCGTGAGGCGGAACATCAGCAACCTCGGGTAGTGCACCACCCTACAGCCCATCGCTCATAAGCGGGGCAAGACCAAGATTCCAGAGGCAAATCTCAAAACAGGCGACATGTGGACTGTGACTGCAGCGTTGACGAAAGAACACTCACCACCAATGAAGTCATCATTATATCTTCAAGTTTCTCGCTCTCTTGTTTCAAATTGGTATCAACATTCCAGATGAGATGGGTCTCAAGATCAGAAGTTATTGAGTTTTCACGGTCTCCCTGTGATAACATCGCGATGCTGCAACTCCCTTCATGACCTCTCGGCATTGATCAGTTCTATTTCCAGATCTTGAACTTCACTATTCAAATTGAGTGTGCAGTACACCGTCTTATGCTTTAATGCAGAAGCAAGAGATTCAGGGTTATAAAAAGATCAATTCTGAATTGAAAGGCTACAAGAGATCGTGGCAAGCACAATAGAGTACCTGACTCGCCTACGACACACCAGAAGGTATTATGCTTAGTGCTATGCTACCACCGTATCCGCCACATCCAAACATTCCTCGTGAGGCGAGTACAAGAATAAACGAGTTAACAGCATGAGGCATCAGAAGCTAGATCTTGAACATTGCATAGATTGGCTTTTGATGGTTCATGAATTCCAGGAGCATTTTAGATAACTTCTTCTTGCTGCACCCTGCCGTCTATCCATTTTTCGGCTCGGACATCGACCATCTCAGCCTTAGCACGGGCCTGCTCTTCAACTAGGATAAGTTCGGCTGGAGCGTCAATGTGGTCATTGAACTCCTTCTTCGGATCGAAGGAGAACCATGCAGCTGCCATATGTCAGCACTATTCATGTGCGGTTGAGATATGCCTATTTCTTACCTATGATACCCGGGACCACGAAGCAGGCTGCTGCAATCCATACATTCCGGAAAGCAGTGTAATATGCGTCCACCAGTCCAGCGCCAGCAGCTGACAGAATCTCTGATGTAATCCCTGGAATTTTCATTAACGCATCCTGATCGTGGGCGAGAAGAGCAGGAATAAGAGCAGACAGAGAAGTTGGTGGTAGGCCAAGCGGTAGGGTAGTCTCAGCTATCTTGGCAGGGATGTTCTTGGACAGCGTGTTATTGAAGATTGCATTGTTGATTGCCAGGCCGACAGTGGCACCCAGAGCTCTAATAGACATTATGAGGCCAGTGCCAATTGAAATTAGCTCAGCAGTTGTGCTCAGCTGACCAGCCACCACGATCAGGGGCAGGATGAACCCTAAAGCTATTCCGCTGATGATCGCATATGCCCAGAATCCGTTGGGATCGCTACGTGGTGTCACAGTTGCCATTACGACAAAGAAAAGTAACAAGCATAAGAATCCGCTTAAGAGTGGCCACCGGACTAGTTTATAGCGCCTTGAGATTTGAGAAATGATGATCGCACTCACTGAGGTGGCCAGGAACATAATCATGAAGTGTAGGCCGGAGTCTAAGAGATCGGTGTTCCTGAAAACACTAATTTCGAAGGCATAGTATGTGTTGACAGCAAAGAATACTAGTCCTTCGTCGAAGATGGTGATCAAGGCAATCGGGAAGTTCCTGGTTTTGAAAAGGTCATGGTGAACCATTCCATCGTTCTTGAAACGCCATTCGTATAGGCAAAACGCAGCCAGGAGAATAACACCGATGGTGAGTGGCGCAAGAATGTGAGGATCCTTCCAAGGGTAAGGATTCTGACTCCATGCTAATGCAATGCAGAATAGCACTAGGCCGGGTGTTAAGAGGAGGTAACCTACCCAGTCCAGCCTTCGAAGCTTCTCGCTGGTGCTCAGAGATATTTGCAGTTCTCGTGGCGGCGGGTTGTAGCATATGATGACGGCGAGCGTGGCAACTCCAAAAATAGCCGCTACAAGATAGAAGAAGCTTCTGTAGTTGTCCTGACCGGCGCGTACCAATGAGCCCCCCATACAGATAACAATTATTGCAGCCAGGCCGGAGGTCAGGTTCAAGCTCGTCTGCGCAAATGGCCTGTAGCTCCGAGGCAAAACTTCTGAGACGACAGCAAACGAAAGGGCCTGTGTACCAGAGCAGATGCCTATAATTATGAAGCCTCCTATGACGGTATCCATCGACTGGGCTCGAGAAATAATTATCGAGCCAGCAAAGCCGCATGCTTGGGATCCGACGAGGAACCATTTTCTACCCCAGTAGTCGGCAGCCTGGCTTACCGGAGGACAAAGGGCTGTTGTTAGGATGTTGATAGAGGTACTCAACCATACAGTCCGATCGGACCCCCCAAGCAGCTGTGCAAAAGTCTGTGCGAAGAATCCAGATCCAATAATCATCATGATTTGTGCGAGGTACGCAAAGTTTATCGCCTGTCAGTTGACTTAGCATCCCATATCGTGACAAGGACCGATCAAAATCATACCCCAACCACAACCAATGTCCTTGCATGTACACGAATACCTCTATCCTCATCTTCAAGGCCTGTGTTGGGCTCGCGATCAGTGGACACCGTACTCATGGTCGACGGCAGCGACTGTAAATGCTCCCAAATGCTGTCGGATAGAATGACCAAATTTCTATATTCGGAAGATATCAGCGATTTGTGCGCCACCTATTTCGGTACAATGACAAGGAAAACACGCGACTGGACAACCAGGACATGGTTTGGCACGTAAAATAGATCGGAAGGGACATGTGCGGAGGTGTAGCTGACTTATAATGCTCACAATGTCAACCTTGTGGCTGCGAAGGTTGGCTGGGTGGATTGAATTTTCAAACGGTATCGATGTGGTTTGTAGTACACGAACCAGAGACTTTCGATCGAAAATTGATAAATGAGCTTGCTGATTATTGTTTCATGCTTTTCATGCTTACTTATGACGGCTCAACGCCATGCCCTACAATATTCCCCTCCCTTTGATTGGAACAAATTTAAGGTTCCTCAGATTACATGGGGACCCCACATTCACCTCCACAAATACGAATTCCGGAGAAGGTTCCGCGGGATTAAATCTGTACTATCTCAATATCAACAACATGCAGCGGCAGGCGTCTAGGCTCGGGCTTCAGTATATCAAATCTCAAATATGCCGAAAGACGCTGCCGTGTCGCGTCGAAGGATGCCGGAATTTTCCTACTAGTCACTAACTCAAGGAAGCATACGAAGAACTGACCCAGGGGATTTTGGGACTATTCTATCCGTCAACTAATGACAAGGATTTAATCAAAGATAGCCCCTACCACCACAATGGTTCGTGGTTCATAGATTCAATTCCCCTAACCCATCCCTTCTCAGGATATGCAGGCTACATGCCACTTCCATCTAAGTCTAATGTACAGCTCGTTGTTCTAAAACGACATGAGGGCGGGCCCTCTCTTATCCGGCGTTCGTGCTTTCTAGCTCTGTACTCTGTTCCTAAATCTCCCAGGTTGCTCCGCAAAGTCTAACACAGTGTTGAGTTCTTTGGCTGTAATCTTGCTTCCCTTTTGTGTTCTGCCGCCTGGCATTGTTGTAACGCTCCTAATAAGCCCGTATTCTATTGTTGTGATGCTCTCGCAGATCCTCTAATTGGTCCTCTGGCCAATAGATCCTATTTCTAACACAGATTGTTAGGAATATGAAACTGATAGAGGGTATCATGTCGATAGAATACGAGTTGTAGGTGCTTGTATTGTATGTGTCGGTCGACTGCATCTCACGGGTCGCCGGGCAGACTAGTGATTTCACTTAGTATGCTCGTTGGCGTCAGGTGTAAGATGTGTGTCGATTGTTGTTTCTAAGCTACGTGTCGCGAAGAGGTTGTAGGTCCCGAAAGGGACCTACAACTCTTCACGTGACTAGTTACATGCGTTCCAACAGTATGTCATGTATCTACGTTGTAGACTTGTAAGAGATTTTCTAGCTCCTCGGCTTACGGGAGTATGCCAAGGAGCTAGAGCACCTCACGCACACACAGATTATAGCCGTAATTGTAGAGAATATCATCACTACATAACGCTTTTATAAGCCTGTATTCCATCGCCGTGATACCCTCACAGATCCTCTAATTGACTCCCTGCCTAATACCTCCTATTTCTGACACAGGTGAATGTTGTCACTGGTCACGTGT
This sequence comes from Chalara sp. BL73, assembly GCA_918026815.1. Lineage (NCBI taxonomy): Eukaryota > Fungi > Ascomycota > Leotiomycetes > Helotiales > Chalara > Chalara sp. BL73. Next base: position 1,133,116 of record CAKJVC010000150.1, on the reverse strand, counting down.
GATGCGGCGACTTGTAAATAAATATGAAGGTCACATTTATCAATTGAACGTTGTTCAATGGATCCATAAAAGCATATTGGGAGCAATGGTTAGCATTCTCAAATTCAAAGTGGTCCAAAACAGAAGAATCTCGATATGGTAAGGTCCAATTTTGTGAAAAGTCTTGGTCGGGTAAACCCATTGGCTCTGTTACCGATCCTATCCAAGCACAAAGTTGCACATTAACGCTATGAGTTCCCGCTTATCTTACTGTATATGTTGGCGCCTGAATTGCCCCGCCCGAACACATCGTCATCCCGTCGCTCATACCAAAATCCTACGATGTTAGCTCGGGCACTTGGAAAGGTACAATTTCTTCGATGAGGAGTTATTCTGCATCTAGAACCTGCTGCTTCTCACGTCTGTCAGCCAAATCTTCGTGTGCGTTGGCCTGTCCTCCAGCAGAATACTACTGTTCCTAAAACTCAAACCGACGAAACTCGCCGCACCACGTCCAAGCCATCCGTGGTCCTCCTCCTTATCTCCACCAGAGCCTGGCTTCTCCAACCAGCCTGAGTACTCTCTTGCTGCAGCACATGGGACCCACCCAAGTAGAGCAAAGCTTCGAATAGTCGCTAGATTCCTTCTAAAGAAGGTTCTCTCTTCTCACTGCAATGCATATCAATTCTCGGGCCGGAGCTAATACGATTTGCTGGAATAGCAACCTGGAATCCCAAAACTCAGTGGTCAGCAGTTCGGACAGGCACCACTTGAATACGCCGACTATGGCTTCCAAAATTAAGCTCACGGCCGATGCTTATACTGTAGGACTTATTTACATCAAGCTCCTGGAGTTGAAGGCGATAACTGTGATGTTGGACGAGAAGCACGAGTCAATCCCTCTGCGCCTAGAGGACGACAACGAATATACGCTAGGAAAAATTGGAAACCACAATGTTGCCATTGCAGGGCCTCCAAGAGGTGCGCAAGGGAAAGTGGCTATTGCTGACGTCGTGGGCCGGATACGCTTGACCTTTAAGAATATCAGAGTAGGTTTGCTAGTTGGGATTGGGGGAGGGGTGCCTCACCTTCCGAAGCATGACGTTCGGCTGGGAGATGTCGTGGTCGGCGCACCGGAGGTAGGGCCCGCCGTCGTGCAATATGACCTTGGGAAACAACTTCCAGATGATATTGAAGTCACCCGAACACTCAATAAACCTCCAGCACTACTGCTAAAGGTTGTTGACAAGGTAGACAACCAGTACTATATGACAGAAGAAGGAGAGGAGGACTTGTTCATAAATCACCTACAACGCTTCGAGAAGCTTCCAAGGATGAAAGATCTGTACAGGAACCCCTCTCTCCCCGACCGGCTATTCTTAGCCAATTATAACCACGAAGATGGCACACAGTGCAGTTTACACGACCAGCGTTACGAGGTAGAACGACCGGATCGTGACCCCCCAGGAGAGATTCGAATACATTATAGCACGATTCTCTCAGGAGATTTAGTCATGAAGTCTGGGGAGAAGAGAGATGAGATCAGCTCAAAGTATAACAATGCACTTTGCTTTGAAATGGAAGCGGCTGGCTTGATGGATGTCTTCCCTTGTCTTGTTATTCGGGGAATTTGCGATTACTCGGACTCGCATAAGAACAAGAACTGGCAGGAATATGCGGCGGCAACGGCTGCCGCGTATGCTCGAGAAATTATTCTCACTATGGCGGAGAGAGTGGTAGAGGAGATAAAATATTTACGAAACGGTTAGTCAAAACAATATTTTCTAAGTTTATTTCTACGAATATGAGATATATAACACGTGACCATATGTGAGTGACCGTAGGCATTCACCAGATCGGTCAAAACCTTAGGGTTTGGATACATGGGAGTACTGGTATTCATTTGGCTATGGGCAGGGATGGAGGAACTATAGCAACATCATATCTCATCTCGAGTAGAGTCACGTGGGAAAATTTCTGTAAATTTGCCCATAATTTTTGTATTCCTGCTACGAATATTACGTCTCCTAAACATATTTTGCAACACCGGGTAAACGGATTTGACTATATTTGTATAGCTAACAATGGCTTTGTGTATCAGGCGCCAGCGATACCGATTCCAACCCTCCCGATCCAACTATCATGCAGCTCCTTAAGTCTCTCCATTTCAGAGAGATGTATGATCGCCAAAACGATATCAAGCCCGCCGCGGATGGTACATGTACATGGTTACTGGAACACAAGACATTACGAGAGTGGCTTGATCAGAAGCAAGGATTGCTATGGATCCGGGGAAATCCAGGCACTGGAAAGTCAACTCTGCTGAGGCACGCCCTTCGGAAAATTAACGAACTTAAACCTCGATCTCTAAATAAAGTTCTGCTTGCTTCATTCTTCTTCCATGGCCGTGGCACCGAGCTCCAGAAAACAGCTCTTGGTCTCTTCCAATCAATTTTATATCAAACTATTGACCACATTCGTGAACAAGTGCCCGATTTGTTATCTGACCTTAAAAAGTCTTTTGAGAAGAAATGCGAGGCTATAGGAGGGCCTGGAATAGACTGGAACTGGCATCTGAGTGAGCTACAAAATATCCTTGAGAGTTTGTTTGAGAAGCTCTTGAAGTCTGGCAGATACTCGATACGAATCATTGTTGATGCGCTAGATGAATGCGGGGAGAAGGCGGCCATTGAAATTGTAAGGGGATTTCAGAGGCTTTTGAGGGCTTCGTTTACTCATGAAACTCGGTACAAAAATACTCTCGGCATTTGTTTCTCCTGTCGTCACTATCCAGCCTTATTCTTGGATTATGGGCCGGAGATTTGCGTCGAGACGGAAAATAAAACTGATATAACGACGTATGTGCGATATGAACTCAAAGGTAACCGAAGCCGGCTCCAGGACGCGATAATAGAACGTGCGGGTGGCAGTTTCCAATGGGCATCTCTTGCTGTTGATAAAGTTATCCAACTCGAGCTTAGAGGGGAAGACCGCAGGGTGATTAGTAATGTAATCCAACGGACTCCCCAAAACTTAAATGAGCTCTATCGGGAGCTCCTAACAGACATAGACCCGGACAACAGACCAAGGTCACTAAAACTTATACAGTGGATACTTTTCGCTACTCAGCCTCTGACCTTAGACGAATTGCGCTTTGCAATGGTTATCGACGCCGACACGCCGTACAGGTCACTGCGACAATGCCGAGATGCAGAAGAATACACCGACGATAATGAACTGATGCAGAGGAGAGTTAAACACCTTTCTTGTGGGCTCGCCGAGATCCGACTGCGTGATAACAAACGAATTGTGCAGTTTATTCACCAATCCGTCATCGACTTCTTGGTCCTCCAAGGCGGTCTACGACTCATCGACAGGACTCGGATGTCGATTGATTTAGCCATCGGTCATGCACACCATCGCCTCTCCAGGTCATGCATTCGTTATATGGCAATGGAAGAGGTAGGATACTTTGAAAGAGTGGATCGGGAGAACTTAGGAATTGAGTTCCCTTTTGTTCGCTACGCGATAACATCCTGGGTGATACATGCGGAGCAAGCCGAGGCTAAAAATATCTCTCAATCTGATCTTTTGGACTATTTACGCTGGCCATCAAGGGACCTCTTGCAACGATGGAGCCGCTTATATCGAGCACTGGACCCATCCTCGAAAGATTGCCCACCAGGGGGACCAAGTCTACTCCATGTTGTGTCGAGATCCAGCCTGATAAGTGCCTTGCGAGCTATATTAGAAGATTCGTTCAATTTTAATGCCTGCGCTAACTCAAAAGACGACTCTGGATGGACGCCACTATCCAGGGCTGTATGTAAATGGGACGAGGCAGTAGTGAAGCTTCTAATTAAGAAAGATGCCGTTGACCGTAACTCTAAGGATCCTTCGTTTGGTCGGACCCCGCTGCTGTGGGCCGTGGAGAATAGGAATGAAGAGGTGGCAAAGATGTTGTTGGCTTTTAGCGACGTTAGTGTTAATTTGGAAGACAATTACGGATGGACGCCGCTGCTGCTAGCGACACGTAATGGGGACAGTGCTATGGTGAAGTTGCTAACTGAGAAGAATGCAAATCGCCTGGGAAAGTTTGGAGGCCCAAAGTATGATCAGACGCTGCTAGTAGCGTCAGAGAGAGGATTCAATGACCTGGTGGGTTTATTGCTTGAGAGAGACGGCATTGAACTCAACCCTAAGGGTTCTAATGGTCTAACGCCGTTATGGCTGGCAGTAAGAAACAGGCATACAGGAGTAGTGAAGCTACTAATCGAGAAAGAGGGAGTCGATCTTAACTTCAAAGAACCTCAGTATGGGCAAACACCTCTATCATGGGCAGCGGAGCACGGGTACGAAGAGACGGTGAAGCTACTAATTAAGAAAGATATAGTTGACCTAAATACCATAGACTCTCGATATGGTCGGACGCCGTTGTTATGGGCGGCGCGGAATGGACATGACGCGGTGGTGAAGCTACTTCTCGAAAAAGATGGGTCCGAGCTAAACATTAAAGACTCCGAGTACGGTCATACCCCATTGTCATGGGCGGCGGAGAGGGGCTATGTGACAATAGCACAATTACTAATTAGGAAAGGTGGTGTTGACCTAAACTCTGTGGCCCCTTGGTATGGTCAGACGCCGTTATCGTTGGCAGCAGAGAGAGGGCATGTAAGGGTAGTAGCGATATTACTTGAGACAGACGGAGTGGACCTAGACGCTAAAGATCCGGAGAATCGGACGCCGTTACTCTGGGCAGCACGAAGTGGACATGCGGAAGTAGTGAGACTGCTGCTTCAAAAAGGTGGTGTGAACCCAAACTGTAGAGAGTCTAAGTTTGGTCGGACACCATTGTGGTGGGCGGAAAAGAACGGCCACAAAGAGGTAAGGTGGCTATTGGCAATGAACAGCCGCAGCAAAGGTGAATAATGTGTCGGTGACACTGGCCGCCGGAGGGGCAGTGATATCCATCTATCTAGGAAAGAAGATGAATGCGCAAGGCTGGCCAAGTAACAGAGGCTAGCCTGCCCTATTCATTGAGAGCATCAGCCGTGTTGAGAAGATTGACGGCTTACGATCAAACTGATAAAGCAACACTCGCTCCTCTTGACTAGCTTCAGCTAGCATAAATCATCCCAACCGTCGTTCGAGGAGCGACTGTCGACTTTCGCGAAAGTATCCTGGACAATAGATTGATCTAGGACTGTAGAACCACGACAGGGACCAAGGTCAAGCTAGCTGCGGGGATCCCTCCGAATCCCTCCGTTGCTTTTTAGGATGACCCACGCACATGATTTTAAGTTTACAGATACATAGCCGGAGGCAAAGGGGATCGCTTGCTTACCACGGTTGTGTCCAAAATATTCGGCTCCACCACTGTTTTAATCGGATAACCTGAACCCGGAGATAACGGCTAGATTATAGTGTTGAACAGAAGGCGTTATGTAGTGATCGTTATAGGGCTTACTTCTTCTAAGGTTTTAATCCAATAGCTTGAGTGTTTAGGTTAAAAATTAGGGCGGCAAGGTGCTGGCTATGGTTTACCTACCTAAATAGGCAATAGGTATGCTTTGTAAGAACGGCCCCCAAGTATTCCTCAGTAAGTTGTAACTTCTAACTTCTAAACTAAGTCAATCTTGGACAGACGAGATCTTGAAACCACCGGGACACAAGTACCGAAAAACACCATCAGGATCGTACTTCGCAGCCACCTCCCTGATTCTCTTGACGTTTTCCTTGCTGTAGTTCTGAAACACCTCCTGCGTGGGGTGCGCATAGTTGGCGGTAGTCCAGCTCAAGAGGCCATCAATCGAATTAGCAAACTCCCGCAAGCCCTCGTAAACTCGTCATAGTCGAGGCAAAGCCCAAAGCTCCATCTCCGGCGTCCGTACCATCACTATCATGTTGCTCAAGGCCCATGATATTTCCGCCTACTTCAACAAATCTCTGGATAAATGAGAGCGGAAGTGGCTGAAATACACACTGTGTCTTGAAGCCACCATCTTTAATATGGTCCTGCAACTCCTCCACGAGAGCATCATGTAGCTCAGCCGCTTTCATTATGATGGAAGTGTCGTTCTTGAAGCACAGGGTGAACCAATTGGCGCTGGAAATGCTCGTCAGAGATTTGCTGTGTATTAAGCCCCAGGGGACAAATTCGCGACTCACTAGTAATTATTTTCCTGTTCAGTGGTGTCCAAGAGTCCAAGAATGCTATCCTTCTTGTATGATTTCCAGGTCTCCGGAAACGCCAGCCATTTATCTAAGATTGGTGGCTTTTCCACGCCAGCCACGTTGGCGTACAAGGCGGCAACAATGGTGACGGGCTTTGGTGTTAGTTTGCACAACAGACGGATCAGATTGGTATCCGGATCAGCTAGAAGCTAGAACCCTCTTGACGAAGCCGACTATGGCTTCGGCTGCCTCAGGAAATATTTCCTTTGGGAGCATGGCCCCACCGCCCCAAATTGTGCTGCACGGCAAAGCACGCATGGTGACGTGGTAACAATTCCAAAATTATTGCCACCCCCTTGAGAGCCTTAAAAAGATCCGCGTGCTCCCCTGTAGCATCGGTAATTACGATCCGGCCGTCGGCTAACACCACCTCGTAGGAAACGACCTGGTCGCATGCGAAGCCATAACGGCCCGTGAAGGGTGTTATACCCCTGGTTGAAGCGAGCCCGGCAATGCCAACGCTGGCTCCCAGGCTGCTCCCACGGCTCTTTCGTACTTGGCGAGCCTTTCATAAATCTGTTGATATGGCTTGTCAGTTGACAAGTTTTCAAATCTCGACCTCCAGTCGAGAATCTTGGAGCTAAGATGCATAGTTGACAGACGTACCTGGCCCATGAAGGCCCTGCACCGATTATGACTGTCTCGCTCTTGGGATCATAGTCGGTGGCATTCATGCGCCCGAGGTCATTGGCGACTCCACCATCAGTATTGTTGCTGGGCTAGAAGTTGCTCCCTCCCAACCGTATGGCGAACTTCTGACCTGCATTGACCAGCGCCTTGAGAGCGGTCGCAACCTCGGCGGTCACTTGTGGCATTAGGATACACGCCGGCTTTAGCTTCGCACAATTGTTGAACTACGAATTAATCCGTGCGGCGTATTCATCGGTGGCGGGGAGGACAACCCGGTCCCGGAGCCCGATCTTTACCAGGCAGTCCACCTGTTTAGAAGATATGTCTTCCATAACTAGTTTCTGAACTACTCTGATGTCCGGTACGGCATCACTATGTTCGATGTTTGTATTCTAAGCGGTCATCCCTATCCATTTCTAAGTTATGTAATGCAGTTGGCTTTCGCAGTGTGCCAGCGCAGACCAGCGGGGTCTGAAATATGAGCGAGTGCATGTTCACTTCTGCAAGGTTAATCGAGGAGTAAGCCGTCCTTCGGCGAAATCATGAAGTTTTTGGTTTTTGGTTTTTTTTTCACTTCAATAGTTAGAATATTCTTCCTTTTGAATACAGCAGCTGCCAAAATGATGTAATTAGATCTCGCAGATTTATTTAATTCAAAATTAAATCAATTTTTGGGGTGCAATTTTTAATGGATTGCGATTTTTGACAGAAGATCAATTACAATAGGGACAGTTGCGGCTGCTCAATCATTTATAGAGTTTTCAGGCAACATGTGTTGAGATGAAGCAGAACATGTAGGATAATTGTCGTATGAGTTGAACTTACCTATGTGACCTCACCTTTCTCTTTACCTGAAATGAGTATAGTTTATATAGACTCACTACATGCGGAAGTTACTTCACCGAAGTGAGCCTAATAATAAACAGCATGAAGTAGAAAAACAGCCATCGCCCGCTTTACTAGAGAAACTAGTCAGCTGGTGCTGAGTACCCTATCAATGCTTTCTCGTAACAGGAAAAAGTAAATGCAGTATATTTGCTTATATATACAAGTAGGTCACACTATTTCAGAGAAAACTTAGCTGCAACAACGTGATGACAAAGCGAGCCTTGTGAAAGTCTCTGTCCCAGGCCACTAAAAATTCATGTGAAGGCATCCTGCAGGGAAATAAGATGTGCTCTAGTTAGGTCTTCTCATGCCAGGAAAGGTGGATTGGAACTAGACGCTTTCGGGAAACTTGCTCTGGCAGCAGGGACTAACAAATAGGAAGTAGGAGTGAACATTAAAGTCAGTAGTGACCGTACCGCAGTTTGCTATACGGTCATTTTTTTTTATAAAAAAAATACTCAGTCGTCAAACAAGCTCCAAAGAATGTCCAAGAGTAAATTGTAGCAGTCTTTCCACATTGTCGTGTTTCCACCTGCTCGTAGGGCTCAATAAACCACTCCGAGTGCCCTCGATTCACAGTATGTCTTCCTTGATGAGGCTAGCGCCCAGCTCAGCAACCCCATAGACGACTGCTTGGGGGTTTGCCGTCGGCTGTAGGGGCACGATACTCGCATCACACACTCGGAGGTTAGAGCAACCATAGACGCGCAGTCTGTTGTCCACCACGCCACCCATGGCACGTGGCATCATAGAGCATGTGCCGGTGTAGTGGTGAGCACCATCCACTGTACGACGAACATAATCCTTTGTTACCTCCAGGTCCGTGAACCGTTTGGTATACGGCTTCAGGTAGCGTGTGAGTGGCTCTGCGCGGCTGATGATGTCCTCCGTGAAGCGGACCTGGCGTGCAAGCACCTCGAGGTCTAGCGGGTGGGAGAAGTAACGAGAGTCAATTCTCAGCCCTTCGTTAGTACTGGCGTGCTCTGGCACGGCGCTGGTGATATGTACGGAGCCGCGGGAGAGCGGGTGCGATAGCTCGATTGCAACGGAGACGTGTTTGCCAGGAGCACGATAGGCCGGACTGGGAGCATCAAAAGGCACATAAGCTGAACCGAAGACGTAGTTGCCTAGTGCTTCCGAGGGATCTGTAAGAATTGAACGTACGAAAGTCTCGTGTGCAGCGGCAAAGGCCGGTGTGGTCGGTGGAGAGCGATGTGCATCCGAGTCGGGATCTAGAGTACCCAATAATTGATCAAGTTCTTTCCGTCCGGCTTCAGTGTGGAACTCTGGCAGCGGAAGCTGAGCCATGGTTATCATATTACTGGTACTCATAGGGCCCGTCCCCTTGGTGCCGTAGTCCTGCACAGCAGCGGCAACAGCATTGGGTTCCTGGCGAAAGAAAGCATCGATCGTTTCCACATCGTCGCGCGCTTCAAACACTAGTCCTGTGAAGAGGTGGTTTTGGAGGTTCTCACCGACGTGTGGGTTGTCAACCACGACATTGATTCCTAATCGCTGAAGCAAATCAGCCCCGCCTATTCCCGAGAGCTCGAGGAGTCGGGGCGAGTTGATGGCCCCGGCAGAAATGATGACCTCTTTACGAACTCCAATAGTTTTAGAAGATCCGTCCTTAGAGGTAAATTGGACACCTTTAGCGACAGCATCACCAGCCGATGAAGGTCTTTCTAGTAACACCCTAGTTACGGTCGTCTCGGTTCGAATTGTCAAGTGCGGTCTGCTTCGAACTGGATCCAGATATGCATTGGCAGCGTAGCTCCTCTGCTTCGTTCTAGGATCGATACTCTCCGGAGCGATATTTGGTCCTCCAAGTTGGCCAGAGAGGGGATCGGTTTTTGGGAATCCCACGGACTCCAGGCCGTCAATCCAGGCTTTCTGCCAAAGACTCTCAGGTGTAGCAAGTGTAAGCTGCAGTGGGCCTTTACCTTCAGTCACACCGAATGGCTTATGTAGAGTAAACGACTTCTTTAGAGCCTTCTCGTACGAAGTATAATCCCAGCCCTCATTGCCCAGATTCTTCCACCCTTCCACCGTCGCCTTGGACGTGGATGTGAAAAGGAAGCTATTGATTGCGCTTGAACCTCCTAGCGCCTTTCCCTGCGGCACTGTGATCAGCCTTCCGAGGTCTTTCTGGGGGACCGTATGGAATGTCCAGTCAGCAGGAGAATTCGACAGCAACGGCCAAGCGCCCGGAGTCAGAGTATTCGGGTCGGCGCTGCGGTCTCCACCGCTTTCGAGAACGATAACTTGTAGGTTTGAGTCCTCGGAGAGGCGATTGGCCAGAACAAGGCCTGAAGTACCGCCACCAATGATGACAATATCGTAGGTCTCTGAAGACATTTTGGTGCTGTCTCTCTAGAAGAAAAATAATCAGATTCGAGGAAGGGTTCAGAAAATAGAATTCAAGGCTTGATGAGTTTGTCAAATTTTTGAAGGAGTGATGAAAAGCTAGAATAAGTTCGGCGGGAAAGTTAAAGAATCGCGCTGTTCCTTTCTTCTACAAGGAATACGCGTTGGCCGTTTCAAATCTCACTGATGCTACAGAGGTAAGGACCTTTTATGTTAACTCCTTGTTTTACCCCTCGCACATGCGCTGCTTCAAACGTCCGGGTAACCAGTGCCCAACGTGCATATTACCAACATGCATATTACCAACGTCCGAGTTGGCTCTCAGCTCTGGGATCCAATGACTGCATGAACAAACCCACCACTAACAGTCAAGCAAGCTGTGTTCATTGCTTACCGCGAACCCAAGAATGCAACGTCTCTCAAGAGAATCTTAGTATGGGGGCCATTAGAATGTATTGTGGAAGGCTAAGATACTAAATGTCTAGGTACCATGCTTGTAGAGGTACTTGTGCCAAGGTGGGGCTAGGTGCTCTTCCAACAACAACAGTTGGTTACATCAAAATATTCGCTTAACGGACGGAGTCACGGAGATACGAGAATCTACAAATCGCATTCCCAGTTGTAGTGCATAATCAGAGTCTCCGAGAACCTTACCTTCAATCATCTGGCGTTCTTTCTTCACCGACCCTGCCAGCCTGGAAGTAAGCACTCAGCACGGGCAAGTGGGTGAAAAAAGAATTGAAAGCCCACAGCTTAATTTGTGGGGCTGCGTTGGGCCAAAACCTTTGTTATCTTTTGCGCGCGCTTGCACGGGATATGATCTCCCGACGGCTTTACGAGAATGTCTGTCCGCCCATTGGCCCATGGCTAGTACGGTACACCAAGATTTGGCAAGTACGGGAGAATGGACACCCAAAGAATCACCTTTATCTGCACAGGCTATACTAAGAGTATGGTGATGTGGTGAGGACAAGTGAGGTTTGACTCAAGACAAGCAGGGCATCTTGCCCAAAGCACTTGACCGATAGATCCCTATCAGATTCAACCGAGGTCACCGTATTCTCACCCGAGGCTCATGAGGTAGTCGACGACCGTCGGTCTGAATGTATCAAGTCTGAGTTTTATGATCTCTTATGGTCTGAACAAGCCCTCTTTGCTGCTCGGAACAAAGCAGTCCATGCGAAGTGACGGAAGGACTGGCAATATGGATTCTCACCCTTAGGTTTATTCTTATCGTTTCCAGTCAACCGAGAATCTCTAATAATATTATCACCATAGCTGTTGAACATCATGAGACAAAGGTACTCAAATGGGTCAATGAGCTTCACAGACAGCTAGAGTGAAAAGCCGAAGATGGCTCAGTTGTCGATGCCACTAAATTCTCGCTATGGTTCACATTTTGATATCATAGGCGATTTCACATTCAGTAAGCCCTTTGGAATGCTTGGGAGTCAGAAATGGCACAGCATCATTGTCAAGACTAAGAACGCTCAAACGCTACTGGGTCCACTTACTGCACCTCCTTGGCTACTGTATATTGGCGTGACGATACTGCCACGTATTCTACGGTTAAAAGGCTGGTACGAGTCGGTTGAGTGGTGCCAGGTGCAGATGGAGGAGAGGCTTTCAAAGAGAGCTCAGCCCGGAACCCCGGATCTTCCATCCGTTTCCATGGAAACAACAAAGCGAATCCATAGCTCAGAGATGATAGCTTGTTGGCTATTCTAGCGGGCGGGTGAGCCTTCCATCAGTTGAAATTGCTCATTGTACATGTTGGACTGATAAGCCATAGTGAGCCCACTGCGCAGATCTTGACAGCAATCTTCTATGAGCTCAACTGATAAGCCATAGTGAGCCCACTGCGCAGATCTTAACAGCAATCTTCTATGAGCTCTCGATGCACCCTAGTATAGCATATTGACAAGATTTGCCAAGAATTGGGCGAAGTGTGTATTACGGACGTTAAAGCCCTGACAAACATGCTACACCTCAATGCCGTCGTTCAGGAAGCAATGCGCCTCCATCCAAATCTTTTGAGCCAGGGCAGCCGGAAGAAAACAGAAAATAGAGTCACAATTGGCGGTGTATACATTCTTCCACATATCACGGTTATCACGCCACACTACATTATTGCCAGACTGGTGTTCTTCCACCGACACCAGCCCCTCCGAATGCGCTATACGAATGAGTTTCATCCTTCCAGGCGAGGATTTCTTTGAACAAGGCACCCAATTCATTCCAGAACGCTGGACCACAATCGATCAATAAACAGTCAACAACTTAAAAATAATCCGCAACTAATATCAAACATGTTGAATTAAAACTGCTACCTGTATAGTACACAATAAATGAAAAAGTAAGTCTAGACTATATTTTGGCCCCTACAGATCCAGTTGCTACAAAGCCTATGCTAGAACTTTTAATCAGTCTCCAGCTGTCGGATTCAACCGACTCTCGGAAAAGGATCTGCTGCCCAGGTGAACGCCTGTAGCGATCAGCCAATATTCTACACGTCTCGAATGGGAGGTCGTCACAGCCACTGGCGAATATCTTGTGGCCACTCAATTTAACAACCCAGACTTGTGCTGGGCTCCATCAGGTGAGGGGGGGGGGGGGGGGGGGAATACATATGCAGCGGTGCTTTCGGTGACGGTGAAGGCTTATCCAGATCTCGAGGTAGCCGCAGCCAATTTGACACCTACGATAGCTGAGGGCCCACCCATCACTTAACTGTCGCCGAAGTCAGCTCAATCCGTTAAGGTCACTTTTGTGAGACTTACAAATACTGAGCCATCGAAGAGATATTTGCAAAAGCGTAGAATGCACGGTCAATTCAGCAGTAGTTTAGAGAAGGGGGAGTCTCCCCTCGAGAAACCCGATAGTTTGGAAAATACACAGCGTTCTTTCTGGTGAGCTCCGATATACTGGCTCCCGCCAAAGGCTGGGACGGCCAGAGTATTGGCCGTCTGCCATACGGAACTGGAGGCGCTCGCGGCCCGTCGGAATTTGACACGTTCATTGCGTAACAGAGTTGGCTAAAAGTTGAGGGTAGTCGCTTTGCTACACTGAATTGTAGTATGTATAGATCTAGGAGAGTTGCGAGGAGCATTAGCCTCCCTGAATTTGATTGATCCCCAAGGTTTGGAGTGTTTACAGCAGACATGAGCAGGCCGTCGGCCACCATGCCTCACAGGAGATCCAATCGAGCTGCAGTAGGCGCTTTGTTTTGTTCGCCGTACCGTTTCCCAGCAGCCTTTCATCCATAGCACGCTTCACAGTCCTCGAATCGCCAGATTCGCGCTTCAATATCATCAATAATGCCGCCCATTCAGCCACATGCCCCTCATCGGACTGTCCGAATCTCCAGGATCGTAATAATCGCAATAATCGACGGGCTCGTCACGCATATGCTGTATAGTATAGTAATCGATAGATCGGTAGATCGATCATATTGGTTTTCTTATGCGCTAGGTGCGGTAATGTGCTGTATGGCTCTATATAGTATGGTATTGGTCTGGATATTGACCTTGGCCCGGAGCTGATTCCGCGTGGTGGAGTGCTAATAGGTAGATAAAAAGCCAATAGCTTACATGGGTATAAACTTGATATATCATTTCGGCACCAGTGTCAGATCTCAGATCTCGGAGGGGTGCGTCTCCTCTTTTTTTCCTTTTTCGGTTTTTTTTTTTTTTGCTTTTACTTTGTTTTTCATTACTCCATTACTTCTGCTATATACTGCACTTCATACTGCGAACTATGCCATACGGCTATAGTATCTTCTGCAGTTGGCGCTTCGGAAAATGTGAATATCGACGTCAACACCCTTTCAATTTTAATTTTTTTCTTCATTTTTTCATTTTTTCCAGCTTGCGTCTCACCGAGCCGTATTGAGTTAAGTAGACTTGAGTTAATTTGATTTGATGAGGGGAGAGAGAGAAGAGGGGGGGTTAACACTGCCCTCCCGCAGGTCTAGTACGATCAGCTTGCGGAGCCTTCCTGAAACCGGGGCGCCGAGGAAAAGGCAGCTGGTTCAAAGCCTAGCTGTAGATGGAAAGTGGTGCTTTTGTATATGGAGGGTCTAGTACATACGCTTTCACATGGACATAAGGAACAATCCCTATTGCTTCTGCCTTCTAGAATCATTTTCCCGTCAGCAACCACTTCATCTCTACTAAGCCTCAAAATCTCCTTAGGCTTTCCGTGTTTCAGTACGGAGTGCTGTTTAGAGTACGTAAAATACAAAGCACATACTAAGCTTCATGTAAGTCTGCCTGAACCACACCTGATATTGCTTCTCGAACTTTCTATCCGTCTCCTTGCCCACTCTGGATCAGAAGAGAAGCGGCGATAATTATCTCGCCCACCCAAGACCCTCTAGTATTTGTCAAACGTCGCTGCCTTGTGGCAGGAAGTCTGCTGTGGAGAGATGATTTCCTCTTTAATATGGCTCTCCAGCTCCCCAGCGTCACCTCTAGTGCTCTGTTCAGGTCCAAATAGCATTACCATCGTAAATTCTAGGGATTTTTTTAAGGCCGTTTCGCAGGACGAGAACGGCCGCATGCCAGCTGATATGCATGCGTGACTGGAGGGGGCCTTCAATGTTGAAAGGGGTTCGCTCCCCGATGATGATACGAGATTGTCTACCTTGTGCTGTTTCAACAGTAGTTGTTCTCGAGCTATTACATCTTCAAGGTTCTGCAGCGTATCGTCGTCTCGGTATTGGGAAAGATCGGCAGAGTCTTCTTTGTGGCCCTTATGATGCCAACCTGTTTCTTGACATTACTGTAATTGGTCAGCTATCTTCTATCTGAAGGGTCTGAGCTTACCAAGCACGATGGATCGGACAGGTTAAACAGCTTTTGAGAGTCTTCAAAACTTGACAACGTAACATCTACAAATCAAATGTGTTTCTCTATAATTTCAATATACTAGTTACATAATCTCGCTTAGCCGTCTTCTCGCAGTCTTTATCGCCTCTCCCCTATGTCCCGCGGTCAGTGCCTCAGTGTCCTCTTCCATTAGTCGTACAACATACCCCAGTTCCGATTCACTTCCCTCTTTCACACTCGCGCCCAAACTCCTCCTTCGTGTGTGAACTTGTAGGTCGTTTTTTGAATTAACCTCCAGACCTATTGCTTGTAACGGCGCCTCTCCGACATCAGAAAAATCGTCCAATTGGATTTCCGAGGACGTAGAAGATGGGTTGTGCGATTTGAGGTTCGAGGGCTTTGAAAGGCGATTAGCTTTTGATTGTGTGTCGTGATGGCCGCTTTTGATGTGTGACGTATTTTGACTGTAGGAAAGACTGGGATCTTTCCAATTGGTATTGGTACGCGAGACTTTAGCGATTAAATCCGCCATTGACACTAAAATCCTCTTAGTACTCCTAGTTCCGAAGGCAAGCAAGTAAACTAGCACCTGTGATGTGTACAGGTTGATGGGGTAGTTGAGACATAATTCGGAGTGGACAATGGAATAATATGAAAAATGATGTTTCCTACTTTCAATATTGAGCTTGACCATGTAGGCCAAGGGGTGGAATTGCATGTATCTATGTCATAAATCAGCGATTTTGGAAGATTAAAAGAAAGGTAACAGAGCCGTACACGAAAGAATTCTTCAAACTCATCATGCTAATGATAAGTACATCCATACTGAGTGAGAGGCCAATAATCCACATGTTGAACCGGACGAGTCGATTATATTTCACCACTACTAGAATTAGCCTGGCAATTCCTAACCAAACAAGCTGATGCATTGGACAGAAGTTTCGGATAGAAAGGGCAATAGCACTTTATATCGGCGCAGGAGGAAGGAAATACTTATGCCTACTAACATCCTTGATTCACGAGTTGGACTTTGACGGTGTGGATAAAATACCAATTCAACAAACCGTCAACTACGAGATAGATACCCTTCTCAATACGATCCCATATCTCGTTCACATGTTCGTATTTAGCGGAAACTTGAAGTCTTGCGGGGACCCAGATGCAATATACGGAGATATTAACAGCTGTGATAAGAATGGCTACTCCTATTTTAAGTCTCATGGCTTTTTCGCGGTCCGTGAGGAGAATTGAAACTCTGTTGATGATAATTTGGAGTAGAAACTGGACTTGAAGTGCCCATGTTGTAACTGCCTTCAGTCAGTATTTTGCTGGCACACTGGAGGTCAAGCTCACGAATGACGAAGAAAAATGCAAAACTGCATGACATTAGCTCCATTATCGAGGACTATAGTTGGCAGAAAATACCTTGGGGGAATGATGTCATTCAAATGGAGCCAACATATTATTGAAAAGATAAGGCAGACTAAGATCTCGAGCCAAATCATCACAATGTAGGGGGAATTAAGCTTCGAATATCCATATCTCCGCTGCATATCTGCCGTTTGCCTGATTGCAGTCCAAGTTGTAAGGAAACCGAATCCAATTGTAAAGCCCCATGCAAGAGATGCAAGCTGGAGGTCATCGACAGTGACCGGCTCTGCAACGTAGTGGTCAGAAAGGAGTGTTATCATGATTGCTGTATTGCTGTGAAGATAGTAATGGAGAGAACGAGAGGAATGCGAGAGTTTGTAGGATATAATACATCAATTCCAGGCGCAGATGGAGCTAGGGACATGGAGATATATATTGGCGTTTCTCCCCAAGCAAAAAGACATGGTGTTTCCACGAGCCCTTCATGTGGACCATGACTCTCAACGAAGATTAGGTGGCTTTCCCCACGAGAGACATAACTGGAATAGAAGGCGCCTCGAAGATCGCAGATTTTCATAAGTGTCTGGGGCAACAAATCAACGATCAATGGCTTCGGTGCGATTAAGGAGATAGGGGTTCTTAGTAAACCTACACCTAGCCGTAGTGTTATTATTGATCTTCAAAGCTAAACTCAGTCCCGGCACTAGGACAGACGGTAGACAATTTAAGTGGCGACCGTGATGAGCCATGCGAGTAGTAAGGAGACACTAATGGTTCCGGCATTAAATTTGGCGAATAGGGTTTACTAGCTCTCCCGGAGAGGCAATACCAGCTTCCCCGCATACAGTCGAATCAAAACTCGCAGCTGTCCGTGCGCGAAGGATGCTGGGCAATGTTGCTTTCATAGAAACTCCAGTATTCCTATTGATCTTCGCATCTGCCTTGAATGTCTTTCTCAATCTCTCCTGACTCTATATTCAGATGATATTTCAGGCTTGAAATCCACATTTCACGAACCTAACAGTCGCGCTGCGCTGATCGACCCGAGCCCCACATACTCAGAACTGTGGCTTTACAAGGGTATTCACTAGCCCAATTACGGTTTTTAGCATGACTAGCGATGTGAAACTGGCCCCTTAGAGAGGGCACAGATTCTCGGCGGGCTTAGTTGACCTGTCAATTTATTACTTAAAAGGTACCGCCGGTGCATGCCCAGCCGGCACATGCCACTGCATAAGTCACATCCCGCGTTCAGAATCAAGAGCCGTTGGTTAAGGGTCTATTTTATATAAAGTAGATAATAATTATGCATAACGTATAATATAACGACAAATAATCGCTATACTGGTATTATACGCCAATAAATCACGTGGACCAACCAGGTTTCAGTATTTACTAGCTCACCCCTAAAATATGCATGTTTTACTCTACTAAAGACTACTTCCCCCCTATATTTCCAATTCTAGAGATACAAATAACTTCTGCGTTACTGATACTGCCAAGGTATACGGAGTAACTTTCAGATAATATATTTAACAAAGAGTTAAAGTAGAGCTTATGTTAGCTACAAAACCCACTTCTCATACCGTGGTACTTGGGGAAACAGCTGTAACTTTGCTTCTAGCATTTTCTTTAGTATGAGTGTGCTTGACGCAATCGAGAATCTGTATTTAACCAATTAGTACTCAATTAAGTTAGGAACAAATGTGGAGAACTTACCCAGGCTGCTTCTTATAATGGCCACGAAGCGATAGTGAGGCTGCTAATTGAGAAAGAGCCCAATGTCAATGCTCAAGGTTGCCACTACGGAAATGCTCTCCAAGCCGCCCCAGCCGAATGCTATATGGCGATAGTAAAGTTCTTTATTAGTTTCGGGGCTACCGTAACAGACATCCAAGGAAAAGTGCAACTTTTTGGGCTGCGCGAGATCGGCATTTGGACATTAGACTATTTATTGTTTATTGAGACAAATCCTTGCTACTTTGACAAACAAGGAAATGAATTTTTTCACTATACAGCTTCAGGCGCTTAATTGGCAATGTAAAAGAACAATTCAATATTATTAAATACTTCAAACAATCTGGACAATCTAGTTTTTTTTATACTGGTCTTGTCGGAGTAGTAATGCAGAAATTGTTAATCTACTGTCGGACAATAGTTTCCACAAATTTATTATAAGTACGATTGAACCAGATAGTTAATAGACATTCCATTTAATTGCTGTAGATCACTAAAACATGAATATTATGTACGATCCAAAACAAAAAAAAGAATTACATATTTTGAGCATAAACTTTTGATTCTTAGGTCACCGAACCTTCAC
Source organism: Chalara sp. BL73 (assembly GCA_918026815.1). Lineage (NCBI taxonomy): Eukaryota > Fungi > Ascomycota > Leotiomycetes > Helotiales > Chalara > Chalara sp. BL73. Next base: position 1,114,495 of record CAKJVC010000150.1, on the reverse strand, counting down.
CGAAATACCAACAGCAAAAAAGCACACAAAATATTGGTGTAGTAAATGGCCAGGACATAAGTTCTACTGGTTTTTGCGTACATAGCAGTTTTAATAAATTAATATATATATGGCTCTGATTCTACTCTTTAGGCTGTTTCAATTTTGATTATTGTTTTATGCGTAAACTAACATCACAGGCTGCTTATTCAACCTATAATTTTCAGGAGATTCTATATCAGGATTGAATAAGTGGGTTTGAATTACAATTTAGTCGACCCCTGAAGTGTCATACAGAAGGTCGCTGGGCTAACCTTGGCTTCAGGCCACAAGCTTTTCCAGAGAGGAGCCAACTCCATGCTAATGAGTGCGGGGAAGAACAGGCAGTGCTCGGTGCCGTACGTCGATCAACCGGCCGGATTCCTGCGCCGAAGCAGACTGAGTAATCCACTTGTTGATATCACCAGCGTCGAGATGATCACTTGCTGCCAAACTACTGCATTCAACCAATAGTGCAAAATATAGTCGAGAACATTAGATATTCCCCTTGCTGACACCACTGTATCATGGGGGAATATATACGGACCTCGAATGGACCTGGCTGAGGGCCGGGTATTTTGAATCCATCTCTGACTTCTACAATTTGGAGCAATGAGGCAAGACAGAAGATGTGAAACGGCCAAGCCTATCGACCAGATTTGGCTTACTCGCTCTTGGCATCAGGACCCCTATTTTCAACACTCTAGATAGTTGATTCTATTAGCTCTACAATCAAATTCGTATGCCCTATTCTACGGCCTATTCTGTGATAAGACCACCTACAATCTATCCGTATGACAGAAGACGTTCCGAAACATCCTGCCGAGAAGTCCGGATTTTGGGTATTGTGTATTGAAGGAATTAATTGGTGGTGCTTTTCATATAACGGCGCTATAAGCGCCAGCTGCACCTTTCCTGTCAAACGGATAGATTGTAGGTGATCTTGTCGCAGAATAGGTTGTAGAATAGGGCATACGAATTTGATTGTAGAGCTAATAGAATCAACCATCTAGAGTGATGAAAATAGGGGTCCTGATGCCAAGAGCGAGCACGCCAAATCTGGCTAATAGGCTTGGCCGTTTCACATTTCCTTTTTTAGTTTAGAATCCTTGTGTAAAAACCCCTACAAACAGCTGTAACGGCGCCTGTATTTGAATCGTGACAAACGTATTATATAATATATAAACAGTTGTCGGATACCTATCACGTAACAAAAGGCGTAGTAGTTGTAACTACGCTCTTGCTGGTGTTATTATGATTATGGATCCTTGATTGATTCTACAGCTCTAGTTCTACAGAGTTGAGTGAGGTCGAGGTCCCACTGTTTCAGGTGCTAGTCACATGATCATAACTACATACAAATAGCTACCAACAACAGTTGTATTTTTAAAAATAACAACCGCGTATTTGAATACTTTAGTTATCTGAACGTAAACTATTTAGCTAACTTTGTAACTTTTTCGCCCTCGTATAAAAAGGGCCCGTTTAGTCTCTTTCGATACACCACGCCAAACCAACGAGCCATAAGGCCAGCTGCCTAGGCCAAAGGCTGCCCAGAATGTTACTGAGGTACTACTCCACTTGTAGCAACGCCGCGTACTTGATACGTGGTTGCTGGTAAGTAGAATGTAGTAAGTTTGTTCATGATTGTTGCTCTACTACAATGCGTTCTTTTATGCTACAGGGGGTCATGTGACCAGAATCCTTTATTCGCTCCTCATTCACTCAGGGCCTAACATACCAACAGTTACAGTAACTTTGCAAAAGTCGCAACTATCGATTTTTCAATTGCAAATAAATAGATTTTGCTCGAAAAGCCGTTTGCAATGTGATTGAGCTCAACCATAGAGCAGGATCCATATCCAAAACTGGACGGAAGAAAGGCAGCCCGGTCAAGAACGAAGGGTTCACTCACCCAGCGGTTCTCAGTCCATGCTGTTTATGGAGGACGTTATTTCTGAATGGGGTTCAAGTGCCGACTCTAGAGGTTAGATATCGTCTTGGAGAAGTTGGGCGCCGTTTCTGGATGGAGTTGAAATGCCGATTATAGAGGTAGATGTCGTTTGTGGAGAAGTCGAACGTCATCCAAATCTTGAGGTGGGCAGTGCGACGAGGTACGGTAGCAAATTGGGGGCACCGTCAGTATTGGAGCCAACGCCCAAAGCCCACCGGAATCAGCCAAAATCTTCTCCGATGAGGAGGCCAAAAGGGAGTAAAGAAGTCAAAATCGGAGAAAGATCCGAAATTGGAGACAAATCTCAGGTTATTAAAGGTGAGTTGAATCTAGTCACACTCATCCAGTACATACAGCTCTCGCACGCCCCTGACGATACTATGCCACTAAATAAACTCTAGCGTGACAGGGAGTGTTATATGGCAAAACGTCCGTGCTAGTCTGAGTGACGGTTTATTGAGGATGAAGCCGGTCCACTACTCGCCCGCAAAAGTCTCGATTCCTTCAGCAGAGATTCAAGACCTGTACCACCTTTTTCGGTGTGCTCATCACGGCACTATCTTCTTTCTCGCCCCTTGTCCACTTCTCCTCAGTTGCAAACATTTTCTTTGCATCGTGCAAATACAATGCCCCAATGACCTCGTACCACAACTCTCCACTATTCCCGCCGAACTCCCTCAACACGATCGGCACACTGCACCCTTGAATATGCCACACCTGATCTAACGGCTTCGCACTTGGAGGCACCATCCCGATATACTCCTTGCATAACAGATCCAATCCATGGACGACAGATAATCGCATCCCGCTCTTCAAGACACTCTCGAGGGTGTCGATAAATGCATTAAGCTGCTCAATAGTGTTTTCTGTTTTCTCCTTTTCTACAATACTTTGATTTTGGCTTTGGTTTTGACTGAGCTTTAGAAACCTCCAGCTTCCCGCAGAGGATGGAGAACGAGAGGGCGGACGAGCCTTCATCTGTGACCACTCCCGCAGTGTCCAGTCCCTATATGGAAGCCACGCATTCCTGTCAATCCATTCTATCAGCGTAAGGTTATGAATCGCCCCCCTTCCCTCGGGTGTCCAAAGTTTCGAAAAACACATAGCCGCGGACTCGACGGACATCCAAGGGGAAAGGAGACCCATTGTCAGAGTTTGCCAGATGGAATCTCGCACTGCGAGGTCATTATAATTGGCTCTGCCTAGCGAGGAATTTTTATCGGCAAGCGAAGCCGTAGATGTGATCCAGCGTGCTCGAGGCTCAACCGATAGGCTGACTCGTCCCTCGGGGCTCGGCTGAGCCATGACGGAAGAAAGTTGGTATATCGTGCCGCTCTGAGTGCCTTTGACTTTTAAAATCTTGTTTGTGGAGTCCCTGTGAACGGGGTTGAAGGGGTAGGTGCGGTGCCAGTCTGAGAATCTCGTTTCGTACATTGTCATGGAGTGAAAGGGGTCGGACCAAAGGTTCATCCAATTCGGTGTCCATGATGGCAACTTATTGCTCACTTGGGACAAAGAAGCCCCTTTTAAGCACATAAGATCTAACGAGCGATTGAAACTCATCATTCTTTTACTCATATCCGTAATGATTTCCTCAAGAGGCTGCTTGTAATTCGGTGTAGGGACAAAGGTATCCCCATCATGACATAGACCCAGCAAACCAAAGATCTTGTCTCTCGGATCCGTCGCCATGGTCTGGTAACTCCAACGCATAGCATCAAGCAGGCTTATCGGCTCCCTCTTGACCGAAAATCTATCCCGAAATTCCGCAAGATGCATAGCCTTGAGAAAAGCTCGTTGGTGGAGAGGTGCCGCGTCCGGATTTTCCTTCCACGTCATGAGAGCGGCAACTATATCATCCCAATGGATCTCGAACTCTCCACAGAGAACTTTGGCATTTGGGTTTACAGCTATTTCCTGGATAACCCAAACGCGTGTCCAGTAAGATTCGCTGAAGAAATCGTGAATTACTTCCCATCCGTCTCTCACCCGTCTATTTCCAGTCTTGTGTTCTTGCGTCTTGAGCGGTGATAATCGAGCTTTGGTTCCCTCTCCATCAAATTTATTTTTGATCAGAGACTCTATCGCGTCTCCCTGCGAGCGGGAATAGCCCCCAAAGCGATATGGATTCCAGGTATCACACGGAACCCAAGAAATAACCTCTTTCGCCCTCGAATAAATCTGCCGCATCAGTCGAACCTGCTGACTTCGCTCTGTCAAATCTTCTTGATTAATACACAAGGCATCCACCCAGAGCATCTTCGTACCAAGTTTAGGCCGAAGGGCCTGGAGAGCTCGCCCAAGATTGTCTGTGACTTTCACCTTAAAGAAAGACCGTTCACCGATGTCAATCATTGTGTCCCACGATTTTTCTGCATCGCCCCAAAAATATGAAAGTCCAATGTATTCGGGTGGATTGATCAGGGACGCATATTCCAGCGAAAACCCTAGCGGACAACTGCCAATATCAAGGTAATCAGGGTGCGCCTTCAATAATCGTATCTCGAAATTGTCGGAATCTAGAGATCGGTAGAGAGTCTTCTTCACCTGCGTAGGAGCATCAATATTGGGTTTCGGTGTGAGATAGAAGTCGAACTCGAAATCAGCTTCCGGTGTCCTAGTCGGAGGCCTCCAATCAGGAAGACGCGACCGTCTAACTGAGGACTCTTTGTTGTAGCGTCTTATCTCGCGAGCCATGTCGTAGAAGGCGTTGTCGACGTTGATGCGGCACTTTGCGGATGTCTCAATGTATTTGCAGCCAAAGGAACGCGCCAGTGCTTCACCCTCTCGCTTTGATACCTGTCTCTCGTCCTCCAAATCACATTTATTGCCAACCACAATAATCGGGAAGTAATCCAGTTTTTTGACCGCCAAGATCTGCCGTTGGAACGTTAAGATCTCCTCGAAGCTGTGTCGGCTCGTAATGCTATACACTAGCAGAAAACCTTCACCAGTTCGCATATATTGCTCTCGCATGGCCGAGTACTCTTCCTGGCCAGCCGTGTCGAGGACGTCCAGTAACGCCACCTCTTCGTCGATCACACATTGTTTGCGGTATGAGTCTTCGATGGTAGGATCATACTCATCGACGAAGTGGCTCTGGATTAACTGGATCGTCAAGCACGACTTCCCGACTCCACTCCCACCAACAACCACAAGCTTATATTCTCTCAAAAACTATGGCACCGGTCGATTAGCAACTAAACTCTGGTTCCCCAGCCGCAACACGGCAGGCGGTCACTCGCTCACCTTCGAGGCCATATTTGTTAAACTCCCTTCCCGCCAAAGTGCTTCGTGGTTGGTGGGGACGCGTCCAGCCTGAGTCCTCGACCCCGCCGACAAAGGATTCGATGGGCTATTAGAACTGGAAGTCTTTGCTTATACCCGGGCATGGATAAAAGGATCCATCATTATTTGACGCTTTGTCTCAAGGCAGGCTGCGACTATGCACACATCAGGTGTAGAGATGAAGGTGTGAGGTTGCGCCGCGCTCAGCCTCCTTGTAAAACACAGACCGCAACCCCTGTCTGCAGCATTAAGCAATGCGCAGAAAGACATTCGAACAAGTAGAGAAATGAGGAAGCGGATTTTATTAGCAAACTCAATTGCTGCGATGGAATCGCCAACGCTAAAACTGAAGCTCATTGTGACATTGCCTACAGGAAGGTAAAAGAGATAACAGAGGCAATGGCCGCGTCCAGGCGACAAAACATGCTGTTCTACGGTTCCGCCTAACAAAGATAAGAGTTCGGCAAACCCCCACCTATAACCCCACAAGGCAGAATAGTAGTAGTTTATTGCGCCCGGCTAAGCCTAAAGGGCCCTATTCTATATTACATAATACGCTTCCTTCGGTGTTTCTAATGCCTCCTGAAGCCCATACAGAACTGCTTCTATTTATATTTTCCGATTTCAGTAACACATATTCCACGTGGTCTCGTGCGTAGTTAGTGGCAAGTTAACTTGAAGTTCATTCCTCCAAGTGTTCAATGTCCTATTGTCGGCGACTGAAGCGAGACCTGCTGGGGACACGAGGTGATAAGGGGTTAGTCGGGATAAAAGAAAGAAATGGGATTTCCTATTGTAGGAAGTTAGTTGCCTACTCTACTTCCATGTCCAGTCGTCTTGTGGCTATGGCGAACTTGATCGTTGCTCGAACCGCGTCTATATTTGGTGTCCATGTCTCTGGGTCAGATGGAGCTTTCCCCCCAAGATGGAAGGAGAGGTTGCCTCTTCTAGTGTCTGTCTGTGCTAGCATTTGCGTTCGGTGTGCGTCCCATCTCGTGCATCGGAAAAGGAAGTGCTTGACAGTTTCTGTTGCCTGTCCGCAGGCACACTGGTCAGATTCCGCTGCTCCAATCCGGTGAAGATATCCGTTCAGTCGTGCCATTCCTGTACGGAGCTGTGCTAATACGCTCGCTTCTCTCCGCTTGAGACCGTCGTATAGGGTACGAGTATGTTTTCCTGGCAGTGCGGTGTCTATTTCTCTGGAATACTTTCCCACCTCGTCTGGTAGTGTCCTTATTGCCTTTTCTGCTTTTCCCCTGTTGATAGTTGTAGATTTGGCTTGGTAGCACTGCCCTTGTGGTGTTCGGTCTGGCTCGGTAGCCTGTCGTGCGGCTTCCTTTGCTCTCCTGCCGAGCTCGAAGCTCTCCTGAGACGGGATCCATATCATCGAGATAGAATTGCCTCCTTTTCTCAGCGCAGACGCTACCTCGTAAATCTCTTTAATGCTGGTTTGTCCTGATTGATGTCTTGGTTGGCTCGTTGCTAGCAGGGCTCCCTGGTTGTTTGAAATAATCGTGATCTGTCTTCCCACCAGATGTAGCGGTAGGCGCTTCATTGCCATCGCTATCGCGGCGAGTTCAGCCGTGTACGGGTTCTGCTCCGTTCTTGCTCCCAGCGTGACCGAGTATGCACTCGGTTCTCTACCTGTTACAATGCCGAGAGTGTCGTGGATGGCTCCTCCCATCCCCACTATCCTCTTTCTCGCGGACGAGCTTGTCGCAATCCGAATACCGCAGATAGTGTTCGCAATGTTGGTAATCTCCTCCGTTCCGAAGTCGATTGTAGCGGGGAGCCGTTCCTCCCACGGAGCGATTACATAAGGCTGAATAACCTCCATCTTATTTGTTGGCATGTTTTGATGCGCACAAGCTATCTTTTGCAATGGTGACGTGAATCTCCGGAGTGCTCTGGTGTTTAGCTTCGATATTGGATTCGTTTCGGGCAGCGTGCGGATGTTGACCCACACTTTCGTAGCCCTCTCTGCAAACCGCTCGCTCACTGTACGTATGCTGGCCTCGGCTTCTGCAACTGCGGTGGCGACGGTTCGGAAAAGCTCCTGTGACGGCCTGTGCTCCGATTCTTTGTATTCGGTTCATTAAGGCCATGCCCTTGTGCCCGCAAGCATGCATCCACACATTTGAAGCGTAGTCCACGACTGGCGCTACCGTCGCTCCAAACAACTGCCTTGCAGTTGAGGGAGAAACCAGCCGTAGTCGTTTTAATGCCATCGCGGCAAGAAGGCCCTTGGTTGTTGCTTTCCCGATGTGCTGTACATACCGGAGTCCGGAGTCCATAACGACTCCTAAGATCTTGGTCGCCTCCTTTGGTGCGATTGCCTCACCTTTGATAGTGAACGGTCTGGTACTGATTCGGTCATGCCGTCTAGTGAAATGAATGATTGCTGTCTTCTTGCCTTCGAACGTGGCTCCGCTCCGCCTTTCCCAGTCCATTGCTTTGTCGATGATAGCTTGAATCCCTTCTCGGTTCACATCCGCTGATGACCCTGTAACCCACGCGTTATAGTCGTCCACAAATGCTATTGATCCCCCATTTGCATTCAGTTTGTGTTGAACTAGGTCGGCATTGAAGAAGAGGAACAGGATTGGCGACAGTGGTGACCCTTGCGGTAGGCCTGCTTGTGGCAGTGGCTGCTGTTGAGACGTGTGGCCATTGACTAGTATGGTTGCGGTGCGTTCTGAGCAAAAAGCATCAATCCACCGTACTAGGGCCGGTGGGATGCCTCTCGCTGCGAGTCTCTGCAACAGCCTGTCCTTGTACACTCCATTGTATGCGCCCTTCACGTCGAAGCTAACCAAGCTCAGGACCTTCTTTGATCTCCATGCATTATAGATGTGTTCTTGCAACAGCAAAAGTGCCTGTTCAGCAGAGCGCTTCTTTCTGGCCCCGAAGTGATTCGTGGGGAGCAGACCAAAGGTCTCTACTGCGTGCGATATTCTCTCAGCAATCACCGATTCTAGTGTTTTCCCCAGTGTGGAGAGCAGCGAGATCGGCCTCCATGATTCTGCAACCGTGTAATCACCTTTGTTTGGCTTCTTCAGCGGTATGATCTTGGCATTTCTCCATTGTGTAGGGAGTTCCCCTTCGTCCAACGACGTCTGAAAGAGGAGCAACACCCTGTCCTTGACCACTGGCCATACCTGCTTCCATACCATGGCTGGTAACCCATCCTCTCCTGGCGCCTTCCGTGGCTTCGCCGCGAACATCCTCCGTTCGACTTCTTCCATGGTCGGGGGAGGCATCGACACTGCGGTTCGCTGTGGTCGTGGTCCTTCATCTTCTATCCTCTCCGGCAGTGGGGGAAAGAACACCGACAGCAGTTCCTCTGCTTGTTCAGTTTTGTTTTTCGTGGTGGATCCGTCTCTTCTCGTTAGCGGCGGTATCTTGTCAAATGCTGAACTGCCACGAGGATCTAGGTATTTTGCCGCTTGCCAGATGTTTGTGTCATCTGCGAGGAAGTCCTCCCAGTGCGCCTTTTTCTGTCTCCGGACAGCATCATGGTATTCCTTAGCAGCTTCATTTGCTTGCTGTTCTAGTTCAGGAAACATGCGACCCAACCGTCGTTGCGTTCTAGCCTGGTTCCTCCAGTACGTATAGACTCGCCGCAGCTGTGTGAGATCTGTTGTCCACCATCTCTTCGCGTATGGTGAAGGTTTAGCCTTTGGGGTGAGTGCATGGACTGCCTCCAGCACCGCGGTCATCAACCCATCTGCCTGTTGCTGTACACTGCCACCAAATGGAACGAAGCGAAGATTGGTAGTAATCCTGCCTTTTATGTCGGTCCACGGCGCATTTTTGAAAAGTAGCCTTGTTTCAACAGCTCGTTCCGGCGTCGCGACGTCGAACGTTGTCTGAATTGCTCTGTGATCGGATCCATGCTCGGTCGTGTGGACTGTACACTTCACCACTGATGTTGCCAATTCCTCGGAAGCCAGTACCAGATCAATTGTTGACTCATGATTCCCCCGTTGCCACGTCTTCGTTCCTCTCGAGAGCAAGCTGTGTAGGGCATGCTCACTCATGAGGTTGATGATCGGGTCGGCCTCTCCTTGCCTTTCCCCTGAGACGTCCTCTCCTCCCCATAATTGATCGTGCCGGTTGAAATCCCCGGCAAGTACCACATCCACGCGGGTGCCAATCTTGCTGCGTGTATCTCTTATTACCTGGTGTAATTCGCATATCGCAACCCTCAGTGCCTCTGCATCCTGCGGTTCAACGTAGACTGACACTACCAGTATCGACCGGTCTGGGAGTCGCAATACCGCTGCCGTGAGGTCCGATGATTGTATTGGCACCTGTTCTGCTTCGATATCCTTCCGAATCCAGAGCATGCTTCGAACCGCCCACCTTTCCACACGTTGGACTGTGGGTACTATTTTGATCCAGTTTGGGTGTCCCATAGGGGCTGTCACCAAAGTGCCGTCGATGATCCTCGCATATGGTTCAGATATCGCCAACACTCCACAATCCTTCAATTGCTCATCACTCATTAAACTGTGTTGCACCTCTCGCTGCTTCCGGACATTCAATTGGAGTATTTGAAAGGTTTTACGCATCCCGGGAGCGGTGGCGTGTTCCGCAGTTCCCGCTGAGCGATTCGTGTGGCCCTCCGCATGTAACACACTTTGGTATTACTGCTTGACATTCACTGTGGTGGTGTCCTACTTGAGCACACTTGGCACAGACTTGCGGTTGCGTGCATGAGTACGCTTTGTGCCCGATTTCCTGACATCGATAGCATTTCTGTGGACCATATCGCGGCTCGAAAACCCTGGTGTAGGCTGACTCTCCTGCGGCATGGAAGTATTGGTCTTGTAACAGACGTGCTGCTTCGCTGCCTTTGGTGACATAGACCACCATTGAACCATAAGCTTTACCCGCGTCTTTCCTGCTGAGCCACCCAATCTTGGCTATGTGGACCCCGTTTTCCTCCCCAAGGACTTCGGCGGCGCCCGGTAAAATATTTCCGTCGTGATCGAGTATAGTTGTTCGATTGACATTGTCCACCTTGACCGGGTACAGTTGGTCTCGCAGCACTCGGACTCCCTCGGCCGCAGTTTTCTGGGCCGCTTCCTTGACCCGTTGGAGTTCAGCTTCGTCTCTGCATACAATCTTGATGCGTTCCGTGTTCCTGGCGTCTCTGATCACCGCAGCGCAGCGCCAATTTGCTTGTCCTTCCACGGTGCGAATCTCCTCCTCAATTGCCTTCCGAACTGCCCCAGGTTGTGCCTTGCTTCTCTCTCCCTCCCCAACTCTAGACGTGTCAACCGTACAGTACAGCGTATCGGTCATTGTTGACGGCGTGGTGCGCAGGGAGGAGAGGGTTCGTACATTGCTGGGTAAGCTGTCTGGTGGCGTTCGGGCGACTTCTGCATACGATGGGGATGGGCTTGACGGTGCCTGGGCATTGGACAGCTGGGTCTGAATCTTTTCCGTCATATCTGTAACCTCTGCCTTAAGCTCTGCCTTAAGCTCTGCCTTAAGTGTTTCTATCTGCTCCGTGAAGGTCCGCGTTATGGTTTTGATCTGGGTCACGTGCTCCTTCTTCTGTTCCTCCACTGCTTTCAACAGCGACTTGACCAAGTCAGTGAGCACTTTGATCTGCATATTTACGCTTGCATTCGCTTTTTCGTGCACCGGCTGGTTCGGGGTCGCTGCCGCTGCTGCAGGACGTTCTCCTGCCTTCGCGGCGAGGGCCTTAACCTTCGTCGCTACACTTTGTTCCTTGGGATGCGCGCCGATCCCCGTTCGTCTAGTTTGCAATGGAATGGGACCTTCCTCAATTACTTCAATCGTGTCCTCTATATCGCTTGACACCGCTCTAGATCTTCTCTTGCTCCATTCTGATGCCTTCGACGTCTGGACGCGTTCCCGGCTCGACTGACGCGTCACGGCCTCCATGTTCTCCTTCCTCCACACAACTACCGATTCTCACTAATATGATTGCTGGCTGACTGGATTGCTGGCTGCCCTCAAAGGCCTTGTGTCTTCAATTCCCCACAAGGCAGATCCGGGGGCTTGGCAGCGCGCTGTAATTGAAATCACGTGCACCACCTGTCACGTCATCACATGACAAACTTGCGTGTGTTCCCTAATAGGGACTAGTAGCACCTGGCCTGAGAGCCAGACGTAGTTGAGAGTTTTTTCCAGAGCTCCGCCTCTTCTCCATAGTTTGGTATCTTCGTATTGAAGCACCTACAACCCACCTTTCCAGGTTCATAGGACCGTGTTCGTGACACACGAGGGCTCTGAGAGCTCGGCTAATATAGGTCACGTGTGGTCTAGAGCACGGGACGTGATGTGCCTGACTATATTTCAGCCTCTCTGCCGAGCAGAATTGTGTACAGAGTTCTGAGTTTCAGTCACGGCGGCGGGGCTCTCACAGCGGTGGTGAGGCAGTTATGGGATGACATAAAGCGTCTTATCGGGCGAGGGAGTTGCGCCGGCTGTTATTACTGCAGTTGAAGGAGAGTAAGTTGACGACTGGTATTTTCTCGAGATCTAGTCCGCGCTAACATAGGAGCAGACGATTCGGTAGCCCAGTACAGTTGACGAAGCCAATATGTCCTGTTGTTCGAGCTACTCTCCCATCACATAGTTCCTGCCACGATGAGTCCAAAGTAGTTGAAATTCACAAGTTCTGATCAAATTTTCTCAACTAAACTCCTGTACTCCGAGCAGCATCCTCTTTGATCTTCCTTTCCAAGTCTTCCACTGTCTTTCTGTGCCACTCCAGCCTTGCTTTAACATCCGGGAAGGCCCCTTCTATGTCTGCTTCTAAACGTCTGATTCCAGAAGGAGTTGATCGTGTCTTTGCTCGATATTCCAAAGTGAATGCCATTACGAAGCCAGAGATGCAAGTCGTAATCCAAGTACGAGGGGTGAATACCATGAAGAGCCACCATATGTAGACTGAACTCGGCACAGAAGTTCCTGGATAGTACCAATATGACATTTTAGTGCGAGGAGGGAATGGGATTCTGATTGTGGTGTGGTACGTAGAAAGAGTTTCATTAAATCAGACAATTGAAACTAACAGCGGTTTTAAATCTTGGAAACATAAGTGTATGTAAGCAAACAATAAGTGAGATAAAAGTACTGCTCAGATGTTGAGAGAATCACCGGAGCATCGAGAAGACCCCGAGTCGAATGTTGGGAACACTGGGCGTGAAGAAGCAGTACAACAAATACTGGAGGGAAAACCCAAGGACGATCAACAGCTTATGCAGGACTCCAGGTACATGTTGCAAATACGCTCGCCAAGCCGGCGGAGGTGTCAAGAAGGAAATGTCGGATAACTGACGAATCGGAGGGATTGAGGGTAGGGCAGGGCAGAATTTTAATCAAACGCGAGACTTGGCACTGCCTAAATACCAGTCTTTGTGATTGGCTTTGCGTAAGTGGGTTGATAAATGTTTATGAGAGTACTAATAGTTGAATAGTTCAGCTACCTTCCAAAATAGGCACAAAATGCGTCCCATAAATGTCTACAGTATGATCTACGGAATTGAGGGAAGCCCAATCAAGCGAAATACGGTCGCAAGCAGCTGCCTTGCTTCGCCACGATGATGCCTCCGGCTCGGCACTCAAGTTTGGAGCAGACTTGGAATTGGGGGTGAGCAAGCAGCAATCGCGATGGAAGCAGGTACCGCAGATAAAGAAATTTAGTGCCGTACCGTGTGATTGCATACAAGGTACAGCGGTTAATAGTTGTAAATACGCTAGCTAGGGTATCAACCTTGTAGACACCGCTTTTCCTAAAAGGGTAGTCAATTCTAAAGCCACGTCTTGGCATGTGGTGATGATCTTCATAGTGTTTGGGATTCTTTACTACTTATTTTACTACTCTACCACTTTGTACACTCTCCATTTGCAGCTATAACGTCTTGACACTTTTGAGGCATTTACTTACAAGCTCCTTGAACTCATGTGCTCTATATCCCAAGCTGCCTTCACTGCTACGCGTGGCTGGATGTAATTCATGGACTCTGGATAGTTTTCTTGAAAGTAATTCTTCATTGTATTCCAGAATTTTTTAATAAAGTTCAAGTCAGGGCTGTAAAATGGCTAACACAATACAGTAATACTACATTCAGTTAGGTTATTTTTTGTATTTGCAACTGCGTAGCCTGGTGTCAGGTGCCATGATGTCACGTGTTAGGGGTTAATGAGGGGGCTCGGTAGCGGTTTTAATACTTGGCATGTATCAATGTCGACAAGAGTAGGAAGGGTATAAGTAGGACTCGGGACGTAGTAAAAAGGGTAGAGATTAGTCTTGTATCAATTGCAGTTGATTTGTGCCACACTACTCCATGTAACAACTCAAGGCGAACAGGGATCTCGATCCGTAGATCTCAGGAAGAGGGAATCAAAGGTGTGAACGACTGTCAATTGTTATAACGAAGAGAACAAGCTACAAACAGAAGAAGGGATGGATAGCAGTGCTTTATATACAGGAGGCTGACGAGTCTGTGGTGTCAGGAGCCAGGCCTAGGGGCCTCTAAGCGAGATAGGGCCAGGGCCGTAACATAAAAGTTTTTTATAAAACTCTAGTAATTGATTATTAATCATGATTAATCAAAGCTTTGCGTTAATCGAAATCAAATCAAATAATCGATTATTAATCAATTAATAATTGATGGATTGATTGATTTGTGAACACACTGCTCTAATCGCTAGAAGCCCCAAGACCTCTCCTTAGACCCGGGCCGAATATCTAATCTTCCCTTCCGCATTCGTTGGCGGACTCATGTCCCACGCATCCCTCGTCATGCCATCGTATCCCTCCATGCATGAAGCCAATCCAATGCGCTCCGTGTTAGCAAGTGCGTGAAAGACCATGCCTTTTTGCTTTGGATCCTCTTTCCGGTTGCGAAGCATGTGGTTGCCTGTCAGTAGCTCAGCGGATACAGGGTCCTTCAGTGCTTCCGGGAATGTCGCCCTCCCCGACGGCAGGGCGACCAGGTCGGATTCGGAGCACGAGAGCGTGGGCTGGGTCCAGGAACAGCGCGTAGCAGGGGAACTTGAGTTCCTCATCTGGGCAGTTGAGGAATAATTTACTGACAGAAGTAGCGCGGTTATCTTCGAATTGGTTCTTAACTGGAATGCCGTGGTCGGTCCACGCTTTGGCTGGCAGGGGAAATTTTCGTACACTGGTTCCTGAAAACGGCATGTTAGCCTGTATTTAAGAGCGAGGGAAAGACCAGAATACCTCAATGGCGAGTTTGCACTTAGTCGCACGACCGTATGGATCGGTACCGCCTGGCGTTGTAGAACATCTGACGACACGGGGCCGGTAGGCTAGGGAAACTTAGAGCAATGAAACGATTTGGCGCGCATCCAGCAAGGCCCATGATCAGCTCGGTGTACAGTATTCTATCATTTTTGTATTCCCCTCGTATCTACTCTCCGCCTGTAGATACACACAAGTCAGCATAAATCTTCGAGAAAATGCGCCGGCCCATGACCCGGTAAAATATTTGTCACCGGTTCTTTCGGCGAGGGTGCGTGCCAAACAGGCCAGCGCAGTTGGTCTATCCTGCTGGTACGTTAGCTTCCGCTGAGAGTAATCTTGAACGAGGCCGAGCTAGCCCCATTTCTATCGGGTTCTTTGCATGACATCGTCGCCGGAAGTGGATGAGGCATATCTTTTGAGATGCCGTGCTCGTGCTGATCGATTAGTTGACTGCGGAGGAGGAAGTCTAAGTTGAAGAAGACACCGGGGAATAAATGACGGATATGTTTTATTGCAAGATAGTGCTTCAATACATGCTGCGCATAAGGTAGCGGCTCGGTCTCATAAAAGAAGGATCTCGAAGTTCAAAATGGTGGCCGCCGTTTTCACCAGATCTCAATCCAATTGAACATATCTGGTGGCATTTGAAGACACGGGTTGTGCAGATGTTTGCTGAAGTTTTAGCTGATCTCTCGCAAAGAAAAGAAGCTCGCGCACGTCTTGAGTCTTGTTTGCAGGCAGCTTGTGATACTTTAGAGAAGGAGAAGTTTGATGCGTTATATGAGAGTATGCCTCGTTGAATTGAGGCTTGTATGACGACAGGGGTGGTGGCATACAAAGTATTAAAGTCAAAATTTCGGCGTTTTAGATAAAAATTGGTACTTTCGAAAGAAGTATACTAGGGCATTAAGTTGTATAACTTCACATAGAATTTTAATAGGGGTTTGGTGGATAGTTATGGAGTTGAGTGCTAGGGGCAAAATGTGGTCTTCTCTGCTCGCTCGCTTTGAATAAGTATAAATTGCCTAGTACTATATCATCTTTCGTAAGAAATGATGGATTGGTTGCGGAGGGAAACACAGATAGGGAGCAGAGCTACTTCCTGTGTTCTTTCTCCTGACTCCGGCAGAAATCGAAAAAGAGGGGTAATGGAACTGAGATCCAGCAAGAGCTTACTGGCGGTAGTTTGAAAGTAGCTGTGGCAAATGGTAAAAGAAAAGATAGTGCAGTTTTCCGACAGGGCGAAGCGCCAGCCTAATAGAAAAATGTGAAGATTATCTATCTCAAGAGAACAAAAAGTGAAGATTACACCGCGAAAGTACAGAGACCAATTTCTCCACCGATTCTAGTACTTGACAACGAGCTTGGAGCCCGATACTTTCCCCTTTCGAAGCCTGTCTAATCCCTCAAGGACGCCATCAAATCCGCCGCTCAGCACAGTAACAGGAGGGGGCTTCAACTCTTTCGCAAGACTGGATAAACTTCTGTAAAAGCGTGCAAGGGCTTCCCGGTCTGAAGGAGAAACAGGATACTTGGGACCAATAGGCGGCAGCCAGGAGAACGCTCTGCCTAGAAGCTGAAAGGACATGATCATCTGAACTTCGATACCTGGCACTTTTGTTTTGGTATCAAGCAACGTTATGACTTTGCTGCCGTTTTCTTGGAGAACCTTGGCGCAGAACTTAGTCGATTCGCCTTCAGAGAAACAGTCCAAAGCCCGCGAGATATGAGGGAAAGCTTTTTTTATGTCATTGACTGCGCTGGAGGACCGGTAGTCGAAGACATGGTCCGCGCCGTATCTCTTAACAAGGTCGAAGGAGTGCGGTGACGCAGTCGTTACCACAGTGTAGCCTGCTTTCTTAGCAATTTGGATTGCGAAGATGCCCACGGTGGTCGATCCAGCATAAATCAAGATTGCTGGGCCTTTGTCGGCATTCCCCTCTTTCTCCACTTCGCCGACCCAGGGGACGTCGAGATGGAGATTAAGGGCCTGCATCGCGGTAACTGCTGAGAGGCCATACACGGACGCTTCTTCATCGCTGACTCCTTCTGGAATCCTCCATACAAGGTCTTCCTCAGCTTTTACATATTCTGCAAAGGTGCCATATTCTTTGCTAACACCGCCTTGCACAAATCCAGCGACTCGATCGCCTGCCTTCCACGTTCCCGATGCGGTCTTCCCGGCCTCGGTTACCACACCAGCAAAGTCGCAACCAGTAAGGCTACCTGATGGAGCGATGAAGTCGATGAATTTGAAGTCGATTGGATTAAGGGCTGTTGCGTGAACCTTGATAAGAATTTCTTTGTCTGAGATGGTCGGTATAGGAACTTCCTCGACCTTCACCCCCTGCCCGATCGATTTCCCTGAGAGCAGATTGGTAGATCGGTTAAGAATCCCACGGTTGGCAACGAGGGCTTTCATTCTGTCGGCAATTGTATTTGGGTTCTTGCACCTTTGCACCATCACCTTTATATTTTATCAACGGTATGCGGGGTATGGATGTCCCAGCGGGAAGCTAGCGAGTATTTTGTGGCAAATTTCTTCTTTCAGCCCAACTTATCTGATTAGTGAACAACCCACTTAAACTCTCCACTCAGCCGCTAATGACTGCAAACGGCACAATTGTCCCTCCGATTGTGGTCTAGGTTTCGGTGGGAGGATGGTTATCTTCTCCGAGTGTACAAGGTGTTACCCTGATGGAACTTTGTGCCTACCTAATGAGACCTGGGGCTAAAGCCACCTGCCAGGCTACTCAGGTGCAAGGAGGTAAAGCTTGTTGCAGTCTTGTTCTGCCAGTGAGGAAACAGTAGTTCCTGACCCAACGAATTGGCTGGGAGACTAAGGAGATGACAAAACTTACTTCCTGCGCCTGCGTAGAGGAGCCGAGATATAAACACTGGAAGAAACGTCTCAAGGGTCTTGTCTGTGCATAACTCTTTTTACTTTACTTGATTTGCCTCCATTCAACTTGAATATGGCTACGGCATGGACACTTCGCTTTCGATCCGTGTGGTAATGTTAAAATGTTGCGTCTATGGCACAGATGCTGCCGTGGTTGCGCTTAAAACTTGACTTGATTCTGAAGGTCCATCACCACGTTGTACTGTTCAAGGGATAATAAAATTCGCCCCTCGGCTATCTAAACCCTAATCTCTAGATCCAGCTTAAACTGAGTTTGTCAGCCCGTTCGGTGTTAATAACAATTTTGATGACTGACAAATGCACCAGTAGGGAAGTTGGCGATGTAGCTCTGGCATGCCGCCTTGATGTTTATCGCCCGAAAAATATATGAATAGCAGACGTTTGCCCACTGCTACTGTGTGGTATCACTCCAATCCAGTTCTCTGTCATCTCTGAGGATCATCTAAGTTTTACGGCTTTTTCTCCACCATCATCACTGAAATGCCTTTCACATGGCTTGCAATCCAAGCTCTGGCCGGGCTGCTTCTCCCAAAAGCCCTCGCACTGGATCTTCCGAAATATGCAGCGCTCAAGACCTCCCAGAACAATGGCATCCTTGAAATCACTATTCACAATCCCGCATCGGCGGTTAATGTCTGGAGCCAGGACACCCAGTCCGGAATGACCGACATTGTACGACGGCTTCAGGGAGACAACCAAACAAGGGTGGTTATCTTTAAGAGCGACGTTCCTAGATTCTTCTGTAATCACCTAGATCCTGCGGTCCTTGCGGTTGGTAAGTAGATTTCCGGGATACAGTCGCAATGCCTTGTAACTAATTCAATGACCTAGATAATGCTGTAGAAAATTTCTCCGCGCTTATGTATAACATCTCGAACCTGCCTCAAGTAACCATTGGTGCCGTAGAGGGTAGAGCGCGCAACGCTGGAAACGAACTGTTAATGGCATTGGACATGCGCTTCGCAGTTAAGCACGACGTGTTGTTGGGACAGTTTGAGACCGGCGTCGGAACTTTCCCCGGGGGTGGGGGAAGTCAGCAGCTGCCTAGACTGATTGGACGCGGGCTGGCAATGGAGTACATCCTGAGCTCCAAAGACATCACTCCAAAGGAGGCGGAGAGAATTGGCTGGATTAACAAGGCCTTCGACTCTTCTAAGGAAATGTACGCCTATATCAACGAGCTCACCTCACGCCTTATTCTATTCCCACGAGGAGGCCTTGTTGCGGCCAAGCAGGCGATCAACCTCCGCGCTAACCCCTCGCGCGATGACTTCTCACACGATATTGCTTTGTTCAACCCTTTACTATCCAACCCAGACTTTCCACGGATCCTCAGCCGGATTATAGCCTTAACCAACAATGGTTCCCTTGGCGAGGTGGAGCTTAACTTTGGAAGGGATGTGGTTCTCATATACAAATAATGGCGAGAGAGCGACACCCCGCTGCCAGTATGTGAAGACTGCTTGTGCATCTACTCCAGCTACTTGCAGCACAGATGTCACCGAGGTATTTGAATAGAAGCTGTTAATTCTCTCAGACCGAAAGATCTCGACAATGTGTAGTGACAGGCTCAGTCGCTATATAATGCAACGCAACTCGGGAGGAAAACTTGTGAAATGCTGGAGTTGCTAGACATAAACGTGAGATCAGTGGTGTAATTAATGAAATGTTAAATGTTTAATATAGTGCAATAACTTATAGTAAAGCCACACAAACTAATAAAGAAAGATCTCGCTGCATGTGTTACAGTATGTACGAAGCTCGCGAAGCTAAACACCAGACTTTCCACGGAAGTATGTTCGCATAAACTGCAGGCGCTTGTTTCACGCACTGAGCGATATGGTTGTTTGCTGGTGCAGCAGCGAGCGAATTTGAACCAACCGCGTCAATAACTTCCTCTGCCAAGCTGATTCGTAAGAGTCGTTTATGGTGAAGACTACAAGGGAAAGCACGCAAATTGGATCTTCAACGCAAGACAAGGAGTATGAATTGCATTTAAAGACGTCTATTGGGTGGGAGGGCGGGAGGCATGGGCAGGGGGTTGGTGTGTGTCCGCTTTGCGCACGGCTATTTAGGGTATCTTCGCTCACTTGTACTTGAATTTCCCCGCTCTATCAGAGCAGGCTCATTTTTATACTTAATATTTACAATGCGTCAAGCAGTTGATGTGCTATTCAGTGAACAGAGCTGGCTATTTAACCTTGGCGTTCTTAACGCAACGCTCTTCGCTGCTACTCTATGCATAATTCAGCTTCTTTAACTGCGGTAATACAGTTGAGCTAGAATCTCGGTAGAAGGAAACATGGCAATTATAACTCCTCCAAGCTTAATATGAAACACATTATGACAGAGATTATTCATACGACGGAGCAAATCGGTGACCTGGTCGACTGGCTAGTCTTCCGCTATGCGCCGCCAGTCTTATACTGCCAACTATGTACATCGATCCCGAAGGCGTACACCTCTGCCGTGAGGACTCCATTTCCATCTTCGCCCTTACGATCGATACGGGAATTCCGACCAGGCGTGTCTGTTTTTTTGGTGTGCATTTGCTCGGCGCAACCGCCGGTGTAAAACAGTAGACGCTGAAGGATATCCTACAAGACGACAAGATTTTAAAAGTCTCATTCAACATTCGCAACTATTCGGGTGCTTTATTTACGCACTTCAGCGTGAGGCTGCAGGGGGTGGAGGATGTTCAGTTTATGGAAAGTGCTATGAGGAGGACTACTGGATCCAGGAAGTTCTTGAGCGGTTTGGCTAAGTGTGCTGCTCTCACTCATTCGCAAAGGTCAGCAATAAACCAGATGAAGCTATGCAATGGGGAAGCCTTCTAAGTAGCGGGAAGCCGACTTGTCCTCTTTGTCGACTTTGTTTAGAAGCCTTAAAGGGATCGAATTTGCAAACCAGCCTACCAGCCCAGACTTGCTCTTCCCCACACCTTACAGCCACCAGGGGAGTATTCTGTGTCATATCGCATTGCACGCAGAGGAGGCTGACCGAAGTAGGCATCGCATTTCACAATATTTGGTCTCTCTCGCAAATGGGGACGCTCTCCCTTCTTTCTCAGCTTGCCAGTTAGAACCCAATTGCAACATTTTCAAAACTGCAGGGGAGTGGATCGGGGGATGCGAAAGACGTGGGTGCGATTGTGACGCACTTATTGTTCGTCCAAATGCTAGGACCATGACTCGCCAAACTTCAGATTGATAGATGTTCAAGATATGTGCATAGTGGCAGCATCGACCCTTTGGAAGTACTTTATATTATATTATGTCTGGGGCCAAACTAGTTCAGTACTATAATATAAAACAAATCCTTCACTTTTTAATAGTAACAAAATATTTGAGTTTTTTTTTTTGGCGGATTTAAAATTGCACTAGTTTATTAATTTAACAAATAGATTAAAATACGTTGAGTTATTAGTTTATTAAACTATGAAATCGATTTAAAAATTAATACAATATTTAACATTAAATCAAATATTTAACACCATGTCAATGATTGGTGAGGCTTTAATGCACTCGAGTTTGAGATAATGCTGGTGGCTAACCGCTTAACGGCTAGGCGGTGGTATGTTTCCAAGTCACCTGGGAGATATACACTACCATAAAAACTTGACGTCTCAGTTTGAAAAAACCGCAACGACTGCTCCCTTTCAAGCATATCTCATTACATACGACGTACCGAAAACTTCAGGATACCGTCTGCTCTTCCATAGCTAACCTGGTTGAGGCTATCTTAGATATCGGAGAAATGGGAGTGAACTTCTATTAGGGCTGTATTCTGCCGTGCATCCTGTCCTCTTGCGTTGTCGACTCCTGGTCAATCTCTACTGTCCTCCGGACGCCATTTATTGTCTCGTACGGTGTAAGCTCAACTTGATCATCCTCCTTTGCTATAGTTGCGCGCGACCCCAGTGTTGTCATGCCAGTCATGCCCCCGGGGCCCATGTATTTGGCCAGCGTGCTTCCAAGGGCGCCTCCCTTGCGGGCCTTTTTTGTTACATTGGATTTTGAGCCGCCAGAGCCACCGATGGTGAGAATAGCCTTCCCTTCTGTAACTCCATCGTCCGTACCGGGACCCCGTGCCGGCCCGCGCAAGTAGTGATATAGACGTGGCAATACAGGCGAGCAGCCAACTGCAATAACGACGGCCATTTCGGCTATCACGAGCATGGCGAGCTTGGTACCCAGCCACGTAAAGTCGGGGCTCCTGAGGACAAGTACGCGCACGTAAATACCACCGATACCAATAATACACGCTCTTTGCTCGCCCTGTCAGTTAAACGAATAGAAGCCAAGGAACAAGGCGAATATGACTTACAAAGAGCCAACGGCAAAGATGGCAAATGCGTTCAATTTTCGCCTGATAGGCATGTTCAGATGCCAAATCGCCCATGCTGGCAACAGCAGCGCTTCCGTATCAGAAATCAGGTTCAGGATACCTGCGGCGAGGTTCGACGAATTCGAATTGACACACTTTCCCTTTACGGTGGCGTTCCAAATCTTCTCACGCGGCAGACACTGAAAAATATAGCTCAGGGATAACCCGAGATAGAAGATACTGTTCAATATTATCGACAGGACTACGACCCAGTATACGAGATTCCGGCTTGTGCTGGCGAAGATTCGCTTGATCTGAAACAGAACCGACAGTTTCGCAGCCGCCGTGCTCGGGCCGTAGATGCAGTAGAGAATGTTCACGTAGAATAGCATGTGTGGCAGCTCAACGAGCCGTACGTCCCACATGTGGCGCGCAAGGCCGAAATTCTCAATGTAGACCAGCAGCGAGGTATAGGTCATCAATCCGGCCCAGGCGAAGTAACTTAGGATATCTTCGATGTTATGGACGCCGATGAGGTACGCCTTAATGAAAAGGCGCGCGGCCACCGTTATTGTCGTAAGGAGGTACACCAGGACCGCTGTCGCGATGACAGCTGGCATGAGCGTTGTTGGGTTATCGAAATTGGATACCTGGCCCTCGGGCGGGCTCAGCACCGGTGTGTTACGGTCAAAAGACGACATTGCGGTCGGGAGAACTGACTAACACCATTCAATATGTGAAGGCATTCGGTCAAGAAAGCCGATGTGGAGCCCCGATAGCCAAATTCATGAATATTATACTCCAGCTGTGTGCCAAGGAGACACCCTCTCGTCTTTATAAAGACTCTTTTATAATTCAGGCACACGCAGATACTTCTGACACACACCACCGGGCGAACTCCCGCCCCGCCCCCGCACTCGGGGGCTGACTGCAGAGAGACGCTCCCTTCAACAATACCCAACGGCTGTAGGCTGTCATGTAACATCCTGTTCTCACCTAATGCTCCTTCTCTTTGGACCACCAAGAAGTGTCAGAACTAATGGACAACTGCCGGGACCCAAATTGAAACATTCCAAGTTTTAAATTATTTACCATAAATGGATTTGCTTTAATTAATCCGTAAAATAGATTTCAGCTGCTTAAGGCATCTTCGCTCTTTTGTGTATGCATTACTAAATGGCTTTCGGTGGTTCTATTACGGTGCGTTTTGCTGTATTCAATTCCCTTGGGGTTTTTTTTGGCGGGTATTTTTTACACTACATGTACATGCAAGCTGTTCCTTGAAAAATCAAACATTTAATACATATGATCTTTTTTATCTTTTAAAGTTTATGCCTGTTGAGCTAGGTATATATCAGGATGTGTGAGGAATATTGGGGGTTGTTTTGATGGTACTGTAGTAGTTCTGGTGTTGATTTAGAGATTGGGGGGCCTCAAACTAGCATGGTTTTATGACGTGCATCTGGCGGGAAGACCATCCTGCTGGGGAGTGATACACGCCCCACCTGTTGTTGTATGTGACCCTGATTTTTTGCCTCTGTGATTCGTAACGTTCCCGCAACTTTTTCCAAAATAGCGTTGTATTAAAACTCGGCCAAATTGAACTTTTGGTTAAAACTGGTTAGGATTAGTCGAAGGGAGGCTAGGGCGTGTCTGACCCCTATGCATGCGTGATAAAGAGTATGCTTGTGAATAATAGTTGAAGGGTGGTAAGATCAGACAAAAACAACAGGGGCATGTGCGTCACTCCTGATATTGTCCGAAATGGTGTAGGTGGAAATCAATATGCTTAAGGTTGTGATTGGGGAAAGGGTGTTGGCTAAGCAGTATTATTCCCAGCTTATCTACGGCAGATGCTACTGGTGTGTCTCTATTGTAGTATATATTTCCTTGAAAGGGACCTTGGGCCAATCTTCCTAGGTTGCATTCCCGCGGAGGCGCAGTACCTGTTGAATAACCACACTTGGTCCGCTGACAATGCATTCAATATTCAGCCGTTTATTTGTATTAATCCGGCCAGTATGCGTTTTACACCAGCTGCAGAGATCAATTTAGCAACAGAGTACTGCTCCTTTTTGAAGTTCAATCTCCAAGTCCCCAAACCATCCGTACAGAGATCGGAAAGGTTATTCTTTTTATCGTTTTCTTATAGTATCGCACCCGGCTAACAGCGCCCTCAACAGTCCAGATGGGCCAAACCGACTTTGACGCCGTAACCTGGCCGGTACAGCTCACTCGGGTCATGCATCGCGATTTGTACCCACTTCTGGAGCCGTCAAACCTGATGCTATCGGCTGGTGGTAAGACGGTTCTTATTACTGGGGTCTCGGGGGGTGTTGGCAAAGCCATTGCCGAAGCCTGGGCTACCGCTGGTGCCAAGGCTATCGTCATCACTGGCCGCAAGGCTGAGGTGCTGGACGTAGTCGCTGCTACGCTGGGGAGCATAACGGAGGGGGCACGGGCAGATACCAAAATTGTCGCTTACGCTGCAGACCTTCGATACGAGGACGAAGTGCGAGGCCTCTGGGCGAAAGTCAGTTCTGAGATAGGCCGAGTCGATGTGCTTATCAACGATGCGGGAGTCTTCAGCTGGGGCGCAATGGGGAGCATAGAGCCATCGCAGTGGTGGCTGGATTATGTAGGTCCTGTATTCACTTCAACCATTATGGAGGTGGGGAGTGGATGCTAATAGTGTGTCCGTGCTACAGGAGGTGAATGTCAAGGGAACCTACCTTATGATCCATCATTTCCTGACCCAGAAACTTGCCGACACCACCACGTCCCCTGCCGGCACTGTCATCACCCTCAGCACTGGAGCGGCGGGCATGTCACTGCCCAACATGAGCAGCTACATCCCGAGCAAGCTGGCACAAACGCGTATCATGGAGATCTTACACGCAGAGCAGCCGAACGTACGTTGCTTCACGATGCTGCCAGGCCTGCTCGACACCGCCATGACAGCCGATGCCTTCAAGCCATTCGCGCGTGATGATCCCATGCTTTCCGGTGGTATGACGTTGTTCCTCAGCACCCCGCGTGCGGACTGGCTGAGAGGGGGTGTTGTGAGTGTCAATTGTACGTATTTGTCACTTGCATCCAGGCACTCAATTTCAAACACAGGGCTGACGCTGACTATTGCCTGATACTACACAGGGGATATAGAAGAAATGGAAACCCATAAGGATGAAATTATGCGCGAGGGCAGGACTAAGCTTGCCTATCTCAATGCTAAGTTACAAAAAGAAGGCCACCCATGGGAATAGGCGTGAAAGAGCTTGGTGTAGCATGGAGATGCAAGCCACATAGTCATTCCAAGTTATGTATCCGCTGAATGCAGCCAGTTACTTCTGCTTCCTATTCGTGTCATCCTGTTTCTGTATTGCATTATGTACGTTTTAAAATCTGCTGATCCTATTATGCAAGAAAAAGGAACCGCAAGACTATGGAATGGGGGATTGATATCGCTAAATAAATGGGTCGGGCTCCCAAGAGAAGTAAATAAATAAATTTGGTTATTCTAATATACTTTATATCTTGCATGACAAACAATTGACTGATCCTATCAATAATAAATGCTACCCTCTCGGAAATGATATACAGTCTTAATCTAGTAAACCTCACAAATATAGAGCGAAGTTTCCTGTCTTATTTATCCTCAGCTTAGTGATATTTCTTCTTTCGTGTCCGGTAATCCCACCAGCCCCCTTGGGCTCTCATATAGTTCGGGACACAAATACGTTTGTATGCTCAAGTCCCGCTTGGTGGGGTCCTTACGTGCTAAGCCGATGAAAGTGAAAATGCCCGCCTTCTCACTGAGTGATCGGTGTGAAAACACCTTCGCCACCAGCTCCTCGACTGATATTGCCTCCTCACCCCAACCATACTTGGTCATCCACGCGTCCAAGCCTTGCGCAATAACCGCATCATTAGCAGCAAAGTTTCGCGCGCAAAAGGCAACCTTGGGTGAGGGGATGGGGTGCCGGTTGTCCAAGGAGAAGTATATTGTCGTCAGCTTCCTGCGGTTCGCCGTCTCGATGCCACTGCTATGGGCTGTATTACCAATATCTTTGGCGGTGACGCCGCCTAGGAGGTTGACAAAGTCACGGTACTTCTCTTTCTCCTCCTCCAGCCCGGGAATGCGCCCACCAAGCGTAAAATAGTCCCAGATATCGTCAAAGCTGGTGCCCGGACAGCGGAGGTAGATTTTCAGGCGCGTGTTGTCTGGAGACAAGAAGTCAGTGCCGAGGTAGCGGGCGCCATTAGCCCAGTCTGTTGGCTTAGTGGTGAGGTACTCCTCGATGGTGGAAAGGGAGGAGAGGATGTTAGGCCACTGTTCAATGCCTGGGAGAGCGCGAATACCAGCGGAGATGCAGGCGAAGCGCATGCTGTTCTCCGCGACAGCTGCGAAGCAGGGCAGGAAATAAGCTTTGCCTATGACGGGCAGCGCTGTGGGAGACGGAAGCTCTCGCCCGATGTCGAAGCCGACTAGGATAGGCGACAGGTGGCCCGCTTCGACCGCCAAGCGGTGTTGCTCATTTGCTGGGAGGTATGAATAGTCAAAGTGCCGCTTGAGCGCCCGATACCATGTATTGTCGAACCCGGGGGTTCGAGGACCAAATGTCTCGATGAGGATATCGGTTTGCAATGGGTTGAAAGGGTTCGCAGTATCTACGGGTCGCAAGCGACTGGCATCGAGCACGAAACGCACCTCAGGCCGCCTTATCCCGCCTTTCTTAAACTCGAAGCTATACTCATGCGTTGACCCGTCCCACGTCCAACTTTTGGCCTGGCTTGGGTCGCTGGCGTTGGGGATGCCGCACAGAAGAGGGCACACGGTATCACGGTAGTACAATAGGAAGGTACGTTGTGTTTCCTCTGGATAGCCAGCCACGTCCATCATATTGGCTATGTGGCGCCCCGTCGTCTCCCACCAGTACTGCGAGTCTGTGTTTGGCAACGCTAGCTTGCGAAACACGACGGATCCTTGAGTTCCTGTTATCGCCATGTTGACTCGTGTTCAATGACCTAGGGAGGGAGTAGTAAAGAGCGCTTATTAAGAAAGGCGGCACGCAAGTTTTGGGTCAGCGAAGCGTTATTCGCAAATACTAACGGATATATATCACTGTCTAGTTATATCGTTGTAGCCTGATTTATCCAAACCTTGGTTGGGCAAAACGTGTTGCAGATAATTGAGCAACAGTATTGGTCCTCTCGCGGATGAGATGACAGCGCATGATATCTCGCAGAAATGCTACCGTAATACAAGGTGAAAAGCCAATAGCTATATGCAGGTCGTAGGCAGTACAAAAGGGAACCTAGTATGCTTCTCTTAGCCCCCATAATTTCAGCCTACAATATTAGCAAGCCCGGAACGCATAAACGTGACGCGCGTGTAGGACAATCGTGTTGCGGGAGTTATGCCCCAGCAAGTCCATAGGCAAGCCTTGATATGAGAGCTTTAGGTAAAGATGTAGCTCTCACACATACTTCGATTAAAAACAACTTCTCAAAACGGTCACATTTACCGTAAATATTGTTCCCACGCTTGTGCCCCATCAGCCGCCGCATCATATCCCCATAGCCAGTTCTGAAAGTCTGGAACCGCCAACTCATCTGGAGACCAATTTCCAGGACCTAAGGCGATTTTCTCATCGCGCTCCTGCTGTTCCAACCCATCTGGCATGTCATACATTACCTTCCTCGCCAGCGTGCGCTCCTTGACCTTGTCCGTTCTTGGTTTCCTTACTGCCTCAAACACCTTGAGCGCATCCAGAATCTGCGTCTTGTCTGACACCCGCGCAAAGATGGCTCCGAGCACGGCGGCGTCCTCGAAAGCCATTGCAGCGCCTTGTGCCAAATAAGGCGGCATCCCATGTGCCGCGTCGCCAATGAGGCAAAATGGGGCTCCCCCTTCGTGGGCCCAGCCTGCCAGCTCATTAATCTGCAATAAATTCCACTTTATACAAGCAGATTGGCCGGGCACCTCGAGTAGTGCGCGGAGTGCCGGGTCCCAGCTATCAAAGGCGCGCTGCACATCCTCGAGGTCAGCGTGTTGCGGGCCATACATGACGTCTTCTGGCCGCTCCATGTCATCCTTCCGGATTAGGACAATATTTAGGATGTCGTTGTTGTTTAGAAGGTAGGAGACGGCATGTGCATCGGGACCCATCCACACATTCACACTTCCTTGCTGCACGATCTCCCATGACGGATGGCTTTTGTCGGCCAGTATGTCGCTGCGCGACACGACAATACGAAAGACAACATCCCCCGTGGGCTTGGGGAGGTCGGACCTACCGAGCAGAACATCCCGGCAGAACGAGCGTTCTCCGTCCGCACCGAGGAGGACGTCGCAGTCGATATACTCCCCACTGGAGAGACGCACCGCGGCCTTCTGGGAAAGATCGAGCTCCACAACCTCGCAGCCGAGGCGGACACTGACACCACGCGCCGTGGCTGCGGAGACTAGAACCGCGAGGAGATTGGCACGATGGACCACAATATATGGTGCCTTGTAGGTCTTCTCTATGACCGACGCTGGCGGCAGGGAGCGAGCGAGGGAGCTCCCGTTGTGCCAGCTGCGTAGGCTGCCGGTCTCAGGTTGGTAAGCGTGTGGAGTGATGTCGGCGAGGACGCCCAACTTGTGCAGGATGCGGGTTGCGTTAGGAGAGAGTTGGATGCCTGCCCCGACCTTTTTCGTGCGCAGTGGTTAATACTAAGGCCGGATTGATAAGATAGTAATGAAAACTGGACTACTTTACATGTAGTAGCTCAGGAGTGCGCTCGAGAATTGTCACACGGTGGCCTACTTGGTTCAGTGCAAGCGCGGAGGCCAGCCCGGCCAAGCCAGCTCCTATAATGATGATGTTACACGGGCATGAACTTTGAAAACTTTGAGTACTAGGGATTGACATTACGGAATAAAACGGAGGAACTATGTACGGAAAAC
Source organism: Chalara sp. BL73 (assembly GCA_918026815.1). Lineage (NCBI taxonomy): Eukaryota > Fungi > Ascomycota > Leotiomycetes > Helotiales > Chalara > Chalara sp. BL73. Next base: position 1,085,784 of record CAKJVC010000150.1, on the reverse strand, counting down.
GAACTGCTGGTAGAAATGTACTTAGTAGTGGTGAGTGGAAGGTTCCAATATTCTCGGTCTGACAAGAGCCCGAAGCTGAAAGAAGGTGGGTGACATTACCCCGCTCCAATATCCCGAAAGGTAAAGCCACATATATTAGAGACACGCCGCGATGCATTCGTGTAACAATGTAAGCACTAAAGGGTCGCCTTTCTCCCTGTTTTGGCATTATTGCTCCTTTCCTCAGGTGAGGAGTTTTTGATAATATAAAATTATCTACAGCCACAAGTTACTAATGCCACAATCTAACATTTAACTTTCATATTGCTTACGCGATAATTTACATAATAGCATAAGTCATGTAGAATATAGTATAATATAGCTAGCTACAAGCTAAGAAATCAGCAGGAGTTTTAAATATCAGGAACCAAGGGTAAATAGAGCTAAGGAGGAGATTCACAGCACACCCCTGTTATTCCCGTTAAATATGGCTTGGTTATCTAAACACCTAACGATAATATTGTATATAAACTCTGGACGTTAGCATTATATTGGTAATTCTGTTGCAAATTCTTTTTTCTTAGGGGAACATATAATAAAATAAATATCACAGCCTTCTAACTACTTCTAACAAGATGTCTTTTGATAGGATTCGCTCCCCAGTAATTTTAAATGCAATCAGCCGCCACGTGGACGCCACGTGGAGTACATAGCGCTAAAAATCACAATATAAACACTTTGCTTGTACCTTTGACATCAATGGATTATATCCAAACAGTTTCTGATCCATTTTACTCTCGTCAAGAACGCTCTCCTTATTGTCCAGCTCCTGCCTTCCATCTCGCAGCCCAAGATGCAATTCCGTGCTATCTCTGCGCTCCTGCTGCTCTCCGCCCCCGCCGCAGCGGCCCCCTCCGCCAAACGAGTCCAGCAGCTCTTCAAGTCCCTGAAGACCGGCAACTTTACCGACTTCTATGCGCTCTTCACGCCGACCTCGACGTGGAACACAATTGGCTTCGGCGTGCGCACAAAACCCCAGGTGATCGCTATCTTCGACGCTATCAACTGCCTGCTTTCCAACCCACCGCTCACTATCACCATAGACCGTGTCATCAGCGAAGGGGACTATGGCGCATATACAAGCGTCCAGGCGCATGTTCCCAACGGATATATAGGGACGAATGGTATGGGCGGCTTTCCCTCTCTCTTGGCCTCTATTTTCCCCACCTATTCATGTGCTGATAATGACTTCGTCAAAAGGGGTGGAATATAACCAAACGTACTCGTGGATTATAAAATGGAGCGGAGAGAAGATCTTGTCCAACACGGAATATCTAAACGACTTCTTAGCGGTAAACCTTATTGGAGATGACGCGGGAGGATGCTTATGAAATGTTATGGTTAATTTCCCTTTCCTTCTACAACTAGGTATGTTGTTCCTGTGTTACGTTTCCAGAATAACGCGTGACCAAGGGGCCTTAGGTTCAGAAACTGTTCGCGGCTACAGTAGAACCTTTGGGGGAGCGCAGTGGCCGAGTTAGTATTCTCGTTATATATCAACCTCTAAAATACAATACCATACACCACGCAATATGAGATTTGAAATTTGTATATGTCACGCCTCCGTAAAGCACACATGGCTTACTGTAGCCGAGCTCCCCGCGTGTATATATAGACTGCTCTCTTCGAGCTTCGAGTGTGAAAAAGCCTTTTTTTTCTCTACGTAAAACAAACTACTCCAAAGAGTTCGCAGTTATCAAAAAAAAGCAAGCCATTCAGCTGACCATTCTCCTGTTATTGCCTGTGATGCCGGCAAACTAAGTTAGCGATTACCAAAGTAATGCGGAGCCGAGAAGGTCTATATCAAGTTCTTGTCCCGGTCTTCAAGACATGTAGGCAGTTGTAACGTGTCATCCTTGAGAGAATCTATTGCGACCTTTACCCCACGATCAAATAGTGGCCTCAGCGCCTGCTCCAGGTAAACTGGCGGTAAGTTTTGCCTCAATTCATCGAGATCGACGTCACTATTCATGTTATTGACCTTAACGAGCTTTAGTTCAGGAGAATGTTGAAGCACTCTACACAACTCCTTTAGGTGGTCAGCTGTTTGCCAATCTAATGTCAACGCCTCCATTGCTCGAAGCTCGTCCCTGAAAGGAGAGTAACCGGTTGTGCTCATGCGAACTAGCCATGCATCATTTAGGTATAGTGTCTTAAGGGTGGCGGGTAGCTCTAGCGACTTCTCTGGTAAGTGCTGCTCGTTCTGGCCACCATAGCCATGGTCGCTCATCAATCTGCGAAACTCCTCTAACGACGAGCCAGGGAGGCCAAGATTCTCAAGTTTTTTAAAACCCCTCAACCCACAATTACTCCAACGGCAGCCCACATCCTCCATATAGGTTTCGTTGTCCGTCTCGTCATCAAAATCTAGCACCGGAAGGACAGTGAGCGTTATCAAGGTATCTGCGACGGGTTCTAGCGCCGCATCTAGTGTCATGAACACATCTAGACCCATTAAAGAGTACCGAAGACTAAATTGTAGGTGCAGGGCCTCAAGTCTGCGGGGGAGGCGCAGCAGCTCTGAGATCCAAGACAACGGAGCACCGTCCCAGCGTAAACGAAGGAAACGTAACGCCGTGATTTTGGTGGTCTGTAGCAGAGGGGGGCACCTGGGCTGAACTGGCTTAAATTCGTAGTCCGGTTCAATCCAGCCCTTCCAATCCTTTACGTATAGTGCTGTTAAAGAGTCCAGGGAAGGAGTCGACATCACCGCACATAATACCCTCTCCCGTAGCTCCACGGGTATATCCGGAAGTTCAGAATAAAGCACCTGTATAAAACCTTCTGTTAAATTAGCACGGTGGTGTGGATATATTCGTGACAAATCAACCGACTCAAACCGCTATCCAACGATTATTTTCCATGCACAGGATGAGAGGATTGCGTACATATTTTCAGAGCGCGATGAATCCATTTCCCTGTAGCAAGCTTCTCCAACATGTGAATAGTTGGCTCCCTTGGGGCAAGCTCATCATGCGATGGCCGAAACGAGAACTTGCGTAGGGACTTCAGCTGATCAAGAGGGTCAAGACACCACCAGCCAACGTCACCAGTCACGCGATAAGTGCGGACCGCCTTGCATAGGTGTGGTTTAGAAGCCAACACATGTGAAACTTTGAAAAAGTGATATTTATTGTTCAGTGAAACCGTCGAAAAGAGGGTTGGCTCAGCAAGCACACGGATCGCTTTTGAGACAGTGGTAAGGGCACGCTTATCCACCACGGAAATATGTTCAGCAATGGCATCGAATACTTCTTGAGGAAGGCTTGCGAAGCCGTTGCTCCTTCGCTCCGCTTCAACAGCCATGGGACGTGAAGTAGGTTAAACACGTGCGCTAAAGTAGGAGTTGTGCAGTACAATAGCAACTTTAGAGCGGGCAAACAACATAGGATCGTGAGACGTAGAGTGGGGAAATGGGTGGATCTAGCGTCTTGGGTCATCATTTACACCGATGGTCGGCGTTACATGCAGATATTGGGAGCGTGATTTGAGAGAGCGGTGTAGGTTATTTTAGAGTCAGGACAAGATATCAAGATTATTCTCTGTCTTTCTTCAAAGCGCTCAGGGTAATTGCCATGATTTAACTAGCTCGTATACTGCTCGAGCTCGTGATACTCCCTGTGCTATGGATGCTACCGCTGCTTTCGAGTCACTATCCAACGGCGCAGTCAGGTATGTAAGAAGAGCCTTCAACATGGCATCTGGAAAAGACTTGAAGACTTGAAGCTGACTTTTTTTCTGTGACCAGGGCCGAGGAGTTGTTCCCCAGCCCTGTACTGCAGTGCCTGCATGTCAAGCCGCTTAGCACGCCATCCACAGACCGCTATCGGGTAGTTATGAGTGATGGGGAACATTGGATTCAATGCATGCTTGCCACGAGCCTAAGTCATCTCGCTAGCGAAGGCGAAATAGTCAAAGGCTGTGTATGTCGCCTCATGAAATACACTAGTTTTGTAGTCAAAGGCAAAAGGCGAGTGTTTCCCTAGTGTCGTTAACGAGGAAAATTGTCGGGCTAACAAACTGGCTAAGCAGAATCTTTGTCATATTGGAACTAGACGTACTAAAACACATGGGTGTACACGAAAGGCTTGGAGAACCCTCATCGCTAGACGATAACCCGAAAGCTGAAGTCGTAAGCTTAACAGCGAATTTAAGTGAAACAATCCGTCGAAACCTTCAAGTGCGCGACGAACATCCTGAAGTAGAAGAAGAGGAGCCAGAACCCGAGGAACCCCCAGTTATCGGGCCTTTAATGCATGCCAACAGCCTCGTCTATCCCATTGAAGCCTTGACGCCTTTTGCTCGCAAGTGGACCATCAGGGCACGTGTGACGCAAAAGTCAAGTGTGCAGGGACCGGATGATTTGGGAAAAGGCCAAAGACTTTTCACAATCAGACTTGTTGACGAGAGCGGAGAGATAACGGCTAGCTGTTATAACGAATTATGCGACATCTTTTATGGTACGCTGCAGGAAGGCTCTAGATACTTCATCTCGAGCCCATGCATCGTCTCCCTAGCTCCCAAACAACTTACATTTGATTCTGGCGATTTCGAACTCAGGTTTGAGAAGGAGACGGTCATCCAGGAAGGGTAGTGGGGGAGGGGATGGGGATTGTACGAGATTTGAAGAATTCGACGGGGGAGATGCGGCGAGATGTGGTGGTGAATATGGTGTATGCTTGTTGGATTTCGAGCATAAGAGAGAGAACGCCAGAGCAGACAAAGAGGTTGATGATCTTTCCGCTGTTTCACTGGCAGGTAATTTCACTGAACGAAATGGCCATAACTCCAGAGACAAAGGCACCGAGGTAAGAACGGCTCCAACGTAATCTATCTCACGTGCAATGTCCATGAGCAGAAACTGCTTGTTCTTACAAGTCTCGGAGGTGTAGGGAAGACACAGATCGCAACTGCTTTTACATATGAAACCTACATCAGCGAGTATTACTCTGTTGTCCTCTGGGTTTTTGCAGTTGACAAAGAAGAGCTCATGAAGTCTTTTACGCAGATAGCAATATCTCTAACGCGATAATCCCGGACCGCCCCAAGGTAAGAAACACCATAGTAAGTGATGCTTGAATGAGCTCCAAAGTAGTGTACATAGGCTGTTGTAGACACAGGCTAGAAATTCTCTAGTGAATTTTCAACTTTTTGTGTAATTCCTGGGATCAGGCTAAGCTTGTTGCACAAACAAAGCAGCGAGAAGCATGTCTTGGGCATGCCTGCGTTGTGTAACGTCAGATTCTGTCTAACACACTCCAATCTTTCAACGCGAATAGCGTCACCGAATACCATGGCATCTTGCGACCGCAACCACTTTATACTTCGTCTTGGGGGTAATAGATGTAAAGCTCCCCACTTGAACTTTAGAAGCAAAAAATATACTACTAGGGAAGTCCGAATTAGGTCTAGCAAAATATGAAGCCAGGAAAATATCGGCGTTCAATCTAAATAGACTGTGGGAACTAAAAATAAGAATCGAGGTAGAATAGCATGACTCTAAGTTGGTGGATATGCAATTTGAACTTTGGAATCTTTCTCTTTTTATGTAATTTGATTGATACTGGAATAGATCTATTTGATATACATGGATTATTGACAATAGGAATAAATGGCTAAGCACGTCCCGAATTAGGCAGTGCACAGGAAGAAGCAGGATCTAGTAACTGCCACAGTTGAAATCCTGTAGATTGGTGTGGGAATAGATTGCGCCAACACCAACACCAACAATCAACAGGGATTGCAGGAATTCAGGGCTAGGCTTGAAAACCGATACTTGAAAACCTTGCCATAATCAGAGATGTCTGCCAGCGAAAAATTTACAGATATATTCAGTGCACATCTCTTTGCCTTTTGTTAGTAGGAATTGTTTTGTATAGCTCTGTGCATCGATATAATCAAGTTGGGAATCTGAATTTGTGCAACCCCTGTTGAATACCAAATCGACTTTACCAGGGTCCCTGCTAGTGCTGCTTGCCAATAGACATCAATTCCAGCTTCGCCTCGTTTATCCGTTTCGTAAGGCATCATCATCACTTATCGCCGTCGTTCCCAGCTCCTTTCTTACCATCCAAGTCGTTCACAGCACAAAAGAGGTTCCCATAATCTTCTTCCTTCGCAGCCTAGGAACGCCCTGGCAACACCCAACACCAAACACACGACACTCAACGTATAAAGTGTCGGCCATTCGACATTACTACAGGTAGATGCTATCTTCCCATCCCTCTGTACTCGGCCGCTGGCTTCGCAAGTCTACGCTTGACCCTCCTATCGCTTTTGAATCCAGTACCTATAAACTCAGAGTGCCACCAGTTTCGACTGTGCTCTGTATATCACAATGGTATCCTTATCATTCCTAGATCTCCCTTTTAAGGCGAGACTAAGGATTTACTCGTATTTGGATTTGGTCAGGCCATGCCCAATAGATCTTACGCCTGGTCAAATTTCCTCTCTACCACCAAATCCAACGCGACATGCCATTGGGACTAGTTCCGATGATTGTTTCTATCGGATGCGAGAACGGGGAGCGCTTGTTCTTGGTAGAAGGACTCGGGACTGTTACTGTTCGAGGCCCTTTATGGAATTACTTCTGGTCTCCAAAGATATATATCGTGAGGTTTTCGGTCTTTTTTACAGCAGAAACAAATTCGTTTTTCGAGGACACACAGAAGCTGATTTGGCCCCTTTGTCGATTATGAGTGTCAAAGCCATAGGGGCTATGACTTCGTTGCTTATCCGGCTTAATTGCTGGCCATGTCCAAAGGGACACGAAGGACACCCTTCAGACGAGGCAGAAGGGGGTTGCGCAGTGTGTTTCGCGCCTGCAACAGATGCCGATCCCGTTCTAGATTCAGCTAGCAAAACAGGTCAAAGTCTGGTACAACAGTGGAAGCTGACTTGCAACCATCTGTCGTCTGCGATTTCTCCAGGACGGCTGAGGCTTACCTTTATATGCGATGTTGCAAATTTAGACTCTGGCGAGAAGGTTATCGAACCACTTGTGGCTTTGCCTCTCTTGAAACAGTGTACTATTCGATTTGGACGTCAAAGGAATGCCAATCTTAGAAACCTTGCTGAAAGGTCTTGCCGAAAATTGACGAACGACTATGTATCACATTCTGGGTTTCCTTATTCCCAACTCCCACAAGAGTTACGCCTTCAGATATTAAACTATACACATCTCGGAACTGAAGGTTGCTACCTGGATCAATTCAGTCAGTTATGCATAGAAGACAGCAAGTTGATAAAGAAATACGAAAGATCGCACAATTCGCGTTCGACTTGTTGTTCCAAATGTTCTGAGACCTTCGCAGATTGTTGCTGCTCAACAATGCATGGTTCTTATGCAAAATCTTGTGAGTGTCGAGAGCTTCCATTTGCCTTGTTTTTAGTAAACAAGCAAATGTATTGTGATGCGCTTGAGGTATTTTATACGAAAGCGTCCTTCGAATTCGCCGAGATTCCTACGGAAATCCTTTGTTTTTTTAATCGTTTACCTTTAGAAGGGTTGAAATTTGTTCGACAGCTTTTATTTCGAGTCCAACCAAAACAATTCTTTCGATGGAACCAAGATAATTATCTTCGAAAATGGCAAAGTCTAGCTGATTTCATCAAAATCAACTTCAACATCCCTAATCTTTCCATCATTATTGATTCGGAAGAAATGTATGACCATTGTATTTGGGCCGAACAAGAAGAAGACAACCGCTTTTACTACGATATTTCAAGCCAAATTGCGGATACAATGTGCATCCTACGCGGAATCCGTGATATACATTTCCGACTTGCCTGGTTTACGCCAATGGGACCGATTTTTGAAAGGAGAGTTATAGGCAATAGCTATATCGACAAACATCCACAAGTGAAACCGTTAAGCCCTTTGTACGAGATGGAGTGGAGGATACCAAGCTGGCACAACACGAATCTACCGGCTTCGTAGCATATGTGGTACTAGCCAGACTGTGCAGAGGCTCGGCGTATTGACGATACTCACCGTGATTTGATTCCATATCGCAAATCACTTTAGATTTTTCGAGGCAAGAGATAAAGGTGGGTGCAAAGAGAAGTCCAACTTGCAACGCAAAGCTAAGGCCGGTCCATTATCGGAACAAGAGAGAGTATTGGTGGTGACATCAGCGATGGGAAATTGAGGTTAAATAATATACGTTAATGAAGAGGTAAGACGCGCTGGTACTATTTAATCGCAGTCAACTTCAGCATCCAAATTGAAGGTGGAGCGCGTGTTGTCACGCTTAGTGATGGGTCAGTGACTGGAGATGTCTTTATCAGTAATTATGACCAAAGCGCCTGCGTTGAGCCCTACTAAGAAAGAGACTGACCTGGACGCGGCTGCTGGTGGGAGCCCAGTACCTGCAACAATCGTTCCTCTATGATTTCCACCGTCCCCAAAGACAATTACCGTATAGCCGTGATGTACCCTTTACATCATCCAACATACTTCAACATTTCCTATACTCAAAAAATCAAGAGCCTTTGGCGAGCCTCGCCGATTTGCGATATATCGATAGTAGTCGTGCCATGATATTAGAGTCATTTAAAGACTTTTACGAGTCTTTTGGCAAAATTCTCAGGTGATACTATCTCTAGTCCCTGTTAAATCTACATAAAACCAACGGAAATAGCGTCGCTACAGAAGTCAAAAAATAACTACCAAGGAGCGCGGCACTGTAGCTTAGCTGCATTCTAAATGGCCCCCCCGTTCGAAGTGGGAGCCACCGCCAAATAAACACAAAATTCTTGAGTATTACTGTACTTTCTAGAAAAAAGAATTAACCCGTGCCATTTTCACTCCAAACTGCGCCTACTATACTTCAACACACCCCCATACACTTCGTCAGAAATTGCGATATAAAGGTTTTGGCCATCAGGCGTAAAGCTGGCGCCGCCAATGTTTCCGAAGAAGTCGATGACTTGCCGGCTCTGAAATGTATCAGCGTCAATTACCGAGACATTGTCTGCGGACTCTGCTGCAAGCAAAACTCTTTTTCCACCTTCTGCTGGAGAAAAGATCAATTTTCGCACACAGCCCATTTCACTATCGATCGTTTCCAAAGGATTCGCCGTGCCTGATGCATTTGTCATGGAGGTCCACATACGAGCATCCCAAATCTTTATTGTGCAGTCCTGATTGCCAGTGGCAACATGCCATCCGTTGTCGGACCACGCACAGGCAAAACCGTAGTCTCGATGGCCGTCCAGACGGAAAAGAACTTTTCCAGTTTGCACTTCAGAAACAAGGACTTGAGGGTCGTCACCAACAACGACTTGAAGACGGCCATCTGGGCTTCTATCATGGCAGTTGACAGCAAAGTCGTAGCTCCCCTGCACTACGGTTTTGCCGGTCTCGTATTCTACATCTCTCACAAATCCGTCGTTCGATGCAAATGAAGCGTGTCGCGCATCAGGCATCATAACATAGTTCGTAAGCGGGTTGCTTGAACTCGTCAATGATCCTTGTGAAATCAACTGAGGATCGATGACGGATCGACTAATCACTGCAAACTTGCCCTCGAGTCCGCCAGCTGCAATGACATTGCTATCTGCTGCTAACGCTGAGATCCTGCCAGGAAATACGTCTTCGGAAATGGCCCCCTTAACGCCCATTGTATCTCTGTTGGGTATTCCATCTAATCGGTAAATACCGGAAACAGATCCAGAGAAAATGGGGATTTCAGAATCATGAGTGCTGGAGTTGGCGACGTAGTAAACATCGTCATTCGTTGCACAGGCCAGAAGGTTGCTAAGCTGGAAATGAGGCCTATCGAGAGAATTGTTCATGAAGGTACTATTGAACTCGAAAAAGCTGTCGCTATTCGGCAAATAGTTGTAGCCTTTCTGACTGAATATCAGCTCTGCTCAATATACAGCTTTGTTGATGCTCACACTAAGGTTTGTTGAATTAATGGTGCCCATCGTTGAGTATTCAGAAAAGGCAATATTCCTGTAGCTATAGTACGTTACTTTTCGAGAGTCTCTTGCATCCGATTTCGTTGTCCCGAGGAGATCCCAATCAATTCCTTGAATATCATGTTTAGGGCTGGTCTTATCGTATTTAAGCATAGATGCCCTGGTGCTAGCCACTACGGATGATGGGTATTTAGTAAAAAGTCTCTTCACTGCCGGATGAAACGTCCAGCTTCGCGATGCACGATTATATGGTAAGACTCCACCATCATACATAGGAGTTTGTTCCCCTAGAGATGGTGATGAGTCGGATGGCGACTCTAAATTAGCTGTGGACTTGACTTTAGCACGGGTGGCTTCGAAGTCGGAAGAAAGTTTGATTTCCCATGCTTTTGCAAATTCGGAAGCAATATCGGGCGTTCGCGAAGATACTGGTTGTTGCAACGCCGACTGGACGCCGCCGCTGCGCTCCCCTTCTAAAAGAAACATAGCGATCGCCACACCGCTAGAGAGGTCGAGGTTTGTTGAAGATACGTTGCTAGGCAAAATACCTTTCCCCAAGCGAGATATCAGCAAAGCAATCACGTCTGGGCCAGATTGAGGATTTCTCGCAGCTGCCATCAGTACCTCTCTAGTAATGTGGACCTTTTCCGGACACGACAACAGAATGTGCATCATTTGTAAACCCGAAGAGCGATTACTGGCAGCCGCAATGATAACATCATCAGGAACACTTTTCACTCCAGATTGCTTAAGAAGTAATGCCATGTTCTCTTTCCCGCTCGCTGCATTTTCTGAAGCTCCCCAGAGCATTCTGATTGTAATGTCAACATGCCCAACAACCGAGAGCAGGAGCGGGGTCAAGGCTTCACCGATCCACGTGTTACCAACAGATATTTCGATTGCCTCTACTGGAAGATGCAGATGATGAGGCTTGTTGGGTAGTTCGAGGAGCAGACTCATGAAGGCGATATTTGAACTTCCTGCCGCAGCTTCAACAGCCGCTTCCGTAACAATGGTACCTGCGCTCATCAACTCCTTGAAAACCAATAAGTTTCTGTAATGGATGGCAACTTCAAGAGCGGATCTCCCAGAATTGTTAACCAACCTTTCTGGTGATCTGGAAAACCGTTGAAATATCGGACCGACGAATTCTGCAAGCCCATATGCGCAGCAGACAAACAGTGGGCTGTCTTCACTGCAGCAAGATGCCAACAGCTTGTGACTTAGAGATGGCGGTGGAACTCTCTTTATGAGCCTCATCCACAGGACAAAAGGCGGTGGTGCAGAACCATCTGGGTTCCCTAGAATAAACGAAGATAGTAATCCTCGGAAAGGCTCGCTAAATCTGTGCTCGCCAGCCTCCTCGACATGCTTTGCCCAGAAGAGCATAGCGTAATATGTGAAGTCTTGTTTGGGTGGAATAAATGAGCCATTGTCGATCTGAGTCCACTTGTCTAATTTGTAGCCTAGCGAAGTAGGAGTATATGGCCCTCCACATCCAGCGGCCAGGATGAGCCGACAAAGGCAGCTCTCTACGGCTAAAGAATTCGATAGCTCTTTTGAGTACTCAGGCTTCATCTCTAGATATTCTCTGACTGAAAAATGGGCAAACCGGAAAACATCTTGCTCTGTGTCTAAAAGGATAAAATTGCTGCAGAGGCTCAGAATTGATTCTTTCGTGATTTCGATGAAGCGGCCAGATAAATTGGCTCCGATGGCAGCTAGAAACTCCCGTGTCTTCAACTGTCGTTTCGCACATAAAAGCCACTTGAATGCGCTGGAAGCTACGCGAAGGTCGCTTTCTTGGAATCTTTCTATTCGACTGTAGAGATCTTCGTATAGATCTGTCAACTTTGGAGGTGGTCGACCAAGTCTCTCCCTGATTGCTTCTGCTGTAGTTAACGTGCATAAATATTCGAGTTGCAAGCTAGCCCAGCGAAACCTAGTATCAGAGTTAGATTAGCATCATGTACGTAACAAGAACGAGCTGAATCTCTTACATTCCGGCGGCGCCTGCACATAATGTCCTGATGATTTCTACCTTCAACTCTTCTTTAAGTCCACAATAGCGCAACAACTTCCCCTTCTCAACAAGAGACTCTGCCTCAGCCTTGATAAAAGCTTCGATATCACGCATGTTCTTCGAAGAAGATATGCGTAGATCAGGATAGTTGCGCAGGTGGCAAACAATATCGTGATCATCCCGGCTCGAGACAAATATTTTGACCATGCTGACCGATTTGTGAAGTACTTCCTCTAAGGCATCCAGCAGTACGGCACGCTTTCCAAAATGGCATTCGTCAATGGCATCGATTATGACTGTCATTTGTGGGTAATACCGGGAGAGCTGCAAGATGACAGTAACACTTTCCTCTAAGCTAATCGGTCCAGAGGCGAAGCCTTCTTCCTCTCGCCCGCGGTATAAATCCAACACAGGAGGAAACACGGTCACATTAGGGATGGGGTTTGACAATTGCCGAACAATGCTGGCCATAATGTCATCTGGCTCAGAACGGCCAGGTTCAGCCGGATTCTGTGAACAGTAGAAGTAGGCTGGGCTGGGGATGTAGTCTAGAGCACAATCCTTTAGCATCTCGTCAACGACGATTGATCTGGTAAGCGATGTTAGCAGTAATTATGGCAAAAGGGGACAGTTTCCAACACGAGTTTGCTCTTGCCTGAGCCCGGAATTCCATGCAGCCACAAGATCGACGAGACGCTATCATTTCTCCACTTTCGGAATACTTCATCCTGCAGCAACCAGGCACCCGATCCCGAAAGAATACCCTTTCTGCTTTGGCTATGGTATAGCTTGTAAGGCTGCGAGCTTATCCAATTTTGGATGCTCATGCGTTCGGATCCTAGTTCTGGTCAACAAGAAAGCCATACATCAAGCCTTTAAACTTACTTTCTAGTTTATCTTTCATATTTTCGACCGTTTTGTCAATTCTTCTCATTGGCTCATCAAGGCGGACTAAGAGGCCATTCAACTCCGAATGGCGCATGGTACTAACTGGGGAAACGCATTAGGAATACAGTAGGTGTAAATAGTGGCGTAGAGTATAATCGACATACTTTCAGCGTCAGAAATAGAAGTATACCAACGAATTTTCGAGACCTGTTCCTTGATCATCCTAGAAGTTGTACTAAGGTTGTCTATCCCAATCGTTGCGCTCTTCAAGGTGCGCTCTTCTATGCTAAGCTAGCTTATAAAAGTGATATTAAGGAATGGGCTTACTGAACGAGTTTTGTTGAAAGTACCTCTTTGCATCTGAAAGATAGGCGGCTATAGCCTTGTACAACCTCCGGAGCTCTAGCTGCAGACTGACAATAGTCGGTGAAGGGCGTTCAAGATAAACCTGCTCAAGGATGGTAAAACGAGTGATTAATTCTGCAATCATTTCAGCATCTTCAACAATGAATGCAAATGAAGACAAGTCGGTGATAGCAATCTACTAATCGTTAGACAAGAGCAGACATGTACTTAAGGACACTTGACCTGGAGGAGAAATCGAACGCCAGCCCAGGGCAGTCCTGCATGTATTGGATCATACTGGACAGCAATGTCTCCAACCTGCTTGAACAAATCGATCCACTTGGCTATTTTATCAAATATATCTCGGAAGATAATAATTTCGCCGGACTTCCGTTTGTACCTCCACCTCTTGCTAATACACTCATTCTTTGCCTGCTCAACATCTTTCAGCAGTTCAACTAGGATGCTGAGACCTTCATGTGTAGTTCCATCTGCGATCTGCCAGTCACTATTGCTGATCACATCGGCCCAGAGACTGCCAGCAATACGGGTAGGTTGAATGTGTCCAGGGTGCAGGGACACGTCTTGGCCATCATCAGCAATTGAAAGTAGACTAGATTGCATACATGATCAGTACTTTAAAGGACAAGCGGACGTTAGAATAGATGACCTCTGATTGACAGGCGCCGTACTGTTCCCAGCCGTCACATCGACGCTCAGCCTCGTCTGAGGCTCTCCAGGATTTGGCATATGGCCCGCCAATCCAATATCTTAGATGAGGATTGTAGAAGATATAATGGCATGCCACGGTAGAGACACCTGTATGAGGTCTTAGAAGTGTTTCTTCATGCTTTGTGTTTTGGAAAAAGTTGGTGCACACATCGAGAGGAATAATCCCTAATCCTAAAATAATCTAGCGCAAGCTGAATACTAGTGCGAAATGGACTTCATCACCACGTGATTAATCACAGCCTTGTAGGCTAGGGCTTTGAAAATACAGTAATATTACAAGTGAAGTTCTACATTTTTTTGGCATTATATAATAATGTAAACATAATAACAATAATAAAGTTACATAATTAAAAGAACAATATAATATTTTTCAATTCCAAAGAATTCTATAAAAAAAAGGGTTGTTTGATATTTTTGCAACAATATTGATATGTGGTGCTAGGCTCATATTGGCTCCACGAATCCTGTCAAGCATTAGTGGCAGAAGTGGCTGCGTGATAACTTGCATCCTCACATCACAAGGTCCTTAATACTCCATTCATTTTCTTTTCAATCTGCAATCATTGCTACAGCCTCCAAACTTAATAAAATCAGGTGTAACCCGATCAAGGAAACGCTATGCGCCTTCCGTAGTCTCTTTAAGTCGACATGATGCCGCGTTATTATCCGATGAGGCGCAAGTAGTACTTGCAGCTGCTGCCACTACAGGTACGGCCTAACTTCTAGTGGTTACCCAGTTACTAATGTAGATAGCTGCCAAAAACCTCATTCTTGTAACAACTCGAGGCGAACAGGGATCTCGATCCGTAGATCTCAGGTAGAGGGACTCAAAGGTATGGACGACTGTCAATTGTTATAACTAAGAGAACAAGCTACAAACAGAAGAAGGGAAGGAAAGCGGGGCCTTGTATACAGGAGACTGGCCAGGGGCTAGTGTAAGCGAGGGTCCCGTGGTGTCAGGGGCCCCCAAGACACTCTAACCAGGGCCGTGACAATTCTCAACTTTATCTAACCTTTGCAGATCGAACCGGCAGCTCGATCCCTACTTTCTCGGATTGTTGACAAAACCCTTTCTAATGATCTTGCTACGTTATACAGTCGGGTGGATTCGAACTAACTAGACATTACATTAGCTATCTTTTGGTGAAAATATTCCTAGAAATATACAGGCTTGGAGTAACATGGATATTTAGCGTACGGTGATTGAGTTGGTCGCGCAAACAACTTCTGCCACGCTTTCGACCGTTGTTCGGAAAACTGTTTTCTGTTCAAATAGAAGAAGTAGTAGTCACGTGGCCTTCAGAGAGTATAGGGCAAACAAGAGTCAATTGCTGAAGGTTGTAGAATCTAAATTACAGGAGAGAATCCCTTTATTTATAGAGGTGTGATACTCACATGTCATCACACCGATACCTACTGGTGCCTACAATAGTCTAGGTATGATCCTTAGACCTAACCTGTTCAACATTTTCGACACGCGACGAAATTAATCAGCGGGCGAGTCTACTACAATGTCGGGGGCTTTTACAAGCGATACTTCGAAAGAAAGTCCTGTACAAACAAAGCAAGAGATACGTACGAAGAGTCGAGAGGCCAATGTACAGAAGGCTGCTAAAGCGAATGGCCGGGTTTTCACTCCAAAGCCTATTTTTTGAGTAGTTTATAAAGTTTCAGGACTACATGCCCCATGCCTGTCGCACACCGTCTTTATTCTGCCAGAACTCATGCTAGATTTCGAAAGAACGAGCACATGACAAGATTCTCAGTCATTAGCTCTTTGTTTCCCTCTCAACATTCCAAATCACCAAGTGATCACTGAAGAGCTGAATAGCCGTCGGTATCGATTCAGCTAAGTCCACATAACGGATGTCAACATCGAGGATCCTGAAGGCAAGGATATACCGTGCCATTGAGGCGTGAGCTTTCCCCCATTTATTGACTCAATTCTCCTCACGGTAGTGAAAATGTACTTTTGTTGACGCTCTCACGTGACATGCCTCCTTTGAAGACGAGCTTGTAGGAGGCCAGAGGCAAAATGCATGTCGAAGTTCCCAATCCAGCTCCCCATCAAGAAAGCCTGTTACAAGTCCCATACTCCTTCAGCATCTGTCCCACCACCACAAAGCCCCCAATAGCAAAGGCGGCATAAGCCACCAAGAGCTCAATCCTGAAAACCAACTTCCAATATGCCCGCTTCCCATATTCCCAACCCTTCTTCCCCTTCCCCTTTCGCTCGGCCCTGCCATCCGTGAAGAGCTCTATAAAACCCGCGACGTAGGACGGCAATATAGAACCCACGAACGTCCCGACTACCAGCCATCCCATGATCCACACCCTTTGTGGCGTCGTCGAGCTGCCGGTTTTGAACCGTGTGAGCCCCCCGATGACAGCCAGTGGGACCCCGGACATAACGAACGCAAAACATGTCCATAACATAACTCGACCTGTGTTCCACGCCTGCGAACCATCGTAGTGGAAGTTACTTGCTGTGGGGACTTTAAGATGGAGATCTGGTCGAACTGGCGCTTGGGCGATAGCTCCTTTTGGTGGTAGCTCACTTCCCTGGATTTCTCCCCACGCTATGTGATTCAGAAAGACATTTCTGGTAACACTTTCTTGGTCTTTGCTGATCCAGTAAGGTTTTTCCAATATCCGCTCTCGTTGGTCCTCTCTTGATGTCCTCAGGGGCTTTCGAAATCCGAAGGCAGAAATCGTGTGTTGGAGAGAAAGTAGTAGTTGGGCTCCGACGCTTTGGTGGGCATCTCTTGATTCCAAATGGCCGATGCTGGTATGTTCTACCTTCTTGACCCGTTCTCCGGAATTCTTTGCTACTTGGGCAGCGGCATCAGGAGTTGGTAAGGCCCTTTCTTCATTGACAACTGTATCCTCATCCGGCGCCTTGACAATTGGCGGCCTTTCGGCTGCGCGAATCAAGAATCCATCGGAAACCTTCTCGAATTGTACACTTATCGCTCCCTCTTTTGGCTCGCCATCCACGAAGCCGATGACTCCATCAAACCAACCCCCTCGTGCTGGATGCTCGGCCTCAGCCATTTCAGGAGACCGGACCAGATACATTGTAGGAAAATCCGGCGTGAGCAAGTTGCCAACTAAATTGACAATTGACATGATGATGTATGGGAGAACGGTCAGACCAAATGCGGCATATCCGTATCGGTTAACTTGATCCCCACGAGTTTTGTATATCGTCGCTGAAGCGAAGAAGACTTGAACAATCGACACCAGAGCTTTAACGAGACTGTAAGATGACGAAATCGAGACATTGGCCAGATCGCCTCTGGAACTTGTCTCGATCTTTGTGTTCGAGGGCAAACAGGCGAGTGTATAGCCAGGAGGCAGATATCTGGATCCATGGACGATCCTGTCGTTTTCAATGATCGGATATCTTCCAAGGCCTTCATAGAAGTTTCCGGGCACTAGGACAGACCAGAGAGCTGCCGTGCTAAATGTTGTTGGCATATTCCGTTCCGGGCTCCGTAGACGTGTCAACACTTACTATGGATTCGATTCAACCTCTCCAGCCTCGGCCCCGTTCTCTCCATCAGCTCTCTGAACAGCAGGACCCCCCCTATTCAAATAATCCGGCGCCTTGCAAATCTCGCATCCGGAAACAATCTGGCCATTAAGTGGCTGCCAGATGGAGTTGCGAACGACAACGCAAAGTGCTCCGGCCCTAGCCGCTCTTTGCAACTCGTTCCCTCGACACCAAGCAGCCCTTCTAGTGATAGCCTCAATTCCCCGCAAAAGCCCAGAATAGGGGTAAATAAAAGCCATCGCAATGTCATATGCAGTCTCCTCAAGCTTCTCACCTGGAAATGCCTTCACTGTTACGGCATGAGCCAGGTAGTTGACTGCGTAGAAGAGGAATATGTCTGTCCATTTCGAGGGCACGCAGAGGATATCGGGATCACCATGGTTGGAAGTACCTTCTGGAACAGTGATCGTGATGTTGGTTATTGGCGCCATTATTGCGGTGGCCCTTTCTCAAGCGTTGAAATCGATATCTCAGCACCAGCGGTGTTCACCGTGAAGAGGAGCGTTATTTATGTAGCCCCAGATCGCTAATTCTCCCCCGGCTTTCTCAATCTCTGCCCCTGCAAATTGTCAGAGCTGAGTTTAGATATAGAAAACTTCTGAATGTCCCTGGGCCAAGTAATTCACTGTATGGTCATATAAATCCGTATATTAAAACGCGCGACTTACTCCGAGAAGTCGATGACGTAGTAAAAAAGGGTTCGTTACAAGGTTTACTCTGAGAAATGGCAAAGAAAAAGTGGCTCCAAAAACAAGGTCCTGCGATTATGCAAATCAATCAACGCGAGCAATCGATCATCAGGCATATACAGTTAATGATTGGATGGAAGCCTCGCGGTCAGCAAACCAGTGTCCATCATCGCGATACGAGCTATGATGCTTTCTATCAAATACAGAAGACCCCTGTGGCGCGGGGATCGGCGCGTGGGTGATCACTGCCGAAGGCAGAGAATTGGCCCCCAAAAAGACAAGTGTTGACTGCGACACGTGGCGTTCCAACTTGATCCAAAGCTCGGAGGCTCGGAACCTAGCCAACCAGCTCGTAGAGCGGTCTTGTGCAATTGATGAGGATCGTCGATGAAGCGCATCCTCTCTGTAGGAGAGGGTGCTAGATTATTATTGCGAGGGTGTTTTTATCTTGTTTACCTGTACTCTATTACTCTGGTTACGGTACGCAAACTTCTAGTGAGCGTGGTTGAACTAATGGAACCAGGGAAAGGAAATAAGAAAAGGTAAATATCTGGGCGTCCCGTAAATGGTGTACTGCACAGTATGTAGACGGTTGCCGTCTCTCGAGCGCGTTCCACCTCCAACGCTCTCTGGGGGCTGTTGTCTCGTCGAAACTATGAATGAGATTCGTTCCCGTGGAATACGTCGGAACGTTTGGCTAAAGTACCAAGTGTCGGCAACTGCCTTCAACGGTAGGTTGTAGCAGCCACAGAACCCTTTTAGATATATAAACTTACCCCCTCCAGCATACAGGCTGATGCGAGATCTCAAGACGCAAAAGTTAAGTCAGGAAGTCGAATTAAGTTGTGACTTTCTGCTCATACTAAAAATACAATACATGAAGAAGAAGTGGGGTCCGCATCCGTATCTCTTTCCCTCCAGAGCAGGCAATGTGGAGAGGGGAGATGATTATGCCACGACTAAAACGCCATCTATCTATCAAGTGCTTGTGATTGACACTATATTAACGAGTCAGCATTGTATATTTCAACCTAGAAATAATAATAAAACTTACCATCTGATAATACACTCCCCTTTGCTTCAAGAGCTCTTGATGATTCCCGGTCTCCAACACCTTCCCCTCACCAAGCACAAATATCACATCTGCGTTCTGCACAGTAGCGAGTCGATGAGCCACGACGACCATGGTTCGTCCCGCGGCAGCTCTCTCAAACGCTACTTGAACTAACTTTTCACTCTCGGAATCTAAACTCGATGTCGCTTCGTCGAGAAGGAGAATTTTAGGATCGCGAATCAAAGCTCTTGCGATTGAGATTCGCTGCTTTTGGCCTCCACTGAGGGCTACCCCCTTATTTCCAACATCCGTGTTGTATCCCTCAGGAAGCGAGGTGATAAAGTCGTGAATTTCAGCGTCTCGACATGCTTGATGCAACTTCTCAATTGGGGTCGACTCGTCCATAGAAAGGAGAATGTTCTCTTTGATAGTGCCTTGAAAGAGAGTGGGCTCTTGGGAAACGAGGCCGATTGCCTTTCGGTATTCCACTACATCAATATCCGCGATATTGCTGCCATTGGCGATTATTTTGCCTTTCTGCACCTCATAAAATCTGTATTGCGTTAGTTAGTAGCCACAAATACTTTACCGGACTGTCAATACCTTTCGAGTAGAGAGACAATACTGGTCTTGCCACATCCTAAGTCACATTAGTTACTAAGCCATTTCCCTAGCTGATTCCACCATACCTGAAGCTCCGACAAGCGCTACAAACTGTCCTTTCTCAATCTAGTAACTGTATCAGTAAACTTCACGGATTCGTATAGAAGGGACGTACTGTTAGATTTAATCCTGTAAAGATCGGAATATCACGAGTAGGGTACTTGAACCACACATCCCGCAATTCGATTTTGACACCATCAGCTGTATCTTGAAGTCTCAAGGTACCTTTAGCTGCCGAGTTGTCTCGTACGCGGAAGCTAAGAATCCTGTTCGCAGCAGCAGATGCTTGTGCAACATTAGGGCCGAAACTCAGAATACTTCCCGCACTTTCAGCCCCGTTAATGACCGCAAAAAAGATCACGAAGAATTGTATAGGGTCATATTCGCCGCTGAGAAGTACTAACAATGTAACTTAGCCTATTTCAAGGTGCAATTGCTAAGAATAACTTACACTTCCCACCGTACCAGAATGTCAGGGCCATACAAGGTAGGGTGATACTATCGCTTGCAGCGAAAATCAACGTGGAGAACTTTGCCTTGTCAAATGCTCCCTTCACATGCCCCTTCAATAGAAAATCGTATCTGTGGCAGATCATGTCTTCCAAAGTCAAGGAAGTGACAGTTCGAAATGCGGTGATAGATTCCGCGGCAAACTTGGAGCTTTCTGCGAAAACAGCCTGGTTCATAGACTCGAATTGAAGTTCATACCGAACCCTAAAGTAACCAGCTGCCATGATCAGCGGCACGGCGACAAACACAGTCAATATAGTGAGCTTCCATCCGTAAACAAAGCCTATTATTGCACAGCCCACTAAACTTAGGATCGAGACAAGGACCATTCCCATGTTGACCCCGAGCAGCTGTTGAAGCTGAGTCGGGTCGTTTGCGACGCGAGAAGTCAAGCTCCCAGCCGAATTTTCTTCAGCATCATAAAATGGAATAGGCTTGGCCAGTATGCTGTCGAAGTATTCCTGTCGGTAGGTGCAGGCAATGTTCTGATATTGTGAGTATATAATTACATATGCAGGTTACGAGAGGCTAGAGTTTCAACATACCACAGAAATAACGTTGGAAGAGCTACCCATAACGAAGTAGGCAAAGCCTATACAGAGTGCAAGGACAAAAAACATAAGCGCCCAATGGGCGCTCTCTCTTGGAATCAACGAGACAGGATACATCACAACATTAATTTCCTTCGCCAAGAGCCATGCTTGGAGGGGATATGCAGAGGCTGCGCCAAAACAACCAAACAAGAGGCAACAGTACCATGGCCATTGTCCTGTCTGCTCGCGCATCAAAAGGCCAAAGCTGCCGAGGAAGCTCTTAGGTTTATAGCCTACAACTTCGGTTGTGCTCGTTGCTTTCCCACTCATAGAGCTCATTGTACGGATGAGGGCATCCTGTGCAGCCTCAACTAAATTGGTTCCGTCAGCATAACTCTCCCCCATAGTAAGCTGTTGAGCATTGACCAATGCCCAATAGGCACCTTCTTTGTCATTGAGCAAGCTTTCATGAGTTCCTTCTTGGACTACTTTCCCTTTCTTCATAACTACAATCTTATCTGCCTTCTTGATCGTCGAAAGGCGATGAGCGATTGTGATGGTGGTTCGACCTTCGCTGACTTTATCGAGAGCAGCCTGAACAAGCTGCTCTCCACGAACGTCAATTGCGCTTGTTGCTTCATCTAGAATTAGGATAGTAGGCCGTTTGATGATGCTTCGGGCAATTGCAAGTCTTTGTCTTTGTCCACCTGAAAGCTTGATCCCTGCATCACCAACCTGGGTTTCATACCCCTAAAAGCAGATTAGAACCGTGTTATGCTGGCCTCAAGCCGCCTGCCCTACCTGAGGAAGTCTATCAATAAACTCGTCTGCAAATGCCTCCTTGCATGCCTCTATAACAAGACTTCGCTTTGTTGCTTCGTCTGCACCCTCCCACTTCGAGCCGATAAGGCCATATTCAACATTCTTGTATATTGTGTCATTGAAGATAAAAGGCTCTTGTTGAACCAAGCCAATCTGCGACCTCCACCATTTCAAGTCGATAGTATCGAGGTTATGATCACCGATGAGAACGGAACCGCTAAGAGGGATCGCAGGCTTTGCTTCCTCGATAGTTTCGGTGCGGTTCGATCTCTCTTTCTCCTTTTCCTTCTCCTTTTCGGCCTTCTCGTCCTTAATTGCGCTTTCAGGGATCACAACTTTGTTGCGGTCATCGAGCTCGTACCATCGCTCTAGCAAGCCGACAATTGTGCTCTTGCCAGACCCAGAAGCCCCAACAATGGCGGTAATCTTGCCCGTTTCGAATCGAACACTGAGATCATCCAGGACCTTGATATGTGGCCTACTTGGGTACGCGAAGGTGACTGAATCGAGAACAATGTCATCCCGTGGTGAGACGTCCGGCTCTTTTAGGCCAAATATATGGGGCTTGGGCATATCGATAACGGCGAAGAAGTCTGTAGCAGCACCCGCAGCCTTTGAAATATTCATTATCGGAGGAGCAGTTTGGGATACAGAGAATGCTATCATCATTACACTCATAAGAACGCTGTACCAAGTCAGTCAACTCTTTCGGCCGTCTAAGAGGCAGAATTGATATTGAGAAGCCTTCTTAAGCAATAGCTAAGAAGTGAAGTATCCAATAGCTAACTGTCCATGAGGAATTGGGTGCATTAGACTACTTACATGAGAATGTTTCCCACATTGTCTATATGCCCATCGACGTATAGTTTGAATCCAAACCAAAATGCTAGTGCCATCGCACTTTAATTTCAGGTCAGTTACCAAACTGCTCTGTCGGCGGCAGACATCACTTACGCATAGACAGCAAAGAATGCTATTGTTTTTTGTCAGTCAATATCCGTTGCTCGCAGCGATGAACTTAAGAGAAACTCACAGAGCGAATACATGGCTCCTTGGACGAAATTCATCTTGTGGCCCTAAAACCAGTTAGAAGTGTATGGAGCTAGGAAGGATGACTGACTCTTCGCCTAGATTCTTCAACCCAGCCAGAGTACCTCTTCGACACTCGAGACTCCGCCCCACTTGCAATGATCATACGAATCGACCCTAAGGCTTCGCCAGAAATAGAGGAGGCTTTCTCATCAGCGAACTCGACCTCTTTAGTTATCTTCATGATGATAGGCACCGTAGTTCCAAAAACGAGACCAATAAAAATTAATACAGAACATATCACTAGCGTCAAGCTCCATGAGAAAGTAAATGCCTAGACGGTATTAGCGATGGAGGTCTCACATAACTCCAGTCTCCGGTTGCACTGGCTGTGCGGCAATACACTTACGATAATGATTGCAGCTATAATCAATGAGGTAAACTGAATGAATATGCCCAGCTTCTCTGATATACCAAGTTGGAGGATATTCGCTGTCGTAGTAATGGTGTTTGATGTCTGACCCGTTGGTACGGTGTCAAGGACGGAAACCGGTAGAGAGAACAAGGCTTTCAGGTACTCGAGGCGGATTCTTGCAGATATTCGAAGGCCTATCATGCGGAAGGAAAGCATGGACAAGTAGGAAAGGAAGAATCTCGCAATGAAAAGATACACGAAATAGAGTCTATGCCTGGTTAGTTGTGTACTGGCTTAACGAGTATGTCGTACGGAAGAGAGAACAGAGAAGAGGGGACCTATACGTCTGCTTATCCAAGTCACTTCGTGACATGACTCTAGGGCTAGTGAAATCACCAATGAGTTGACCTATACATTATTAATTACCATCTGAGTGTCGGAGGCTATCGAGGTTTACTAAAGACAATGATCATAAGTGGTAAAGTCTGCATGACATCAGCAATGGGTTTGTAACAAGGAGTAGTGCCTCCTATACCACTCCAGTTCCAATCTGGCCAAACACCGCAGCTACCAACACGATTCTATCAAGCAAAGTTGAATAGGTGAAAACTCTCTAAGGCATCCATCAGTTTTCCGCATCCATTTCACGACTAAAGGGTCCCCAACCAGAAAATGAGAGAATTGTGTCTTGTTCGTTGCCTTAGCGTCATAATCTATCTTCGGATCTCCCTCATCGCCCGTATTTAATGATTTGGAGGATACATGTTTATCTTCGGCGGCTCCAGCATCCTGACGCGTGTCCGTGGGCGTTGCTATTGGTATCATCTCGAGATCGCTTGGCTTTTCCATGTTGACGCGCGATCAATTTGCAGCCATGAAAGCACTAATTCGAACGTCGTGCAAGCAAGAATAAAAAGAAGGGAAGAGAATTCAAATATTTAGCAGAAGGAAAAAGAAGCTTGGTCGAGGAACATTAAGTTTTTTTTGGAACGTGATGGACAGCCGATAGATCGAAATTTGAATAAGTTTCACAAAATGTCAATATTTAAGGGTCCTGTAGCCTTTTTTGAGGTCATAAACTAGCGAACGAGTAAGACGGCGCTTTGGCACATCCGAGAATATCAGGCAACCGCCAAGCAGAGAGGACGGTTCGTTTGTCACGGGGCTCCTCGCCGGTGGAAGGGAAAACGTATTGCGTAAGCAAGAGTGTCACTTCAAAACGTCGGTTCGCGTAAGAGGCCAAGATCACTTGTATGAGTGTGGTACGCCCGCAAATAAAGTGAAATAGGGGCTCTGTATGTAGGTGTGTAGTCGTCAAAATAAGCAAAAAGGAAAGAAAGAAGGTAGCTAGCTAAAGTACAGGGATGCTAGCGTCGGTGCCTGGGGGGCTCCTAAGGCCGCAACCCCAACACTTCGTACCAAATTGACGCCAATAAATAATCTACCTAGAAAAGCACAACAGATTCACCAGCAATGGAACCATCTTCAATATCTAACCCTGCAGTATCATCTACACTAAGAACAAGACCCCTCGTTACCCGTACGCTGAACAGGCCATAATTGCAGCGATCTCTTTCCTATTAATGTATTTACCCTGCATGTGCTCCCCTTTCATGGTCTTCGATTGGTATAGTTAACCCGATACGAATAACTTCATTTTGGTCAACCAGTTCTTTAATCCTCGTCGCCATAATCCCGCATTTGGCGCTTCCGATCTTTAAAAGCGTGATGCGGACCAGATAATATTCGAGAGACTTATCACGCCTGTAGCCAAAGCTCCGCACCGCCATGGCCTCGCCAAGGTTACTTCCAGTCTGGGCTACCAATGCTGCCCCTCGGCGGGGTAAGACCGTGAAGGAGAGGATGGGTTTAGGCTACAAGTTCTCACCCATGCAATTTAACATTCCGCAGCTTGCAGGGCCTAAAATTTTCCTTTATACGGAATTCAAATATTTATTATATATTCTGCTGAAGTTTCAATTAGTAAAAGCACTATTAAGTGTAGAAAATGTGTATTTTAAATCAAAGCCTAGTTTGATGGAGGAGCTCCACGCTGTAATTAGCTGGGTGCTAAAAGCAGACTGACGAGCTTGGCCAAAGCTTGGCGCAATCCCCTTTTATTTATTCTACAAACATTTTTATTATACTATAATATTGGCGTTGCTCACCTATTGACTATTCTCTCGGCCTATCATCTTACCGCGCAACAGATTCTTTTTTTTGTTGTTGTGTAGTTCATCAAAGGTTTGATTCTACTTTTCCATCGCCGCTGGCCTCGTGCAAAAAAACTGGAGGCCCCTTGCAAAAGAGCCGCAAGCGTCTCTGACCGTTCAAAGGTTGCTTTGGGCCATGTGACTCCACTTCCCCCATTCTTTAGCCCCTGTTTAGTGGGGAGGATAGTACAAACAGGCCAAAAATAGGTCACAAGAGTGATGTCATGTAAAAGAAAGGAGAAATTGGTCGCTACTGGTCTCAGATTTTGGGCTGATTATGGATTAGTGATTTTGCTCGTGCTCCACCGCTGAATCATTATCTCTCGACAGATTCGGCACCGTTGAGTCGGGGGACATACTTTCGCAACTTCGCCGGCAAAATGATAATGTACTTCATTTTTCGAGATATGCTCCCATTTTTGAACATGAGTCATTATAAGCCAATATTTGAAGTAGGCAACGGAGCTACGATTTGGAGCCTGGAAATATGTGTATCTTATTCTGGCTTGCGTCTGAATGCAGGCCGTAAACGCCTTCTTATGCTGATGCTTCAAGTCATATCTAACGCCAATGTTCAGTTCCACCACCATTCAGGGCACCGCCGTCACCAATGGAGAGCTCAAGTCATCCGAACCTATGCCTTTATCATATTACACACCCATATCCTCGTCAACAAATGTGCTTTTTGATCTTGCTTCTTCTTCTTGAGCCGCTAACCATGTAGGTAGGGTTCGGCCGTCCTCCTCTGGACTGCTTGACAAGAAGTTTGATCGCCTCTTAGAGGCGTCAACGGTCTGGTGTTCTTTCGCTTGATTTTCTAACTGTTCAGCTTCATCTTCCCAATGCGGTAGATATCCGGGCGCATCGTCATTCAGCGGTGTCGTGGGTTCTGAATCAACCGCAGGCGCAGCCACAACAAGAAGGCCATCGTCGATGCTACCATCGCCTTCATCTATTGCGTTTTCTCGACTTCGCCTCTTGGGAAGAGGAGGCGGAGTTTCTGAAATCTCTGGATTTTGAACGCCGGCGGTTTCTCGTTTATGCCCTACAGGCTTCTGAGACGCCATTGACGTAGTTACAGGTATAGGCTTGCGCTTCGGGACAGGGATCGGCGCAGTCTTGGTTTTCTTCTCTGGTGGTGGCAAAGGCGTTCCTGGAGGTGGCAGAGGCTGTCCTCGTCCCATGACAAGTGGACGATTTGGACTATTTTTACCTTCCGTCACATTATCTACTTTTTGGTCTCCGTGTCGTTGGATCGCATTCCAACCCCATTTTTTAGCGGATGCAGCAGCATTGCTTACAGCCGCCAAGGATATCCGTTTAGATTCGGCTGTAGACGTTGTACTAGATGATGAGGTAGAATTTTTTCGCTTGAAATCGCGCCCAAAAGAGCCGAATGATTTCATTAACAGCGGTGGGTCGGAGTTGGAGGCGGCATCGTCTGAACTAGCTAGACTTTGGGTTCGGGATGGTGGATCAGAGATAGAATGTTTAGAGTTCTCTTGTAGCTTGGACGTTGTCTGTAGGGTATCAGTGCTGGAATCTAGCCTTTCCGAAGTATCAGAAGATATCGAAGAGTGACGAGAACGATCTTCTACGTTAGATGTGCGAGCCGGCGACCCAGCTGGGGTATGTACTGGTGAGTTCGTTTGGGAAAGCGCTGAAATGGATGCTATGGCTCTGCCTGGCGGAAAGTTCTCTGATGAAGAAGTTTCCTTGAACGCATCAATGTTGTCGGTACCAACAATCGGTTGCGTTGCGGAGGCAAAAGACCCTGATCGAAGAGCCCGGGGCTTCTCAGACGAGGAAACCTCAACTCCAGTGGATACACCAGACCTTGTCGAGTTCCCAAGGCTTATGGAGGACCTGCCAGCCTTTCGAGAATAAGCCCCGTCGGCTGTAGATATATCGATAGCTGGCATGCTTGCACTCTTTTCGCTTTGTGACAAGTTTAAGAGATCCTCACTGTGTTCTGCTTCGAGGTGTTGCACCCCTTCTACATCGCCTTCCTGTGCTGCAATAGTCTCTGGGTTATCGGATTGCGTCGGCCAGTCATCCGCCCATATCCCACCTCTCCAAGTCTTCTGCTCCGTGTTGTAGAACGGAGAATCATCCCAGCTATCCATAGACGTTAACAAAAATGAATAAAGTAGAAACAATGCGACATCGCTAGCTTCGGGGCGTTGTGCAACGCTAAAGGCATACACAGCTGACAATATAGAAAGTACTTACTTAGGATATACCAGACTCTCAGCAACGACCTCTTTGATTCTGTTTTCAATTTGACGAAGAATTAGAGTATAGGTAATTTGACGGGAACTAACTGTAAAGGTAAAAAAAATTAGCTGCTGCTGCTGTACCACACATTATATCCAGAGCAAGATTATCGTTGGAACAGGTGGTGCGATACAGAATGTTTGACGAACAATGCTCTGAAAACGGATGTTGGGAGAGTAAAAATGCCTCTCAACTAACATACCTATTGGCTCTATTGTCATGTCTATCTTTGGCATTGAAGAGAATGTCATCCAGAGTCGGTTTGAAGGCGGCGGCTTAATCCTAACCATGGCGTGGCCTTCAATTCTCTTGAGCACAACGGCAAGAAGTAGCTCTACCTCCCTGGCTTTGAATCTTGCACCTAAATCAATCCGAGCCGTCGCTGCTACTTCAATTCGAAAATTCCCAGTGTAACGAACATCGGCCTCGACAATAAGCTCTCCATCTACGGTCAAATCTTTCAGTCGAGGATTAGTGATAAATGGTGCGGCTTCTCCCATATCAATTCGCCGAAGAACGATCTTTGACAAAAAGGATGGCGTCTTAACCCGAGAAATTTTCTTCGTGATTTTGGCTCTCACAAAATTCTCGACTTCTGGAGTTTTATAAAGTGATAGGAATGCCCTTCCAATGATGGCATTAATCCACCTTGTCTGCAGATGCTCTTCTGAAGAATGCAGCCTTTGCACTAGGGTGATAATGTCCTTAACATCATACTTCAATGGTATTGGCGGGTTATCCTTCGTGTGTAGACCTCGTTCTTGATTGCGAAGAAGTGCGAAGTAGAAGTCCTCCTTCTCAGAGCAGTTTTCCGAAAAAAGGTAGAATGGTTTCGACATCCGCCCGTCCGGCGTCATTTCTGCTATCTCGGTTTTCCGTGAGAGGCATAGAGCATTTCTTTTTATAAAAAGCTCTCCTTCTGGTATGTGTTCCCCTCCTCCGAAAATACTAACGTTATGGTGAGCCAGCGAAACAACATGGCGCACATCAATTTGCTCCTCGTCGTCGTATAACATCAAATGACCATGCCTAGATAGAAATTAGCGATATGCCAAAGAACAA
Organism: Chalara sp. BL73; assembly: GCA_918026815.1. Lineage (NCBI taxonomy): Eukaryota > Fungi > Ascomycota > Leotiomycetes > Helotiales > Chalara > Chalara sp. BL73. Next base: position 1,057,007 of record CAKJVC010000150.1, on the reverse strand, counting down.
CCGTCCGCTGCAATTACCGCAAAACCACGTAAAATATGTTCCCACCCCTTCTCGGTGCTTTGCCTGCGCCTTTGTCCAGCGGATTCGAGGTTGGCTTTCTTTCGAAGAGGGACTTGTACATGCTTTGATAAACACTCTGGCTTGGAGCAGAAACAGTTGTAGATCCGATTGGTGTAGTGCGTTCGGGAGGTGCAGCATTTATGCCACCAGGTGTATATTCCCGCGTCACAGCAAAATAGCCCGCAGCTACATCAGCTTCGTGATTGTTCTGTAGTTGAAACTTCTCCCCCAGCGTCTTCTGCGCCTGTTTCGCTGCCTCCTTATCATCGCCTGGCAGAGTGATGGCAGCATCCCCATCTTCGCGGTCCGTCGTGGTTGCGCGTGTAGGAAAGGCGAAATACGCATGGAGGAATATGCCAACGATGACGAGGGGTAAAAATGTCAATCCACCTAGAAAGTAAACGAAGAGAAACCGCGCCAGACCATACATCATGGCATTTGCAATCCGGTGAGGAAGACGGCTGCGATTGCAGCTGTCTATGAGAACAGATGTGCAGAGGAAGGGAGAGGGCTAGCCTCACGTCACGCACGGCTGGCGGATGATTAGCCGCCGCCCCTCTCACGGGACTCAAAGAGTGCCGGTTGCCTTTCCTTGCCCAAAAGTATTGAGCACAAAGTTTTGTTTCACAATATCCCCTTCAATTAACAATTTAAAGTGCAACCGAGTGGAAGATAATGAGTAGATGAGTTACAGATGATAATGTTGTAGCTAACTTTCATCATCACAGCCACTGGAAGGTACAGTAGCTTACGATATCCACCGCCAAGAGGAGATTCTGCAAAGATAGCAGCACAGGCCGCTCGATGGCCTGTTTGACAGGTCACATGATCCACTCGTAGCTAGCCATGATGGGCACACGCACAGTAGATGAGGCAGCCGCGTTTGTCACGAATTCAAATCCTGGTACTATCGAAGCTAATAGGGAGGCTCTATTACGAGGATTCTAAACTAAGGAGAAAAGGTAAAGCAGAGAATCGTCGACTAAGTCAAAACATGCGGAACACTAATCCTAAATAGGAAAGCATATCCGAGACGATCACGTGGTAACCGTAACAGTTATATTTGAAAGCAAAAAAATATATTTATATAGTACACAATTAATTTACCTTTAAATCAGTTAACTGCTGTCAACGAAAAAAACTAGACAAGTAATTCTTTTAAGTTTAATATAATTTATAAACGTATTTAAAAAATATGCAAAATGGTGTACAAAATATCAGGGCTAGCACGTGACCAGCTCGCGTGTATTCCTTAATTGGGACTAGTGGACAATGACCTGTGAGCTTGACTTATGCCGATAGCTCCCGAGTTTTGCTTTTTCCCTCCTTAGTTTACTATTTTCGTATTGAAGCACCTACAAGCTACCTTTCCAGGCTTATAGGACCCTGTTTGTGACACAAAACGTGTATATCGACTTTTTATTTTCGATAGTTACAAATTTTATTTTATTTTAGACTTTGCTGTATACACAGCCACAGGATGCTGGCACCCAGGCCAACGCCAGGATTTGGTCTTCATATTCATTGACCTCACATGCATTTTCAGCGTCGCAGTCATGTTCACTCCGCATCCATTTTTGGCCTCGCCTGCTATAATAAGGGCTAGCGAAATTTCTTTCTGCTTTGTATTTTATATACACCTTTCTTCGACCTACATCAATTTCGCCACTTTTCCTCGCTCAACTAGAAATTTAATGCATCTCAGGAAAAGAGCTATAGTGTCCCTCTTCATCTCAATCTTGTTATTGCGACCCAATCAATCTAGACAATAGTCAATATTTGCGAATCGACCTCTCTAAAGAACGGAATATTTTGTTCCACCATTTTGAAGTATGCGAAACCAATTCGTTGATAAGTCTGCATCCTTGCATCCAGGCATCCAAGTACGAGCATGCAAATGCTTAATTCGTCCGGATCATAGATCGTGTGATCGATAAAGCGAAGACAGTAAACTTCCCCGAAGACGGCTTTCGGGTGCTCATTAGGTTGATCCGAAGACCTCTTAAATGTCCATCGGCCTCGTTGAGAAGACGAACGAATCGAATGCAGCTCCAAGGGCGTGTCGGGACGAAAGTCAATGAGTTCTTGATACTGGTTGGTCCGACACTTCTCGATGGTATGATCTACTCCCTTCAACTTTGCACGCCTAGTTGAGAGCATGGAAAACCGATAAGTGGTATTCCTCCTCCAGTTTGATTCAGGGTTTGGCTTGATCTCGAGTTTCACATGAAGAAGAGGACCTGTGACTCTCAAAATCCCCCCTGATACCTCGCCAAACAAACTAGTGCTCTTGAGGTATGTCTCCCATTTAAGCAGCTTCACGCCAGTATCTCGGTACTCAATACCGTCAGATGGAATGGGATGACCATATTCAACGCCATTGAGGCATTCTACAGATGCCCATGACCATGAAGGTACCTCAGTGCCGGCCAGATATGTGCCCACTGTCCAAGGCTTCCATCTCAGACCGCGCCATACCATTGGTTCTAAATTCCAGATGCCCGCCATATATGGCGCGTTTAACTTTGAACTGAACTGTTTTGCAAGCGCCGAAATAGCGGGCAGACGATCACCTCGCTGTGTTAGATTCCGGCGAGTGAATTCCGTTACCATGTCAAGCCAGTCTTGGTAATCCCTGTTCATGTACTGTTCTCTGCACTTTATCCAGTGACCGGAATGAACGGGTTGGTCATAAGACTCTGGCACCAAGTAGGAGCACTCGCACCAGTTGTGTTCGCGGCAGTACCATTCTAGCTCCTTCGCCCCGTACGATATGACACGCGGCGCTACAGTCATTTCTTGAAAGACCCACGCTCGTGTGTAGAGTTTGTTTTCCAGCTCTGATGTCGCTGCTGTGTTGTGTGATTCTTGGACAATAACATCAAAACGTGACTGGCCACTCTCGCACTGAACAGTGGCGACTCGACGATTTTCTGTCGGAAGGAGAAATCCTGTTTCACAGTTCTCGGCTCGAGAGGCTGCAATTGTAATATATGCATTAGAGTAGTAGTCAGCCATTTTGGGAGCTTCGATTTCCCAGTCCTGTCTGCGGGCACAGTGTCAGATTGTTGTCACTCTCGGGCTTGAGTACTTAATTTATGGTGTTGGGCATACCGATCCTCTTGTAAAATACAAAGCGAGTCAATCCACAAGTACCGGATACCCAATAGGCGTGTAACGGCGACAGCGTCACGAAAAGTTTTTGGAAGCGCATTGAGTGGAAACCCCCTCTTTCGCTCCTCCAACGAATCCGCACGAGTGATAAGAGGAGATGAACCGCCCCAGCAATGGCTCAAGATAGTGTACTGGTTTCTCTGGTCGCCATCCGAACAGCAGAGGCGAAGCACTCCGTTACCCGTATTGCCCACATCGATCACTCTCTTGGGGAGCTTGGGCCGCCAGTCCTTAACACAGCGATGTTCGTCGTTACATTTCTTGACCAAACGAAGCACATGATTCGAGCTCTGATTATGAGAGTAATCGGTGGGATGTTTTTGCACGGTGAATGCAGCAATTGGGAGAAGGAGATCTTGCAACAAGTCAGTCATACCCCCAATGCACTAAGCAAAATCACGGCCATACTATCAGGGAACGTAAACTCGATTTTCCAAACAACAGGCGGATATATCGTCGCTCTGTCTGGGAACATGAGCAGGATCGACTTCTCGCAATAACTTGTATTCAGCTCCACTGGCTCAAGTGAGTTCGCTGTGTTTTTCAGCAACGCTGATACCCCGGAATATAAGAGCCAGCAACAGGTACAGCCCGCCTGGCCAGAGTCGTATAACTTGTAAAGTGTGAATTTGATGATCTTGTCCAGATACCTTATATTTTCACAGGTCGAACATCGCCTCACGCCAAGTGATTCTGTCACCTGGACTGCGGAATCTGGAATTTTACGTGTTTGGCCAGCATCCTCTAGGACAGTTCCTATCCTTCGGCCGATGCCCACAGCAGCCTCTTCTATCCCGTCGCCGATATCCTCGGCGATATTGGATAAAGTCTTCCAGAGTGACATAATTTCTGCTTACCAATGCCCTGGTATGGGTGTCGGGTTATAAGGAAGATAGCGATCCAGCAGCATAACAAGAAGATGAGAGACAGTAAACTGTGATGCGAAGTCGGCATGGCATACACGCGATCGCGTGATGCAGCGATTCGGCAGCTAGCGTCGTAAAATTAGTGGCCATTAATTGTTGTGCAAGCCCCACCATCCACCCCATCATGGTCCCTTTAGATATAAATACTTCAATTCTCTATAAAACTATGTACAATACAAAGTTACTAATACTAATACATACATATGAAAATCAAAAAGGCACATTTCAATACTTAGTATACCACTTTTTGTTTTTTTAAAGCTTATGCTTTACGAGGCATAAAAATGGCTTATTTGTTAATAAGTGTCATATCCCTCTGGAACACACATGACTTATATTAGCCAAGCTCTTAGAGCTCCTCGTGTATATATAGCCTGCTTTCTTTAAACTCCTTTTCTTTCTTTAGCTTTAGATTCTCGTATTATACTACCTATACTATCGTTGCCCCTGTAACTGTAGATGCATAGCGCGTGTCGTGGTAGCTCTAAAGAAATGCACCTAATAGATAAGTACCTACAACCAAAACAGGACTCTTGAGTGAAGGTTCAAAATGAATCTCCTCTCACCTGCAGAACAAGCTAGGCAATCTCGCGAATCCAAATCCTGGCTCTATTGAAACTAGTAAAAGGGTTCTACTGTAAGGATTCTAAACTAAGAAAAAATGGTAGAGTTCGAAAAATCGTCAACCAAGCCAAGCATGCGGAACATGTGTCACTATTAATAGCGATAAGGGAGGAGGTAGATGACAGCGATGATGCGGAGTAAGAACCGCACGGAGAAAAGTGGTGATGCCAAGACAGGAATGAAAATATCAGACTTGACAACTACCACCCCAAATGCAGCGATTGCAGTCACAACACAAGCGACAAGGATGACGAGAATCTGCGACCTGCGAGACGTCGGAAGCTTACCCCCACACCTACTCCACAAACCTCTCAAAGTCCCTCCATTACGGTGGAGTCGGCGCCTGTTGCAGAGTACCTGGAATAGCCCTTTCAAGGTCTCCTAAAATGTATCACGATTAGCAATCCGACGACATACGATATCGAGTTTACGTTGCCACGTAAGTCTGAGCACGTCCACCACTCACTCCATTCAGAAGTTTTGAGGTCTGTCTCAGAGGAGTCGCCAGTAAAGGCTGCAGTCTCTCGCCGGACCGTATCAACATGGAAGCCGGGCAAGGAATTGGCCAAGGAGTAAGAGAGTCTATTAGTCAAGATGGTCTATGGAGACAAGAACCAGCCAGAGATAGGACGGCATTTCCCAGGCCGCAGACTACACTTACTGAAGGAGAGCTTCTTCAATCGTATAAGTTGATTAGTATATTCGAGGATAATAGACTTGATATAATAGATTAGCTATAGAAACTGAGCTGCTATATATCTCAACACCTGGTGCCTCCTTGAGGATCTGTAACGCGCCTCCGCTCCTGTATAACGTGTCGGTTGTTCATCTGAGCACTCACCACATGATATACGAATAGGACTGCCCAGACAAGCAGAAGCGCCAAAGCAGTCCCAGCGGTGAGGAACAAACAGGCAATAGAGAAGCCATAGGACGCGTGTTCAAACTCCGTGCCACCTCTTTTAACAACGAGAGCGACCTGCATTGCAGACAAAGCCACGGACATCACCGCAAAGACTGCCAGCAGCCATGCAAAATTGCGAGCGAAGAAGTCCTGGTACCATGTCGATGTAGTCATATATCCTCGGACGAAATCTATCCATGTAAAACGCGTGATATAGTATATCTTGTTCAACCTGGATAGCCGCAACTCTCCGTATTGATATCTAGGCGAAAGCCCATTCAGAGATTGCAGGTCGATGTGTTCGAGGAAATCACCGATAAGCTCCGTCCAGGTCGCCCACTGGATGAAGTCCGGCAGGAGCCCTTTCTCGTGTGCAATCCGGAGGTCGCTTTCATGCCTGACAAGCCATGCGTACGAGAGCAGAAGGCCACAAGCAGCCTCGTGTAGCTGCTTAGATTTGCAAATTTTCCGGTTCCAGCAATCGAGATCGACCAGGAACATCGGGAGCGGCTTGATGAATATTCGTGTTTCGTGCCAAACGAGGTGTTCGGTTGGGTCCTCGGTGATGACTATTTCGCGGCCCAATAACCGTTGTCGATGCAACGGCCTCGCACAGGTGGGAACGCCTGCTAGCCAGAGATACGACTTGATCTTGTCAAGGCGTGTCGTCCGTAGTTCGGCTGTATAATATGCATCCGGGTCATCCGCGATTCTCGCAAGAGTAGTTCCACGTCTTATAGTAGCAGGTAGTGTATAGTGCACGGGGGTCGCGGCTGAGGGAGTTAAAACATCAGACATAGGCTCGCCAAGGCGCGACGGAATTGAAGGTGCTAGGCAAGCGAGGGGTCGAGAGAAAGGGGGTTTCAGCATTTGCGAGGATTAGAATATTATTAGAGCAACTTTAAGGGTTTCTCATCGCACCTGGACAGCCGCAATACCAGAGGCACAAGGTTGTGAAACTGTATCGGGGGTGAGGCAAATGATGGGATATTCTCAGCCTCCCTATTGTAGCGAATAAGACGACATACGGTAGGTCATTGGGCCGAGTTTGCCCCGTGCGAATTTTGAAATAACGTATCTTCCAGAGAAACTACTTTTTAGATGCCTCCTTAGAATAAGCTACGTATGCCATATGTCGATGCGACGTTTTTTTATATATTTTTTATAGTTGGACTTTCGCAGAGTGATAGTTGTGTGGGGGGGGAGGAAGGGGAAGAAGAGGAAGCAAATACTCAGCTCGCACAAGATGGTAAGACGCCCGATCTGTAAGGCTGTTATAAGCCCGAGAAAAAAAATCTCAGAGCGTGAATTTAGCTGAAATTTCCCCTTTTTACCTGACTTCCATTTATCACCTGGATACGCCACAAATTACACAGATCGGCTTCTTCGTCAGCACGAATCAGATCTGAACGTTTTTACTCACATCTTATGCTGACATTGTCCCAACGCCAAGACATCCCCACAGCCCGATCCGTCCAAGGTTCAGCATATTCAAATGAGGAAAGACGGAGACACATGGTCTAGAACAGTATTCCGCGTGCGTGGAATACCAAACGATGTCAAAACTTTCAAGGACACTGCACTCCTTCTCTGCCCGGGGATGGGTGACGTCTCAATCGACGACATTCAAGTATACTCGTTAGCCACCGCACTGCTGCCCTGGGAGAACCCACGCTCTAAAGTGGCGACCGTGATGTTTCGGACCCTTCCGTCACTTACCCATAATAGCGATGGGAAAGACCAGTGGCGTATCCCGGTTGAAGGTCGCCATGATCTTAATAGCCTTACGCTGGACACCCATTTTAAGGGCATGACACCACTGAATGATGCGGACTCTATTCATTCGTTTGAGTATGCATGGCTCTATTTGTAATTATTCTATGAACGCTGACTAGTACCAGCTGCATCGCGATCTCGGGTTTGGCAAGCCATCCTTTCGGCTCGTGGCAGCCAAAAGGAGGCGATAAAAGATTTATGTGGATTCGTGATGCACTAACAAAACACATACAAGGTGTCAGGGCAGTCATTTACGGCTATGACACGAAACTCGATTGCAGTCCATCATTCCAACGTATCCCGGACCTCGCTCAAGCACTTATTAGCCAACTCCAGACGTACGGCTGGGACTCGCAGTCTGGAAAGCCTGTTGCTTTTCTTGCTCACAGTCTCGGCGGGCTTGTGCTTAGAGAAGCTATGGTACAGCTTAACGACAGTTTGGACGAGGGATATAAAGGCGTCCTTAGCCTTTTGAGAGGAGCTGTTTTCTTTGGCGTCCCAAATCTGGGTATGGAACAGTCCCATTTCCGAATAGTCGTTCACGATAATCCCAATGGGCTTTTGGTCGATGACATTGCACGCGGTTCAAACTATCTCCGTCAACTCAACCGTTCTTTCAATGAAACTTCGCTTCACAGTCAACTAAAATGTTTTTGGGCATGGGAGACCTCAGAGTCTCCCACGATCATGGTCAGTCAACCATCACAGTGAAAGATTAATCCTAACACGGAACAGAAGAGGCCAGATGGCACAATAGATCGTAATGGGATGCCTACCATCCTAGTGAGCAAAGATTCTGCGACATGTGGAACTCCAATCCCATCTATGACCTTCCCGATAAATGAAACACATTCCGACATGGTGAAGTTCACAAAAGATTCTGAGTACTACCACATTGTAGTTTCAAGGCTGAATATTATCTTTGGACTACAGCCTCCTGCCATGCACAACACAAATCACAATCCAACAAGCATACACCAGTCAACTCTCGACACTGAGGGGGCTAGTGACGGGTTGGCGGTAAAGGCTTCCCCGATTTCGACATCAAAGAAATACCAGAACAAGTATAAAAATAGCCTGAAAGGTAAGCAAACCAAACCTCTCAATAATCCAGCATCAATGAACATGAATTTTAGCTGAACTGGATGCGTTTAAACGAACGACGGGCCTCACCGATGCCGAAAAATCCGACTTCAAAGGCACAAGTTTCGCTTCGCTCCAAGATTTCATCCGCAATCTCCAAGCAGAACAGGAGCAGACTAAGAGTATGAGGTACATGAAGAGACTCGAACCATTTTTGAACTCCATGAAGGAATATGTTGAAATTGTTGAAGTGACTGAGCTTTTTGTCGATGTTGCAGATGCTATCTCCTATTTATGGGTAAGTGACACCGTTTATCCCCCGGGGAAGGTTTACAAGCACATTGGTTTACAAGGTGTTGCAGGGTCCGATGAAATACATCCTTCATGTAAGTGGAGGGATTCTACTAACTTGGGTCTAATTTATGTGCTCATAGTGACCATGCTTCTAGTTTGCCCAGGAGTTTTGGGAGGCATTCGATCTTGTTTTAGACGCATACCAAAAGCTCGGGCTGCAGTTGCTTGCTTATTTGAGCTTTGAACAGCTCTTTATATCAACGCCTCATATGAGAGATGTCTTAGTTATGATGTACAAAGACATCCTTTGCTTTCATAGGGACGCTATCCCGCATTTCAAACAACGGCGTAAGTAGCCTGAAGCTCTGGTCTAAAATCGTGTCAGGTTTAAATGAACTCCAGACTGGAAGCAGTTCTTCGAAGCCTCGTGGAAAGCCTTTGCTCCTGCTATCGATTATATTGAACGGAATCTGGAACATTACAGACGGCTGATTACGAGTAGAGTGTCTATCACGGAGTTTGAGGCGATCCAGAATCATCGCCAAACCACCACCAATGCTTTTGAGAAACAAATGAAAGATCATAACGCCCTTCGTCAAGATACAGTTAAGACATGGCTCCGCCATTTCGATTGTAAAGGACAACAAGAATCTTATCGAGACACGAGATCAATTTGCAGAGATCCTGGTCGTTGGCTTCTCGACCACCCTCTGATCCAAGATTGGCTTAACCCAGATTTCTGTCCGGAGCCCTTGCTTTGGTTGAATGGGATTCCCGGCGCAGGTATGATGTTCATCAATCTTATTGCAATATAAGAGCCATAGTTACTGACTTACATTTAAGGCAAGACTATACTCGCTTCCGTAATTGTAGATGAGGCACAACGTGTTCAGAGTTCCATGGTCGCATTCTTCTACTGCAAGCACGATGGTGAATCACGAAATTCATTCTTGGCTGTTGCAAGATCGATCCTAGCGCAGATTCTCTCTCAAAATCCACACCTTTTGCCTTATTTCGATGAAAAAGCATGTACAAGCGGCGACACGGTTCTGTCATCAGCTGAAATCGCGAACGAAATGTTGCAGACGACTCTTAATAGTTGTGGAAGAACTTATCTCATCATCGATGGGCTTGATGAGTGCGCGCCAAAAGAAAGAAAAAATATATTAGGTAGCTTTTCAGCGATCACAGAAATTCGATGCTTGTTCGTCAGCCAGGATGATGGGTTTACCGGAAAGACACTGAGGGATCTTCCAACTATCAGGATTACTACTGAGAACAAAGAAGACCTCAAAGAATTTGCTGCGGTATATCATAAGAAACTCGAAGCCAGGTTCGGCGAATTGCCCTCGAACTACCATATTGCTAATATTATCTCTGCTAGGGCGCAAGGTAGGCCAAATGGATAACCAACCCGTTGCAGAGAATACAATGCTTACACCACCAGGCATGTTTATCTTTGCGGAGGTGCTGGCGAAATATCTGGAGACTCAACTAACTCGATCGGCCCTACTCGAAGAACTCCATCCAGATAAGCTACCGATCAAGTTAGATGAAGTGTAGGTGGCCTTAAAAGGGCTTTTTAGCATTATGACTGACTATTATAACACAGTTATGAACGGATTCTTAACCGCATCTGCCAATTGAGAAGTGGTAACATTAGCGACCAGCTTCGCCTGGTCCTTGGTTGGATTGTCTGTGCCAAGAGACCATTAAGATGGCGCGAGATACAAGGAGCCTTATCTATTAACCTGGATCAACAGCATATCGATTACGACAAGAAGCTTTTAGCATCACCGAAAGAACTCTTTGGATCCCTCGTCGAGCTGGATTCTGATGGGACTGTTCAGCTTATCCATGCAACTGCTCGCGAGTAAGTCTGAGACAAAGCCTTTCTCCTTCCTCGGCGATGATGAGCTGACCAGACAGATATCTGATTCGGACGAATTTTGTCCAACCTCTTGAAATAGACTACTCACTATCTATGTTAAGCCTCGCCTATCTTGCATTCCCCCAGGTCGACAAAGAGATTAGTGACGATAACATTGCGACTGATCTTATAAGTGGTATCCACGCATTTTATGACTACGCGTCAGCGTGCTGGGCCATACACCTGGAGACTGGAATTCCGAAGCCGGAATCAGGATACAAACTAATCCCCTTGCTAGAAACTCTAGAGGCATTCATCCCTTTGCATTCAGCCTCAACGTCTAAAACTCTAGCGATTTCCAAAAAAGTCCAGACCAATCTATCTCCCATGAAAGCCTCGGAACTATATGATGAAATCGCCCAAGCTGTCGAATGGTCCAGGAAGCAACTTGGTCCTAATTGTCAGCGCCCAAGTCAAGACGAAGCCCTGGATCTATGGCAAGTTACAGACAAAATTAGATCCGTTCTTGAGGAAATGCATCGTCGGCGAGTCTCTCGTTCTCTTCCGGAGGCCGACGCACAGAAACTTGATCAATTTTATGGCAGTAATTGGTTCAAGTGCCCCCGTATCAGCTGCCATTACTATCATCAGGGATTTAGCAGCGCTAGTCAGAGGAAGTATCATGTCGATAGGCATGACCGCCCCTTCCTTTGTGTCTTCGATGGGTGCCAGGTGAAGCTTTTTGGTTGTCCTACGAAAGATGAGCTGAGGAAACATGTCTTTGACTGGCACGGGATTGACGTGTCTGAGGACAGAGAACTGGCACAATTCCCAAAACCGCCGAAACCACAGAAGCCCAGCACAACGAAGAATCCAGCGATTTTTCAATGCCACATATGTCTTAAGAAGTATACTGCAAACCACAACTTGAAGTCTCATATACGAGCACATGCCGGCATCAAGGGCTTTGTGTGTAGTGTATGTGGGCACAGTTTCACACGCAGGAGTGACTGTAACCGACACGAGCAAGTTCATGGGGATAAGAAATTCATTTGCCTTGGGGATTTGAAGGATGGGTCTACGTGGGGTTGCACGTCTGCCTTTTGGCGGGCCGATAAACTGGCGGATCATTTTCGAAGCAAGACTGGACAAAAATGCATACGGCCACTCATACTACAGAATCTACAAGACAACGGCGAGGGAGACTCTACAAAGAATATGTTGAGCGATGAGTTGGGAACAAATGCGGACGCATTGTTGGCTGCTGGCAAACTGTTGCCAAGCTTTGGCGAATTTTTACGGCTGTGCGGGATTGATAAATCCGTCCTTACTTCAGAGGCAACAGAGCCATCCCCATCCTCAGAAAATCAGGCCTCGGAATAAAATTACTGACCTTAGCAGAGTATTTTGAAATAACCTGACTTATATTACACATCCGGCATCATTAGAAAGCTTGCTTTCTTACTAAAGTCAGGACACAGTGTGGGTGTGCACGTGATACCCAACTAAGAGGGCTCTTGTCAGAAATATGATATTAAGAGAGGTATCGCGTCGATAGATTACGGGTTGTTGAGTGCTTGAATTGTATGATCTGTATCTACGTTGTAGACCTGTAAGAGATTTTCCTGTTCCTTGACCTATTACGTAAGCCAATTCCTGACAGCTCGGGGCAGAATTGGAATCATGTGACTTAAAACCACTTTCACGTGATAGTGGGTTTTTCACGGACCATTTACAGGTCGGTGCGTTACTGAAAAAACTGAGCACAACGAAGTTTGAGGACTTACCCCCTTATAAACCTTTTAAAACACCTTATATTCAAGCGCAGCGAGGCTCGGGGGTTTGGGGCTTGCCCCCATATAAAAACGTGATATCACTAATAAAAGCAACCTTTCTATTCTCGATCGTTACACCTAACGAGCGCCTTTGTTACGGATGTTTCACAGAGCATGTGACTTAGCGCTTGACTGAATACCACGTGATACAGGTGCTAACATGGCGTTGTGATAACTGTGTTATTCTTCAACGTACTACCCCTCCCCGGTTGACTAGCCATTTTGCTACCTTTTGGCCACGGTATTTCCGCCTGTATATTAACCCACCTCTCACCCCATACACTTCACCGCTCGATAATCACGTGCAGTGCAACTGAGATCGTGGAAGTGCAAAGGCAGCGGTGAGGCGAATACAGGAGAAATCCAAAGTACTTTAAAAATTCTTCCTACGACAAGTCCATGACCGTGCTCTTACGAGACTCTGAATAGCTTCAATTCTGTCTAAGTGTAGACAACGATGTTGTAATTCTGCCGCTTTGATCACGTGCCTCTATCATGTGCTGAGAGTCACGTTTCGATGAGCAAGGAGTTTTTTCTATTCAATTTTGAGGGCTGTTCAGAACTTTTCATGCCAATGTGGAAATTTGAGTTAGCGTCGTTGGATATCCCTGGGGGTCGCGCCTTTCATTACGCAGCTTTCCTTTCTAGGGAAGTGATACACGTCCTCCCCCCTTACTATACGTCCTCCCCCCCTTACTATACGTCCTCCCCCTCCCCTGTCTTTCGTCACCTTCCAACATCAACTTCAATTTTTGTTAAGATATATACCAATAGGGGGGTCAGACACCCCCAACCCCCCTGAAACTAACCCAAACCCCAACCACTAACCCTAACCATTGACTTTATTTACTTAGCAGTTGAAATTGTACCTTTTATTTTAAAAAAATCACATGATACTTTGCAAAATCACGAGAAAACTGGAGAAAAGGACAAGGGGGGAGGACGTATAGTAAGGAGGGGAGGATGTGTATCACTCCCCGTCCTAGCCCAAGCTCGTCGGGACATAATCAGGCCGAGATGCATATCATCTCTGTCAAGACCTGGGTAGCTGACGCGTCTCTGACTAAGCAAAGGACACTTGCGCGGAAGGCTTTTCTCACTGTATGCTAGACACGTGCTATCCCTTTAACCGCCAGAGCGTTCGGACCTTGTAAAATGGCTCCAGTTTTAGCAAAATAGAGCCTTTTTGTTGGCTGAGCTAGAAAACCATTGGCTGAAATGTAATAATTAAGCGAGTTTTTATGTATCTGAACGCTCTGGCGGTTAAGGGGATAGAGAGCCTGAATTGCATCACTAATACCTTCTGATCATTGCTGTGTGTTTCAGTTCTAACATTCTCACCCTGAGGCACTCCTGCACCCAGGTTCAAGGAAACATACGGTTGCCCCACAGGACAGGCCACGGCCCAAACACTCAAGATCCCGCTTAGCAGAAAACAGTGACAAAGAGCTATATCATATATATATGTATTAGCCTGGAGACTTTATTGCACTAATCGCATTCGTTTGATAATGTTATTTTTTAGAGAGGAGACTCTGAATATGTAAGTTTGATCAAGGCGACCGTCAGAGCATCCCTTATCCACATTCTGTCTAGGTCGAAGTGTGATCTCATAAGTCTGGCTAGAAGAGATGCCCAACCCATGACTGACGACTTGACATATGTATGTGTGAACAGTCATATGGGAGAACAAGTCTGAGCGGCCGTAGGGCAGATGTTGGACAAGGATATTCACTTGAAGGAGTTGCTATTCGACCTTGCCACTCCACCCTTTGCAATTCCAATAGGCGGTGTGTGGTGATTGGAACAGAAGGGTCACGTGATACTCAATACATTTGCCTTCACTCCTGTTTAAATAGTGAAATCTAGAGATGTTTCATATTTGCTTGAACTTGACCTACTCTGGTTTTTATTAGTTTGCTTGCTCATGTACGCAATCGGGAATACTCGTTGCACAGTCTCCATTGAACCCTACCGGGCACCTATCGGGTCCATGCCAAGATTTCGCGGCTTTAGAATTACCGAACGGGTCACCTCTGCGTCCCGAGAGCGAGCTATAGCCGCATCCATATATGGTCGCATGTTGGTACCCGTATGATAAAGATCGGGATGCTGTCATCTTCATCATTCAGCGACAGAAAGGATTCACCCATCTCGATGAGTAGGGAACAGTCTTGTTATTTGCGACGGGTATTGCCGTAGCCGGCTAGTTACCACCTGAAGCAGCTTCTTGAGAATTTTCACGATTTATGATCAAAGGCAAGGAGGATCGCATTGTTCTGGCAGGAGGATTCTGAAGGTAGGCCTCAGTTAATTCCAGGAGAACCCTTGCTGGCAGCCACCACGAAGAAAACATTTGACATGGACCTACTTGATCGTGAAGTTTTGGTGTGGCGAGGCCATGCCAAGCAAAATCACGTAGATCACAAAATGTCGTGGGGTTTCAATACGTTTACCACCCTGGTAGGTTTATAATTTTGGCTTAGGTAAGCTCTCAAAACCTACCACCCCCCTGCCACCCCACCAAAAATGATCGCGCGTCGCGTTCTGCATCCATTTGCACTGTAACTTTGCCTGCAATTGATGCACGCTGGACTTAATTGCATTGTAATAATCAATTTTATAGAATGTACCGCTCCGAATCTCGTGCATGCTCTTCCTCAATTCTACCCCATACTTCTTTACGCTTGTTTTCCGTGTGCTTGTTGCTATTTCTTACAAACTCCGATTCTAGCTTATTATACTCGTCCTCTTCTTTCTTTTCTTCATTATCTAGCCATACTATAATTTCTTCAGAAGTCCAATTAGCCTGATTTGCTATAATATTACCCATAAGGTCGCGTCGTTCTTTAGGCATGTAAAATAGTTGTTCTTTTAAGACTTTTGGTCGCGGAGTAGACCATTTCCTGGCCTTGCGGTACTCTGTTAGTCGTACAGTAGAATGCTGAGCTAGCCAGGCTGCTTTTTCAGCTAAATAGGCTTGCATTAAAACCTCTGGCCTGTCTGGGGATAGCTGTTTAAGCACAGTAGACACTGTAGACGCTGTAGACGCTGTAAATACAGGAGAAGCTACAATTATAGTGGACTCTATAGGCTCTGCAAGTACGGGAAACGCTACAGTTATCATGGATTCTGTAGGCTCTGTAAGCACAGGAAATGCCACAGTTATCGTAGATTCTGTAAGCTCTGTAAGCACAGGAGATGCCACAGGCATAGTCGACGCTGTAGGCTCTGTAAAGACAGGAGATGCCACAGGCATGGTGGATGCTGTAGGCGCTGTAAAGACAGGAGATGCCACAGGCATGGTGGATGCTGTAAGCGCTGTAAGGACAGGAGATGCTACAGGCATGGTGGACGCTGTATGCTCTGTAAGCACAGGGGATGCTACAGGCATGGTGGACGCTGTAAGCGCTGTAAGCACAGGGGATGCTACAGGCATGGTGGACGCTGTAAGCGCTGTAAGCACAGACGATGCTACAGGCATGTTGGACGCTGTAAGCGCTGTAAAGACAGGAGATGCCACAGGCATAGTCGACGCTGTAAGCGCTGTAAGCATAGGGGATGCTACAGGCATGGTGGACGCTGTAGGCGCTGTAAGCACAGGGGATGCTACAGGCATGTTGGGCGCTGTAGGCGCTGTAAGCGCTAGTGGCTGCCTTGCTTCTATGTCTATATCAAGAAGAATTTGATTTTGTTTGGCAATTGATGCTTGTAGCTTTATTGGACAGTTAGAGCTGTTCATTGTATGCCCTTTCCTATGGCATGCTGAACATTTAGGAGGCTGCTTTACGAGTAGCTTTTCACTCGTAGAAAGAATACGGCCCGTACGAGCTATTCGCAAGTTAGCTGTATTTTGTTTACCGGCTCGCAGTGGGTCAAGAAGTGGCTGTAAAGTACTTCGACGGTCCCAGTACCAGTGCTCGTGAAAGTCTGACGGAATAAGGCCACCTGTAGACTTTTTTATATCACATATATGTGCACAAGGTAAGCCCATTGACCGTGTAAAGCTACTTGTGCAAGGCTGTAAAGGCAAAGAAACAAGCTTTAAATGTCGTTGTACAAGTCGTAATGCATGCCAAGTAATAACTCCTAAACAACCCTGAAATAGCTTTTTGTCTATATCTATAGGTATACGGTCTTGTTGTATAGTTGTACGGTTAAATACAGCTGTAATTTGATTAATTACTGCTGCTTCAATATGTAGCCATGACGAATATAAGTCTCCTTTACTTTTTTTGCCTCCAAGGTAACGCTTAATATAAGCGTGAGCACCTTCAGCTCGAGAAGTAACTCGTATTCCAAAGTGTAAGTATTGGCTTGTCCAAGCTTCAACAAGACGCTCTTTTTGACCTTTTTTTAGCCACTCATTTTGCAAGTACGTTACACATTGCTGAGTTTTAGGTGTTGAGTATTGAATTTGAAATTCAAGCCAGTGCTTATCAAATTCCTCAATTGTACGTGCTTGAATAACTGTACGCCAAGCAGCTTCAAATGCGGGCCAGTTTTCGTCCCCAACTATTTTTTTACACTTGGCAAAAACACATTGATTAACGTGCCAAATACAAAGTGGTGTAGGAGCGTACGGAAACACTTCTTCTGAAGCATTTTTTTGAGCTTGGTCACCGTCCATAACTACAACTGCAGGCTTGATTCCAAGCTCTTGGAAACAACGAAATGCCCATACAAAGTCTTGTTGTGTTTCGCCCGGAAGAAAGCAAAAACCAATTGAAAAAGTCATTCCCGAGCTTGTAATACCTGTAAAATTTTAGCTATATAATCGTACGACACAATAAAGCTTTACTTACCAATCATATGAAGAAGTGGCATATCAAACTTATTAGTTTTATATGTATTATCAACTAATACAACATCTTGATTAGCTTGTGCAAGCTGAATAGATTGTGGATATGCAATAAAAAGATGGCGAGTTTGATTTTGATGCGTAATATTGATTTTGAAGTGAGTATTATTGTTCTTCAAATGTTGAATTAAAGCGTCATTTGCGGAAAGTCCATGCTTTTGCTCTCTTTTAAAAGAAGCATTTAAGTTGTATATATCATACGGTTGAAGTGGAATAGTAGTCATTTCGCGAAGGTACGTAATTGCTTGGCCTGGCTTAATTCCTACAAATATATTAACCTTTTGTTTTTAAAAGTATTATATAGTATTAAACTTACCTGCATTGTGTAAAGATTTAGCCTGATTTATTTCTGCTTGTGCTAGTTTTCGGTGTGCTGGATGAGAGCTAATTGATTGACTTGGGGGGTGATTATGTGTACTGTATTCTTTGCCAGGCCTATAGCGAAGCTCCCATTGTGTATCTATTTGTTCACGGGCTATTATTGAGAACTGACAGCCTGTTTTTCGAGTAGCTGTACGGCGTTTGCGGTCTTGTAAGCTATTTTGCGAATGGTTTTCGGGCGGTGCTGGCCCAGCACGGTCACAACTATATAAGATCCTAGTAAGTGCACTGTTGCCTTTTTTTGTAGACCGCTCTATACGAAAAGCATAATAGTGCTGTGCTGCCCAAGCTTGAATTGAAGCATATAGCTCTTCTTTAGAGCTGTACGTAGCTTCCGGGGGCAGTGGCATAGATATAGAAGGTGTAGTGGGCAATTGCGATATTGGCAAAGGCTGCGGCGACAGTGAAAGTCGAATATCCATTGTTGTAATGTAATTGCGTCTGGTGATGCATCAATTGCAGGCAAAGTTACAGTGCAAATGGATGCAGAACGCGACGCGCGATCATTTTTGGTGGGGTGGCAGGGGGGTGGTAGGTTTTGAGAGCTTACCTAAGCCAAAATTATAAACCTACCAGGGTGGTAAACGTATTGAAACCCAATGTCGTGTAACGTACTTAATAAGCAACTTGCTCGTCTAAGCAACTTGTTTTTTGGAAAACACACCAAAAATCGCGATTTTGGCATGCTTGTATTTCAACTATTAATTATTTTAATCGATCAAAACTCGAAACTTAGTTTTCTAAGTATTTAAATAAGCAGTATTATAAGTTTCAAAATGCTTAGTATTATATAGATTCAAATATAGCATTTCACTTTAAAATAACCTGTACAATTTCTATTTCTAAATAACTATTAATTGTAATAGTCTCAATTTTTACTTTTGTATAAGAATCACAGCTAAATTGTTATATATAAAGTTTTATAAAGTTAGGTAAAGTATTAGTTGAAATATAAACATGCCAAAATCGCGATTTTTGGTGTGTTTTCCAAAAAACAAGTTGCTTAGACGAGCAAGTTGTTTATTAAGTACGTTACGCCAAGCGCCTTCTTATGTAATCCAAAGCTGAGCAGAACCTTCATAGAAGGGCTTCCGCCGACTAACACTGAACGGCACTTCGCACCATGCTCTCAGTTCACAAAATCAAAAGGAAATCTCAACAGCTGATGAGAATGATCCTGAAATGCGTCACGAATTCTGGTATACTGAGTACCTGACTTCTGAAGATTCAATATCCCACGCTTAAAATGTGCATATACATTCATCTGTCATAAATCCAAGGCAGACTGCAGATCATAAACCCGTCAAACTGTAGCCCTCTCTGCAACTCAAGCGGAGTTTCAAGACCGAGATATTTTCCCATGTGCATCTGATCCATTATGTCTGGTAGCTCAACCCCAAAACGGTTACTCGAAGCAAACGAGGAAGACTCTCTGAGCGAACATTATCGGTTGAAGATAAGGAAACACAAGCATGACGCCTATGCAACCTCCGCTTCTGCATCACGGTCGCCATCTCGAAGTCCCTACAGCAGAGCTTCGAGTGTCAAAATTCTGAGCGATGAGGTACAGAAAATGTTGGTTGGCTCTGAGGAGAGAGTCACAGAACCCCAAGGGAGGAACTGTAAGCTCCGAATTACCCATTCATGGTCACCGTCTAAAATGAGAAGACTTAGCACCATTACCAGACCTGGCAAATACCTCTGACTTTCATTTGGCCGGAATCCCATCCTGCTCATTGACTGTTGACGCCGGATCTCAAAAGGATGAGGAAATATGCTTCGGAATGGTGCGTACATGAGTGTCTTTTCTCTTTTACTGCAAACTGCCTCCCAGAGGAGCCGTTAACATGATCCAGTTAAGACAGGTCAAAATCAAAATCAATAGTAATCAGAGCAAAGAGTCAAAGGTTCTGGAACAGATTGAAAGCGATCAACAAGACACCTTCGCATACCTAGATATAATCTTTGCGCAGGATCGTTGTGACATACAATTTAAGGGCATAAATGTTGCTACCATGAACACAATGACGCATCGGGCACTTACGTGCCTACCTTCAAAGGAGAAAGTTCGCTACAAGGCACTAGTTCCCCGGACAGAATTCAAGCAAAAATTATATGCAATTACGCAGTCTCTCAGTGTTGACGTATCCAAGCTTGTTTGGTCAATGGATGTACATATGTTTGGCGTTCGATCCACTGCCGAGACTATCGCAAAGGGACTGTCAAAGTACCGCCTATTCTTACAGCACCCTTCCCCAATGCCTTTTGATATTCCCTATGAGAATCCCCAGTACTTCGGTAAAGTTGGATCCTCGTTCACTAACGGTTTTATTTTACCTCCAATCTCTGCCGAGGCTTCCCAGGGGCCGGTCGAATCGCACCCCTCCTCTGACGACCTGGACCACCGTATAGACGAAGTAATGGCTGTAATAAATGATCTGCCCGGGCAGGACTATGGCAGGGAAGTAGACGTCGACAAAAGAATTCTAACCGACCTGATGAGGTGAGTCTATCTAATCAAGAGTGATCTTGGGGGAAAGACTAACTATACTTTGAAGCCATCAAAATGAAGCCGTCAATTTCGTGAGGAGCCGAGAATCAATTGATGATAAAGCCCGGAGAATGCTATGGGAAGTTGACGAGCTCTCCTCGGACGGCCCAAAGTATGTAAATCTGATCACTCTTTCGTGACAAGACAATCAGCTAAGCCTCAAAACAAGATATACACATAAAATCACTGGCTCGAGGAGCAAAACGCCGGACGACATTCTCGGAGGTATCCTTGCTGATTACATGGGTCTAGGCAAAACATTGACCGTGATTGCAACCATTGTGGCCAGTATTCCTCGTGCAGAACATTTTGCGGCAAGGGAATGTCTGAACGACGAAGGGACCAAGTCTGCCATAATTCCTGTCATGTCGACACTAGTAATTGTACCCTCTGCCAGTCAGTATCCCTCGTACCGACGAATCTCTACAGTCGCTGATGAGTCTCAGTGCTATTAAACGGTTGGATTGCTGAAGTCAAGAAGTAAGCCCAAGTACCCTATCTCATTTTCGCGTTCTCACTTAAATCAGGCATGTTCTTCCTGGAACCTTGAAGCACTATACATATCATGGACCCAGCAGACACCTCGGGTCATCGTCACCTCTGCCATATCATATAGTATTCTCCACTTATGGCACAGTGGTTGCGGATGCCAATCGTGGAGGTGGTGTTCTCAAATGCTTTCACTGGTATCGCCTCATTCTAGACGAAGGTAGAAATGATCAATGTCGATGAAGACAGAATTATCGTACAAGGCTGACTTCATACTTTAACAGCACATATTATCCGCAACTCGTCTACAAAGCAATTTAAGGCTGTGACAAATCTTTCAGCAAATATCCGATGGTGCATGACAGGAACACCTATACAGAACTCTTTGGAAGATCTTGGATCGCTCATAAAGTTCCTTCAGGTCCCTCTCCTATCCGAAACAGGAGCCTTTCGAAGACGGATTGGGAGGAAACAGAGAATGGAGGGCAATACGCAGAGGTCGAAGCCAGATTATAAAAACCTCAAATTGCTTCTTGGGTCAATATGCTTAAGGCGAAGCATATTAACCCTGCCCCTTGTGGTTACATGCCTTGAAAAACAAATTCAGCTGTCAGATACTGAAAAAAAAGCCTACGAACATCTCCAGCAATCGTGTAAACAATCCATTGATACGGTAGTAAATAACCGACGAGCATCACGAGCAAACAGAGCGCTTTTAACCGCCATATTGCGGTTGCGGATCTTTTGCAATACTGGTCTTACGAGCATGGGAATAACGGAGAGTGATTCGATAGAGCAATTCCACCCAGACGAAATCAACAGCCTGTATCAGCAAAGTGGTGAGGACGTCTGCGTCAAGTGCAATTCCAACATACTGTCTTTTAATTCAAAAGACGGCTCGGTAGAACAACTTAATAATCCTTGTCGTCGTCTCAAATGTCGAGAGTGCATTCCGGAGGTTGCCAGCTTACATGAAGGTGGAAATTCCTTCGGAGATCGTCAAGATCTGGCTCAGAATATCGACAGGCAGCACAGGTTGCTGCAAAGAGAGGACAGTGGGAATTACCACGACTCTGATAGAGGCAGCCGTACATCTGATCGCTGTACATATCCATCGAAACTGACGGCCTTGCTCTCCGACATAACGGAGCACTATTCTCATGACAAGAGGTTGCTGCAACCGCAACAAGATGCTTCGTTTATTTGCTAACGGTATGGCTAGTATTGTCTTTTCATTTTGGAAGCGGAGTCTTGATCTTACCGCCCAATTCCTGCGTGAAAATGGTATCTCCTTTGGTCAAGTTGATGGCAATCTTTCCCTGCATCAACGGCAGGAGATACTCACGCAATTTCACGACGACCCTTCTCTTAGAGTACTTTTGATGACATTAGGAACGGGCGCAGTTGGGTAAGGCCTTCTATTCTCTAAATTACCGATTTGTACGACTCACATTTTATATGCAGGCTCAACAATCTTTCTGTTGCAAGTCGGGTTCATATACTTGAGCCACAATGGAACCCATCTATGGAAGATCAAGCAATTGGCCGCGTCTTACGCCTTGGCCAAAACAAAAAGGTCTGCATTATTCGATATATAATGAGTGGAACAATTGAAGAGGCAAGTTGGACCAATCATTCATGAGTCTGTTCAAACAATTATTTAACACTTAGACAGGCTGTAAAGACCCGTCAAATGGTGAAGATACGGTTGGCCCTGGAAGGCGGCCTTCAATCTTCAGATAGGAAGAAGTCCTCGGGGGATGACGGGGCGATCAAGCGTCTTCAGGAGCTCAGCAAAATCGTCGAATCTAGAGTCTCGACCAAAGGACCTATCACAGTGGTCTCGCAACACTAAAAGATGACAGACGATATGCCCTGCATATGAGCACTTAGCTAGGTCCCGTCATGATCCTGGATGAAATACGAAGGGAGTATCCGTTATGGGAATGTTCCTGAGCTTAACATTAGATGGAATCGAGATCTCAAGCTCACCTCTACATGCTCTCCCAGTTCGGGTAGCCAAAACAGTGTGTAGAATGCGTATTAGAGGTTGAAGTGGTAAGGAGCTTGCAAGGCTGTCACATTGAGCCTTGTTCAGACATGGATTGTAAAATCAAAGATGGACAACACTTGGGTTGGGTGGATCATATTTGACGACAAAGACGAGGTTGATACTGGTCGTCTGGGGTTCATTGTAATTGCGCAGCATAAATCCCATAATTGGAGGAAATCTGGCTAAGATACTTGGAAAAAATTTGCGGACGTTTCTTGGAGTGAGGAGTTGAAGCTGAGCAATCCTTTTTTTCGTCTTGGTTGTCATACAGCCGGCTTGCGAACGAGGATATGGGGTTGAAGTATGTCACAGGCTTGGTGTGACAGTCATCCAAGGTAAATTCTTATCGTTTGGAGAACAGTCGGAGACTGTGTTTGTGATTTAAGTAATATTGTGGCTGATGAATTGCGGTGAAGGGCTTTCACCATCTTGTCTTCTTCCGATGTTAACCTCTTCATTTTTTATATTTTTGGTGGTGTTCCACCCATGCATCTGCCAGCCTCCTCCACCCATTGCGGGCCGCGTCCTGCAGGGAACTTGCCAAAGATCTACAGAGTTCCATCCGCCGATTTATAGATCTCACGACCTTTGGAAATCAGATCGCTGGTAAACGTGACAAAGTTGGGCAATGTTCGATGCAAGACCTAAGGCCGTGTGTGGATCGGCTATCTGGTCTGCGCGTCACCAGTCAGCAATGACATCTTTACGCTCACCCACGGCAGTCCCCCCACCCCAAACGCGTCCTCGATTTAGGCACAGGAGCTGGAATCTAGGCCATCGACTTCGGCCTTACGTAGGGAATCCTTCGATTTCATCCACGCGCTCTCCATCTACAGTTCCGGCTACCCCTCCCTCCACTCCAAAATCTAAGAATATCTAAAGATACTGTTAAATTCTTAGAAAAAAAGCAAGAGGTTCTAGGATTAGAGTATTTGTCTTTGAAACGCGGGGCTAGTAACCTTCATGTTTAGGGGTTGACAGCCAAATACAAAGGACCCATGTTTATATTTACTGTTCTGCTCTCAATCTAGTGGCTTTACTGAACATTCAAAGTAAGACTTCGAGATATTGTGCACACGAATGCCGGTGGGAGTTCGTCGCTGTGGTCTAACGCGGCTGAAGATCTCAGTAATCGTAACAGAGCGTTTGGTGCCTCCATATCCCGTAGCTGCAACGCCATCAGATGGTTCACCCACATCTTTAGATTTATGATTCAGGAAGTAGATGTCTATACACCGCTACCATACTGGGTGGCAATTCGGGTGATGGTAGACAGCGCTCGCGTTCCCTCTGATATTATGAGTTTGGCTCTTGTTTCCAACGCGTTGTTTTGCCTGTTGCACTTCAACTTGTCAAAGAGGCCAGCAAATAATTAGCCGCAGCGGGACTCAAAGAGTGCCGGTTCCCTTTCCTTGGCCCAAAAATATTGAGTGTATAGTGCTGTTTCACACTATCCCTTTTAATTAAAATTTAAAGTGAAACTGAGTGAAAAACAGAAAGAACAATGAGTAGATGAGTTACAGATGATGATGTTGTAGCTAACTTTCGTCACAGCCCGGGAAGGCAGCTTATGATTCCACCGCCAAGAGTAGATTCTGCAGAGATAGCACTGGCCGTCCTCTGGTGCCTGTTTGACGGGTCACATGATCTATCTGGCCAAATATATGGGTTAAGAGATTTTCTAGCTCCTTAAAAACGCCCGCAAAACTGCCTATCACGCCGTCTCTCTCACCACTTTTTTTTTCAATGCTATTCGTGAACTCTTGCGCCGTTGAGGTATGTTGCCACTTTATTGGTGGTCTTGATGCGTTGGCAGTAAGGCTGGGCATCGTGGCTGAACATAGGACACCAAGTGAATCATGCGGTGCACTTTAGTAGGGCGAACCCAAGGAGGCTTACCGTTTTCTTCCAAATCATTTATTTTCGCGATTTAATTGCTCCTTCTTTCGATGCTTTCCACACCGACGCAACCCCAATTGCCTCTTACCTACCGCGTGACGGCCTCACAGACGAGGGAATGGAGGCCGTGGCGGCTATCGCAAGTATTGCTGGCATCGTCAGCCTTGTTGGACAAACTCTGGGACAAATCGCCAAGCTTCGTGGATTCTACCAGGAGTGCTCTGAAGCTTCAGGGTCAGTGAGACGGTTTCTAAAAGCGCTGAATGGACTCATTCAAATCCACGAGGATGTCCGTGATCTCATGAGAAAGCTCGAGAATACTACGGCTGCAGATGCCAACCAGAATATTCTTGCATCGTTACAGATACAAATTAACGACTGCGGGAAAGATGTGGGTTTGTGGTTAGAGAAGGCTAGTGCTTGTCAACCCATGTTCGGATCAGGGACAAGAGCAACCTTTAGGAAGTTTTTGGTCGCACTTGAGCAGAGAAAAATCGTGGATATTTATCAAGAGATTGCGAACCATAGGGGCAATATCACGACCAAGCTCTCGGTTGTTGGCAGGTAACTCAAATCTCTTGCAAATGACTTACGAATGTACTAATACAATTAGGCACTTAGACATAAGCCAGTCAACTGCGCTCGAGAAAATATCCACAAAGATCGATGAGGCTGCCAAAGCACATAAGTTAACTACTGAAGCATTTGAGCGGAGAGACGCGTATCTTTTCTTTAACAATCCAGATCTCAACAATGGACCCGCTAGTCTTGCGAGTATCGCCGGCAGTCTGAATAGAATAGAGAGCGCTCTGGGCTCTCGGAATGGATCAGCGGAATCTTATGCCAGTTTCCAATCTACAACCTACGAGCTAGAGTTACCCAGGTATGAAGTGCATCCCTCTCTTTTAGCCGCGGAGCTGACGACATCGTCTGTTCTATAGCTTCACTGAGTCACGTTATAAGTTGTTTCAGAATACACTGCTTACTGGTGAACTTTTCGGTGACTCTTGCGGAGATATTAGCCCTAGCTTTGAGATTGGGGACACTACCCCGGACCATCCCTTGAACCAAAATGTGTCCGTTCAGGCCGACGGACTTCGCTACTGCCAACGGGATGACTATCACCCTTTCCAGCACAAACCCGAAAAACTTAGGGACAATTACAAGTATGGATGTTTTACCTCCTTCTCTTGGTTGCTGTACTAATGCATTGTTTAAGCAAATTCGTTGACTCGCACCTTAAGCCATATCGCTGCAAGGTAACAGGTTGTGAGGAGCTTTCCTTCCCATCTACCGCCTGTCTCCTCTGCCATGAACGCGAAGCACATAATATGCATGGACATGGTGATAAGATATTACTTTGTACCTATGAAGAGTGTGACAGAGCCGTTCCGGGCAATGGATTTCCGCGTCATTGGGAACTCCGTGATCATATGAGGCGTGTACGCAATGATATAGAACCTCCCGACAGCTCTTCAAACCTCCCTCTGAAAGGCGGGAAGCGCAAGGCGGATTCAAGGCTGGATAGCCAACCCACTAAGAAACCTAGCTTCCTAGACTTCAACGCTATCATAACCCGAAAGGCTCGCAACTGCCTATCTTCCCGACTGAATGATTATATTCGCCTTCTTCATTTGAGATCAACAATGAAGACATGGATCGAAGGAATCGGAGCCATGCCTTGGATATTTTCCGAGAATGAAGAAGAAGGGGGAATTAATCAGGATGCTGACTTAGTCGTGCAGCTGCAGCGAGTAGAGAGCGAAATCGATACCACACGAAAAGCTTGTTGGGCCGCAGGTGAAAACGTTGATGATATCGAGATCCTCCTGAAAATCAAGGATGAATACAGCACGAACACTCCTTGGGAGCCTCCGCAAACGAAAATGATAGAACAGGAAGACGAGATTCCTGCTCTTCAGAGAGATTTGGATGGGAAAATGATAATAATGGTGGCCTCAAAGCAAGACCAGATTAGTCTCTGGCTTCTCGAAATATTACGAGGATCTCCAAACGAAGCGATTCGCCACCGTTCTTATTTGGGAGCGAGTGCCGATGTCGATGATCAGGAGTGGGCAAGAGCAGTGCTTCAGTACTGGCTATTGGATGGTGCAGCTGTAAGGAACCAGGAGCAGGCTGCTTCAACCAACGGTGCTGTTGACAGCGCAGGGATGTGCCATTCTGCGAGGGTGGTATTTGGAAACCATCTTCCATTTCCATTAACCGAAGCTGATAAAGGTCTTTATCTCGTTAAGCCGCTTCCTGCAAATCTAGCACAGAAAAAAATTCTTCTCGAAGGTGATGAGATGTCACTGACGTCCACGCGCTCAACTAGAAGTTTGGCACACCGGCAAAAACGGAAACGATATTAATAGTCTGGATAATAGGGAAGCACATGGTATTGATGAAAGTCAATTCCGCTGCTAAGCCTAGAGGGCATTAGTCTATGTTACATAATACGCTTCATCCACGGATGATCAGTCAGATCCTGACCACTTGGGAGTACGGTGCGCAGCGACCGCCACGGTTGGAGCGCGATGTCGCTTTACGAGATTGGGACGGAGATCTTAGGCGTGAGGTAGCGCTGTAGGGCATGCCCTGAAAGAGTCAAAACCGGGGCTGAAGAGATGGGCGTAAGGGTTGTACCGAAGCTGGGATTGGTAGGTGATATCTGGGAAAGTGTCCTCGTTGGGGATGAGGAAAACGACTTGCTGCAAGTGGAGTTAGGTAACGGTCGGGGATTGAGTCTGAAGAGCACAAGAGATAGGCGGGTTCAGGTCTTAAGGGAGCAAGGTTGGAATACAGATATTGAAAGGAGAAGAGTGATTTGCCATCGAGAATTTCAGAGACTGGGTCTAGCTTGAAGTAGCCTTTGTTAGTGTCGAAAAACAGAATTTATTTGTGAGGAAATGTTCGTTTGTTTCCTGAGATCAAAGACCTCGAGACCTAGAAATGTACTTCATTACGAATGCCATATTCCTCTTGCGCTGCATCTTCGATTTCCAAAATGGGATGGACAACGGCGACAATTACAACTATATCACAGCCTCCTACTCTGACATTAGAGAGGTGACATTGTCTGGATTACATGCGTATGTGTCTTTGGCATACACTGCGCTGTCGTGTTCTTGTATTCAGATTTGATTTGAGGTTGTCGCGCCATAGGCGAAGATCATTAATGTATTGGCATTTATCAATGCCCACGAGATTATTACTTTGATTGGTAGGCCATATCTTCCAGGTAGAGTAGGCTGCTCGAGAAAGAACTTCTCACAAATAGTTTTTTAACTCTTGGATTTTTCATAAAAGTAATCTTGATTATGCTGAACTACTCGCAAACTTTTAATCTTGGCTGAAATGCGCTAAGAAAAACGAGTTCCCCCAAACGAAGAAATCATGACAGCGCGCATATTTAGGCTGCAAGGGCATTTTCAAGAGCGTTTTGGAAAGTGGGTTTGCCTTTTCTAGTCCAAAAATATTAAGAATAAAATTTTGTTTCACGCTATTCTTTCAATTAGCAATTTAAATCGCAACCGAGTAAAAACCAAAAGACAATAAGTAATAAGTTACAAGTAATGTTGTAGCTGACTTTCATTACAACTACTAGAAAGTACAATAGCTTACGATATTTGCCGCCAAGAAGAAATTGTGCAGAGACAGCACAGGCTGTTCTATAGCCTGCTCTCCCCGAGCTCCTCTTCCCTCCTTAGCTTTAGATTCTCTATATGATGCCACCGTTACCCTTTGTATCTGTAGATCCACAGCGCGTGTCGTGACAGCCCTACTGCAGTGCTTCAGGGAGGATGTATTGACTTGATTAAGAACTATTTAAGAGGTTACCCAGTAAAAGGGATTTGACCCTTTGGCTAATGGCTAAGCCTATTACGTAGGGGTCCCGGTACACCTACCCCCGGGGGTAGGAATAAGTTTTCTGACTAAGCACAACGCGTACCCCCCAACCAGGCTTAACGCGAACTGTAGAACGCCTGTAGAACGTGTTACGGACCTGTAAACTAACTGATTCTCTTTCACAATCTCATTTTTTACTTTACAACAATGGATAGCCAATCATCAATGTCGATATCTCCTTCTACAAAAGCGTTGATATCACCAACGCCGTCCTTGCTTCCTATTCTAAAGCCTTTAATGCCACTACCGCCAGAAGCTATATATAACTCTCAAAAACAGTTGTACCAATCAATACAAGCCTAAACAGCACAACATTATTATACGTTTCGAATTAGTCGATCAAAAACAGTAAGCAGCTGTTTACGGAAGAAATTAGTTTACGAATGCGACTGTAGTAGACAGCCTCCGCCAGAAAACAATTCGCAAAATCAGTTACGCGCCCGTAAACGACAAACAAACACTCGTAAAACAGAATGTCAATTTTCGATTAAAGCAATAAAGAAAGCTAAGTTACAATAAAAGATTCGACATCGGGAAAAAGCTCAATATAATACTTATAACCACTTTTTTAGCTCTGTAGCAACTTCGCACTCAGTACACTGTAAGCTTGCTCAAAAAAACTTAAATAAAGCTCGACAGCTTTATAATGCTAGTATATATATTTCCGAGTAATTTACAGCGAGTTAATAGTATTAAGAATTAAACCACGAAACTGTATAGCTTTTCTTCGACACAATACTTCGAATACTTTTCAAACTTAAAATATATACAATTTGAACAAAAGTTTTAAGCGAAAACGATTACATAAACTATCAGCTAATAATGCACTACTTAAACACTTTACAGACCGAAAAATACATTTCCGAATACAAGTTACGGACCAAAATAAGGCCGAATATCTTTTTATTGCTTACCCAGAATCTATTCAACTAGTATACTAAAATCAAGACATAGTTATAATTAATAGTACTTACAAAACAAACAAATTTAATATGCTGCTTGTTTATATAGTTAGTAAATAAATTACAGGTTATTTACAGGCTATATAGCTAGATTACGTTATAACAATAAACTGTAAACTTAAATTCTAACTTTTAATTTAATATTTAAAAATTACGAGTTCTAGCAAAACATTCTTAATTGAATTTTGTTTTTTTCCTGGCGAATCTACAGTTGACTATATTTAGGCATTTCAACAATTTCAACAGCTTAAAATAAGCCCGAAAGTAATACTTATAAATAAAAATAATGCTGTAAAATATGCATTTAAAGCTGTATTTCCGAATATTTTTATTATGCTTTGTGTTTAGCATGTAAATCAGCGTGTACTAGTTTACTATAAAAGTATTCTAAGCGATAATTAGCCGGCTTTTAATACTTTATAGCAAAGTATTATTTACGCTCAGACAGTCGACCAATATAAAAAACGTTGGTTAGAACTACACACTAAGTATTTTGTTTTAAAGTACCAAAAGTGTATTAATTATCTCCGTAATAAGTAGTTAAAAAACGGCCAAAAGCAACGTTTAGTTACGGCTTGGACGAGTTCTTATATGCATTTTAAAACTTAAACTACGTTTCGGTAAATATATTCGAGCTTGTAATTACTATTTATAAGTTATAACTAACTCAAATTCGACCCGTAAAAGCGAAAGTGTTTATGTATATCTTAAACAGTACTTTAAAAGAAAAAAAACTAAAAAAGACTTATACTCAACTTAGTTAAATATCGAGAATGCAGTTATTAACTAAGTTATTTCGATTCGGACTTTTACAAGTAGCGAGCGAAACTCTATACTTTTAAATCTCGACCGTAAACTATACCGTAGTGTTTTTGGAGTTATTACTTAGTATGCACTTCGGCTTGTTTAACGCTATATTAAAACTGTGTTTCGTCCGTTAAAGCCGTGTACTAAAGCTTTTACACGAACAATAAGATTACTTTGTGCATATACTTGTGACATAAAAAAAAATACTACCGGCTTTATTCCTGCAGATTTCTATAACTACTAGTATTGGAACTGCGAAAACACTTTACAACTACTTCTTGACTCTTTACGAGTTAAAAAACCAGGCCGCTTCGCTATTACAAACCGAAATACAAGCCGTATTTTATCCGTCGAAAAATTACAACCAAAAAAACAGCCTTCAGTTTGTTTTGCATGTTATAACAAAAGCTATTCACGTACAAGTCGAAATTGCCCAATTAAGCTTCAAGCTTCAATTGCTATACAAAGCCAAATACTTTAAAATATTGAAGTTTCACAGTTTTAAGCTGTTTTACGGAATACGGCTCCAGTTCCAGCGCTTTTACTAGTTACGGACTTTCAGATATCCGTAAAAGTGTTTACTAGCTTAATACCGACTTTCCGGATTCCGGAAAATATACTAGGAAATATACTTAGCTCGCAAAAAAACTTTTACGAGCAGTATAATCAAAAAATCGAGCTAGTACTACCGGAACCGGAACCGGAATCAAAGCTAAAACCAGAACTAGAACTAGAACCGGAACTTAATTTTATAATTGTAGAATTACCAAAAAAACTAGCACCAAACCGCCCGGAAGTTTTAATACAAAACTATATAGCTGAAAAAAAAGCATAGCTAAAAGCCCACTTAAGTGTACAGTCTGCAAACTACCGTAAAGCCCGGAAATAGAAAACTTTACGGCTCAAAATCTTACAGGAACAGTTATAGCTTATGCCAAAAAAGCGCCGGAATTTTCAGGGTAATATTATAGCTAGCAAAACTAACTAGACACTTAAAGAAATTACGATATAGCTAAATAATAAAAAAAAACTTGAAAACCAAACTGAAAAACAAATAGAATCGGACTTTGAAGTAAACGAGAAAAAGTATAACTTACGGAGTGTAAACGACGTATAAAAAGCAATTACGAACGATGTTGCTAAAAATCAAAAGAAATATATTATGTAAAGTTATATAATTTAAAGTTCACAGGTTATTTTACAGGTTATTTTACAACTAAAAAATAGTAATCACTAAAGTTTTAGTTGCTTTACTGTAACAAATAAAAAGCAACAGAAAAAATTGCAATATAACAAGTAAAAACACGTGACTGCAATAGAATAGAAATAGTAATGTATTAATATCAAAAGTATGCTTGTCCGTCTAGCAAATAAACTCAAGCTTGCTTTCCTTCTGAAAACTCTAGCTGTTCCTTATATCCTTTCAACTGTGCTGTAGCTGTATGCCTGTAGCTGCTGTAGTTGTATGCCTGTAGCTGTTGTGATATCCGTCCCTAACCGGCCCTGGCTGTTACATTTACAGGCTTGTAGTCGTGTTTGCGGGCAATTTTACAGCCCTAAAACACACTGCGACCAGCCTGTAAGCACAACGCAACAAGCCTGTACAACCAAAGCTTGAATAACTTTGTTTTTTGCTTGTATACTTATGCTACTGCATTTTTTTTTTAACAAAGTACGGTTACAGGTCTTTACAAATGCGTTAAACACCCTACAGGCTCGTAATCGCGTGCGTACAGGCTGGTCACGCTGTATTTACAGGCCTGGTTGGGGGGTACGCGTTGTGCTTAGTCAGAAAACTTATTCCTACCCCCGGGGGTAGGTGTACCGGGACCCATTACGTAGAGTTACGGCCCATGCCTCACGGGTGGGCTACACCACCAATTCTCAACAAACGCAGATATTTCCATGTCTCTGCTTTTGTATGATAGACTTTCCACCCTTCAAATTGCATCATCCTTTCCCTCTTTAGGCAACCTCGCAATGCATTGATGACGGCATCTAATTTGTGACTTCTCGTTCTTTTGGCCGCGGGTTGTTTTAACTCGCGGCTCATTCTGCTCTATTGTCTGATATTCTCAAAATTTAGCTATTTATAACATTTTACCACCGTTCAGGTATTTAAGTTACACGGAAGCAGAAATTGTTCGTGCATTTTGAGCTCCAGTACCTCCGTGATGAATCAGCCCAATTCCAAGACAGTTTCTAGAGTCATCGGCTAGCACTCAACATTGGACGAAAAGCAAAGATTCACAACTAAGCATCATTTATTTTCTCGGTACCTGTAGTGGCGACAGGGGTAGCAGTAACTTGCGCTCCAAGTTTCCCGTCGCTTTCGGTGTGGGGAGACGACATGGTTAAACATTGGCAAGAAGGACCTGAATGCCTGTCAGTAAGGACGAAGAGGCGACTACACCAGGAGACAGTACCTTTTTCCGAGACTTTGCACTTGCACGGCTCATCCGACTCCCCCTCTCCTAGCCATTCTTTCTTCAATACTACAGAAAGTTAGCGAAACTATCCAAGCTTTCTTTTCGACGGAGTCAAAAGTCTTAGGCATGGGCATTATTGAGAAAAGAAGTGAACTCGAACTCACCTAGCCAGCCGACCATATCTATTATTGGGGGAACCCAAACGAAGAGTGCGAGAATCTGCCCGAAACCCCACTCATCTTCTAACCAGGTGTCTCCGGCAATCTTCGCCATGATCTTCCGGATCTTCCAGAGATAAACCAGCTCGACCCACACGACTACAATGGCTACGGTCTGGATGAATATGCGTGTCAAAGTAACCCAGAAGTCGATTCTTTCACGTTTTTTCTCCGCCGCTTTCGTATCAGCTCCTGAGACTACGTGTACCTTACTCTGACCCCTCCTATAATATTTCATCCGAATGAGAGCCACAATTCCAGCGATAATGGAGAGCGCTAGCAGAAGAAAGAACAGAGCCTCGAAGACCTCGGGGTGATAGCCTTGGTACTGAAACTGGGCATGGAGACAAGCATAATCATTATACCTCTGGTTAGGCTCCCTCAAGTAGACAATGTATTGAATGGCGCTTTCAGTCAGTATGCCGAGCAGCACCGCAACCAATATATAGTCTCCTCGCTTCTTGCGTCCTTCGCGGGTGAATATGCCGAGGAATGCAAAAAGGGCACTGAGCGCCAGAACGTTGGCAGAGGTGAAGACTAATTTCTCGTAGTAAGACTGCCCGTATTGAAAGGATATCCACCCGGCAGAGCTGATGGATAACGAGAAAAACAAAGCGCCATCTAGCAGCCCATCTGAGGCCTTTTGAAGCGCCAGTCGGAATTTCTCGGGAATCTTATCCTCCCGCCCAATTCCTTTCATATAGAGTTGAAAGTTGATAGCGGCGAAGTACAAGGTAACGAGCCCTGCCTCTACTGTATATGATGAGATTACCTAGGCAATTTTTCATTAGTTAATCGTTAAGCACTGGTAGTAGACTCAAGGACTTACGCCAATGCCACCAATGTCCGGATTGCCAGTATACCCCTGGACTTCACAAATATCTCTTTGGCATGCCTCGTAGCCCCCTTTGAGAAAGTTGGTTATCTCATCAGCGGCTTCATTGGCCAGGAAGTAGTTGCGATAAGAGAATAATTCTAGGTCCGTGACATTCTGAACAACTGCTGGCAGTGTGGCGCGCAAGAATTCGAGCCAAGAGTTGTCATTGTGCCCACCGGTGGTATAATTTTGAGGCCCAGAAATCCAGCCCAGGCTACTCAGAAATATGGCAGTTGCTGTGCAATTCTGAGTGGCGTCGAGGTTCGTGAGCGAGATTTGTCTCTCGAGCCGTGGTGCAATACAGCCTATTTCGATAACATTCTTCGCCGTGCCAATCCAGGCAGCGCTTGAAAGGACCCCAAATGACATCTCATCGTAGAAGCTAGCAATCTGGTCATCGCTATCGTTTTGGTATTGCGCTGGCAACGCCATTCGCAGAAATGCGACGTTGATGGTGTCATTCCCAAATCCTGCCCCGCGAGTCGGCAGGTTATCGTGCCACGATATGGCCACGGTACAGTTGGCGATGAAGTCCAAGTTTTGAATAATAGTAGTAGCATTACTGAGCAAGGTAAGGTTCAGGTCGGATCTGGTGCCGAGAAGAGAAGACCCTGTGGATACAGCCACTTGACCCGGCGCTACAGCAGCTGCGTCATTAATGCCCACCAGAGATAGAAAGCAAACGTAGAAGAGAGAGATACAGATCCCGTATCTCTCCATTGTCACACCTGATACATAGAGATGTGCAGGTTGTATGAGAAAAAATCAGAGCCTCCTAGCTAATTTCACGTCTAGAAGAGGCTCAGGAATACTTCAATGTGCCGTGGCACCAGACCTCTCCAAGGGTATGAAAATCCTTACTTGATGTTTTCTTCCGCAATTATAGCGATGCTCATCGTTCGTTGATACTAATGGTGAGGTTTATGCAGAACCCTACACGTAAAAATATCGGCGTCCAAAGCCAAATTCCGCCCCCAAACCAGTAATTCCAATTTGTATAATAACTTAGCAATTAAGCCCAGGGTTCGGGAAGTCAGCCTTTTGAGTGGGCCAGCAACGTCGAAGTCCCACCTATCCGTAGCGCCGACTACAAACGTACGATTGTAATGTCATCACAGAGCCAACCAACGTGTCACTCCGTGCAGCGACACCAAATCCTTAAAGGGTTTCTTGGCTGACAGCTGAAACCTGGCAATCCGAAGCGGGTCGCCACGGGAAGTGGGGTGCTGGAAGCATGAAGCTCGCAGATGATCATCACTTGGCACCAGGGGAGTGAAGAAACATACAGGGTGTTGACGCCTTTTTGTTGTTCTGCCAATGAGTTTGTTTCCAATGGAGGGTTGTATTTCATTTCGGGCCGCGAACAGTGTACCAATATATTGGCTCCTGGGTCTGTCATCATCCATTTAACTCTGCGGACCGCGATCTTTCCTTCGATCCCGATCGCGCTCTCCACACTCTCTTATTTAGTTAATATTAAGCGAAAATCGATCAGAACAGGCATATATCTATTGGCACCGTCTTCCCTCCCTGTGTATATGAGGCTGAGTGTGCCTTTCCTATCGCCCGGGGTCTTGCTGTATTATAGAATATCTGGCACGGGATCCTTGACCGTGCCCAACTGATTCACTCCTCAACAAATTCATGCCTCACTGTATAGTAGAGTCATTAGAGAGCCCCATTTGACCTCTGCCTGGCAATTGCCAAGGAGGCTGTAAGCAGCCTTTTCCCCTACTCCGGCAAGCTCTGGCGCAACCTGTTAGATCCGCAAAAGGGTATACAAGGGTATACGGCGGTGAGCGCCCCAGGGATTTATTATTAGGGGCTCTCAAGAGGGATCGCCAGCCAGCGTCTTTGGATGGGTGCGAGCATCGACAATTGGCCAATGTACGGAGTACGTGCCTATTCACTATTTTGCGTCTGTGCACGTTGACTTTGACAGCGCTGCCTTTGAGAATTCCGAATGCTCTGAATAGTTCTTTCTGTGAAAACACTATAATATAATTATTTTCCGGGAGATATTGTAATATTGTATAGATTAAGTTGTTCTCTGACAAGGCCGATAATGGCGGCTCTCATAATATCATATACTATATACTTAGTTCGAGAGTCGCGATAAATTTTGTGGCGAGCGCACGGACGTAAAATGGTAAAATATTTGGGTATATACAAAGTAATATTAAAACTTTTTGAATTTAGCTATAAGGAATTTTAAATTAGAGCAACTTTTGAATAGCCATCCCTTGATCCAGTAGAACACTCTTTTTGATTTAAAAATAATAATAACAAAGGCCAATACAGGAGTTATTCAAGTAGAATTCAGCGAGTTTAAAAGAAAAGAAAAGAAGTTTGATGATGCTGTGAGCGTGCCTGCTGTGTAAAGTGCTGGAGTAGTGAGGCACAAATTAGCTTTTATTGATACAGAAGCTAATCTTTACCCTTTTACTACGCCTCGAACTTTCTACTTATGCTTTTTGTAATTTTGGCAACCCTTTCCATGCCCAAACTTAAAGTTCTTACCGAACCTTTTTTATTGCCGTTAGCACGTGACACACAGACGCCTGACACGCTAGAAGGTTGTATCAATTGATTGGCTGGAACTCCCGAATGATCTTCCAGGGAGAGCACTGACAGTACCACCCCAACGGTACTATTATTGTGTTCAGGGGCGGGGGATACCGAGAACGTAAATTGAGCGGCTGCTCCTCAGCCAGGAACACACTACGACCCGCACACCCCTTGCAACATGCCCGAGCACGTCGGGATACGTCCACAGATGGTCCGATACATGCATGCACACCTATTGGTGATCAGCAAGGGGCCCTGGACAAAGTTGAACAGCGTGAAAATTCATACACGCTTCTGCATCCCCAGCCGTCATTAGCGGCTTTCTGTCAGCACCTCTGAACTATCCAATACAGTTGCAGCCGCGTCTGTCTAAACGTGTGTTCGTCTGTAAGTTGTCAGCCTCAAGCAGCCGCCTTTTCGACCCTAATTCATTCACGGATCAACTGCATGATTGCAATTTCCAAATCTTCACGTCTCATTTTCCAAGAACAGAATGTCCTCCAATCTGCTTCCCCGTCTTAGATCAAGAGGCGTCGTGTACACATACTTCGTGAAACTTACATAGGGGAGGTGGGAAGTATTAAACCGGTTCCTACCTCCTAGGAACACACAGTTTTCTTATTGCACTTGTATTCATGCGTCTTTTACATACGTCTCCATCAACATTATCGTTTGTTCTTCGTCCACACAGTCAGTCATTCGTTTACGCGTACTCCTAATCGTCCCAAAGCAAAGATGCATCTCCCAACCTCTTTGACCCTCCTCGCCGTGTCCTTCACAGCCTCCGTCCAGGCGGTTACCCTCTTTGAAGGTCTCATCGCTGCCAACGCCTCAAGGTTCGCCGAATTCATCCAAGCCGACCCTAGCCTAGTTGCTATATTCACGTCCCCCGATGTGAAAACTGTCTTTGCCCCTACCGACGACGCAGTCGAAGGCTTCAACGAGGCTGATTTCCGCCGCTCCCTCCACCTCTTCGCCCGGCAGGGTACAAATAGGAACGGGCGCCAACAATGCTCTAATGAGGTAGCCGATGTTGCAACACAACAAGCTCCAGGTGGCGCTGTCGTGCAATCGAATCTCCCAGCGGATGGCGGGAGAAACAGTCCAATCGTCGCAAAGGCAATCGCGGTACCACCTCCAGGAAACGCGACCACGAAGAGACAGGTATCTGGAGGACAAGTACGTCTGTTTTCAGGGTTAGGGAATAATGTCACGCTCGTGAAGGGGGATACGCCGTATGATGCCGGGTTGATACAGACGGTTGATGGGTGAGTCCAGTCCATCCTGGGTATTGTCTCTGCCATTCACGAGACTAACTTGCATCAAAAAGCTTCTTCACTGCCCCTCTCTCCCTCTCTGCCACTCTTGCCGCAAAGGGCCTCACTGCCTTTGCCTCCGCGCTGAACTCCACGAACCTGACTAGCACCGTTGCGGCGCCTCTCCAGGCCGGTGTCACGGTGTTCGTGCCCTCAGATGCAGCGTTCTCTGCCGCGGGGGGTGCGGCGAATGTCAATCTCGCGTCCCATATTGTCCCGAATTTCTTGGGGGTGACGCCAAACCTCAAGGACGGGGTTGTGTTAACTACGCAGGCGGGGACGAAGCTTACGGTACGTGTTAGGGGAGAAGAGATCTTCCTCGGTGAGGCAAGAATTCAGGCGAATGATCTTATTACGTCGAATGGGGCTATTCAGGTTATTGACAAGGTACGTAACGCCCCTTCCCATTCTATATGTATTCTGTATTGCTTCTTCGCCACCCCCACCCTCTTCTTGGTTCTTCATCCCCCCAGAACGCGTTTCTATATCTACGGGAGAATATACTTATTTTGGCCCGTAATGGGGAATTAGGTCATTACACCGGTTGTGCCATTCACAGGCGCTGCTACAGCGGGGAAGTCGCACTCGATAGTCGTAACGACGTTGAGCGTCCTTGTCTCGTTAGGATTTGCAAGGTTCATAATGTGATGGGTTTTGGCTAGATATCATTAGGAAGGCTCAACTGAAACGTAGAACGGGACGGGATTGTTAACACGTTTACTCTTATCTCTCCATCTTCATATACAGATCGATTGAAACTTCTTAGATTAAATAATTGGGGTACGATAATCTAATGGTTAGGTGGAGACAAATATCGTAAGCTTCTCTATTATTCTATTCGGAGGATAAAGGGATTGGAGATTGGGGAGTTTAATATCATAATGTTTTTCTGGCTTAATCAATACCTTTCGTAACTTACCAGCTAGCCTGTTCGCCTGCAAGAGAAGCATTTTCCGTCCTGAAATTG
Organism: Chalara sp. BL73; assembly: GCA_918026815.1. Lineage (NCBI taxonomy): Eukaryota > Fungi > Ascomycota > Leotiomycetes > Helotiales > Chalara > Chalara sp. BL73. Next base: position 1,018,174 of record CAKJVC010000150.1, on the reverse strand, counting down.
CAGCAACGAGGGCTCATCCTAGGGCATCATATACAAAGGGAAAATTCATGCCCCTGAAAGCTAATATTGAACTATTTGACATCGCGACTTCCTACGTCTTCCGCTCCCTTCCCAACCCCTCGCCAAAGGCAAATATACTACAAGCGCTCAAAAAAAATCAAAAAATCAGCCTGCTCCGAGCTACACGATAGGCTTCGTTTGGATTAGTATCATTGCAGGTCGGTGAGCGCACTTGCTTTCCCTGCTGGTTTCGGCCCCCAAGGATAATAACAGTAGAGGTAATGGTTAGGGGGGTGGAGGGTTGATAGGGCATGATATGTCCGCGAGGGTCGATGCATGGGAGGAAATAAATTCTTTTGAGAAGACAACTGCATATGCATCTCCCTATCGTTGCACACCACTGAGAGCTTGGGGCCGTAGAATTGGCGGAGGGAAATGATGAGGTGCGGCTGTGGTTATGGAGGACGTAGGGGTACTATCTACTGGCTGGATTACCCGGCACATACGAGCTCCGCGGTTTTACTTTTGTCATCAAAACGCCTCTTTCCACCATCCAACCACATCCGGAGGGATCTAGTGTGAAGCACAAATTGCGCGCCACGGTATGCGGGCTCTTGACTTTGCGGGATCGCTGGCGAGGTGATGGTTGGAGCGAAGCAACGCTAGGTCAAAAGCCCATGAGGCCTTGTGATCTTTTGCTGGCTTCGATGGCATGACCCGTTACGATTTGCAGAGCGAGTGCAGCCCCAGACAACCTTCCTGCTTTCCTTTATTATGCGACGTGGTGTATGATGTGTATGAGGCTTGAGAGGCTGAAAACATAAGTCCACTTTCTACACATGGCAATCAGTATATTTACTTTGGATGCGCGATTGTTTTGATAGTGTTGGTGACCCCTCCTCATAGCTTTAGGGATTAACGCCGTCTATCCATCCCACCGTAGTGCCACGACTTAATATTTGGCTGTTCTAATCTATTCTGTCTCGTATTTCAAGTCGTATCTGGAGTTTCTCTTGCCACTGATTTTACGCACCTTCTTCTCCAACCCACGAGAACCCTTGCCTACAAGCCTATGCTTCGCCAACCATGGACCTGCAAGCAGTCAACAACAGCTACCTACTTCTCAAGCGTTTTCAATTCCCCACCGGCAACACAACCAAAGATGCCATCGCCGTTACCAGCTCCAACGGCCTAACCCTCGTCTCGCTCTATACGCTCATGATCCAAGTCACCATCTCGCAAGTCTGGGCCGCTTCCGTCCTTATCGGCGTCGCCTTCTTTATGCGCAAAACCCATACATACAACCGCGCTGCTGCCACTGCCGGGATCTACAATGCGTCGGCATCCCAGACCAGCGTCCTGATGCTTCTCATAAGGTACCTCAAGCCCATGAAACACGAGGTTTGGTACCTAATCTTCTGGGCTGTCGTTGCGGTGCTGGCACTTGCTGGCATTTCGGCCGCCTCGATACTCATTCCGAGGCTCTTAGTGATCGGGCATGCGGCACCGGTCAACGCTTCGACGGTGTACTTCCCTGGAGGCCTCCTCAGTAATGTAAAACTGGAGAACGACACTACACTCGCTAGGGCGTTTGCCCTGACAGTGCCATATTATCTGCGCTCAGCCGGCCAGGTCGGGGTAACTGCACGGAATAGCATCGTCGTCGAGCAGGAGAGGAACTCCGACCCGAATTTCGTGCGGGTCAACTACCGGTACAACGTCACCGCCGCAGAGTTTGGACTCCAGCACGCATCGGGACTCATCTTTTACGTAGAGGGGTCTTGTTACACTGAGTACGGGTGGTTGGCAAATACCACGGATCAAACTGGGGATGATATTAAGGATACTTACAATCGATGGGGCGATCCATCGAACCAGGTAAACGTCTCTGGAAGATATGACGGCGGACCGCCGTTCCCGTTTTTCGCAGCCAATTACGCCATCAGCAACCCTGGTATTGGTAATGTTAGCTACTCCATCGTGGTCTCATCTCTCAATCGCCCTTCCTACACCGCAAGCTCTGACCCCTGGTACTTAACTGAACCCTTTGATGACCCCGAACAAAGGTTCAGAAACAAAGTCAAGGTCGGCCGTCCTGCCCTCTCCTGCTGGGAGACCAATAAATTCCACTACCATGGCAAGACCGTCGACATGTATCAGCTTAACGAGATTGGCCTCTCTGGATTCGCTTCCCCGGACAACATACAAACTCCCTTCCTTACAGATATCCTTCAATCTCCGTTTGCCCTACCGTTAATGGTCAACCTGGGCACCGGCCTTGGCCGCTCAGCCCTGAGGAGCGCATCCAGCTCCGCTCTAGGCGTCGCCTTCAACGCAGGCACTTCGAGCATCTTCGAAGACCTTGAATACCTCGTTATGGCCTCGTACATCGCCACGAAGAACCTGTATGTCGAAAGCACACGATTCCCGTCCCGCGGCCGCGACGAGATCCCGGACATCGCGCGCTCCCTTACCTCCGCTGTGACGGTTGATAACTCGGGTCCCCCACGCTCCGGAACAGGGGATTTCGTAGTCACAGACCCAGGGATCACAACGTTATCCGTTCGCGCGCTTATCGCGATGCCAGTCGCGATGGTGGCGGCAGTAGGGACGGTGTTGTTGCTTGGGTTACTACCGAGTCCGTGGCGGGTGAGCAATGCGCTAAATGCGACCGTGTTGTATAGTCACTTGCACGAGCGGGAGGAGAAGGAGAATGGTGAGGACGCGGAGTGGGACCGGGAGGGGGTTGTGGCATTTAGTCTGCGGAAAGGAGAGGCTCGGCTCGAACCGGTTTACAAGGAGCGGTCGGACGGGAAGAAGGCGGGGTATTATTGGTTGCCCAAGCAAAGAAAGGCAGAGCGGCCGGGTCCGCCGCTAGTGCAAGAGTAAGTTTGGCTCTCCTGAATGACATCACTTGAGCCAGAAAAGGAGTACTAACAAACCGTGAACGACCTAGCTCTGAGATTTCCGCAACATCTGCTGCTATCGGCGACGGTACGGTTACCCAGGTTCAAGAGGTTCTCTCCAAAGAAGAGAAATGAAGTGAAATGAAATTTGAGATCAAACGTATATTCGAAAATTCGGCTATAACTGTAATAGCAGCTGTTGAAAAGACGACCTGTAGCGCGTCGGAAGAGGCAGCGACGCTCAGATCTATACATGTCGATTAAAAGAGGCATCGGAATACATTTAGTGAACGGGTTGGTTTTAATACTTTCTAGTTTGGAGGCAGTAGTATGAAGATGATCGTTAATGCTGTGAATAAATAAAAGACTTCGGTGAGATTGTTACCGCCTTGATTACATAATATGTTATAATACGTTGCTTGTTCGGATCTACAACAAAATGTTTACGATGCCTTCCTTTTCGATCGGCTTCAACATATACCCTAATGAGGAAATAGTCTTCCAGAGGCGGAAGCTCGAGGAGAAATTCCTCGGAGCACTACACAGTTCTTAAAAAAAAGTTGAAGTCGACTTAGTTCAATATATAAAGTAATTTTCGGTGGGAAAGAAGAGCTTGGCAAAGACACGTTATGTGTTCAGACTTGGGTTTTTCGCACTCCAATGCTCGCTTCATGTAGCGGCTATACCCAAACACCATGCTGTGGTTCTGGAACCACCCCACCCCCCCTCCAAGTCCACGTTTCTCGTTTCTAGAAACACTATTGAATAAGCAGTGCAAAGGAGGACCATCTCAGCATAATCCACCTGCGGGCTGCAGCTCAGCCTCGAAGTCTCGACAGAGCAACCTCTTCTGTAATCAAAATCTCAGTGCCAATAATTCCATCCACACCAAAATTGCAGTGCTGTGGATATATATGCAGCCTGCGGGGGGACAGGCCAGTAAAGCCTGTCACCCGCTTTCGTTTGCTAGTATGCACTGCAATTTTTAGCGTTGAGAAATAGGTGCTTTCGAACCAGGGTTACCTCATGCAAAGAGATATCAAATCATGGCTCAGTTCACCCATCTGCTCACTCGGTAGAGTCCTATTTTTGTCTCTACTAAAATTGCAGTGGAGCAGGTACCTCCATACGAAGTATTTGTGCGTCCTCACCACCTCACGCCTGAAGTCCGCCTCACTTAAGTTACATCGCAGCCTCTGAAAATGCCATGTCGCTGATAAAAGATGGTACTTCCCTGAGCCCAGCGATTGGCGATTGCGGTGTATTTCTTGGAGCAAGATCACATTGCAATCAACTAACTGCGATTTCAGTACAGACAAGGCACAGTCCCATGAGGCTACGAGGTATGTTGATGCTAGAACCCAGCTATGACTTGATAACTGCTCACTCGGCTCATTTCAATGCGTAGCCAGTCAGGTCGGCCCCCTCATTTATTTCGCCCCCGGAGGTATGTAAGCTTTCCATACCGTATTCCTCCATCCAAAACAAAATCAAGCATTGCCAAGCAGCTAGCTTGGATGAACTGGACACTGACAGTTTGGTATATAAAAAACCCAGGCCGATCCTTTGTCACATACTTTTGATAGTTTTCTGGTGGGCTCGAAAATTTCCGTCAACTCCCACTTAATTGGGATGTATAAATAGCTTCGTTTTTAAGTTGGAATTCATGATTTTATAACGGCACTACACTCCCGCTTTGCACTAAAAATGAATTGTATTTCCAAGGTACATGACATCTGGTGGAATACTGTGCCAATTGACATGTACCGCGGAAATCGATAAGAACAAGGCTAGCATTCTAAGCTAAACGACTATGGAATAGGAAAACCGCTATGGTTTTTGCAAAACCCTTAAAAATTACTCTTAAGTCACGACTGAGGAAGCAATACTAGTCATGTGATTTGGCCAGTAGACAAGGTCATCGCAGGCGACATACATTGAGTGTAACGCTTCTCAGCAACCGAGCTACATAAACAGAAAGTAGAGATGTGTAACACAGTATAATATTCCATAATTACATTCCATAAACGATATTCATGCGGAAGGACCAGGAAATCAGGAAACGGCCCCCGCAGCCTCCTTACGCAAATCGACCAAATTCTGTTCTGTCACGGGCGTCTAGTCGACCATGTGACCCTGCTCCCTCAGATGCCGGAAGATTTCGTTTCTTTCATTAAAGGAACGCCCGCAAGCTCGACAACTCTTAGGGTCATTCTGAGAACCACGCCTCTTGTTCTTGTTACTTGCGGTGGTAGGCGTCTTGCTTGGTGATGAAGTGGTCGTTAGGTTCTGATAGGAGCTGTTCCCGGAGCTACGCAGAGAAACGCTGTGTTTAGCTCTGCTGCTTCCTCCTGATGACGGCGATGTCTGAGATATGTCGCTGTTGGTGGTTGCTGTATTCGATGCGTTAAGGGGTAGCTGTCGCTTGACCAACTTGTGTCGTTTGGGACAGATCCTCCCTGTCTTTCTGCAAGACAAACAGATATCGTATGACCCATCGTTGCAAATGACGCAGTGGAAGTGGATCTGGTCTTTCAAAAAGCACTCCTCACAAGCGTTACACATGAGATAGTTGTCATCATCATCTTCATCTGAAGACGCATCATCCGATTCATCTGGGCTCCCTAGTTGTCGTTCAATCATGTCGTGCTTACCAGGGCACAGGCTCTTTGATGTTTTACATGATTGACAGATGTTGAAGTCCCCGTCTCCACATATGTAGCAATGGTAGTGCTTTTGATATTTCGGAAACTCATCGTAGCAGACGTCGCAGATTAAATTACTCTCATCATACTCTCCTTCGGCCTCCACGTCCTGATCCTGATTCTGATCATGGCTGCCTATTGTATCCTGCTGGTTGTCCTCCTGCTGGTTGTTCTCCTGCCTTGCTTCAGATATCCGAATGGCAGCTGTAAATTGCTCTGAGGCACTTTGCAAGGCGTCTTTGATGATTCGCAGGACATTGGGATATACACTCCCTTGACCACGTCGGAGCCTGGCAATGTCCTTGTGATCCCCATCCACTTTCATTCGTGTCTTTTCGGAATCCATATTCAGCAGAGCAGACGACTTCTGTACCATTACCAATGGTTCTCCTATCCGCTCCCATTGTCCGTCAGTCCCCTGGTTGATTTGAGTCTGTTAGAACCAAGCTTTCAGTTACAGGTAGGGAGTGCACCTTGGAGGGTCCTTACTTGTGCCACGGTTTTTGTGGGTCTCGATTCATAATATGTATGAATGATGAGGTCTTTTGCAACGTGCCTAAATCTATCGGAAAGTCCGGTTAGTGTTGGTGACTCGGATTTAAGCTCACTGATTAGCGTCTGAGTCGGGCGACCTTTGACAAGTGTCTCGAGCGCTTCGACCTCAAGACCATTGTGGGGGGCTCCGAAGAAAAGAAGTGTGCGGACGGGGAGTCGCGAACGAATGGTGGGATTTAGATCGGTAATAACCTACAAAAGTAAGCAAATGTCTTGAAAAGTAAAAGACATCCATATGCAGGCAGGTCCCACCCTACTTGTTTAATAATCAAGGCACCTAAACTATGACCCTAGTTACCCATGAGTCTAATGCAATATTATCAAAGGTTTGAGGAGAGGCACGAACTATCAGGATGAGTGGCCTATCTCTGCACTATAAAGTAAAAGTAGGTCAGTAATTGATATATAAAACCGTCTTCGCTACAAGTTAACACACCGATGGGTGATCTCGAAGGTCCATCAAGGTTTGGAGAAAACTGTTTCCATAGTCCGAAACAATCGCCTTGGGGGCATGTATACCATACAACTGGGACTCGTAACCGTAAATAAGGATTCTGGCATGATTCTGAATGTCTTTGGGGAGGTAGTCTCGAAGCCACATCTTCTGTTCGCTTTGCGCCCAAGAGCCAAAAGCATGCCCAGCAAGGCCAGTGACTGCAATAATGCTGCAAATAGCATTTGAATATCAGGAAGGGGTACTTTAATTAAGGAGGTGAGGGGTGCTAAGAAACGTCAACGCTACTCACTCTGCACATACATCTCTGTCTGGGGCGTTAAGTGGTGTAAATCCGATGAAATCTTTGTCGATATCCAACTCAGTAGAGTCATCCGTGCGAGGTTCTCGGGGCTCTGGGGAAGTGAACAGCATTGTCGCCGTCAGCGTGCCGTCCCCATCGTAGTTGTTCACATCTGGAGCCAACGATTTGATATTGATATACTTTCTATCATCGCTGTGGAAGCAAGACTTCAGCCGCGTCTCACTGAAATTAGACGGGATGTTCTGGATCCGCCAGGTCAAATGGCGGGTGGATGCCATCGTGGATTTTGGCATTAAAAAGGACCCCAGTTGTACCTAGTGACCTGGACAAATTCGATGACTCTGGATAGAGGAGGCTGACTGGAGTTTATATCCCTTAGGGCTGCCTGTACAAAGCTGTTTCAGCCACAGTAACGGGACAACGGCAGCAGAACCCAGGCGGCTAACTGATTCCTGAAATAACATTCTCAATGTAGTACAATACTGCCCAGGGTGCAATTGTGTGGCTCTCAGCTTAGATACTCCACATTTCCTTTTCTCGTACGGCAACCAATGATCATATACGAAAGTCTATCACAGCAAAGGCCATAACACCTACCTGGAGGCGTAATCTAATGTTCCAGCCAATGTCGGGCTCTCAAACAGATAGGACCGGCGATTCAAGTGGTGGATAATCGATACATGGCCATTTCTCAAGACCGCCGTGTTTCACAACAGAAAATATTGCTAATTCGTGAACGAGTAGATAGGTGTAGTGCGATTGCGACAGAGGCGTAGATTGTGAAGCGCACACGCGGATCCGTACTCTCGCGCGCTATTTTTGCTTCTGTTTTTGCTTTTTTTGGTGCTGGCCCCCACTGGAGCTCCTTTTGCCATGACACTTTACAGCCTCGTGGGAAATCTATAGGAGGCTCATTCATATACCCCGCGGTGGGGAGCGCAGTCAGGATAAGCAAGTTTGAATATGCGTCTCGGGTCAGGTCCGCTATAGTTCACGTTTCACGCCCAGATAACCGAATGCATGCCGTGATATCCCAGAATGAACCATTTCAATACGAGAATATTAGGGTGGTAATTAGGTACGGCATGCTGAATCTTATAGCGAATTTCTATCACAGACCACAACTAATCTAGAGAAAGGTAGTATTGGTACGGGTCTTACCTTCCACGGGGCAAAAGGCGTAGCTCTACTTTGTAGGCCACGCTCTTGCTCTTGATGGATATGGTAATGATTGTTGTTGTATTAGGTTCTACTCTAGATTCTACAAAATGGGGGTTGTGCTGACCACGTGACCCGGTGGGTCATACGCTGACCCGTAAACCCCTACTTCCTACACTCAAGCATGAACATATATAGATTCACATTGTGGCTGACAAGAGTATAAGATTGGCAATAGCAGCCAAGAATACTTCTAGTTCAAAGCTCCTTTATGCCATTTCCCACCACATTGTTGATTAAAGTATTTGAAAAAGCACCTGTTCTGAAAGCTGATCGTATTTACTTGGTTCCCACAAAGGTTTGGGCAAAGTAAGACTATAAAGCGTGACATAATTTGTGAATAATATAGTTGGAAGAATATCATTTTCATCACGATCAATTAACCGACTGTAGGGACTACGGACATAATGCTTGTACTGATTGAAGTTTTAGTATCGAATCCCGGGCCGCCAAACTCTTACCAGCGAATTCATCACCCAGTGTTGAGATTTTTGCACTTTGGCAATATACTACGGGATGTTCGCCTCGCATGGTTGTCAGTTAGCGAGGCTTTCTTACGGCCAACGATCCCATGTAGAAAATTTGGGGGCTGCCTCAAGAAGGGAGGGCGGCCTTCGTTTATCATTGGTTCAAATGCATCAGGCGCTGTCCCACACGGGAATTCCTTCCGGGAGCGAGCGCTTAATAACGGTCATTCTCATGTAGACGGGAAGATATAACAAAGGGGAGGCTTTAACAAAGTGGACGCTTTGTTGATGCCCAGCCTTACCTAACCTGGATTAATTGAATAGCTAGAATAGTACATTATCTGCATACAATGGATGTGGGCCAGCCACCAAATAGAACATTTCAGTATTATGTGTCTCAATTGTTCCGGCAATGTCTCACGTCTGCACTTGCCAAGAGCGCAGTTTAGCCCACGTCATTAGCTTATATGTAGAATTCTGTGAACAAACATAACATGGTGCTAGAACAAGGATATGCAATCTATTAATGGCAAGTCTCTTCAGTTTATAGCCCTCCTTTATTCAATTGTTTATTTATTCATTCTATTAAAAATAGAAGAAGAGAGTCACGTGGCCTTCGGAGAGTTTGGGGTCAAACAAGTCAATTGCTGAAGGTTGTAGAACTACGAACTACAGGAAAGGATCTCTCTACTTATAGAGATGTGATACTCACACGTAAGTATTACATACAACGTAACGCATACGTCATACGTATACGTATCTAGAACTTCCCCGATAGGCTAGGTATGATCTTTAGACCTAGCCTGTTCAACACATTCAATAGAGCATACAAATGGTAGGAAAGGAAAGAGATCTAAAGTTTCACAAGTCTTAGCAAGAAAGTTGCCTTCTGAACTTCCTGTTCTTCCTCTGCAATGACTTCCCTCTTTTTATTTTCGGGTATCTCGCCTCCATCTAGCATAACAACATGATCCAAGGTCCGTCGTAAAGCCTTCTCAAACGCCTTGCTGTGGTTCTGGAAGACGTTCAAAAGTCCAATATCGTCTGGATCGGTGAGAACTCTGTATTCCATTTTGACGTCGTCAGTAGGTACAAGCTTCGAGCGCTTTCGCAGCTGCTGCACGCGATTTATGACCTCTCTCACCAAACCCTCCTTTGCGAGTTCAGCGTGGATGGCCGTGTCAAGAATAGTCAGGACATCGTTGTCAGTGTTTGCTTCGAGGTGCGCGTCAGCATCCATCTTGATTCCTCGTTTAACAACAAGATCCCCCTCAACTAGTTCAATGCCTTCAACGATGATGGACTTGTTCTGTATGTAGCCACGAGCCTCTTCGCTTGTAAGATTTGCCAATCCTTTTCTAACTTTCTGTGCATCCTTTTTTAATTTCTTACCAAGCACTGGCCAATCAGCACTAACACTGTATTGGACGTTGAATTCCGCTTCATTGGAAGAGACTACGAGCTCCTGGATGTTAAGCTCTTCGCAGATATAAGTCTTGAGGGACAATACATCTTTGAGATAAATTGGATCTGGGTGGATTACAATCAGCTTTGTGAGTGGCTGTTTTAAACCGATGGTCCTCCTCTCACGTGAGATGCGTCCAAGCTCAATAACACGTTGCATACGGCCGACCCTTCGCTCTACCTCCTCATCGAATAACTCTTCACGGACGTCGGGGAATGGCAAAAAGTGAATGCTTCGCATGTCCTCAGAGTATAGAAACTCCGGCAAGAAAATCTTAATACGTTGGTAGATCGTCTCGGTGAGGAATGGGATGAACGGCGCCAATGCGCGAACAAGCGTGAAGAGAATCTCAAACAGAGTATTCAGCGCATGTTGGGTATCTTCAAGGCCAAGCTCGCCCTTAAGACGTCGTCGATTGAAGCGGATGTACCAGTTTGTGGAGTTATCAATGAGGCCAAGGAGCTGCGGGACAACTGTGTAGAGTCGATATGCAGTCATTTCCTGATTGATGAATTTCAACAAAGTTTGACAACTTGCCAGGATCCACTTGTCCATAACATTTACATTATGGGTTGTAGGATCAAATACGAAGTCGACATTCTCATTCTTTTTGAGGAGCAAGACCTGGTCAGAGAAGAATTTATAGCTGTTCCATAACGGTAAGAGGACCTTGGCCACAATCTCTTTGACACCGGCTTCCTTGAAGCGGAGAGACTCGGCACGGACTACAGGAGAGTTGATCATGTACAACCGAAGAGCATCTGATCCATATTTCTCCAAGATAGAACTTGGATCAGGATAGTTCTTCAATCGCTTTGACATCTTCTTCCCGTCCTCTGCAAGCACGGTTCCGTTGACAACGCAATTCTTAAATGGGATGACGCCCTTCAGATGAGTCCCTAGAACAAGAAGGGTGTAGAACCATCCGCGGGTTTGGTCAATGCCTTCACCGATAAAATCTCCTGGGAAGGAGTTGTCAAACTTTTCCTTGTTCTCAAAAGGATAGTGCTGTGACGAATAAGGCATACTTCCAGACTCGAACCAGCAGTCGAAGACATCACTAATGCGACGGAGCGGCTTCCCATCTTTCTTGCTAGGAATCGTGATGTCGTCAACCTTATCCCTATGAATATCATTTATCTTACTCTCGTGGCCACTTAATCGTTTCAGCTCCTCGATACTACCAATGCAGACTATTTCTGACAAATCTTCATTAGTCCAGAGGGGGATTGGGGTACCCCAGAAGCGATTTCTCGAGATGTTCCAATCGCGTGAGCCTCCAATCCAGTTCGCAAATCGTTTGTCCTTGATGAAGTTTGGAACCCAGTGCGACCCTTCGATATTTTTCAACATTTGCGGAATGATAGGGCCAATCTTGACAAACCAAGAAGGTATGGCTCGATAGATCAACGGAGTATCCGACCGCCAACAAAAGGGGTAACTATGCGTTATCTGAGTGTCAACAACCAAACGGCCCATCTCTTTCAAGCGTTTGATGATTAGTTTATCAGCCGCCTTGACGTGTAAGCCTTGATATTCTGGCACCTCAGAGGTGAAACACCCAAAGTCGTCCACGGGATTTGGAGGGAGTCGGTCATGAGAGATCACACCTGCCTTGAATGAAATATGATAGTCTTCCTCTCCAAAGGCTGGCGACTGATGAATGATACCCACTCCAGTATCGTTAGTGACAGTATCAGAAAGGAGGACTCGGAATGCGTAGTCTTTGTACTTTTCGTAGAAATAGTTGAAAGGAGGTGTATATTTCCAGCCTTCCATGGCACTACCCTTGATGCGGTCGACAATCTTGAACTTTGCTTTTTTGGGGTCTTTGTAGATTGACTTCAAGAGCGCCTCTAGTAAGATGTAGTTCTTACTAGAAGCTTCGTCGAATATCTTGACGTATTCGAAATCGGGGTGGCAAGTCAATACAAGATGACTTGGGAATGTCCAAGGGGTAGTTGTCCAAGCCAAAAGAGAGGTCTGCGGATCGTCTATGAGTGGGAAACTAACTACAACTGAGGGGTCCACAGTATCTTTGTAATTTTGCGCTGCTTCAAAGTTGCTGAGCGGTGTATTGAGGGTGGTGGAAAATGGCATGACCTTATAACCTCGATAAATGGCATCCTTATCCCACAGTTCCTTGAACACCCACCAAACAGACTCCATAAACTCGACGTTCATAGTCTAGGGAAGATGGATTAGCTGTTAGTCTTTGCTTGCCTGCGCTCGTAAATGTTCAACAAGCCCCACCTTGTAGTCATTATCAAAGTCAACCCATCTACCCAGCCGACTAATTATCTGCCTCCATTCATTTGCAAACGTCATGACGATAGCTCGGCACTCTGCATTGTATCCTTCAATACCTATCTTCTCTACCGCCAGTCTGCCTGACATGCCCAACTTCTTGTCAATTTCGTATTCAATCGGCAGCCCATGCGTATCCCAACCAAAGCGTCGCTCCACACAAAACCCCTTCATCGACCAGTACCGCGGTATGACATCTTTAATGGTCGAGGTGAGAAGATGCCCGTAGTGGGGTAGTCCTGTCGCAAAAGGCGGCCCATCGTAAAAGGTGAAGGGTTTACGGCCCTCCGAGAGCTCTACCTGCCTTTCGAAGGCCTTGATCTCGTCCCAATATTTCAGCACAACGTGCTCCTCGTTGACGAAGTTGATCGACATTTTGAATATCGTAAGCGTGTATAGGATTAGTTGGGATTGTATGTATGGAAGGGAGTGATTGAATGATAAATGATAGTAAATTTTTAGAAAGAGCTTGCGAGAGGAAAAGAAGAGCCAAGTTGGTGGGGCAGGGGAGGGGGAGCAGGGCGGCGCTCTATTAGCTGCTCCAACTCGATTACCAAGAAAAGCACGCTAAACCTGAACAGTGCTAGCGGTGGTAGGAAACCCAAGGAGACAATTTATAGCTGGGGTGGCATGTTTAGCACGCCGTTACTATTATCCATGCGGTCTTGGTAGGTAACTGCTTCGGAAGTACGCTACTACCATCCCCGCACCCCACCTCCCGCAATTCATGCCGCTAGTCCAAACTTATCAACAAGGGGCTGCTGCATGGATGTCCATCATCCTCCCAACTCACTGCATCATCGCTATTTTTTATCTCTTTCAACTTGTGGAACACCACCTTGTGATTTCGACTGTATAAGATTCGAGCTGCCGATAATGGAACACATTTGGCGGGCGAGCCCTTACGCGAACGAACAACTTAACGAATTTTCACACGAACCGCTTAAACAAATCACAGGAGTGGTCGGGCAATATCAACTGCGGTTTTGACTAAATTCGTTGGGTGCAACACATACTCCTTCATCGAAGGGGGTGTTGAGAATGAACTGAAAATGAGTCAAATCCTAAACCCCACCTTGACCACCCAGCTGTAACATTTCTAAGCGAATGAGAACATGTGTTTTATAACAAGAGCATGAATATCAGATCAGAAATACCCGCAAGTCGTGTACTCTTGCGTCAATCGGATTGGACAGATCTGAGTTTCAGACTCAGTACAGTTGACGTCCTGGTGGAAGAATTCGTTCAGGAGAACCATCTGACAATGATTCATATGGCGATTGCTAAGTGTGTTGCTATCCATTGGTAGCCGCTCAGTGAGGATTGCTTGTGTCTTCCTCCACATGTAGCTGCAATGGATTTTGTGGTACTTGTATGGCGTGAATAGCACGGGATAGTCGCCGTTATATGTAGACTCGACTGACACCTCATTTTCAGGTCTCATACCCACGTCGTCATAGAAATGCCAATCTGTACTGGCTTTCCAGCTATCAATCAGGTCTTGGTGCGGGTTCCAACACGCCTTAGGAATCCATAGCCAGCTCATAGGGTCGAAGTGACACCCGGCGGCACGAGCCTCAGGAATGGTCTTTCCGCAGTCCCCAAGCTCCTTGCCGGTCCGGTGTATGGTAGGATGACTGCTATGAGCAGAATTGACTTTAGAGAGTTCAAATGAGAGGTATACTATGAACAGGCAGGCTAGACCGAAGGCAACCGAGAGGCTGGTGAGGGCTCTTGGCCAACGTGAAGCTTTCCGGCGAAGCTTAAGTTGCTCGCTGAGAAGCCCAAGGTCAGAGTCATCAGCTAACACATCATATGCGCCACTGTTGAGCTCACGTTCCCCCTTCTTTCCCAGCGTGGTCTGGGACTCTGAAGAGCGGCGGGCAGTGAACATATTGAAGAATCTCTGTATATCAAGTCAGTCAATCTTCAGTATCTTAGGATAGGAAAACTCTACATATCTCGCCCACATACCTGAGAGGATTATGAATTTGAAGTCCGGCACTTTGCTCCTGGGGAGTTTAGGTAGAAGAGAGGTTGTGGTCAAAGAAATCTGGGGAGGATGGCAATTTCTGGTTATAGGCTTCTCTCAGCTAGCCTTATCTCTCACTTGCTGACGACCACTCTGTTAGGGAAGTGGAGAAAAATAGATTGAGGCAGATCAAGGAACCGCACGAACAACACTCTCTTCTCCGCATATCAAGCCGGGACACAACGCGCGGGAGAAATGGCGGTGAATTTGAAGCATTCTATCACTTGATGTAGTTTGCTTTAATGATTCGTAGCCTGTATTACAACCCTCGGTTGCAGTATACACCACCGAAAGAGGCAACAAGATGGAATTTCGTAGGAGGTAGGCCCAGACGGAGGAATAGAAAGGCCGCTGTGGCTGGTCGGAATGAAACCTGGCAATGCATATGCTAATGCAATTCTACGGAGAAAGATAGCATCTCATAAATCAGAACCAAGACGACATCAATATCAGGCTCACCCTCCGTCTCGCAATCACACCTAACAATGCACACGCCTATTTGCATGACCATAAGCTGCTGCTTGGGCTTACGTCACGCAAAATAGATTGCTCGCACTTGGAAAAAACGCCCCTTTCCTCGGTGGCGATGGTGCAACCTCAACCAGATATCTCATCACTTCGCAGATAGAGACCACCAGTGAAGAAGTCTATAAATCCCTCAACCATCTCCCGGGTCATATTTATCTTCATCAACAAACGCAGCTCCATAGTTCAACAGCTTAACTACCAGTACAGTCATAAATCTTCATATCCATTTATATTTGTCTTTCTGACCCCAGCCCCCAACTTACTTTTCAATATGAAGCTCGCTACTCTTGCACTCATTTTCAACATCCTCGTCGTCTCGGCTGCGCCGCTTGGCGCAGTTGGCGAAGTCGGCGCTGTAGGAGAAGTTGGTGATGTTGGAGCAGTCGGTGAAGTAGGCCAAGTTGGCTATAAGCGTGATGTAGGAGAGGTTGGTGATGTTGGAGCAGTTGGTGAGGTCGGCCAAGTAGGCTACAAGCGTGATGTAGGAGAGGTTGGCGATGTTGGAGCAGTTGGTGAGGTCGGCCAAGTAGGCTACAAGCGTGATGTAGGAGAGGTTGGTGATGTTGGAGCAGTTGGTGAGGTCGGCCAAGTAGGCTACAGGCGTGCTGTCGGTCAAGTCGGCGCTGTAGGAGAGGTTGGTGACGTTGGGGCAGTTGGTGAAGTCGGTGAAGTTGGAGCTGTTGGCGCATGAACACACAACATATGCCCCATTTTGACCTGCCCTAGAGGTGGGAGTCTACTCCAATGTCGGTAACTTCATCCTTTCGATTTTTCTCTTGCTTGTTTCTCTTCAATATCCGAGTTTACTTCGCTAACACGTTACCTTGGCAACAGATTTCCGAAACTTGGACTGAGGACAAATATTCATCATGGAGGAACGCCAGAGGGTTCCTGGAACCCTTAAGAAATGATACAGTCCCTACCAAAATCTTTACTCTCATACCATAGCTTAGCACCGTTATTCTCATAGCTTAGGAGCTTTATGCTCAACTCAATAGAAAGATGTGCCTCGCCTACTTTCTAATTCCCCACCTCGATTCCTATCTACCGTAGGTCTTGTTGAATTTAGACTATATTGCTTCTACCTAACTAATAAGCTTTCCTATCACGGCTATGCCTCAGCAACACTGAAACGCCATTCAATGTGATTTAAACAGCTGAAAACATATTGTCTGAAAGCAAGAAGAGGAGTGTTCCTTGGTACCCAGCTTACATGACCAAATGAAGAACATACTTGTTCAAAATCAATTCGGTACACAGATGAGAAGTATGAATGCTTGGTCTTTCTATCTCAATCAATATCAATACCAGAAGTGCCTTCCTGCTGCACCTTCTATCATGACTAAACCATTTTCGGCCATGTAGCTTCGGGGCATCGTGTCTCTGTGCTGGCTTTGAGAAGCCACAAATTACGGAACTTTGTTCGGATTAGCGTTCCCCGGACTTTGAGCGCCACCCTGGTTATTTTATTACAGGTATGAGTTCATAATGACTTCACATTACGAATATGAAAGGCGGGGGGGCAACATCCACAACTCAGCCATCACTGGTACATTTTCACCTGCCGCTAGACTGCGTGGCTCCTTTTCGGAGCTAGGGGATATTGGAAGATGTATGGCAGGGAAGATCTAATCCCCGCAAGCCACAACAAAGCTGTTGACTTTAGCTTCCTAGGATCAGGACCAGTTAAAGGGGAATACCCTCTACAGCCCAAGGATCGGATTCCTGAAACGGTGCTAAAGTCGACGTCTGAATCTTGGGTGGTTACACTAACTGTAATCTGCACCATGAGCAGCGCTAATAGTCGTCGGCTTTCGCTACTATAAGTTATCTGCGAGTGTCAATATAGAAACAGGTGTAGATTGTAGGGGGCTGAGGATAAAAAGGGACATATTTGGCATACGCATCGTATGTCGTAACTTCGCCGCATTGCTGCATTGTATTAACGAAGCTTCGGATGGTGCGCTTCTGCGTCGAACTCGTAGTATACCCGGCTCCATACAATTAATACAAATATGTTTTAGCTCCTCCGCAGCCGGTCTGCTTTAGGCGTTACATCACAAGATATATTAGTTGGTAACCACGTCGACGGCTCAATAAGGATAAGGGTGATAGATAAAACACCGATGCTCTGCATATACTATCCTGATGCTCCACGGATACTCCACCTCCCCCCCTTGTTAATGGTTAAATGCCTGGATTTATAGATCGGCCAAGGCTACTATTTCAGGGAGATTCTAGCTAATAAAACACAGCTGCGATGTAAAAACAGGCTAAATTCTTACTAATTTAACATCGCTAAATATTTCAATTTGGCAGAAACGCTTTATTTAATTGGTCACTTATTGTTTCGATTTTAACTTACTTATTTTGACATTTCGTTTGCTCCTTTTAGCCATGACTATACAAAGCTATTCGGACCAGTGTGGATTTGTTTTTATAGTAATACGGGTCGAATATATTCAGAATGGACCTTTATTTGATATTGAATGCAGCTCCTGCTCTTGATTGAGTCTCTCCTCCCACGATACACTGTCGATACGGTTATACGTTACAATAAATACAACTAGCAAAGCATTGGCAAACGCTCCAAAAAGAACGTTGCTGCGGCAAGCCAATAATAAAGGAGAAGAAAAGAAAAGAGGTAGTTAGTTGGATGCTATCGGATCCACCACACCGGCATATCTTTTGCTATATCCTTCGATCCACTCTCTAATTAGCTTTTTTTGGATACAAGGAAAAAGCCATTAAGATCGCTTTTAAGACCGAATGGTATAGTCAACGAGTTGTGAAATCAAAAAGGGTTCTTAGACAATGTAGTATACAAAAGGCAAAAGGTTAATTTTGCAGAGCAGGGCTCAATCTTGTTTGTTGAAAGACTTCAAACCAAGCGTTTTTTGGATGAGATTCGACCTTTTGGAGGTGCTTTCACTTAACTGTGTATTACTTGTTCAGTTGAAGGCACTTTAAAAGGAGTGGATTTAGATCGATACGCTGAAGGTTGCATGCAACACAAATATCTTAAATGACCGGCCTGGGTGTTATATAGGACTATTTGTAATGAAAAGAGGGCTATACAGTGTTTTGGGAGCAGGAACAAAGTACTGGAAATAGTGAGAAATTCAACAAGTACATTCTCAGGAATATAAAGCCATGGTTTGAATCTTTATCGACAACAAGGAATAGAACTTTGGTGGCAGCAAGATGGCACCTTTTGCCTCTAGTTTAGAATGACTAAAGATAACTTATATCGACAGAACTATCTATAGATATAATAGCTTCCTTATTCTATTTTTTTAAACCGTATAAAACACGTTTAAACATAGGTGATAACATATGTACAAAATCACTATTTCTAAGCTTATTATGATGCTTCTAAAGTGCTACTTAACCGATTAAGAAATATAGTCTGAAAAGTATGGAATACGATTTCGGAAGCTTTCATTTAAAAGATTTATAATATTTCGTATAACAGACATTGGGCTATGATACAAGCTAGTGGTGGCCGTACCAAATACTAGAATTTAATTAGGAAGAATATTCTTTTGTGTTTTAAATCGGAAGCGGTGAACTTATACGTCCCCTGAACTATTGGTTAGAACCCCCCTGGAAGTGGTGGCCTTGGCTGATCCACAAATATAGACATTACATTTAACCTTTAACAAGGGGGGAAGTAGTTGTACCGAGCCGGGGGCGGGGGAACAAATACTTTCCTCATCTGGATTCATGTTTAGACGATGGTCCCCTACGTAATTTAAGTTCATCTTGGCTTCTATCTTTCGGTAAGTACAATACTGTATGACACGATTGAACTCATCCTCCATTGGTTGACTGACTTGTAAACATCCATCTGCGAGAAAATGGCGCGATTCGTTGCGGGTCTACCCGGCACCACCCCACATGAATCCTCCAACGGGCTAAATGAACCTTGTAAAGAATTCCACCAATGGAAAAAGATCGCAAATCTATCGGCATCTTGATGCTTCTTATACAAATACATAGTGCAGAGGACAAGGCTTCAAGGCAACAGATTCCTCGAATATTAATCCGGAGATATCGTAGTTGGCTACATAAGCACTAGTCTAATACTACTAACCAAGAGCGCAGGTATAGAAACAGGCTTACCATGAGAAACAATGTACCTTGCACATATTGGGATGGGCACACCGTCAGCAGAACATGTCCGAAGGGGACGTTAGACGGATACCATCTACGTTGAGAAGTGAGTACCTTGCCTATTTTCCTGAAAGAATTCGTGGGGTAGTGTTCGCAATAATATTTGCAGAATACTATGCAACGTAAGCAAAGGCCAGTGAAAGGCCCGTGTGCAATAGTTGCTGTAGCATTGAGATAAGTAGCACAGCAATGCAACATTTGTTGCTGTCAAAATTACTTTATTAAGACAAACACTGGCCTTGTACTGGTCTTGCTTACACTGTATAGTATTATGCAAATACTATTGCGGACACTGCCCTGCATTTCTCCCATCTTCATGTTCCATCTATACGTTGATCGCGTTCTATTTATAGTGCCTTCTAGGCGGTTAAACAGGGTGCTGTTTTTGCACTTTCCAAAATGCAACGTGATCCGGTCGGATTTGACTAGCAAAGGTCTAGCATTGGCAGGACTAATTTGAAGTCTGGAGATATATTCCTCACTTGTTATAAGAGGAGCTTGAAATTGACTAGCTTAATGGGCCAGCCGTGCTGAAGAAATTCGAAGAATTTCTGGACATGACATACCCATACGCCGTTTGAGAGGTGCCTACCACAGATCTCGTTCATTCTCTCTCGGCATACACTAGTCGGCTGATAACTGGACCGCCCCATTAAGCGTACCTTCCCATTTCTTCTCTCAGATCTGAAACAGTCCGCCCAAATGTTTATAAAGGTTCACTATCCTTTGATCTTGGCTGAACCAGAGCTTTGTCGATTTGACAGAAAGCACTCGAAATACCACGTGGTAAGTATTCCTCACCCCAGAAAACAAGTACGAGTGGAAGTAACACGCGCCTTGTAGAGTACTCCACGTAGAAGTCAAAGTTTCTCCGGGTATCAAAAGCAAACGTAAAGGCATCATGACGGATGGCCAAAGCAAGCCGGCATCATCCACCCCGTCGATGGGAAGCGGTGCAGCAAATGTGCCTGAACATACTTCCACTTCCGACATCGCAGATTTTCCTGCGGATGCTAGCGAAAAGCCCTCGGCTACTGCCCTAGAGAAGCGCCTTCCAGCATATTTTCGGCGATCCCATCAGGCCGATGCTGTAGGGCCACCTCCAGACGGAGGCACCAGAGCATGGCTCCAAGTTCTGGTTGGCCACTTGGTGGTGTTCAATTCTTGGGGATATATTAGTGCTTTTGGGGTTTTCCAAGCCTATTATGCCACTACCTTGGATAGGTCACCCTCAGATATCTCCTGGATTGGCTCGGTTCAAGTATTTCTCATATACTTCATTAGCACCTTCTCCGGTCGCGCAACAGATGCTGGATATTACCGCCATGTCTTGATTGCAGGCTTGACATTGCAGCTAGTCGGTGTGTTTGCAACTTCCTTTGCTACTCAATACTGGCAGTTGTTCCTTGCCCAAGGCATCTGTGTTGGCTTAGGTGATGGCCTAGTGTTCTGTCCTACCGTCACGTTAATATCGACGTACTTTCTGAAGAAGCGAGCCTTGGCAATATCTGGTATTGCAAACGGCTTTGTCACGGGTGGCATCGTCTTTACCACCATCGCGAGGCAGCTACTTTATAAGATTGGTTTCCCATGGACTCTGAGAGTCATGTGCTTCGTCATTCTCGCCAACGGTGTCATCAT
This sequence comes from Chalara sp. BL73, assembly GCA_918026815.1. Taxonomy (NCBI): domain Eukaryota; kingdom Fungi; phylum Ascomycota; class Leotiomycetes; order Helotiales; genus Chalara; species Chalara sp. BL73. The sequence goes on along the minus strand of CAKJVC010000150.1, from coordinate 997,416 downwards.
TCTAAGTCTCGCTCGCACACGTATCCCTCCACGTGTTACAGGCCCATTCATCGAGTTTGCTGCCTTTAAGGAAGCATCTTACGTCCTTTTCAGCTCCGGCATGTTCCTTACTTTCATGGGGGTCTACTTTGCCTACTATTATGTAAGCCAAAGTAGTCACTCCACGTTTTCGTATATGATACTGACATTTCCTTTCATCAAGGTTGCCACTTTCGCGAAAGATGTTATTGGCATGTCCCCAACAGATTCTCTCAATCTGTTACTGGTCATGAACGCCATCGGTATCCCAGGTCGCATTGTTCCTGCAATCCTCGCGGACAGGTGGCTCGGTCCTGTGAACACTCTCATTCTGTTCGTGATTTCATCGGGCCTGCTCGTATACTGCTGGGCCGCTGCCCATACAATCAACGCGCTATGGGCTATTGTAATTATCTATGGTTTCTTCGGAGCTGGCGTTCAAAGTCTATTCCCACCTGCTCTAGGTAGCTTGACACCCGATCTTAGCAAATTAGGTATTAGGATTGGCATGGTCTTCTCGGTTATCAGTATCGGTTGCCTTACAGGTCCACCGATTGCTGGTGCAGTCATTCAAGCAAACCATGGTGGCTATTTGCACGCACAGATGTTCGGAGGCTCAACTATGATTTGCGGAGCGGCCCTGCTGGTTGGCGGTCGAATCGTAAGAACAGGCTTCCACCTGCTTAAGAAAGCTTGAAAAGGCAGTGCGATTGGTGGTCCTTTTCATAAGTGCGTTTCTCATTTGATCCGCAACGCGTAGGCTGCATTAACAAGGCGCTGGCTCTCACGTCTTATACTAGACTCATTTAAACATGGTGCATAACAGATAGACAGAATCACTCAGATCGTCATTGTAATGCAAACACTCGGTGTCGTTCATGTTGAACAGGTGACTGTTTTAATTTGAGATGATGCGCTGGTGGTCCCTTCATCAAATTCCTCCCATCCAATAGCATTAACGTAATTCTAAGAGCCCGTATGTGTCGGAATACCTACCACCTAGCAAAAGGTGTAGTAGTTGTAACTACGCTCTTGCTGGTGTGGTTCTGGTATTCGTTGATTCTTTTTCTAAGCTATGATCTATTGCCAGGTATATATAAGTGATAGAAGACCCACAATTCACATTACTAACTCCTGGAAAGCCTTCTTCCCTTGATACGTCTAAAGGGCCTACTAGTTAAGTTAAATATAGATAAAGATTGCAATCTCTGCAAAAAGTCAGATCCTGAAGGATTTCAGCATATCTTGTCAGGCTGTGGCGTCCAACTTGCGGAATGGTTAAAACTGAGCGAACTTACGGTCGAGTAGAAGATCAGGTTGTCTTACGCTTTGCTCGAGCCTTCTGGCAGTTTTACAATTCGGAAGTAATGAATATTAGATGGACAAGTGAAGACATCATGCTCAACCCTCTCAGCAAGGAATTCTCCCCATTAAAAGGTATTCCCATAAGAGCCTTCATTCGTTCCCTTTTGGCCCCCAATATGAGATACCGCCTGCGGATTTCTACGGTAAGGAACAGTGTGCTCACCAGTATCCACGGATACTCTGCTTGGGGATCGTTCTTCTAGAAATCGGCCTCGGCCAGGTATTGAGACTGGAACGCAACTCAAAACTCAGTCTTCTCGCACACGCAAACACAGGCTATGCTAAAGCAAAGACGAAGTTGAAGGAATTGAAGAATGCGAAGTGGGATGGTTTCTGGCGGAGAACTACTTTATTAAAGCCGTTAAGAACTGCATGGACTCCGTCAACTTTAAAGAGACTCTAAAAGACCAGGTATTCCGACGCCAAGGCGATTCGAATGATGTTAATACAGATGCAATTGATTCACCGCTCTTAGAAAGGAGAAATGCTCTGTACCAAAAGGTTGTCACGCTCTTGTTTTGATTAGCGATTTGACGACTCGGAAGAAGTGCAATTTGCCCCAATTCGGTAGGAAATAGGCCACAAATCAACATTACCCGAACAATGAGGAGCTTCAATGCTTCTGGAATGAAACTTGCACGCACCCTTCCTTCTTTTCTCGCTGTTCAGGCCGTACGGAGGAGTTCCTCAATGGTCTTCAGGTTATAGCCGGACACATCACACGCTGTCGACGACTGGCGAAGATCGCAAAGCCAATTCGAGTTGCGATCCTAGATACTGGATGCAAGACAGACTTGCCTTTTCCCTCAAAGCCCCCAAAGGTTCTATATAAGGATAGAAACACTCTTAGATATAAGCCCAACCCAAATAGTATCCTTTATATATTTGGTAACGGGTTATACTATAAGTGATACATGATACACCTACTTCATACACCAACCCCTACATTATTGTACTCTTCTATCATAGATTAGTTCTGTGGCCATTACAAAAAAGTTTAATGAGATTAAAAAAACAGCTTATTTAACTAGCAAGCAAAAGTAACATATGAATCAAAACGCATCTCAAACTATGTTTTAAGTATTTGAAAGTGAAAGATTAAAATCATTATCAAGAATTTTACCACAGCCAGACTCTAACCTCACCCTCGCTAGTTCCGTTTAAGTCAGCACCTTTGACCTGAGCTGGGGGTGAATAAACCCGAGTCGAGGACAAATAAACCTGAGTCGCGGATGAAAACCCCTGAGTCGAGGGTGAGCGTGCCTAAGTACTCGCCCAGCTAGCTAGCCTCGCACACGGGTTAAATCACCACCATACTTTTCGCATGAAACCATGTTATTGAATTGATATCAAGCGCGCACACGATGGCTCTGGTATAGGACAACTGCGGCCTATTTTCTGGAGAGGCAGCCGGCGTTCACGGCCAGAAACAGACAGCATCAATATCCTCGATCTCAACAAAGGTTCGAAAAGTATCCTTGTCTAAAATGTGGCAAGCGTATTTACTTAATAGTTTAAGGGCACATAAGCGTTTGATACATGGCCCTCGCCCCTTCACAAATTGTACCGTGTGCCAAAAATCACTACTCAAGAGCAATATGGAGTAGCACATGCAATTATACTCGGGGAAAAAAGTCAGCTGTAACACTTGCGGAATGCAGTTCCTAAGGCAAGGTAACCTTGAGCGCCACGAGAATACAACCGGTGCATGTGAGCAATACAAGTATAAATTGTCTCTGACGAAGGAGAATGTGTTAGAACAAGTTGAAGGATGAAGAACGGAACGGCGAGAACAAATCGTACGTATTCACAAAGTCTCATCTGTCATTTCACGTTGGCTGATCAGTCGCCGTAATATAGTTGTGGCCCAAGCAAATTTGACAGTTGTGGATGCTTTGAAACAATCGTCATTGACAGGGTTAGGAACCGCGTTTATAGCCCTGAAGGTAGCAATACCTTCGACCCCCGCCGGCGGCATTCCTCTTACTAAGGTAAGCATGTGGGAACGGTACATTCTGGGGATGCTGAAGAAGCTTGGAAGAAGTCCGTTTTGCTACACCATAAACCCTTGACGATCACTTGCAATCACGAAAGGGCTTAGGATCACTCCAGCTACCATTCGGCTCGATGCTGTGGATTGATAGGAAAACACAAGAACCCACCCATCACGGAATTATTGAAGCTATATCTTCCATGGCAATACTAAAGCTCGGCAACCAGGAAAGCTTCAAGTGTTAATATGGTGGATGCACTGCCACGTACAAATGGATTGGTGGTTTTATTGGTCATGGGTTGAGTCTGCATTGGAATTTTACCATGACCTACCTAGTTAGATGCGGAACTATCTTGGACGGTTTCCTTCAAGTTCGAGATCATTTCGATAAAATGCATGGAAGGTTGGTTGCCCAAAAGCAGCGAGGATGCCAAGTCGATGAACGCATTTCTCACCACCATTTCTTTGAGATGAGTGATTTCGCAAGGACAGTTAAAATGAAGATGGAAACAGACTCCAACGCTGTGTTTTTTTTTATAGATACTGAAACTTCAATCCCCTTTACGGGCGTTAGAGCTGAACCAATCGAGATCAGTGTTGTGGTTGGCAACGGTCAGGTCATAATAGACACAATCATCGACTATGGCTTAACTGTTGCCAAAATTTTCGAACAATACTCTACGCGTAAGGTTTTCGATTGTAGGCACTATACGCTTGTGAAGGTACTCGGTCATCCAAGCAACAATCGCATTACGGGGCTTAAGCCAACTGAAATTGTCCAGGCGCCCGAAAAGCAGGCATGGATGAGATCTCAATACTTATCGACTGATCTATGTGTAGGCCCAATTGGTTCGAGTTGCGTCGGATTATGGAAATAGCAGGAGATGTTTTATGCTTACCCACAAAGCGTAGCTGTCGGGGTATCCTTCGAGAATGGAAAATGAACACGCGCGGGATACGCTGTAGATTGGGATTTTTTTCCATTCGTTTTCCTGGAGAGCCCTCTTATTGGGAAGAATCATAGGTCACTTCCAGATACTCATATGTTGCGGAAGATGGCATTCCGATTTCCAGCTAGTCCCCCGGAGTGCGGGAGGCAACAGGGATGATTCTGTAGGGTCTTTTGAAGTGGTGGGAGGGATGGGAGGGTATAAGATGCTGGGAAATGCTACTCCAGAGTATCTTGTAGGTCGGCCCTAAACAAAGTAGGAAGAATGTGACACGCGCTGCTTATCGCAGCCTAATCACATGCCTTAGACGAAATAGAAAGTCGAAGTTGTGGCAATTGTATAAGACGAACAGCCTTTGAATGTATTTTAGAGATGCCTGGTTGATAGGAAGGACTGAAAGCAGATTGAGCGCCGACCAAAAGCTTATTGTAGAAAGGAGAGTAGGAAATTAAGCATACGCCGCAGAACACTCCACTCCCGTCCTCGCCAACTCCGATGTAAGAAGCACTTGCGGGTCGGAGACACGATTCTTTATATTCTGCAGTATGATGTGGTTCGTAGCTTTAACAGAGCTTTGCGTGAAATTGTGGAGAAGAGTAGATATGATCACCAGGCGGTATCAAACCTGTCCAGATACGCTAAATTAGCCGAATTTATTGAAATAGAACAAGAAAGTCACGGGGCCTTCAGAGAGTATGAGATAAAACGCATCAATTGCTGAAGGTTGTAGAACGTGAACTACGGGAGAGAGTCTCTACTTATAGAGGCGTGATACTCACACGTGAGTATCACATACGTCGGTAGATTCATCATTGAAGGCAAAAGTACGTATGCATCTTGCGCAAGCATACCTGCAACTTCCCCAATTGGCTAGGTATGATCCTTAGACCTAGCCTGTTCAACAGAATTCCTGAATGGCCTCTAGTTTTGAGACCCTCCTCCTTATTCCCTACCTAACTAAGGCTCCTGGAACACGCTTTCGAGGTCGCATATACACTTCCCCATACACTACAAATCATGGAGATTATACGACAACCAGGAACGCGCTTTTCAATCTACGAAGGATGAAAGCCTGGCGAATCTGCCCAATCAGTCGCACGCGTTTTGGGCTATAGCAAGACTTAAACAGGCTAATGGCTCAAAGATAAGGAAGAGATAGGTGCTGTTGCATTCTGGAGGAACCGTAGGAGGGTGCAGAGGCCTGGATGGAAGTCACAATTTACGGCAGAGCACTATGAGATTATTCTACAGGAATAATAATACCGGCTTGACCTTGAAACATCCAAAAAGCACCAGAAAAGGCAGGCATTAAGTTGAATATCGCTGCGTGGTGCATCTGGTATGTGATGGTCGAGTAATTAGAGATTTAGAAGGATAAGCACGATCCTATTAAAACTAAGTGGCCTCTTAAATCTTAGGAAGTCAAAGTACGAGTTAGATAACGCATATGAAACTCGTCTTCTTAAGTGGGAAACACCAATCAGTTACGAAAATGAAATTATATCCCGGGGTAACGCAATGGCCCAGAAGTGCTATACCGAAGGTCTATCATAAGAAGAGGGAGACCCTGGTCATAGTAAAAATGTATCCCGGCCTATACAACAATTACACGAGAGCCACCATATTAATAGTCTTTTTCACCCTGCTCAGTCGCCTGATCTAAACCCTATGGCGGCCTTTCAGAATATTACCAAGCAGAAATATTGACGGCGTGCCTAGAAATCGGTAGAAAAGCTAAAGGCCGCTTTAGACGAGGAATAGAACAAGGTCAGGATAAAGGACGTTTGTGTGCGTATCTCAGAGATGCCTGCCCGATGTAATTCACTAGTAAAAATAGGTGGAAAGCTTATTAAAAACAACTTGTAGTGATATAGATTAGCATGTAAACCTTCTTGAACATTTTGACCATGCCCGGGTTATTTGGCTGTCCGAGCAGATCTGACACTTCCTGCTAGATAGAAATTTATCATAACGCTGTACGCTTATATTCGCCATATCGAATATATTATTGCTAAGCATATTCAATTAATTGTCCCTAGTACATGAAGGTAAAAACATATGATGCAACACTACTTACAGTATATATGGTAACAAGACATTTAATTTTAACAGATCAAATTCGGGAGGATGGCCGAGTGGTTATGGCGTGTGACTCAAGAGAGAAATATTCTTTCTTTCTGATTTAAAAGATCAGTGTGACTTCTCATAGGTATGGCAATCTTTCAGAATAAGACGCGGTCATTATTAACCGTTAGCATAGGGAAACCTGCAGGGGTTCGAATCCCCTTCCTCTCAATAAATTTTTTTTTTTGCCAATGGACGCTTAGTAATACATTTGGGAAAACGGATCCAGGCACGCCTATCCCCTGGCTCGTGATACGGATACGCCCGGGGTCCGACTACACCTAACGTACTCCATCACCACCCACCACGTAAACTCGATATTGCTTAACCAACACTTAAAATGGCTAATACTGAAAAGCGAATGGCAATTGATTATTAAGCTTATCGAAAAAAGCAAATCCGAAGTTGCTCCAAGTTTTAGCTGACCGAGTTCTGCCTTCAAACTGTCCTTTTGTGCTTTGATCTTCGTGTATAATCGCTCCACTTCGCGGATGTCTCTTTTCAGAATATTATTTTTTAACTAAACCATGTGTCAGGTGCCGGTATATATAGTAAGATAGCTATCTGGCATGCGACGCAGGATATTGTACCTTTTGGTGCGGTGGTAAAGCTTATCAACCCAGCACCTGACACCATGTTAACGAGACGAGTAAATCCGATGAGTACGCAAGAACTCACATTCCAACTTTCTCTTGGCGTCTGAACTGTGTCAGCGAAAGTCTTATCAAATTGCCACATAAGCTCGGCTTTCATACCTTTAAGCAATTCAGGCTGGACACGTTTCATTCTCTATAAATTCTTGCGATCAACTTCAGAAACAAAAAGTTAAATACAACCACAAAATTGCAATTCTACCTCAGTAACAATATTACTGATTGTTATCACTCTCTCCTTCCATTTCGGCTCGTCCACGTACAATTATTCGGCACAGAAGTGTAAACAAGATCAGAATAATAAATAGAAAAAAAATAGCATCCCAGCCCAGAGAGCAAAACATGAATAAGCATATGCGGAATGCGCCCTTCCAGCCTTGTTCTCGATGACGCTTTGAATTTCAAACCCCAGTGTTGCATTCCATTCCGGTTGTTCCTTTCCCAGAAGCAGTTGATCAGATCGCATTTGGTCAATCTTTCCAGAGAAGTGAATGCGAATACTGCCCACAATCTCAGACGACGACGAACGCAAAGAGCCAGGGTACATTGAGAAAAGACCAGAAATATCTCCTTCTGCGGACTGGTTGTCGAACTGCCCTGTTATATGAGGGGATGGGATGGAAACAGCCCAGTCGTCTTTAACCACGGTGGACTCATTATTAGGCGTGGTTGCCAACCGCATTTCGCCTTCGTAGAGATAGTCTCTTTTATCGAGGCTGCTAGGCTCGCTGCACTCCTGGGTCAGGTTGAGCGTGAGCTTGGGGGGCCACATCGTGTTTTTTTTAGATACATCGCCCGAGAAAGTGTAACCCGGAGCAGACGAAGGCTTTGTGTCCAGGGTCCAATTTGGACCATCCTCACCGCCTCCTCTACATCGCGCGACAAAGCAAGTTAGCTAGCAATTTTCAAGACGCAAGACAGGAAGGATATGCAATATTTCTATATCGTCGACTGAGGTCCGTCTGGAACGTGTACATTTGAAGCTGGGCAACTCACCCCTGTGTGAAAAAATTAAAATACTGATATCTCTCCTCAGAAGACGTAGAGTAGTAGTCCCAAAGACTTGAACCGTCCATCCAGGCCCAGATTTCAACTCCTATCGGATTTCCCGAGTCGGCCTCTGTAGGCATTGTAATTGCAGCAAGCACATTATAGGAGATTTCGAGTGTGCTGTTCATGAAGCGTTGGCATCCGAGTTTCCCGTCGCTACGGAAATCTTCAGCCGCGTTGTTTTGGTAAGGGTCTTGTAGATCCAAGGTGAATGTGATGGTTCCATTATAGTACCTGAAAGCCAACCAGTTCTGTTAGCACAAGAAATGACGAAGTCCTGGTTTTGGGCCATAAGAGTTCAGCACATGATGACTTACGAGCCAGTGTTCCCGTAGAACCGACGAAAAAGACCGGTTATATTTGAAGGTCGCTTTCCTGATTCGAATATGTACAAAGTATCCTCGGAGGCAAAAATTGGAGTGACAAGCCCCAGCAGAGCACATAAAAGACTGGGGAGAAACATCTTATAAGCCATCAACAAATGTTAAATCCAGAAGAAGAACAATTTTTCCTTGAATACCCAACCTGAGTAGGCTAACATATACGCCATCCTTCGTGGCTCTCCACCCCACTAGCCTAATCTATCAGTAAGGATTAATATAGTACCCGGGGGGGGGGGCTGCCGAAACGGACGGTCCAACCATGTTTCTGCCGCTGCTGGAAGAGGGAATTTATAGGGCAAGAGCCACCGGTCTGGATGTTTGATTGGTTTAAAACACTCACCGCCTTACTGGGTGGACCCTCAGTTCTGTCACCCCCTTCGAACAGTGTGGCCCATGATGTTTCGCCTTTCGCTTCTATGGTTTTTGGCACTACAGCCCTGGCAGGATTGCTCCAAAGACGACGTCAATACTCTCCTAATGTACTGCCCGCATTCCAGGGCCAAGATACAGGGTTGCCATAGACAAGGTTGGCGAGGCACTGCAGCCAATGCCGCGCTGTTGCCAAGGGCACTGGTTGACTTAGGTGCTTGGCTGTTCCCAGTCACGGATAATGGTCAAATCTTCCTCCGATGATTACTTTCACTTTGACGATCAATGAACTTAAAAACGCATGACGCCAAGTCATGGGACGGAAATACTTAATAAGCACAAGGCCAACTCAATTAAGTTAATTGATTGGCTAGTGGACATCGACTGAAAGACTGTGGAGAGGCTGTGGTCTTGGGACCAATAAACCCATCCCTGGTATCTGTTTTTAGGACTTTTGACCCCATAATTCTGCCAAAGTTGCCTATTGTATTGGTCAACGACCCCAGTTGAGGCTGCCGTCAATGTATTGGGACCCGTTTGCAAAATTGTAATGCCGATTTCAAATCCTACTGTATTAATCTCAGTTTGACTGCTTGGCCGCCCGCTTTTTGTGGTTTCCCAGCAACTCTGTGTCTAAGGGTTACCCTTCACGTGGCCGTTGATTACAGATTTTAACTCCGGGATTCTGAAAATAATCAAAGCACCTTCGGCCACTTCAAATGCCACCTGTTCTCACAATACATCAGTAGATACAATGATGGTCAGGCATTTACTAGAGCCGGGTACCGGGCATTCTGGACGACATATCTCTGATTCGACGCAGCAATGCTATTGCGAGCTGTGACAAACGACCTTCGAGACGCAATACATCTGCGGTTGAGATGTGGTGCCCATAGACTCAAGATTAGTTCTCTCTTTCACTAGTTACGTTTTATTTCGGTGCGTAAGTAGCTGTTTGTAACGATGCGAGTTAAACAGTCGCTGGGGTAAGAGACAGGTGTATTATAGTATAATTAACGGTCTGCGGTCGTTGCCAGTATATAAAGAGAGTACTATTTGAGTTGAGTATAAAACTCCTCTCTACGGGTGGAGACCTAGTCTTATATAGGACTATTCGCGTATAGGATCTTTCCGGATCATACGGGCCGGGGCGGTCGATCCTGATCCCTATGATCCTCTTGATCTATTACGTAACTGTCTATGGTTCTAAACCGTAGCCACAAAATAATACATCAAGTATGACAGCTACGGTAACCACTCACGAGATGCCGGCATCCCCGGAAGTACACACCCCAAGGCCACTTGGCCTCCTGAGTTCAACACTGTTCAACATCTTCTCCTGGATGACCTCACCTTTTCGCGTCAATGCTAGTCCTAACTTGTGCGCCTCCTAGTTTCTCCGCCTTTAGAAGAGATCTATCTCTACTACATCAGGCCTACCGGAACCGTGGCTGAAGGTGCCGTCCTCAGCTAGTCCTTCACAAGCCTCGCCTCTCATCAAACTGGGTATTGTTGCCGAACACACGACGCTGTACCGGCCGGTAATATTTGGGTCTGGTCGAAGAATCACTGGCACAGGACAGCCGAACAACACCCATACCTCGTCCCCGTTGGGGCCTATGGTTATAGGTACTGCAGCTGCCGTTCCCAATGCTCCCCCCGCTGTGGCAATAAACGCCTGGCCGAGAAGAGCAACACGTATATCCCCTAATAGCCTATACTCATCTGTAGTCAGTACCCCGTAGAATCCGTAGGAGGAGGGGTGGAGTGAATTTTGCCAGTCTTCCAACGTGGCATGCGGGTTGGATTTAGAAAACACAACCGACTTCCTGAGAACGGATTTGCTGAGAGCGAAGAGCTCCTCTTCGTCGTGACCCTTACTAAAGTAACTAGGTTTAACGTTTTTGCCAAAAATCTTGATCTCCTCTTGATTATAACCCTTCCTCTCACGTTCGGAGAAGAAGGAAGTGAGGAGACAAATAGCTTCCCTGCTAAGGTGTGTGTCGGCTCTCTCAAGGCACTGCCGAGAGCATAGCCACTCTAGTTGTTGGATTAATGTAGTGATCGATGCCGCGTTCAAGGGCGATACCGAGCCCATGTCCCCTACTCGATCCACCATGAACCCTCGGAGCCTCAACCCTCTTCCTTTAGAATGGATGAGGGCGTTCGAGGCGGTGGTGCTACCAGCCGCCTGCCAATTTAAAGCGGCAATGCAGGATCGTCCAAATTCCCCCTCCATTCTGTATGATGGGAACCACGATGGATGGCTAGCAGTCGCCGAATTGATTCCGGCCATGGATAGAAATTCCAGGCTTCCACGCTTCTTGATGCACAACTGAGGCACCTGCGAATATTCTTAATACTATTGCTCTTACATTACAGGGCTTCTGGAAGGCATCCAGTCTCTCTCACCTGCGAATACACTTCGACGACATCCAAATCGTACCGAATTTCGAAATCGTTGGCGTCGAAGTCTCTAGCGAGACCAAGAAGACCGTATACCCTATCCCTAGAGTCGGACATCTTGAGATGTTCCGAAGCCATGAACAAGTGGAATAAGTCCTGCAAATTGCCTCCAGATGTATTATATTTCCACACGTAGTCGTGAAGGTAGTTCATGTTTGCAATAAGACCTAGCGGGCCCAAATAATCGTTAATGTCGAAGCGGAGTTGTTTCGCATTAGGATAGATGATTTGCTTCGTATCATTCCAAGAATTTATCAGCGTTGGGAGGTCGATACCCGTAATATGAGAGTCGGATTTGTAAAGGGCCAAGAAAGGCTTGAGTGGGAGCTCATCGCTGCAGCAGTGGAGGCAGACTTGGCTCTTTGCAAGCACAAACTCCTGCTGTACCCAGAGTCGAGTCCAATAAGGGTTTCGGAGAATATCAAGAACCGGCCGCCAGAACTCGAAGGTGTAATCTGCTAGAGTGACGTCCTTTCCAAGACCCAAGAGCGCTTTGAAAGCATCCGCGAAGGCATGAGACGCCGGGTCGACGTGCTGGTCCAACCATGCCCGAACTGTCCTCGCTTCGGAGTAGATGTGGCGCATATGCTGCACCTGGTTTCCCCTCTCTTTGAGATCTTTCTGATTGATGCACATCCCATCCACCCAGATGATTCTCGACTTGTCTCGACGTCGGAGATCAACCATGGCATTGTAAAGGTTGGCCCCCACGGCCAAGACGAACCATTCGTTGATGACGATACTGAGAGGAGATTGTTGGTTGCCCCAAACGTAGCTCAACGCGTCGTACTCCGGATTCTCATCTAGCGAGACAACGAAGAGCGTCCCGCAGACGCGCGCATCAGGGCTTGTTGCTGGCAACAGCTCGAACAAGCGGATCTCCTGCCTGTTCGGATCCAATGGTCGGTACTCGTACGGCTGTTCCATATCAGACGATGGCGGGAGCGGAAGAGTCAATCGACTTGTTAGCAGGTGGAATGATCGGCGAGCTGGGGGGAATCACGTCCTTAAAACGAACGATCAGTCATGAGAAAGACGCATGCGCTAGTATACTAGTGTTCTGCTCGAATACCAGGCGGTGAGAGGATTCTGCCCACGTAGAATTATCAATATCCGGGGCAAGGCCCTATTTCCCCCCTTTGTAATAGTCGTTGACCCCTCAAAAGTTGGCTATGCCTCTGCAGACATGCCGTTGAGCTCTGTCTGAAATCTGAGCCAAATACGAGCGGTGTTGCGTGGGGAAAGCCTTACTTTAAGCTACGCCAACCCTGCCGTCGTCGACGCTTTAGGGCAGCCAATAGGTGAGTGAATGAAGTTTATTTGCGCCGATGCCGAGGATAAGCCAAGGGTAATTAGCGCCTCAGCGTGAGTGGAATTCTGGGCAGGAAGAGGTCCCCTTTTCTATCTTGAGTAAGTGGAGGGGACAAGGTTTGTCGAAAATGTACACAAATATAAACATGATGTCCACTTTTAAGGCGTTCTTGGCAGTTGACCTTGAGGCTGATTATGGCTGCCGATTAAGAAACCATGTCTGGCGCTGCATGGTGGCCTCAGACACAGGTTGGTTCATGTCAAGTATGTGCGGCTAAAATGGGCTGGGAATCAGATTCGGTATGTTATTAGTAGATCTTTTTAAACCGCTCGAAGACGACTGCTAAGCAAAAATATGCATTGATAAGACAAGAAGCTTGCTTCATATAGGAAAATCAAGAAATTAATCCTTGGTTATATTCGTATGTACAATTGTAATGTGTCCCAGTGATAGCGGGTTTGCAGACTGAGCCCAACTTTTTTATTATGTAGTAGGATATTTATAAATGCTTTTGGTAATATCGATTCTCTGCCTGACTAGTGTCTAAATCCAAGTTATAAACTTTCGTCCGCTTTGAAATCTCAAAATCGTTTATCTGGGCTAATTTTGCCTCTGTCAACTATGTCTGTTAAATGGACCTTCATTTGAAGAGACAAATATCTCCCCCTAGGTTTGTACTAATCCATGTTTACCCCGTTTACAACGCTGACCGCTTGGTTGCTTATACAGGTATATATATGAGCACTAATTTTAGTCGGATCAGTCATGTTTATCAAATTGAGCTGTTGAGTTGAGCTTGAAGTAGCCAAAAGTTGGTCAGAAAGCGGCACATACGTCGATTACAGTCTGGGGTTAAAACATGTGAATATTCGATAATAGTAGATATCTTGGGCAACCAATGAATGTTTCAACCTGCACTGTCCTAAATCTCTCGTAGATGCGATAAATGGAGTTACGAGATCGAGTGGTATCTAGTGATTCAGACAGAACCTGCGCGGCAAGTCTGGGATAATGCACATTCCATAGTGGCACAGAGTTAGCCGGTAGTTGTTCAATTTGCTTCCACAACTCCAAGCCTATTTCTGTAACAGGCTGAGTCACTGTTGGACGTGGTGGTCTACTTTAAATGCAGCTCTATAAATATGATAGAGTCCATCTCGCAAATATGTCTCCTGCTTTTCACCCATTTGGTAATTAAGTCAATAGTAACCTGTGAGTAGTTCGATTCTTAGGATCCGGGCAATTTTCAAATCCGACCTCCAGCTTCTGAGCGGGTCCGCTATCAGCACTTCTTTGTCATGTAGTTACGTGCCACTTTACAAATACTTCTTTTTTCCAAGAACACTCCACGACTCACCTCAAGCCGCATTTTCTGTTTTTGGTAGTTCCAACATGTCTCCAATGAATTCTGTGGCGAAAGCTCTCAAGATAGTGGGCAGCGTGACAATGGTTCACGTAAAAGAAAAAAAATAAATCAACTGGCGTGCAGTGGCTTTCAGCCATTAACATTGCAGTGCAAACTGTCAGCATCGATGTGCGCACTCCTCCTCCACAAGGTAATTTGCCAGCTGTTAGTATATACTGATCGGTCCTAGTTCCCAACTGTTGATGGCTTTAAAATTGCGTATGTACAATTTGAATAGAACACAATTTGAAGCGGCTAGCAACGATCTAAAATGGAGCTGACAAAGAATGAAATAACAGAGGTGCTAAAGCTCACCAGTCTTACAAAGTCACAACGCATTCAAATGTGATCGGTGCGAATTTCTTCCAAGGGAACAAGAGAGTTATATCAGGACACATCCACCTGAATGGAAAGGTTGACTACGGTGGTAGAGCTCGCTCAGGTGGTAAAGCAGGCTTCAGTAGCGGCACATCTGGTTAGTCTGGCACCTTGGAGTCAAGTGTCTCCAACATCACATAAAGGATAACAAGCAGACCAAGTACGTATAATGGCGAAACGGCACGAATTGGGTGGAAGGAAATTGGCCCGATGAGTATCAAAATGGTATGCTTATTACAATGGCCAATGCTATTATTGGTAGTATCAACAAGGGATTTGAGAACATTTGGGTTTGCCCGACTCTACATACTTGACCAAACGAACTATGTTCTATCTGTTCATCCTGAGCTTATTTGAATGCGTACTTAAAGGTTTAAAGGCAGAGAGATTGAGCTGCCGCCTGTCTATCTACGAAAGGAAGCCTACTCACCTTTAGCCTGCACCATGTTTCAAGCCTGTTTGTACTATGCTGGAGGCTTGTCTGGAAACTTTCAAAGATCCAGCTTTAAGCTTTGCCATTTTTTCTTGCTGCAAGTACTCCTCGTCTATTTCGTTCTACGGGATATTTTATTTGCAGTCGTTCAATCAATTTGAGCTCCGCATTTGCTATTTCGTTGGCTGATGCTGTATTAGTCGAAGAGAATATAACTTCAGTCTCTAGAGAGTTTCAAACACGCAGCGCCTGATTAGTTCCCGCCAATAGGATCTATTGCTTGGAGAGCGGGGATCTACATCGAGGCGTAGTTTCCTCTGACTGTTTACTGTATGTAGAATATCATATACCGCATATCGTCATTACCCAAAGAGCCAACTAAGGCGTCTAGTACGGAGCACGTACCACGACCCCAGTATCCGTCCAGGCATCCCGTCAGGCAGAAACATCCCCATTGTGTCACAAATCAGATCCGTTCTAGTGTGGGCGGTGGCTTGGCACACGTGACAGATGCCATGCCAGAAAAGGCTCGACTACCTTGACGCAAACAGTGTCGATAGGTCCTTCAAACATGTTTCTAAGGCAGTTCTTTCGTCCGTTTCAATCGGCGCGACCGTGTCTCTACCTACCTACTTTAAGGTCGCGGTTCACTATGACCTCCCAAAAATATTCCAGCCAGGTGGCATTGCTCCCGCCATGTGAATTTCCATCGAGCGGATTTGAAGTTATCGACTCATTCCAAATGGTGGAGGAGGAGCGACTACCTTTCTATAATCGTGACGACTATTACCCTATGCGGATTGGCACGGTTATTAAGGATCGCTACCAGGTAGTTGCTAAGCTAGGCTACGGTACAAGCTCCACTGTATGGTTATGCCATGATCTCAGGTATGTCTTTTGCTTCTTTCCCTTTTCAGTCATTTTGCTCAAGATTTTTAACGTCAATTAAGAGACCGGAAATACTGGGCGCTGAAAGTACATGTCAATACTCTAAAACGCAATCAGGAGCTTGAGGTCTATCGGCACTTAGCTGGCGCCAGTACAGAGCATCCGGGCCGGGAATACATTCGACAACTCGAAGATTCATTCAAGCTGAAAGGCCCTAATGGTGAACACGATGTTTTTATCATGACACCTCTGGGTATGAGTCTTAGAACTTTGCATGAACTGCAGAAAAATGGGGTCTTCCAGCAGCCTCTCGTCGTGAGCGCTCTTGATCAAATACTAATTGGACTGAACTTCATTCATGAGGCAAACGTGATCCATACTGGTAAGCAATTAGCCCCAGCAGCCCCGGCGGAGTATTTTCTGTCTGACTAGCCAACAATAAGACCTCCACTCGGACAATCTGCTTATTGCTATTACAAACGATTCGGTTCTTTCTCAGTTGGAAGACGACGAAATCCGAAAGCCATCGGCGAGGAAGCAGGTCGGCGACATTACCATCTATATATCTCGGTATATGCTAGGAGGTGCAGGGCCGCTTACTATCTGCGACTTAGGGCAAGCACGCATTGGCAACGAGCATAGCGGCAAAGCTATGCCGGTGCCATACCGAGCACCCGAAGTTATTCTTAATATGAAGTGGGGAAATGCTGTAGATATCTGGAGTGTAGGGCTTTTAGTGAGATTTTTCTTTCTAATAGTTTTATTTATTAAGGCTAACTGCCTTTTTACGATAGGGCTGGGACCTTCTTGAACGCGAAAGTCTTTTCTGCATTTACGACTACGAGTCTGAAGAGCTGAATGACGCTCTCCATCTCGCAGCGATGACCGCTCTTCTTGGTCCGCCACCGTCCGAATTTTTAAATAGAAGCAAAGACACAAGCAAATACTGGAATGAAAACGGTAAGTGTAACCAAAATCAAGTCTTTAAAAAGCTCTGCTATACTCTGTTCACCTACGTTAACGAACTTGCTTAATTTAGGCAAATGGAAAGGCCCCGTTCTTTTACCGGAGAAAAAATTAGAGTCTCTTGCCAATACTCTGGCCGGAAATGATAAAGATCAGTTTCTCGACTTCCTTCGATGTTTGCTCTGCTGGCTGCCAGAGGATCGCCTCACCGCCGGGCAGGCTTACTACCATCCTTGGCTGAGAAAGGCATCTTGATGTGCTGGGAGCAGTGCCCGGCTACGTCGAGTTTCAATTGTCAGAAAGCGGCTCGGGGAAATGCTGATAAAGAGCGGATTAACTGATTGTGCTCTCTGAGATGGACGCCCCTGGCCTGTATACATATATATGTACAGAGAAAAGTGAAAATGTGGAGCTGCGGTGCCTGAGATTTCAATACACCTACAAGGCAAAAGGCTCCTACGGAACATAACTCTCCTACGGAATATATCTCTTAAACCGCTCTTGCCGGGCATGTTTCGTTCTTAGGCATTGGACATGTTACCAAAAAATCATTTGCGACGGATTCATTCGGCAAATTGAGAATAGAGTTGTACGAAGCCTTGCGACTATATTCCGCAGGCATGATCTCGAACTGTTTGAAACAAGTCAGTGAGAGGTCGATTTCATGGCTGACCCAGCAAGGCCAATCCCCAAGCGGGGAAGTAAAGGAGTAGTGTAGTTGTGAAGTAGCAGTTCCGCCGGCAGACCGAAAGACACATGGTAAAGTAATAGTGGTTGGTTTCACAGAGCCGCACACTTATGCGCATTGCTGCCTGAACTTCACGCCGTACTTCTAGAGAGCATATATTTCCATCAGGCATGGCATTGCATACGTAATGCCACACAACCCATTACCTAGGGCTCTTTGGTAGGAGGCTGCAGTAGGTTATCCGAAACCGTCCGAGACCCGCATCCACCACAGCATTGAATCCTGTGATTCGATGGCCTTGTGTATAATGGTTATTCAGCTTTATTAATTCGTAATCATATGGGTTTTTGCGCCTCTAATACAGGACCGGGTACCGATCCTTCAATGCACTAGTGGGCATGGAACGAACCTCCGGTTCCTGGCCTCCTGGGCCACATATTTCGTACTACGTGACAGCCTGCCATATCAATCATTATGACCTTGATTTCACACAGTAAGGTTACTATCTTGCAAGGAATGTACCCTGCCGCACTTGAGTAGATTAAGCGCAATATATGTACATATGAACATACCAACCTTTCCGAAATGCACGAATAGCCTCGCATGCGTGGGAAATAGTGTAATATCATGATAGTGTATTGTTGGCTGCCTTGTACAGTAAACCCTGGCAAGAATTGCATTATATGCGTTGCACTATCTACCGTTTCTGCATGGTCGTTTAGCGCTTGATCCTTGCCAGCTCTTACATACCTTCCACCGAAATTGCAAGGGTGGCGAAGCCAATTGGCCAAAAAGGTTGTTGTGCCACTATATACCAGTCTTTGGGAAGTGGTGTGTACATAGTAATGGCAACACTCATTATACGACGAGGCGGGGTGCATCGTAAAAGTAGGAGCCTAGCGTGCTTCTCATGTCCTTTAAGCTCGAGACATGCGATGTAACTGTCACGCGGCGACATGACCTATATATAGCGGAGTAAGGAATCCCTTTTGGCTCATTGGTGTAGTGATAAAACTTGCTCCGATTGCAATCGTTACAAGTATCTCAGATTGCAAATTTTGATAGCAAGGTTTTATTGTTGAAGAAGGGCCATTGAAAACCCGCAATGTAAAGGGTCCAAGACCTGACCCGAGAACAAGCTGAAAGTTATTTAGCCGCCGATTCTGCCAGATTAAAACTTTAAGAAATGCTTTTTACAGGCTGAAAATTGTGATGGTAGGCTGTTGTGTTTAATTGGCTTTACTAGCGCTGTGGCCTGCGATGTTACAACATAAACAGCTATGTTTCAAACCGGTGTAAGCAACACTAATGTAAGCTTTGAGGCGAAAGATCTTTACTGGTTGGCCGCATTAGTATCTGGGGTTTTTTTCTTCGTATCAGCAAAAATTCATTCCAATCTCTCCTTGCGCTTGAGACATGTTGTGCGACACATTGTAACAATGCCCCACTCATTAAATTAGGACTTGCACTCACTCACAAAGTATTCTTTGTAACTTTCAAATTTCAAGGAAGGGCCATTTCGCAAGCCTGGTATTTTCCACTTTCTGCTTTGAGGTGTATGCCAGACAAAACCGTGTGCGCAATGAAGATATTTTCTCGGCGTCACGGTCTGTTTGTACTGTTAGAGTTATTGTGCTTAAGAGCTGAAGTCTACGGTTTGCTTCACCTACGACAAGATCCACAACCGCCGTCTCCTCTGCCAACTTTTTCAACAACATGGGATATATCATCGTCATTTCCTGTTGACTGAAACGAAACAGCCCGGTATATAGTTAACGAATTTGTAGATCAACAGGGAACCTTACCACTTATTTTGCTGTGGACAACTGCAGCGGCTGGCCCAATCCTATAGAGCTCAAATACATTTTTGGTCTTTGAAATACCCTGTAAGTCCTGTTAAAGGGAGCTATTTTCTAGGTAATAATACGATCGACTTATTTAGATTCCTCGGATTCTTGCCCTAGTGCTTATAGCGCTGTGACTATTTGTTCCTGGGTTCCTCAAACAGGAGGTAATGGAACGTTCGGTGTTTCTAGAAATGCACGTTCCGCACACGACTGGGCAATCGACACTGGGAATTTCTTTTTATGCTTCTCGCAGAGCCACAGTAGTGGTAAAATGTGCAGATCATTCAGCAAACTCTTTAGCATAGAGCCCGGAATTCGACCCAGACAAGAGAACGCCTTGCCAGTAATACCAACAACAGCTATCCTAATTACTGCAACAACCGATTTCGTATCTATGTTCGTTACCCCCACAGTTGCGAACTCTTCAACTACGACCACAAAATCTGCGCTAGCAAGCACCGACATCACGTCATCTGGAAGCCAGCCAGGATCCTCATCATCTGAGATTTCGTCCGGTGCCAAGGCAGGAATCGGGATTGGAGCCACATTAATAGGGTTTGCATTTATAGGAATCGCAATATTCCTCTTCAGCAAGAGGCACAAGAAACGACCACAGGTGCTTGCGGAGCTAGGAGGCTCAACGCAATATGCACAGGAAGTCGCAGCACATCCAGATAGACAGCCTATACATTCCACAAGAGTCGAAACTTACTGGGTGCAAACCTCACCATGTCAGCTACCTTCGGAATTAGATACGGCGCAGGTGCATGAGCTCCATGGGTGACGGCTATAATATGATGGACTAATAGAAATCCTTAAAATATGGATCTAAATGTTCCATAGTGCTGGTGTGGTTTGTGCATAATACATTGCTAACCATTAGACAACAATCTTCCTGTAATAGAAACTAAACTTGCTTCACAAATCCTTTAGTATTTGCCACATATACAATGACATAGGGAAATTGTCCTACTTAACGTAAGAGTGTTGCATCTTGCTGTCGTGAAGCTAAAAGGATGAGAGAAATATATGATATTGGAAGTGCCTCCGCCTCCGGTTAGGTGATGTCTCTTGAAGGACCGGTACCGCACTTCCGATCTCGGGGTTCCGTAGCACGTTCGGCGGCTGTACATTATGATGTTCCACTCCGCAGCCAACATCTTTGTAACAGCCCCGCTCGTTTCCGCAGCCAAATCTCGTCCCACGACTAACATCAAATCCTTGTATGCCTACCTACCTGCCTATCACATAAGCGGCATGTGGACTATTCTGACCGCAAAGCCAAGAAGTAAGAACGCACGAAAGAGATGTTCCCAAGATAGACTAGTATAAGCTCTCCTTGAACTTTATCCTAGTGTGAGTAGACAAAACTTCGTGCTTCAACTTCTCTGTGAATGCCGCCAGTCCCTTTGCAACGAAGGCACGATTCTGGAGTTAATATGAAAAGAGCACCGCGGGTGCCTTGCTTTCCAACTGGTTCACATCCATTGGCAGGGTTTTCGGCGAGTTCGCGTAACATAAGTTTCGCAAGGGATTTTCACCCTAAAGCATGGTGGTTGCCAGCCCTGTAAGCACAATGCGTGCTGAAATTTGGACAGGCGTCGTCCAAGGAACGTTCCCGTAAAAGCCCTAATAAGCGAGCTTGTGTGCAGTATTGGTGCCTGTGTGTTTTCACTTCAAGAGCTTCCATTCTTGATCTTGCGTACTTTAACGAAGGTGATGACACAGGTAGATGAGGACTAAGAGCTGCAAACGCCACCTTTGGCCGCATACCAGTGGGCAGAAAAAGAAACCTGTGTGTGAATAATGCTTACTTCAAAGGCAGTAGCCGTGGGAAAGACAGGCGATTCCGTACCGAAACGCGCTTGTGTTGATTCGTCCTTGTCTTCTGTCTTCATCACGTTCTCGATAGATATATTGCTTAGGGGTGTATCTTAGCGCCCGCGCCCACTTTCCTTTAATGATGGCTCGATTGTCTTCAGACTAAGGGATTTCTGGCTCCGAGTTTGGGGAGCTCGGAGAGCCGTGACAGTGGTCCTCTCTACTGGTATTGCGGACTTCCGGTCATTTGACACCGTTGGACGGAGCTCAGGTCTCCTTGCTGAAATGTCCGTATCCTTGGAATGGGCAATGGGGCATGTGATGGCTGTGTCAACGGGATTGAAGGGTCTTCGGCGTAGTAGCCAGCTGCTCCTTATACTACTCGGGGAAGCATAAAGAGAGGCACTGTTGAGCATCAAGCCGAGTTTCTGCATCTTCCGCTAGCAGAGGTATCAGTAATGGTGTGGCCATTTTGTGCTGGACCAGTGACCTGAGTCTTTCACACCATCGTAGTTGATTCTTATAGCCGCTCAAAGACACCGCTAGACCTTGATCCACCTCAAAAATAATGTCAGAGCGATATCCCGAAAGTCGAGCCAGTCGATGCTTCCACTTCTCTGGGGGTAGGCCCGCCTCTTCAAAGCAAAGTAGCCAAGAACCAAAGGAGCCACCACAGCAAACTACTAAATGCCGCATTTACTTGTATAGGGCTTTCTCTCGTTAATCTCAGGCGCCATGTATAGAGGAGATCCGGCAGAAACCAACGAAGAAGCGGGGTTTGCTCTTTGGACAGACCAAAGCCGGAGACATAGAAGGGGAATTACGAGCCCTCGCTATTACGATTGTAGAGTATATTTTCGGGTTTGATATCTCAGTGTGTGATACCTTTCTCATGCAAATACGCAACGGCAAGGAGCACCTGCGTAACCAACTACGTACAAAATTATGGTTCCTGCTCCAGTCTGCCGAGAATAAATACAAGCACAACAAAACACATACAGTAGCGATTAAAATCGGCTTCAGTCCACACTGATTGATTTAATGCTTGCGCCACAGTTTTAAAACAGACTAGTATAATTATGGCTCGCTAAACATGATGCTCTGGGGTCTGCACTGACATCAGCAAACGTCGGCTTTATTAGTCTCACGTGAGAAATATGAACCGCTGCCAAAGGATTGGAGGTAGGCTTGCCCGCTGGCAAATTTTTGGGCCCGTTATCCACTCTGCGCTTTTTACTGAAGCCTTAGATATTTGTTGGCGATTCTGGCTCTTTAAATCACACTTTTTACCAAGATGCTCTACCCGCTCCTTAATCAGAAACTGAAGTTCCTGTCACCAAGCTAGAACTGCGATAGGAGGGAACTCACTATACTAAGCTTAGACCTATCAAGTTCTGAACATATAAATTCGTGATTCTGCTTTTCCTTCGGTCGTACCTGGTGAGTTTTGGGAGATCAATCAACGCTTTCTGCAGGTTGCGGCTGTACTTAGGTCGTTTTAAGCATTTCTAGAAACTTAGCCACTTTCCGAGGAATGCACAAGTCGTTTCAGTGGAACCGAATTTCCTGGCTACTTCTTTGCTCTGCCGTGGAGCAGATGATAGAAGAGTAAATGAGTATACACAAATGCCCATAATCAGTAGCATGATTGGCTAGGCAAGATTAGGGTGGTGCCATCTCTACACATTGCGAAGTATGACGCACGCTCACCTTTAACAATAAAATCTTCTATTTCTTGCTTAAATAGTGCTGTTGTCTTGGCGACGTATATGGGGCCATTGCCAACAAACTTTTGCTGATGCATTGCATATTCTTTTGACGTCATCCATCTGAAATGTTTTACATATAGCCAAACGCGCCTAGGGTGGTGTTTGAGGATTATATCCAGAACGCATGCAAAGGCATTTTTCCGAATGGTGTTCTCTAGACCAACGGTCCATTTCATGATCTGAGATTGGAATTTATACAACCTCCACGATTGTTCGAGGTCTTTCAAAAATGTCTGGCTTGTTCCGCCTAGATTAGATGCTTGTCAGCCCTAGCCTCATGAAAAAAATTTGACCAGAAACAATACCTAACAAGCGATACGTTTGCCAGAATGAGGCTTCGCTTCTGTCGAAAGACTCCATAACACCTTCGAACATTCTCTTAAAAACCTCTAACCATTCGTCATCAAGAGAGTGAATGGATGATGTGTTTCCCTCTCCGGTTTCATCACAGAAAATGTGCACATTCTCGACTCCTAGCTTCTTGAGTACAATAGCCAATTTCTCTAAGCAGGCAAGGCGGGTCGTCTTAGCACCATATTCTCCCACGCCGATCTTTTTGAAGCCATGCGCTTGAGTATTCATGTACGCCTCCAGTGTCTGCCGAAAGGAGATCCTAGAGCTGAAGACAATGCTATTGCAGCTCAAAAGATTATCCAAAAATATCGAGTTTATGATATTCATGTGATTTGTGGATATTGGCCAGAATCGAAAAGTGAATCTGTCTCGAAGCTGAGGCATTCCTGACTCCCCCGGCGCAAGTTCAAGTCTGCCGTTCACTACTCTCGAATAAGAGTTCATGGCTTTCGCCACCGGTAAATCCTCAAGAATAGACTTAACATTTTCCGGTTCCGGAAACCGCACACTTGCCGCGGATAACATTCGTTGGCGAGCCTTCTTTACCTTGGAATCCTTGTCCTCCAGTGCCTCAGGTAATGTGCTGCTGCGAAGGATGATCATAAGTCGGGGGGATACAGGTGCAAATTCGTGGAAGCACAGGTAAGTATCCCCAACGTAATCCTCTGTCTTGGCACAGAAGGTGTTATGGATGGGGCCTTCAAAGAGGTTATAGCCTTGATCCGTGAGAATAAACTCCTCATCCTTTTCCGCAGGTGTACAGAATGCAATGTATGAATGCTGAGCGTGGGAGATAAACATAGTTGCATCGGCCGGGAACATTAAATCTCGTAATCTCGTCATCCACTTCCCCTCGGCATCCATATCAAGATAGAGTATAGCACGGAGATTGTACAGCCATACATCTCTAGGTGTAATAAACCCTTTTTTGGCCATGTAATCCCTCAGAAGATGTTTATCCTCCGAGGCGTATGCTTGTGGATCCTCAGAGAGGTATTTTTGGAAGAAACAGGGTCCTCGGTATTTCATGACAAAGAGAAACTTCCGTAGCTTGTTCCTCTCCACCCGCGTAAGAGAGATTCCGTCATCACCATTCTCGTGCGCCTTTTTAACCTTCTGGAGTATGATTGCAGTTTGAGATTCAAGTTTTGAGAGTTCTTGCTCCACGTCTTTCTTTGCCTTGATAGTATCGAAGACATCACTGTACATTTCCTCCTGCCCAAACCAACGAGATACAGGTGCTTCAATCAACTGCGGTTCATCCGAGGCAAGGTCCACGATATTGAGGACCTTATCTCCTTTGTGTTTACCCTTTTCTACGTGACGGTGGTTCTTTTTCTTTGCTCCATATCCCTTCGGAGGTTGGTAAGGGTGGGAAAAATTGCGCAGGAGAAACTGAGGAATGTAATGCTGATACTGCGCCATTGCGTAGTTGGATCTATGATTTCAATTTTTTTTCTACGCAAACCAATTTACTTCTTGCTAAGGAGGATGTGTGGAAACTTATCCTCGTGCTCAAAATATCGCGCCTGGCAGCCTTCTCAGCCTTCATGCTCGTGCACCAATTCAGTGACAAACGAGCTTGAGTCACCCGGCAAGGCAGCTGCAACATGCAGCAAAGGA
This sequence comes from Chalara sp. BL73, assembly GCA_918026815.1. Lineage (NCBI taxonomy): Eukaryota > Fungi > Ascomycota > Leotiomycetes > Helotiales > Chalara > Chalara sp. BL73. Next base: position 972,561 of record CAKJVC010000150.1, on the reverse strand, counting down.
CGAATTAAAGGCAGACAACTCAGCAGTGCAGTTGCGAAGCTGCATTGTTATGAGTTGCGATGCGGCTATTCAGAGATGACTGTTGGCTGCTTCTTCCCCGAACCGAATTCAGTAGCATGGTCCGTGATTACCGTACCCTCCAAATGACCGTATCTACACGGCGCAGTAAAGATGAGGCTTCAGATACTGTACCACACCCACGCAACCGAGTCTGAGTATTTCCACTCTGAGGCAACATATAACGATAGCAGCCAGGCTTACCACGTATTCAAAGTCAAGGAGAAGGATCTAGGAGATTTACGGAACGATTACTCCATTGATTTTGGGCTTGGTCGTCTATTTTATTAAACTAACGGTGTCTTGTACTGTACGTGGTAATTGGCAAGTTGTTAGAATGTTATCTTTGCAAGCCATGACCTGCCAGCCTGTGCCCCGAGTCGATGGTATTACGGTAAATTGGGCGTGAACTGGCTTGGGTTGAGATTATTACATGGCTATGTCGAGGAGAGTGGTATCTGAGGGAAAGCAGAATGGGGAGGGGCCAGAGTGCAGCTTCTGGAATGTTCGATTGTCAGGAATCGGTTTACGTAAGTAGGCCACATCAACCTAGCCGCCAAAACACATCAAAAATCGCGATTTGGGCACATTTATATCCCAACTATTATTTATGTTAATGAATCAAAACTTAAAATTTAGTATTTTGAGTATCCAAATAAGTTATATTTTTTTTAATTTGAAATTACTTAGTATGATAAGTATTTAGATATAGCATTTCACGCTAAAAATAACTTCTGTAATTTCAGTTTTTACTTAACTATTAATTGTATTAGTCTCAAACTTCACTTATGTATAAAAATTACAGTTAAATCGTTATATATAAATTTTGTAAAGGTCGGATACCTATCACGTAGCAAAAGGCGTAGTAGCTATTGACTACGCTCTTGCTGGTGCAATTATGGTTCCTTGATTGATTCTACAGCTCTAGTTCTATGGGGTTGAGTGAGATTGAAGGCCCACTGTTTCAGGTGCTGGCAACATGACCATAACTACATACAAATAGCTACCAACAGTAAAATTAGGTGAAATATTAGTTGAGATATAAAAATGCCAAAATCGTGATTTTTGGTGTGTTTTTGAGCGGCCGGGATGATGGCGTGGCCGGCTAAGTGATCAGGTACGTTAGAAAATCTCTTACTCATATTATAGCTTATGACCGTAAATAATGCAAGAATCGTAACGCTCCTCACAGGTCCGTGTTTTATTCTTGCGATACTCGCAGATTCTCCAATTGATCATCTAGCCAATAGATCCTATTTCTGACGGATTCGGACTCGAGAAATAGCTCTTGATGTTATTGTAGGAAGTAGGGGTTTACGGATCCACATACGACCCACCAGGTCACGTGGTCCGCACAACCCCCATTTGTAGAATCTATAGTAGAACCTAATACAACAATCATTACCATATCCATCAAGAGCAAGAGCGTGGCCTACAAAGTAGAGCTGCGCCTTTTGCCCCGTGGAAGGTAAGCCCGTGATACCAACAGTTATGCGCATATAGGAAACAAATATTCAGCGGGTGCAAGAACAGGATGTAAAAGTATATATTTAAAGGGCGTCGAAAGAGCATTTTTAGCAGTGAGGTTTTCATTGAAGCATTTTATTAAGACGACGATGCGAAGTGGCATGTGGAAGCTATGTCTATATACCTAGACAGGTGCATCAAATCGTACGGTAATTACATCAGAACATCAAATAACAAATCAAGAATAAATGCCCAATGTTTATTGCTGAGGTCAACAGTATTTTTAATACCATTGATTGAGGAGACTCATGTCTGGAAGGAAATCATCGTCACTACGTGAACCCAAACGACGTGATTTCACTTCTTTCCCCATCTTATGAAAGTCGGAAAAGATATCCCCAAGCCTTTCTTGCCAGAAATGCTCGGTTGTCACGAATTTCCAGTTTGCGAGCTGGAGTAGGAGGGATAGTTCCAGTCGGAGTTCTCTGGTACTGCTGGATACCAGGATCCATATACTGGCCATTGTTTTGTGGATTGGACCCGTAAAAATCTACCATATTCGTGGAACCGTCGTGATGTTGTTGCGGGTATTGATTCACTGAAGTACTCTGGTACTGTTGGTATTGCGGCGGTGCTTGCTGGAATGAACATGAACCAGCTACGCCAAGCCCCTGTTGACCAGAGAGTCTGCTCGGGACTGCACCGAAAAGATTCTGAGCAGCATTCCATCCCAAAGATGCGTTGCTTCGGACCCTGTGGTTGACCTCCTTATTCTGAGCTTCGAAAATTTTGACATTTTTCTTCTTCAAATTTTAGAGGTTTTTCCCGAAATACTTCAATCCATAGAGATGCTGAACTAATCGATCTATATCTCTCGCGGTGACAGCTGGATGGTTTGTGTTGTTTCTCACATTCTTCTCCAGAATTTCGGCTTCCTCCAGGTAGTTTCTCAAGTCTTCTTGAAGGTCTTGAAGCTTCTTATTCTTCTTCCCGGCATGGACCTTGGCATCTTCTTCGTTAATGAGAAATTCTATATATGCTTGAGTTTTGTCGTTGTACAAAGCAATGGCTTCCCTTCTCCAAAAGTTGCTGAACTGATCTGCCGCCTTTTGAATCTGTTCGTGCTCGGATTTGTACTCCTCTATTCTCCATTTCAATTCCGTAATTGTTTGCCGCTTCGCCACCACAACATCTGCATGGTCTTCCGGTTGTTTCTCGGCCCCACCATCATTCACAATCACCGTCTTTTCGATAGTCTCCTTTATCACACGCATGTGCATCTCCCAAGCGTGGTTGCAAACATTGCAAGTGTGGGTACCACCGAGTGCTGCACAGTCGATCAGCCCAGGCTGACTTAGTGTATCTGGAATAATATTGTCCAAGTAACAATGGTCATGACATGGCTTTCTGTAGATAAAGTATTGGTCTCTATTATCATTTTTCCTGATGTCAAAGCATGAGTTGTCCCGACAAACTGTCCAGTGGTGTCCCAACTCTTCCATCTCCAGGTATATTTTCTCAACGCGGAGCTTTTTCCGTAGTGCTTCCCCAGTTGCACGAGTAGTCTGTAACTCTTGCACATGTGCGGCTTTCACGTTTGGAAATGTTGCAACAACCGATATGCCTCTTCCTTGGAGTGCGTCCAGCTTCGTTGGAAGTCCTCTTCGTTGGGCATAATGAAGTTGTTCTTGTACGCCGCTAAGTAGCGAAAAGACTCAGAATCAAAGCAGTACATGGTATCAGTTAGCGTAGACAAACCGACATCAGGATGTTCTTCAAGTAGCGCTTTCAGTGGACCCAGTGTGTCTCCTGGAGTGTAGTTCGAGATCCGAGTATTCGTGAAACCGAAGACCGTGTTTCTGGCTGCGTCATGGTGCAAGTTTCGCAGTAGCTCCTTCACACAAAAGCTGAAGGTCGGAGTCAGACGCGCGCTGTTCGACTTCAGAAGAATCAGAATACCATGGAGATCATCGTAGCTTCCAAGAGTCTCAATAATATCAACAATGTTCTTGCGGTCGTATTCTAACCCATGAGTATCTTCTATGCCTGGGGTATCAATCAATCGAATTGTGGTTGTTCCGATTGTGGCGGGTATACTGTTGTCTGTTGAGTCGCAGAAGCTCCTTTGCTACCATCAGCTTCATCTAATCTCGACCCTATCGCAATCTTCGTCCTTTGAATCTTGCTGCCAGGCTTGGACCGATCCATGTACATCGCATCGACAGAGCACGGTATGACCCACGTCAACTTGTCCTCCTTCATAGGTTCTTCTAGGGTCTCGTAGGTCAAATAGTTGACAAATCCATTGATGAATGTTGATTTCCCAACACCTGTCTCAGCAAGGATGAGGATATTGAGGTAATCGGATTGCTTCAAGCTCTTGAGCTTCTGGAGTAACTGAATCGCGTTATAGTTTTCGTATCCGGGTCTGTGATTATCGTTCTTGCACTTGAAATTGTAGTAGCTCCAGAGAGATCGACCCCAGTCGCAGTCAACATAATCGTCCGTAAATCCAAACTCGAGAGGTGCCAGGCATTTGGAACATAGCCAGTCACACAGAACAGTCGGGTCGCAATGACTTCCAGGGCACGCCAGTTTGACAAAACGGCGCTTCAATGGTTTCTTCGTGGGACCCTTCGTCTCGGGTCTCTGCCGTGGGTATCTTGCGAGGCATTTGTCCGCAAAGAAGTTTCTCCGTTCGAGTGAATCGCTCGCACCCTGCTGACATTTATGGTAATGCAATATATGTGCCTTCTCTAAAGTAGTTCTGCTTGCATCGCTGTCCACTATAGCAACGAGAATTCCTTGCCTGTGTTCTTGGAGAATTTCCACGAAATGCCCAGAGTGCCAAGCAATCAGTTTTGAGAATTCATTGCTGCTGGCCTAAATAGTGGGTGAGAATAACAAGTTAACTATATATTAAAGTAATGTTTTTTAAATGTTACCGCTGATTCTGGAGGGCTTTGCTGCTCCAGAAAATAGCTCCAGAAATTGAATGAGAAAATAGAAAAGGGACGGCATAATGCGGACGTCAAGCGGCTACCAATTGTGTCTGAGGCTCTGCAGTGTGTTGTTGTAGCTAGAGTTAAGGTGCGGTAGTATAAATCGGATTGTCACAATTGCTAAGCTTTAATATTTTAGTATAACCTTTGGTATTTAGTTAGTGTAACGTAGGCGATAATAGCCAATCCTACAAAGAATTTCATCCTTTTATAAAGACCGACATGGCTCCGCCTATTTCTTGCAAGCTCGCTTCAAATCTGTGTGGATCCAAAAGAGCTCCCGACAGCCCATCTAGCAAATCCAAGATTCTACAGGAGCAAACAAAAAGCATTCCAATGAGTCAAGTCCTGTGTAATGACTGTGGGGTGCAGTGGCATGCACAGCCTCAATATCGTGCTTAGCACGAACATCGCACTGAACTGAGCAGAAAAACTTAAGTACAGATACTCCGTGCTGCGACCATGCAGCTTTTCATTCTCACCTTTGCTAGGTATATTAACGCCCAGAACCCGCCACGATGCCTTTGTTGTTCCCACGCCTGCCGTTTGACCAAGCTGTTGGCCTGTTTGGCTAGAGTTGAGTAACCCCATATTCACAGCCAGCATTACGCGAGTGATATTTGGAAAAGAACATAATTACTTTGCGGCGTTGTAACCTATGACTAATTGCACAGCCGTCGGCTCAGCGATTCGTCTAATCGATTCAGCTTTCATGTAAGAAAGTTGAGCAGACAAACATGCTCCATTTGGCATTGGCCCAAGCCTGCGAGCTGAATTTTCAGCCCCGCTTTCATATCGCTCAGAAGGCTTCGTCTTTTGAGGGGAAGTATAAATCGCCTCTCAGACATTGGATTTCACAAACACGGCTTCAAAATGGCCCCCAAAGGCACGCAAAAGGTTGCAATCCTTCGTTGCAAATCAGCGACAGCTCAGACGAGCCGCATGATGACCAATTCTACAAGAATCTCTTCTTCGGCCGAGGCACTCGAGCCTTGAACGACTACTACATCACCGCATCAAACGGGACTGTCAACTTGGGTGATGGCAAACTGTTTCCCTGGAAATCTGTTGGCAAAACACGAGCTGACTACTTCGCGAGCTACCCCTCACGACTGGATCGAATTAATGGAGCAATCCAGGCTCATGGCGTCAAACCTGCTGAATATAACCTGATCTTTGCCGTATTCAACGCGGGCACCGGCAATGCTGGCACCTGGGGTTATTACCCTCGTTGGACCGGGCGAGCTGGAGACAACCTGGCTTGCTCATGAAGCTGGCCATCAATTTGAGCTCAATGACTCGTACGATGAAAGCGATCGCTTGGTTCAAGGGAGTACCACACCTGGATGGTATTGGTTTGAGCACGACATTATGAGCGTAAGGAATGTCCACAGCATATTCGATCCCGACTACGTAGCCAGAGGCCCTCTACTCTGCGCTGCCAGCTTAGATATGCTCGGCTAGATCCCGGCGCAGAAGATGTTTACACCTCGTCTGAACAAGCCAGATGTTCAGGACATCGACTTGGTAGCACTGGGCCATGGCGACAAAGTGCCCTGCTACCTTTTTGTTCAGACTGGATCTTTCCTCCTAGAGTTCCGCATCAAAGAGGACTGGGACGACGGCATCCCAAAGCATTGCATACTGGCAGCGTATCTTTTCTCAGAGGGTAATAACGCAAAGGCCAAATGGAACGGCGTCCAGAAATGGGATCCTGAATGGTTACCCGGCATGTCTTTTGGACCTTCAGATGACGAAATGATGCTCGGTGGAGGAGTTCGGATTGACATCTTGAGCTTCGACGTGCCGATCAAGAAGGCTCGGCTTCGAGTCACCACTAGACCTGCTGTCCATGTACCGGTTCCCATCAGTCATCCAGGACGGATCTTCGGTGGAGCGGCTGTTGATGGAGGTGGATGGATCCTGGTCAACGGTAAACTGATCAAGATACCGCCCAGGAGTCCGGTGATGGGTATTCTGAACTATGCAGCAATTGTCAGCCAAGTGGAAGAGACATTGACTGGATCGGTGGAGAGGAGTATAGGAAGCCAGATGTGTAAAGAAATTGCAAGCCTCGCTGATAAGGCGGCGAGGGAGATTGCAGATGAGTGATAGTGTTGCCTTGGATCGCTAGGTTGGGAGACTTAAATCATGTGACTAGTCGATACTAAAAGTTATCCTAAATTACTATGGCTTGGAAACTACAAAATGCGCTTTACGGTATCCCTGCGACTTTGTGCCTAGCTTGACTACATCTAGCTTAACGCGAGGCTATACTCACTTTTGACAAGACTGCGAAAGAGTGTATGCTGCACGGCTGCAGGGAAGCTGGTTTCGCAAGATACTCTATCTGTTTCGTTGCACGACAGCCTGGAACTACCTATCCGCGAAGCGCGAGGATGCTACGATTCCTTATGTATGCAGAAGATTTAATGAGCATAGTGATAAAGAAGGCTGCAAGTGCTGGTCTTCAGTGTGTCGTCCATGCAGTGGGAGATTCTGCAATTACGCAAGCAGTCAACGCATTTTCTGCATCAAATAGCCTAGGAAATAGATATCGAAGTAATTAAACTTATACTAGTCATATATTAGGCTCCTTAGCACATGAGCTTCTATTTGCGATGTTCATCCTTTTAATTCCACTGCATTTTTGGATAGCAGGGATCCTAAATAATAGTTAGATCATAGCTCGGTAACTTTTTTCCTAACGTAAGTGGCAGGAGGACATTAGCAATACTTACATTATCAAAAAAAGGTATGTCATCAGGATCCCCATCCTTCCAAGTTTTAAGGTTATGCCTCCTCTTGCACCAAGCACAGCGAACATTGCCATTTATACTAGGCGCTCTAGTGCCACAGGGGCACCAAAACTATGTAATTCAATTAGCACATGTTTCAGGGTTTCAAAGTTCAAACCCACATGGAAGTAATACTTACAGCTCTAGATTGCTGGTGATCATGAAGCCACATGCCATTGTCTCGGTCGCCGTCGAAATCCCATTCCCCCTTTGTCCGAGTCAAGTAGTAGTCGGCATCTAGCTTGTCTTCTATGTTCTTGCATCGAAGGCATATCCAGCGAGTATACTGATCACAGTCGCAGTATACGGAAAGGGATATTGGAAGATTGCGCTCGATCTCTGGATCACATGTTTCGCAATAACATATAACAGTGTGACTTTCATAGGCAGGATCCAAATGTGGCCTTCGACACGCTTTCCATCCGGGAAGATCTCGCACCCTCGGCACCCATCGACATTCCTAATAAATGACTCAATTAGCATTCTATCTCGCGAAACCATTGTAAAAGACGCGACCAACTTCGCAGACATTGACCCCACACTTGAGACATGGAAGCGCATTTACAGCGTCACAATTCAAGTTCCACACGCGAACTTCAACCTCTTCGTCGTAGTGAGCTTTCCTGCCATCCCCAAATACATAATCGTCAGGCCCCAAGGCGTAGCGACCCGAAAATTCCTGACGGGCTTCGAGCCCATATCCATCACACAGAGCTTCGGATTTTAAGTGTTCAAAAATACTCTCAGATTTGCGAATGAGTGAATAAAACTGTGAGCATGTTGCTGCAAGGTGAATGAGATCACGTGTGCTGAGAAACTGGGATGTTAGCTTCAGGATTTGGTATTGCGACAATAAAGGGGCAAGGCCGCCCATATCGAGCTGAAATGCGAAGAAAGAAGGTTTTAAAAGGGTTGTTGATGGACTAGTATATCAATTGAATCTTCGTTAAAGTGCGGCTGCTAGGTTGTAGAAAAGACAAGGGACATTGCTTTTGTATGGTAAGTTGCCGAGGCACGTGAGGTGTGGTGGGTTCTGTGGCTATGTTTGTGGATCGCTTAAGGCCTTTCGCTTCGGCCAAGGTTATTAATAATAAACTTTATCCACAACTGTCCCAGCCACATCTCTTCTGAGCATAAGGCGGCCCTATCAATTAGCTAGCTCCTTTGTCTACTCTAAAAGATCGCGGCGGAGCCTCCTTATGGGCCTGATAATGATGAATAATCAAATCTAGGGTTCCTTCCTCCTCACAAACATCCATTTTCCTTCAGCCTCTCATACCTGGATGCTCGAATAAGCCACCATGCATTGCGCTACAGGATCCTGGCACAATCTCGCCTCCGCAAAAACAATACGCCGGAGCAATCAGGCCCACAAATAGAAACCATTCTTCAGGTCCGGATTCACGGCCCTTGTCCTGTCCCGTGTTTGTGGATCGAGAATGGATATTCTAAGGCTGTACAAAAAATGGTCCGCAACTATCGCATTCACGTACGATAGATCGCGATGTGGCACAGTTGGATCTTCCTTCTCTACCAAATTTGGATTTCTCACTCCACCCATCACTTTTGGCGACAGTGCCTTCAAGGTGATAAGAGAATGGAAATAGTATAAATCTAAAGATATTCGCGCTCTATATTGCAATACCATCAGCTTCCAACTTACAGTACTCGACTCATCAGCTATAATCTCTTCATTTCGTTTCTTTAGCATCCATTACCTTATTTATCTGACCGATATATTTTTGAACGTCGCCATCATGCATTTTTCTACCCCAATCTTTCTCGTCGTGTCTCTGGCTTCTCTGCTGGTACAAGCAACCAGAGGTCTCAACCCTATGTTTGGACCGGAAAGCAAAAACTGGATGGAGTACAAGAGCGGCGTTTTTTATGGCCAATATCAGGTGGCTAAAGACCTAACCCCAAAAGAAATGGCGACATTTCTAGGGTGGGTCGCAGACGATTTGATGACGATGCTTAAACAACCAAGCAAGTATGCTCCGGGCTTGCAGAATGTGCCTTATGCCGTCTCGGCATATATGGGGAATAAGGGTGTCCTTGCAGTTGCGGCCTCAGGAAACAACAAACATGCTGAAGAGAACGTCCAGAGCATCCTCGGGAGTAAATTCAAAGGTGGAGAAAGCTTGGCGTACCTCTTGCCAGGCGGCAACAACAACGACAAAGGTACTATTATGGGAGCTTGCAGAGACAGATGCACCCCGTTGCTTGCCAAGCATGGAGTTACGGATGTCTTCCCTCAGGCCAAGGCGAAGCGATCCCACGCGAGGGACACTGCTCTAACAGAGGCCTGAGGAAAGGTGGAGACACAGAGCATGGAAGGTTAAGAGGAAAAGAAGTGGGCTGGGTGGGCCGGCTGGATAGAGTGTTATGTTTGAAATTAGTTGGAATTGGAACACAGGAAACAATAGAGCAGGAGTATAGGAGTATGGAAAGGGAGTAAGGAGTAAAGGCAATGTTTTCTTTCGTCAATGGAACCGTATATCTTGATTGTGGTCTTGCGTTTTTCTTCATGTGACACCTATTCCTTGGAAATGTCTGCATACATTCAATACTTTGTTTTGACAGCACAGGAGTTATCGTAAATTATACGTAGTTTAATTAGGACAAGCACCTTATAACGAACGACCTAGCTTATTTAATTTGCTTACTGTTGCATTATACTGAATACGTATTCACTTTGTATTACTTAGTAGAAACAAAAGCATAAAAATAAAAGTTGAGCACGCCATCTGTCACGGCCCTGGCCGTATCTCGCTTAGAGCCCCTTTGGGCTCGGCCCCTGACACCACGGGGCCTCGCTTACACTGGCCCCTGGCCAGTCTCCTGTATATAAAACGCTGCTTTCCTTCCTTTCTTCGATCTGTAGCTTGTTCTTTTCGTTATAACAATTTACAGCCGCTCACACTTTTGAGTCCTTCTCCCTGAGATCTATGGATCGAGATCCCTGTTCGCCTTGAGTTGTTACATCATCCCGCGTTAAAGTTCTTGTCGGATCACTCTACCTGTGGCAACACCACGTCTTTACGTGGATTGCTTAGGTTGAATGTGATTGATTGTTGAAGGTTGAATGGAGGAATGAGGATATGCCCCTTCCTGGGTCATGTGACTCCACCACATGACCTGTCCCCCATTCAATGGCTAATCTACGTACAAACAGTTCTAGTTGGATACTACAAATTAATAATAGTATTACAAAGCTTATCAGCTACGTTAGTTATAACTCAAATACTGCTTCATTTATTAAAAAGCAACTTTAACCAGTAGGACCAGTAAAAATTATGCGTTAAATATTTGTTCCCCAATTGTACAGTCTGCTTTGGAGCAATCGGCTGAAGGATAAACTAAGGAGCAAAAATAATAATCTTTGTCCCTACGTGGAGAGAAACCAACTGTGCTGAGACAAATTTATTGTTCAAAGTTTTTAAATTTTATTTCTGCGAGCATGCAAACTTATAGCTAGTATCTCGTGTTTTTTAGCCGCTTTTTCACAAAGATTCGGTTTGCAGTAAAAAAAATACCCCGGTTGTAGTTATGCTGTCGATCGCTTTGTCGACAGCGCCGAAAGCCGCTTCTGCTGTTGCATTTTGCTTTATTATAGCTATCGGCCTATTTTCGAGTTTCGAAGCTACAGCACAAAAGTGTTATCAAGAGAAAATTCACCTCCAAGTTTTGAAAGCCCAAAGCATAAAAAAAACCTGCATGCCGAGTTATCAGGACAAAAAGAAGGCACACAAGCGCCAAGCGAATTTGCCGCTATTACATGATGTCGTATTAGCAGTCACGCTAGTCTATTATATTATACATTATACAGAATTCATGTAAAGTGTAGTGTTCTTCTAGGAATTTCTATAAGCAGCCACGTGACTGCTCTCGCTCTGCTTTGAGCTGCCATCCAATCGTTCCGATCCCCCCTCCATCACCGTAGTAAGTTATGAACGACCGTGCCAACGAAGCCATCGCAGGGGCCTTTCTCCCGGGAGAGCCTCGAACATACGATTCCATATCAAAATGCAGGGGAGCAGGTAGGTCCGCTTCATTGGGTATTTTCGCCGCTAAAACGGTTTTCATATGAACATTTTTCACAACTGAGCCTCACTGGGTTGCCAAGCACTGCCTACTTGTCTAAACTAGTTTTGGTGGCTTTCCTGGTCACAGGTTAAGTAGCGCCTGAGTTTAATGTTGTTATGTGGTTAACTGGGGTGGGGCGAGTGCAATCGATGCGTAAAGCAACACACACACACACATACATACACCGCAATCAACTGTAATTACGCCCATGTTCACGACTATAGGAGTGAATAGAGCACTACTTCGCGATTAATGTTGCCAGTCTGACATCTCCAGCCTCAAGTACCCCTTTCCTCTGAAGAATTCCTTAATCCATCCCTCTTACAATTCTCCATCGCCGATCACCTCCTGATCAGTGTCATCCAAGCGCGCTTCTCCTGGTGCCTGCTGATTAATGTCATCCAAGCGCTCATCTCCTGGTGCCGCCGCCGCCGCCTTCTTGCAATCAGCAACCTTGACCTCTTTACAGACATTCGGTCCCGCATTCTTTGGATCGCACAGAGTATCGGCGGATCTACCCGGTACGACAGCGACACGGTGTTCATGGCCAGAGACAGGCCACTTCATCCGCCACTGCACCTTGACGTTGTCGTCATCTGCGCCATCTGCCTTATACCCAGGCCTCGTCAGACACATCGTCCCGTACGGCGTCGGCGCACAAGAAGTGGTGGGATGGCACAGGTTCTTGCCAGGTTGCGGAATGCAGGTGAAGCAACCCATTTGATTAACAGCCACAGCGACCCTTTGGATGAAGGTGTTGCCGCCTGGCGTGCCGTTCAAAAGGAAGCGGACGAAGCATTGAAGGGTGACGTTCTGGGCAGCGTCGTCGGCAACCTTCACCGTCTCGTGGAAGGTGACGACGGCGCCGCTACTCACTTTGGTCTCAGTCGGGGCGAATTTGACGGTTAAGCCCGCGTCGCAGGAGACTACGTCGGGTTTGACGGTAACATCGAGATTCTTCAGCCCGCTGACAATTGCATTGGTAACCGCATCGACGGCGGAGTCAATGATGATGCCACCCGTGGCGGTAGTCACCTTGGTGGCCTGGCCTTGCTTGTCAAGCTGTTTGTTTCCGACGTTAACGCCGATGACGCGGATGGCTTCTTTATTCAGGGCGGCGATGGTGTCGCCGTCCAGGGTGTGTCCGTTGCTGGGCTCGTGGCTAGGCGCGTCGCTAATGAGAACTATGATCCGGCTACTACCCTCGCGAAAGGTGACGGCACCAGTGGAGAGCTGAAAGAGCGCATTGATCCAGTCCTCGGCTTCATCGACGCCGAAGCGCGCCCTCAAAGAGTTGACCGCGTTCTGTAGGGCCAAAGCGTCGCTTGTCAGCGCCTGGTCCACCTGGAATCGGTTGGGGTCTCCAAAATCGCCGAAGCTGGTCACGGCAAACTGGGCGTTCGGCTGCACCCTGCTGACGTCGGAGATAACATTGACTAGGTTCGTCTTAATGTTTTCTATAGATCCACCCATACTGCCAGTGACATCGATCAGGAGTACCACATCCGGTTTTGGTAGGATCTCTGGTGTGGTAACGACCTTGTCAACGTTGAACGACGTACCGGGATCGGCATCCTTGCTAACCGAGGCCGGCGAAACGCCCGGGTCGGCGAGGACAGATCCGAGGAGGGCGAAAGCCAGGGCGGCGGTGTTGGAGAAGCGCATAATGAAGGGCTCGATGGGAGCTTGGAATCGGGGTGGCGGATATGGGAAGAACAAGAGAAAGTGGCTTGGCGGTACTGACAAGCACGAGGGGGAGTCAACCGGAAGGGAGATGATGGTTCTTAAGCTGGGGCTCCCTCTCGTTTTGTATTGTGCTCGATGTCTGCCTCGCTGTGACAGACTTCAAAGTGCTGGTTGGCCATTCTCGTGGGCTGTATGTTATACGCGGCTAGCCTTGTTAGGAAATCTGGGTGGTTCCAGCAGGAGCTGAAAAAGATTGAATGCGAGCTATCGGTTGCTCTGCAGACTACAGCTGTACGGGTGGTTATCCGGAGGCTACCTTGGCGCTGCGCTATTTTAACTACCAGTCAGAAGCTCATTGCCGGAAAGCTCTTCCATGGAAGATTGGTCGGCAGGCTCTTCAATGGCGGGTTTATATGCGGTAAGCTTCAGCTTTCTTGGCAGTTTGCCCGTTCTCTTATTTACGCCACGCAAAGCTTTATAGGATCATTTCGACCCAGACGCCAGTCAACCAGACCTGTGGAAACATTTGAATTCAAAAGTAGTCGGACAAGGACTACCTACTCGTTTATTCGAGCCGACAGTGCGATTTTGAACTGCAACAACACGTACTTGTTCGTCCCACAAACTCGTTCAATTCTCATAGCTCCCTTACTTCGACATGGAGCACACGACAGACGCGCAATATCTTGCAGATATGCGGTTCTACCTGCTCAATAATATCGTAAGCCATCACGCTTTGGTAAGATCTACTGAATTGTGCTGGCGCTCGTCTTGGGAAACACGCCATGCAATTTTGGGCTTCGCTTATTTTGCCAATCATATTTTCTGACGTGTCCGAATGTTTAACAATCGTCCAGCCAGGGCAGCTCGCAGAATAGCAGTTTGACGCATTTCTAATAGTTGATACTTCGAATTCATTTAGGTGGAGTGGCCAGTCGCAGCTACCTTAGCAAGCTTGAAGGAGGAGGGGGTTTCACTCCTTCGTCCTTCCTTCAGCTTTGTTATCACCCACAAGGCTGTCAAGCCATCAGCCTCTGATGGACGAGAGGCTGGGAAGACTGAGCCCGGCCCGACGAATGTACCCGAACCCCGCCGCCGCCCCCGCAGCCACGGCTGCTGAGGCTACCTGAACACTCGGCCTGGTGGCGTTGATGTTCCTGTAAGGTCGGCCAATTTATTACCTCAACACAAGCTCATGAGGTCCAGACACGGCGAAAGCCGGCACACCTGTGCGCTTGCAGCCTTAGGCATAAAGAGATTGCTATGACTCAAGCATACCCCAGTGGTAACATAATGCTTGGTTGTGCGATCAAATGTTTACGATACTTTTCGCTTTGGTTGACTTCAATATATATTTTGGGGCCTAGACTGCCAAGTGATAAATGAGATGAAGGTGCGGCAGGCCCTAAAACATTACTACCGTCATGCAGTCTTGTCGCTAATAGTCCTGTTGACCTTAAGGCTATGATTGGAGAGAGACGGAGGAGCCACCCGGTCCTATCTACAGGACGATTGAGACCCCCGATGCGGCTCCTTGTCAATCCCCTTGGGAATAATTGGAATTAAGCAAGAGAGCTGAATGGATACCTGAGATTAAACCAAGAACGGAATATCCGGGTACAATGTTTCTGCCGTCATCTCTGTCCAAGGTGAGATCCTTTGTGTAACTAATTAGTTGGGTTGAGGCTTCCACTCTCTATAGTTTCGTGCGACGCTTAACCCTAATCCTAACCCTAATTCGTGAACGGTAATTATCTTATTCTTGACCTAGACTACTTTATTCTGATGCAACATTACAAAATATGCTTGAGGAGTACAGCAATGAGGAAGGGTCTGTTGGTGACACATCTGTCAAGCAGCAGGTAGAATCGTTATCGGAGAACGTGGATGGATGATGGCTCGTTTTGCTCTTCTACGGATATGTAGGCTGTTGTAGGGATTGGTTGGTTGCTCTGAAAGTGCTGGCGGTATTTTCGTAGGGACCCCGGCGTAAGATGCGGGGTTACTTGTTAACGTTTGAGCAGGCATTTGGCCCAAGAATCCAAATCAAAACGGTTCCACACTTATTGCAGTCCACGCCTGATATGCGATCATCCGATAGCAAATTCATCCCGATTTCACTGGTCCAATACCTCGGGTCCCTCTTTATATTCTGTCAATCCTGCAGTGCGGTGCGTTGAAGTGATCATTAGAACTAAGCGGCCAACCTCGACGCTGATGTCTTCGTACATCATCGCTCGTGCAGGCTTCGAATACAGACCCCTGATCGAAGAAGATGCAATCAGGTTGTTACTCTTACAGCCTTCCCAAGATGTTTCAAGTCCAATACAATGTCTCATCGAGCACTCAACCCTCTCGCAATGGGAACATGAACTCATAGACCACTACACAGCATTGTCATATGTCTGGGGGAATCAAAACGACACCCGCATAATTTTCGTGGAGGGAGGCTCGGTACAAGTAACCGCAAACCTCGAATCAGCCCTTCGATATCTGAGAGAACGGGAGCGCGGGCGGGTCTTGCGTCTTTGGGCAGATGCGCTTTGTATCAATCAGGCCGATGCTGACGAGAGGAACCGGCAAGTACAGCAGATGGGTGCTATATACGCTGCTGCTCACCATACCGTTATATACCTTGGTTCGTCAACACCAAAGATCGACTTTGCGTTTGAGACGCTTCAGCTGTATCAACGTGGGGAAATACTTCGCAATTCGAAGAAGTCTCTCGCGAACTCGAGTCCTGAGGAGGTGCGCAACATCTGGAGTATACTGAAATCCGATGTTTTGGTCCGGCCCTGGTTCAACCGAGTTTGGGTCTTTCAAGAACTTGTGCTGTCTCATGACCCTTGGCTACAATGTGGCAGTAGACGAATGAGATGGGATGATTTCTGTGAAATCTCTTCCGCTATCGGGAGGCAAATTTTTTATGCTACCACCCATACCCCGGGGCCAATATCGGTTGACGAAACACCAGAACTTTATGTATTACAGTCTTTACAAGAGATGCAAGCTAGGCGTCGTAGGTATCATTACGCTACAAAGTCTGATGACTATGATGACTACGACAATTCTCTGCTGGACTTACTTTCACTAAGAAGAGGACTTGGTGCGTCAGATGCGAGGGACCTTGTCTTTGCACATCTAGGCCTTGCATCTGATTACAGGAGAGATCCGAAGGTGTTCGGTGTCAATTACGCCTTAAGCATCCCACAAGTGTTTGCCGAAGCCGCTCGCTACATTATCGAGCAGAGGGATGGCTTAGACAAGGTGATCGAGCAGATTTTGGATGTCGAGGTTTCAGATCGGCTTCTGGATCTACCTTCTTGGACACCAGACTGGACCATAGCAAAACCTTCTAGAAAATCGCCTCCAATTTGGTCTAATCATGGCAGCAAGTACCAGTCTAAAGAGGTCCCGTCTTTTACGCCGTGGACTCAAATACCCATGCGACTTATTTTGCGAGGATGGCGTGTTAGTGCTCTAGACAGATTAAGTGACACCCTGTCATATACCGAATATTCTCCTGATGAGATTAGAAAGGCCTGGGTAGATGTCTTTGATTGTTCAGGTTACTCTGGGCCCCTCGAAGCTCGGAAATGTCGAGCGATATTCTCGAGCCTCTACAGCGCATTTCTACAGACTATAGGACTTGATCTACACCACCGTAGAGTCTCTCCTTCAGTCAGTATACCGCAAGATGATATGGACTGGGTCAACTACTATCGGTATGGTGGACTCAAGGTTCTGGATGCTATGGAAGTGGACAATGGCTCGAAGTGTGGAAGTAGTATTGGCCTCCATCCAATGGCTCTGATGAGCCTAGTGGTTTTAGGACGGTGTTGTTTGCCGGAACCCAACACTTGGAAACCAGAGGAACCAGAGATTGATTTAAGTAGTCTAATCCAGGACGCTCAGGTTCTCGATAGCCATCAGCTTGGTCTTCTGGACTCACATTTGCAGTTTTCAAGGCTTTCATTTGGGTTGTTCCCGAGTTGCGTTAAGAGAGGTGATAGGATCTGTGCCTTCCCAGGTTTTCCGAAGATGTATGTCTGTAGGCCTGTTGAAAAACATTTGGATGAAGATAATGGTAATCATTTTATTATTGTTGGCGAATGTTATGTTGACAACGAAACCTATGCCCATTTCGATCCTTCGGGACTAGAGGAATCGCAACTGGAGGATTTCATTTTCGTTGACTGTTGAATGCGGAAGGGCGGCTAGGATTGAACTACAGCAGGATATCTTTCGTACGAAACGCTATTGCTCGACTGCACTTCCGATGTGAAAGCATATACACATAGCTTATATTATTCCGGCCCCCGAGGGACTTCCAATATCGGATTTAGCATTAATCTACTCACAGAAAGGTTGCTAAGGACGTCATGTTTCTGTCCAATTCGTCATTCCATATTTAGTAGGAAGGTTTGACTCTACCCGCTGAGCGAAAATAGGCTAGTGGCTAGAGATAAAGTGGAAGCACAAAACACTTTCCTCGAAGAGCTGACGGGTCTACAGGAGTCGAAATATAAGAATTATGGTTGCAAAAAGGTTATTAACAGGTGCGTTGATTGGGAAGAATACCAGTTTGCTCTCTGTATCTAATCCTAATCCTGCTTGTTAGGGGACTCTGGCTCTTCATGAATAATACCATTAGAATCACCATGTTTGGCTTCATGGAGTTGAACACAAGTTCTCGTGCCATATGAATAGACCAACTAAAAGTGCCGGCCGAAGAACCACCAAACACCGGCACTATTGCTGATTTAAGACGAACATCTTCTACTCCTGGCTGGACCTATAGAGAACCTCCGGCTCCCCAACCAAAATAGTTGTCTTTTTGCGAACGTCATCAATATGGAACCCCTTAACATCTACAAACAACCTGTGAATATATACAACGATATTCTAACGGTATTGACTCTCACGTAGTGTCTGAAGTTTGTTCAAATACTGTCAGAAGTGGTATTTAAAAAAAAGCCTCTAAATAAAACAGAGCTTTTTGCTGGCTTTTAGTGGTATCCTAGATATTTTCCGGCCAGCCGACCAAGAGGACAAGTTTGTTTACGGTAATGCCACTCTGAGCGGCTTACTTTGGCAGCTCTGACACAGAGTGGCCTCGAGACAGCAAGTTAGTCATTAAAGGAGCCGATGTTTTCCTTCAGGTCAAGCCACCTATACTTTATTATCGCCTCACTAAACCCAGTGTTGAGTGCTATGGTGCAAGGTAATGGTGCTCAACCAATGGTGTAAGGCTAGATGGAACGTCGGGTAATTGATTTAATCTATCACTGCCTGGCTAGCTTTGTTTGAAAAGGTGTTCTAAATATACATTCAAGTGATTTACCACCCCCCTCAATAGGCAACATCAACAAACTCCCGGCATAGCGACCACTTACCACAATGTTATTTACTATTGGGCGAGAGATTTCCGGTTGAGGTTTATTGTTGAAGAAGGAACCACTGATCATTCCTCCTTATTTACATCACTACTCGACAGACTCTAATTGAATATCGGGCTCACGAAGCTCAAATCCCTGATTAAAATACAGGCGAGGGGCAACTCTGGTTGAAGATGGTGCGCCAGGGAGATGACTTCCCCGCTTCGTCCAGTGGTTGTTCGGTGACGAATCAAGGTTGCGATTCAAGTTTTCATCAATCATCCTATAAAGTTGCGGTGCCTTCAGAGCAGCGGCCTTGGCAATATACAAATCCCACCTCCCCTTTACGAATCTACCTTCACCTTCCAAACGTGATAATCTCGGAATAGCAAGTAGCATGGCGATTGACCAAACAGCAACGAAGCTGATCGGAACGGCAATGGCCACCTGGAAGGAAAATGTCGTGGTTGCGGCACTACTTAAAACAAAATTTCCAGCCCCGGGGAGCATGCGCCCTCGTGGGTCAAGAAGAGCGTTTTGGGTTCCTTTGCGGTCATCAAACATTGTAGTCTCACGAAATATATCCCGGGTAGAGAGAAAAGCCGCCAGGATAAGTCGTGTGATATCTGCCTCGAGAGTTGATGATTCTGCATCTATATATCCACCTCCTGCAGAGCCCGTATAGGACTTAAGCGATCCGACACCTGCGGAGAGACCAAGAGATACCAGTATCGGAGCTCCAATGCGACTACTTAATATCCTTTGTACGCCCAAGGTTAAGCTGGAAATCTCAGTGCTTGGGTTCTTGCAAAGACCATCATAACAAAAGAGGCCTTCTTCCCAGCATGACAGTACTGGCCGTCCAGCTTTGACCCTGTATCCTGCCCCTCTTTTAAAACTTTGGCCAGCCTCAGGTGTTTCCGTAAGATACCACGGATCTGTGCTTGCCGTATAGCTGGCAACATGCGAGGTGGACGCGATAAGCGAGAAAGATTTATTCGAAACTGTGGGATCGTCTAACAGACTCGGATGAAGAAACGCACTGAAAGCAAGTATTCCGCTGGCATTTGGTGAGCTATTACCAACTACAGGTATACCGAGGTTTTGGTAGCCCCAAGGCCAGTACTCATCCAAGGTCGAGTTATTTCTTGAGCGTAACCAGTTGTATTCTGTGTAGCAGCTCCCACGGATAGTGTATGTTGGCTGGAAATGTCCCTGCAGGCCAAAATCTTGGCCGGTTACGTTGTAGCCGTAGTCGATGCGAGAGACTGGTCGGGTTTCATCACTCCCAGAAAGGAGAGTCCGCTTCACACTGACGCGGGATCTTAACGTGAGTTGAGTGACAGCTTCTACGCTCCCGATTGCACGGAGTGCTGGTGCTGCATATAAAGAAGATATTTTTGATACTGTTGAAAATGTCACGTCTTCAATGAGAGGGAGAAACACCGCGTCAGGATGCACCGGTGCTACTGATCCAATAGTAAGTGAATATGGCAAAAAAATACTGGTCGCAAGCGCCCCGATAGCAATAGTGGCCGATGTGCCGAAGAGACAAATTCCGTATCCAAGGTCCCACCAATAACTTTTTCGGGGCACAACATCCGATGACGGCGTTGTTCGTCTAACCGTTAACCGTGCAAGGTACGATAACATTATCATTGAAGCCGCCCATGGGTCATTCGCATTCCAGAAAGCTACAAGTCCAAGGTATCGAATCGGTCTCTTACGCATAGGAGCAAGCGATAGAATGATACAGGAGACGACCTGCCATAGACCTACGAAAAGAAACTGAATTAATATGGTATAAGCTGCGATAATGGTAGGTGCGACAGATGAAGGAGTTGCAAAAGCACGTTTTCCACCTGGCATTGAAAAGCGGGTCCATAGCATGTATGTATTCGACTGCGGATCCGTATATGAGTCCATTTCATTGGTTATAAAGCTTCGATGGTTTTATATGAAAAAAATCGCATACGAGCCAGTTTCTTGAACAAAGTGCTGAAAGGAAGAAATTGAAGGGATAAATACTAAAAGCAGAACTCTCTATCTCCTAGCAAGCTAGTGGCAGATATGTAAGAGATGTAGTAGAGCCAAGCACGCCACCAAGCTGGCACAGCAATAGGAAGCCTCGGGGGTTTTTCTCTAATATTTCTCACCGTAACTGATTCTTCAGCAATCTGTTCTGGCTTTCCGCTTTTGCTAGGTGCCAGTATCTAGTGTCTCTTGGTCACAACTTTTGCAGAGAGGAGGTGCTTGAAATTGGTCCAGGCACGATGGCTTGACTTTCTACTGGCTGGGAGGGGAAGCAATACATCTTCAGAGCCAATTTTATCTCCTGAATTGATGCTCAACCCAATTAGGGTACGATCTGGCGGACTCTCAGCCGTGCTGATTGGCCTGGCACTTTGCACAGTGTTGATAGCTATCAGCCTCGAAGATGGCGGGAGCAACTCATTCCTGGTAGAGAGCAGAGCTGGCCGAATTCAACCAGCCACTTGTTTTTCTTTTTTTTTTCTCTGGATGGAAAACACAAAGAGGTGGTGATTGTTGCTGGCGAACGTCTGGTCGCGCTAAGGTCGACAACCCGAGCTTGGCACAAGCTTGGCAGGCAGCTAAGAAGGAGTGGCGGCCGCAGACAATATTAAGTCTCTGTGGAGCGTGGCCCCTGCCTTCGGCTCGGACCATTCATCCATGGCCATGCTGGGTCATTTGTTCAAAGCTGTTGTGCAGAAAAGTGGAATTGTATCCCAGAACTCGGGAGACGTGATGCGTCTCATATTTAGGCTCTCCGTCCTTTCAGAGGCGCAAAAGTGCTATCATTTCACATCGCCCTTTGCAGCTCTAAGTCGGCGAGCCCAGTTAGACTTTAGAGGGTGCCAGTGTCTTATTCAATTGTTTCCTTTTTCTTTTCTTTTTTGCGATTCCCCTTTGCCAAGGGAAATCAAACGAAACACGGGAGGCGACATGCTAATGTGAGAACGCAACAAGGGGAAAAAGCAAGGATAGAAGGTCTACTAAAAACGAAGTCAAATTTCATCTATCACTCTCATTCCTATTTTAATTACTTACCAAGTTCCTCATTTGCTCACACTCTGCTTAGGATCCTTGAATCTTCCCACCACTATCTCTTCATCGCCACGAAGGTTCATAGCACCTCCCTCAGCGAAGTCCACCTACCCCACGCTTCAATTAAGACACCATCAGCCTCTTCCAAGCCTTGCGGAAGCCCAATTTGGAAAATAACTCAGCGTCCTAGAAAATGAGGCCGTGGTTCAAATTTAGTGCGCCAAGTCGTGCTACTGTGGAACATGCACGACTTTAGGCGGCTGAGACAAGACTTCAGCTCTGTGCCGAGTGTGAGGCTAAACCAAATGATCTCTAAACCTCTCCGATAAGAATTGGTCACGCTACAAGTTATAATATGCCTCTAGATAAATAGGCTCTGCTGTCATTAGCATTTGCTGTTCCAGCTACCATACTAAAGGCCTCCGGCGGTCTGAGCATTGTTCTGCCTTCAACATAACAAAAATGCTGATCTCCCATGACAACGATGTATTTCTTGAATACTTTTAGATGGTTTGCTCCTGTTCTACTTCTTCTATTCCACAGCTACGCTGTTGTAAGTTCTTCCTCGCAGGGTATGTTGGTTCATAATAACAATCCGTCGCTAGGAGGCCACACTCTGCTCCTTATCGAGTGCAGTTTCCATCGAATCTGGTGGCGGTTCAGACTCAACTGATGCTCAAAGAAGCGCTATTGCATCCCTTGGAAGCGCAGGGACCGAGCTACTCGGCGGTGGGGTCAAAAAGCGCGCCGTCGAACCTATGCAATTGGACTGTAAGTGGCAGATCAGCCTCATGTGGCTTAGGATAGTAGGCTCATCATCCGTCAGGCACCTCTTCTGAATATTGCCTCTCTGTACAACGAGAAGTCTTCTGCGTGGATCCTTCGTGGGTATACTATGAATCATACCATGTTATTGCTTCTAACTCTTGCCCGCAGTACCCTCGCATATCATGACGCATTTGGCACAGTAGGGAATCTTGTCACCGGAGAATATACTCTCGTGGATGGTCGCCGGGGGAACTTATATGTCGGCCCATTTCCATCTCTAGGACAAAGTTCTCCAGTCGCCTCGACGATACTAGCTACCCCGTCCGTTT
Organism: Chalara sp. BL73; assembly: GCA_918026815.1. Lineage (NCBI taxonomy): Eukaryota > Fungi > Ascomycota > Leotiomycetes > Helotiales > Chalara > Chalara sp. BL73. The sequence goes on along the minus strand of CAKJVC010000150.1, from coordinate 949,924 downwards.
CTATTCCAAAAACCACAGTACCTGTCACTTCATACATTCAATCAACAATGGGAGCAATTAGTGCTGAGATTTCAGCAATTAAATCGAGTTCGCCCACGGTCACTGGAAATACAGCTTCAATGAGGACGTCGGCAAGCACATTTATTTCAACTGTCACGACAGCAAATGCCGCACCACGGCAGGAGCTATTTGCTGGTATGGCTGCTGCAGTTCTTGGAGCTGGCTATTGGGCGGCATAAAATTAAGCCTGCTATTTAATATCATGCCCCGTATAAAGGACTCTTGCTGGCTGCAAAACCCTCACAAGTTCGTTCGTTTCAGGGCATACAATATTACGGAGATCTGAAAGGAGCCTTAGTTAACTCAATGTATAACATCACAATAAAGTATGCCTACAAATCTCAAGAATATCGGAATGGGGGCGCATGGACTTAGCGGCAGCTTTCGGGGGAAAATTCAGAGGCTGACAGCCGGCATTCTGAGAACAGAATAACAATAATTTGCAATTTTATATTATATTATAATTGAAACAGCTAGAAATTAACACAGCAGACTTGGAGGGCTGTTTTAAATAATCGGTACAATTTACAGCGGATTTAGAGATTGTAGGGTTGCGGAGAGACAAAGTAGCAAGAGGCGCAGGCGAAGCCGCCCTGACAGCGTGGCCACCTTCTCTTTCATAGACTGTCTGAGGCTACGGGAAATTTAGTACCTTTAACGGTATCACCGCTAAATTTGCGCGACTAAATATCAATACGCGGATAAATTTGAGTTATTAGATTTGCATAGTTATATCCTCGCCCACCTGTCCGACAGGAGGAGAAATTCTTGTTTTAATCCATCCGTAAACCGGTCTTTCTTATGCACCTGTGCAACACCTATCCCCCTATATAATTTACTCTCGCCGGCGCCTCCATCCTCACTCTCTACAGCAGCAACTGCCAAATACCGATCTGTCTCACTATTCATATAACCAAGAAACATCCTTGTGCAGACATATATCAAAACCAAATCTGTTGGATCTTCTTCTTTCCTATCGAGGGATACCCACCTATCCCCGGCGCCTCTGTATCCAGTCCAGTATAGTTTGGAAGGGAACAAAGCGTCGAATTTTTTGCTTTGAGTAGCTAAACGGGATCGAACATCCTCGGTACGTTGCGGAAACATTTTGCGGAAAAACCGAGCATTCCAGTCATTGTTTAATGCTTCAGATGAGAGATTATTCTTTGGGAGGATGCCAGTTCTGATGTGGGAAGCGAGTATTTCCGATATGGTAATGGCGCGAGCGAGCATAGGGGCTTTTGCTGAGGGAATAAAACTGTGGTTCATGGCTGTTGGAACAGCGGCTAGTCTTCTTGGCTATGCTGGAGCATTTAAGGTGGATACTTTAGTGGACAGGACCTGGGCAGTGTATTCTGCCTGGACCGCGCAGATTACTTGGGTCGTCCCGAGCGTGGGAGGTGCCGACCTCCTCAAGAAGGTATTCTATAGATCCGTCCAGAACAGCCCAGGACCATGATGGCGCGTGAGATATAGTGGGCTGAGTCATGGGTAGCGGCCTATTTTGCGCGAAGAAGAGGAAGCCCAGCTTACTAAGAAACCCATCGGCCCTAGAAGAGTTGTGGAAACACATCTTCGGGGGATGTTATTCTTGAAAGTTAATTGGTTGGGTATTGAAGCACGCATAATTGCTTAACGGTTGATTTCAAAGCTCCTAACCTGAGGGAAAGCTATCTACTTATACAGGACTTCCCGTGAGGTTGAAGTCCTCCGGAGTCCATTGGTCTTTTAATGGTCCCTGGACCGCGTCACATGATCCAAACACCTCAGAACCCCGTGGTTTTTGAATTTCAAGATTACCATAACCAGCTCCCATAGTCCATAGCATTTTCCGGACCCCAAGATTGATTAGGTTACCGCGCTGTCGATCTTATTCACAATGTCACCCACGGGTCCAAAGCCATCTGTGACGTTGAGACCTGCATAGGTACGTCCAATTGTGGTTCAAATTGCACGTTAGCTTCATATTTGCTACAAGATACAAAACCCAAGTCTAGTCTTGAGGGAACGTCTCAAAGTTTGGACATGCGGCAAGGCGCCGATGGCTCCTTTGGCTGATTCTCTACTAATACGCTGCGGTTCCTCTCTTGCGTCGACACGGCAACGTCCAGACCGGGGTTGCCTGTAAAAAAGTTGACGGGCTTAAGGCCTACGACCATCTTTTCGGACGGCATAACAGGCCAGTCTTCGATACGAGGATTGTGGGTCGACCCGAACGTATGCCATACGACGATGTCCTGGTTCCGGACGAGGGACTCGCCCGACGCACCTCGGCGACTTGCGATCGCGGATGCGATGCCGTCCCCGCCGAGTGACTGCATAGTATGCCGGCCGGATGGAAACAGCTCATCGTCCTGATAGCGGGTTACCCAGATGGCGTGGGAGCCAAACTCGGACCGCTTAGAGTGGAATGAACCTGGGCTTGAAAGGAGCATCTGGCTGTACGCCGGAAGGATCTTGAATCCTACTGGAGTGCTGGTGATTGGATTGATCTTGCGCTCGTTGATGATCTTGAATACCCTGGCCTTAGTAAAGTCCAGATCCAGGCCTTGCTCCTGCTCAATGACCTTAGACTTAGTCACATACCCCACGCCGAAGGGATTGTGGATAGCAGGGTTGCCGACGGGCATCGGGTGGGATTCCTCTACCAGTAACGAGTTTGCGTGGCCGTCGATGGCGGGATCGATCCGGAGGCTGAAGAGGTGTTGGTGATACGGAGCCAGGACACCAGGTGCGACGACTGTGCCGTACGGCGGTACTTTATCGCCAATGTTAATTGGGCATGTTGAGAGGATACCCGTTGCGCGGACTTCGTAGTGAATGGACGCATCCTGGCCTAGATGGAAAGCAAAGATGTACTCATAGTTGCTGACGGTAATAATCGTTTGGAGGACTAGGATTCGGGAGCGGGTCACCACGGCGTTTCCGGTGCGGAAGTTAGTATGCTTCCATAGGATGCCGTCGTCTTGCTCATGGCAACAGACGACGTTTGGCATTTTCAACGGCTCGCCTTTGCTCGTATTATGCCAGCCATCGAAGTACTTAATATAACCTAAGCAATCGCAGCCAAGGCGTAGGTTATTTGCGTTAATGCCAGCACCATCATTACCTAAGTCGAATGCGGCCTTTCGGGGATAGGGACAGCGAGGGTCGCCATAAGGTACGAACATCTCAGCTAGCGAGAGACGGTAGAAGAGGCTGCGGCCGTCATAGCGGATATTGTGCAGAGTGAGACCTTCGCGGTAGTTGAAGCCGACTCGCAAGCTCCAGTTCTCCCAGGTTAGAAGGTTACCTTTGCTCTGAAAAGATGGCCCTTCAGGCTGGACGACATTATATGGCTTTGTGGTTGTGCGGGGCGGCGGCCTAAGGTCTGGATGGTATTCGCTCGCCTCGGAGGAGTGAATTCTGGAGCGGTCGAAGGGCAGAGGCTCGTTATGAATGCGTTGGTCAGCTGAGGAGGGCAGTCGGTAGACCTTGGTGACTTGTAGCTTCTCCGACACCTCAGCACACACATCAAGAGGGTAGGCGTAGTAGTTGGCATCGGGGTTGTCGAGCATCCGTAGGTAGAACCAACACTGGCACGATACTGGTCAGTAGTTTGACTTCTGCCAGTGGCCAGGAGGAAGGTTGGGCAAATACTGACCATAGTGGTGCGTTCGGACATGTCGTTCATTCCGTCCGTCGCGTACGCCCACGGCTCGACGCATACGGTAGCCCCAGGAGGCAAGTTGAGCGTCTCGATCTCGGCCCTCACGTGTTCGTCTGCCATACAGGCCTCCTCGACCTCTTTCATATAGCTAGAGTCGATGTAGGAATGCTTGCCCTCCAAGTGCTGCTTCGAGATGACGGCAGACTTGTCGAGGTTGACGATCAGCTCAAATAGCTGATTGGCACTTTGCTTGCTCTTGACAATGACCTGAACTCGGGCGCATCTGGCTGGGGGGTCACTCCATGCTCGCCCGTGACTCTCCCGGTCTAGGAAAGGGAGCATCTCTCCCTTCGGGGGCTCCTTTAAGGTGATGACGCGAAAATTGAGCTTCATGTTTAGGAAATGCGGCTTGACGACGGCCGCGGCCTGGACAGGTTCACACATTTAGCCGTTGTACCCCATAACAAATTGAGTGCAATAGAACCGCCAAATACCTTCGATATCTCCATGGGACCGAGGGGGTCGAAGGGGTGCACTGCGGACGTCATGATGTTTGATAGATGGGCTATCTGGCAATTTGATTGGTGTGGTATGCTCTGTACGGAAAAGTGCTAATGTAGTAAAGAAAAATGCTCGACACCGCTCAAGGGGGAGCTGCGTTCCTACGTATTTAGAGAACTTCAGCGACTGTTGAGGGGTAGGAGCTTGCCTGTGTTTGTTTCTCTGCTGCTCACTTGCTCTTCGAGGTCAATGAATCGAGACTTTCAAAAGCACTCTGGACGGGCTTATTAGAGAGGCTTTTCGGACCACACTCCTCGCTCTGCGCTCTGTGGATACCCTTGTCTTGTACTGTTAGCGCTGGGCCGGGATGTGGACCAAGCCAAGGTATTTGTCGTCTTTTGCTCCAAATGGCATCTTAAGTCGATTCAACTACTAAGAGAAGTCCTAGGCGGGCACAAACCAGAATTCTCTATCTTAGCCCACTTACTGTACGGGGATTATCGGCGGTTTTCAACGCTTAAGTAGCGGCTCGCCAACAACCCCTCTTTTCAACCTCCCACTTTCGCCTCCAAAAGTGTAATATTTCGCTAAGAGAAATTCTAGGCGAAGCCGAGCCTAAGTTTCTAGCATGTCGTGTCACATCTCGGCCGTCATTAACCCTAAAGGAAAGGCTTCAAACAACCGCTCTTTAATCCTCCCTCCAAAGGTATGGTGTCATTGTCGAATGAATGGTTAGACACGGCAACTAATTATTGTCGCCTGACGTGTTGTATTCATCTCTCGTCTATTATCGACTCCAAAGGAAAGGCCGGAGCCAGATCCATCCCTCTATTGAACCCAGCCACCGGGCCGGCATAATTGCATGGATACTATGGACGGTTGCACCGGAACCTGCGACCACAGTTCCTACTATTTAGTCTCGTCAAGTGGCTCGACCTTTTTTACAGTGCTTGAAATCACATCACGTCGTTTGGCGGCTCCAATCTAAACCATATTTCTCGTTCCAACACCCCAGCTAGTAGTTGATAAACATGTCGATGGCACTTCTCTTCAATGTGGGTCTGATACTTCTGACTACGCATGTCAGTTTTTTATAGCAACGATTGTCGCGGTATTATTTTAACAAATTTCTTAGCTGAGCGACCCGGCGCTGTTTCACGAGGCATCTCTATTGACTCGACGATGGGTTCCCTCCCGTTGGGGCCGTTATTTCGACGTGAAAGGCAATTCTATCACTTCTATCACTTCTATCACTTCTATCACTTCTATTACTTCAAAGCGCATACTTGATATCGTTTCTCCCCTCTAATCACAGTTACTATATGCTCAGGTCCCAGCACCGAGCGGAAATTTGTGTCATGTCCGAATAATGAAACCGCCGACATCGATGCCTATATCGAAACCTCTTAGGATGCATTTGTCGAGCATAAGTATTTGAACCCACGCCAACGCACCAAGAAGCTACTAGAGTGGCATAGACTGGTCTCAATTACGCATAATGACATCGGCAAGATAGCTGCTTCAAAACCGGAAAGCCGATGGCCCAAGCGTTTGGTGAGGTCTACTATGCTCTCGGGTTCGCCTGGTGGTTCGCTGGTGAGGTGGAATAGCCACATCAATATCTACATCTAGACCTTATAGGTACTACTAGGCCGCCAGCCTGTAGCTTGTGTTACAATAATATCTGCTTTCTCGTTTCTTAGTATTCCAGTGTAGGCAGGAATCCAGCAGATTTCCATCGATATCTTTCATTTCTGGAGGATACTAATGAAATTGATATTTGTCTGAGAATCAGTTGTCCGAAGAGGAATGCGTTTAGGTGGCTAGAAGGTGGCGTCTTATTTCGCACCCAGGGGTGGTCGTATTGAAAAAATCGTAAATGCACACTGCCCGCTCTGGACCTCCGTCCTGTATTTTATATGTTTCCTGTTGTTCGTTCTCCTCCACGTGTATGTGGTTCTGACCAATTTTTGGCTGTTCCGGGCTAATCCTCGAGAGACACCAATAGAACCTGAGTACGCGGTATCTGACACTGCTTGCTCATGCCGCTGTGGCCGTGACACAGGTTGGCGGCTAGCTGGGCTTGGCGATGCTGGCATTTACAAACATTTAATCTCACCTCTACCCTTTGCAACTTAAAATTACACAGCCTCCCCTCCAGAGACCTGCATATCTAAAGCAAGTCTAGTCCGTTAGCGATGGCTGGTGCGGGACCTCAAGCGGGCGGTACAGACGACAAGTTTGAGCGGCTGCAGGCAGAAGACACTATTGTATCGCTAAACCGACTTTGCACGACATGCGTGCGCTTCACGGAGACCAGCAAGCTCCTCCAGAAGTTCTCTCGCCAGGAGAAGATCAAAAATCTTGAGGAAGAAGTTATGGAGCTCTGCTCGGCTGAACAACTAAAGGCTGGTTACCTCGATGGCTGCCACCTGTGCGCTCTATTCTGGCGGAGGGCTGCCGGCCAACTCCTCTTCCGCAATGACCCAAAAGTAGAGAACCGTCAGCTCGAGGTATCATTGAAGGCGATAGCTAGAGATGCCAGTGGAGAGCACAATACCACGAATCGACTGCTATTCATGTAGAATGTCCTCTCGCTTACGATCTCTGTCAATCACTAACCTTGTTCCAGTGCTGCCACAGGAAGTCTCAAAATCGGGCTCACCATGCCAGGCTACATGAGACCTGGGCAGCATCTACGGTCGATTGAAACCTACCTTGAGACAAGTACGTTCCGCTATTTGTCAAGTCTACGGAATTTATCGCTTTGACTGACTCTCCAGATCCATCTCTAAACCATAATGTCCTAGGCAAGCGGGAGGAACCGATCTCCTCGAAATCTGATGTTAAGCTCTCTCAGGTAGTAGCCTGGTACCGTCATTGTACAGAAAAACACACGAAATGTACCGGTTTCTTGAGCATGGTGGCGCCATCTCAGCTGCTGCCTTCAAGACTGCTCAACCTTGGAGACAACAAGCTTCGACTCGAGTGCAACGTCCAGGATATTCTCAACCTTCGCTATGCGACCCTCAGTCATGTATGGGGAAATGATCCGGCATCATATCTACAGCTGAAGGAAGCGACCTTAGAAGCTTTCAGGACTAGGGTGCCGTTCGATGCCATGCCCATAAAGTACAAAGATGCCATTCGGATCACAAGGGCTCTGGGTATCAGGTACCTATGGATTGACTCGTTGTGCATCATCCAAGACTCCCCAAAAGACTGGAAGACGGAGGCGCTCAAAATGGCAGCTGTGTATGGTTGCTCAGCGTTCAATATCCTGTACACGCATCCGCCCTCAGAGGAGCCAGCGAAAAAATACCTGCGAGATCCTAGGATCAATATCCCATGTAAGTTGACTGCGTCAAGTGCTCGCCCAAGCTGGCTCTCTGCCTTCGGGGTCGATCACTTATGGAGCAAACCCTTGCCGCCAGCTGCTGTTGTGGTGCAACCCTTTGCAGGCGCAATCCATGGTAGCTGGTCGACAGAGGCATACGGAAGAACGTGTTCTCTGCTGTCTCGGGCTTGGGTCTTTCAAGAGCGGCTGCTGTGTCCTCGCGCCATCTACTACGGTCACGATCGGCTCCTCTGGGAATGCTGCGAGACGTTCAACGATGAGTTTAGTGGGCCTATGCCTTACGTGCCTCGCTCAAAGGCACAGCTTTACTCGGCGTTCTCTGGGGTGGCGGAGAACCAGAGACTCGCCAGTATGCTCGGACACTTCGATGGCCGCTGGAAGTCAATGGTCAATGACTACCGTAGCTGCAAGCTTACATTCGAGAAAGATAGAGCCATTGCATTTGCAGGCATCGCAAGAGCAATCCAGTCGCAGACAGGTATGACATATCTAGCTGGGATCTGGAAGGAGGCTGTTCATTTGGATCTACTCTGGTGCGTTATGCCGAGAGGCCCAAAGAGTAGCCTGAGGTTGCCGGGATTAGAAACGCAAGAACATCCCAAGGCTCCATCCTGGTCATGGTTCTCCGTGCCCTGTCAGCTCAGTTCTTACTATGACGTTGTGGACTATGGCTTGTCTACGACAGTAGCACTTCGCTCGAAAGGGACGGCGTATCAAGCGAGTGTACTATCGTTTAAACACCCAAAATTACCTGCCGAGCCCGAGGCGCTTTTCTACGATTTCGAGGGCCTGGAGATTAGGCTTAGTACGTATAGAATCCCGGTAGTGTTAAGATGGGAGAACGAGGCAGTCCAGTTGATGCCACGTGGGCAACCAATGTTACCCAAAATGCTGGATATATTTCCAGACTACGATCCGAGAACGGCAATGAAGTGCTGCCTCGATGACTTGTCTCTGAGCGCTATTACGGAGCTACCAAATAACGCAAGTATGATCCTTCTCGTGTTCCAAGTGGTCCACGAGAACAAAAAGGGGCCGAAATGGTACACACTAAAGTTCAAAGACCAGGTTCCTGAGGACAATGAGGAAGCATCAAATTGGTGGACACGATACCTATTTTCCGGCCTGATAGTGGTGCCGGAGGAGAGCCTTTCCAGCGGCCATGATAGCAGCTGGAAGCGTATAGGGGTGTATATGTTTGATGCGGAGGGCCCTACCGCTTCGATAGAAGTAGTACTGCCTTTCGATTTCGAATCTCGAGAACCCGATAAGATGTGGTTGAAGTAGAAGCCTTGATATCTAGACTGTAGTTAAGGCAAGCCAACATAGTTGAGTTGATGTGCGAGAAGTTCAGTCGGCCTTGCAATTCCGTAACTTGCCTTGCTTCCTGAACCCTAGCGAATCGAACGGGGCTGCGATCTTTATAGCGATCCGATTGGTTTTGCCGACTCTCTTCGTGCACTGTGGTTTCTAGTGATTAGACGAATATGCGTTGTTTTCAATACCTGCCAGCCACAGCCGCAGCCCAGGGCCTCATCATCACTACCCTAAGCCGATGGCCGAACTCTTACAGCCCACGTGACCAGCAAGTGTTACAGCGCAAGGTTCATTCTTTTGAGTTACTACAATATAGATCTTGCAATGATAAAATGAACTTGGTCGTAGCTGTTTCGTAACTTATTAATAGCGACCCTCCCGGTATTGGCTGTGGGATCGTAACGATCTTTGTATCTATAAGGATTTATAAGTTGAAATGGTCCTAAATTTATGTGTCGCAACTAGCGGTATCCTTATGAATTCGAATATTTGGTAGAAAATAGATACATGATAAAACCGTATATTCATTCCATTCGTCAATCCAGATAGATCTATATAGCCTTCGTAGCAAACTCTAAGGTGTCAATATCTGGAATACATTTGATGGTGCAGCTTTGGCACTCTATAATTCCCCGGGTGCGTGAAGCGCTTGTGGATATCGTAGCCCTCTCTCAACATCGGAAGTCCTTCTTATTACAGTGGATCGCTCATTTTGTTCTCTCTGGGATGTAGTCATGACATCGGTTAGGGAACGATTAGCAACCAATTCAACTTCGTCATTCTTCCTCGCGTCAGCCACGAAGTTACCCAAGCCTGGCAATTTGTTAATACTCGACAAAGATTCCTCATGGAGAGAGCGCCCAAGCCTTGGATTTTTCACTCTTCTCAAGTTCTTTATAAACCAAAATGTTTGCGTGAAATATTGCGCCCAAAGACCTACACACAATGCAATAATCACTAGTAGCGAAGAGATCCCCAGGCCAATCCCAAACACATACTTCGACACTATGGCAAGCGGTAGCGCATTATTCCCTGAATCGTCTTTCGGAAACTCTTTGATGTTGATCGTGAAGAACGAGGAGATGAAGCTCATAGGCAAGAAGATAATAGTGGCGATGGTGAAGATGAAAATACTGGTGCCTTGGTTGGCAGACTCTGCTGCTTGGATGGCTTGATCTCGTGCAAATCGCGCTTCAAATCCCCCCGCATGTTTCTCTTTCATGTCTAGGAGACCAGCCGTGGTGCTGGAGATATGGTCCATCTTGCGCTGGAGTTCTGCGAGGTCTTGCGTCCGAGTTTTGATGCTATCAAGCTCGTCTTGAAGCCGAAGCAATAACACTCGTGAATCTGGGATCGGGCACGGGAGCTTTCCCAGAGCATTGTGGAAGTCTTCAAGGACTCGAAACTGATCCTCTAGAACCCGTAGAAGCATGTGGACCTCGTCTTTGATATCCCCCGCTTCATTGAAGAGAGCCATTTCCTTATTGATGTCTAATAGATCATCGACAAAAATTGGACCGTCTTCTTCTTGATGGTCTTCCTGTTCAACGGTACGTCCTCTCCGGTGGTTGGACATCCAAGCTGAAGCTGCTGCAGCAGCTCTGTTGAAGGCTCCGTAAAGTTGTCTTTCTTGCTCAACTGCATTTAACACAGTGATCTTGAACATATCAAGGAACTGGGCTTGGTTCTTATCCGCATCTAGTCGATCAAATATGCTGCAGCATCTACTCGTTACAATCGTTGAGAGATCATAGATCGAAGAAGGACTATGACCGCTCAATTCGATGTCTCCAAGTATGTCATTCAAGACGCCCATAGGGTCAGTTTGAGGCTGCTGCCATCGCTCCGGGAAAGCAGTAACAAGGAGATTGTCACCCAATATCCACATCCATAACTGATCTACCATAATAATCTTTATCTCACTATCCTCGTTGTAACCTTTTTCTCTGATCTGGTAGCGATATACTACTTGATCTTGATCGCGTAGACTCGTGTCAACATTATGAAACGAGGACTGGTCTAGGGTTTGGCGTATATACGTACTTGCGTCTGGAGATAAGTATGCCTGAATCAACAGCTCGTTTGGTGACACTGCCGTCCCAGACTTCTGGGTGGGGTTAAATTGGTGCTGCAACTGCCGTATTGCATTTGCCATCGCTTGGCGACCTTGATCTGTTTCGAAATGAAGGTAGGGAAGGAATGTGTAGGAACATCTTCCATTTCGATTTTGAGAATCTTGAATGTGGAATGAAGGTTTCATGAGGCATAAGGAGCTGTGCTGCCCTCGGTTCTGAGCTTTTAAGGCTGATTTCAATGAATCAAGGCCGCTGAAATCATCGTTACTTTCATTAAATTGCTTCGCAAAGAGTGCTTCAATCCATTCAAGGTTATTCGCAGGTAAATTAATCCACCTAATGTTGCCCTCCTGGCTGTCCGGCAATGGACTCGAAGTTGCATGAAGCTGTGCCATAACACTGCTCTTCCCGTATAGGAGGTCTAAGACAATGAGTGAGGGTGGCTCTGTAGAAGTGGGTTCTTGAAGATACCATAAATCGCAACTTTTCTAATTCGATGTTTAGAATTCTCGTCGTGGCCACCGCCAAAATCCACAATCGTGGCATAGAGACTTTCACAAGCAATTCGCTCATAAGTTGAAAGCTTTCCCAAGTTCTGACGATTGAAAGGCGCGAGGACATTCATTGCAGCTATCTGTCTGTTTTGAGCCGCCCGCAGAAATGCTGTATTGCCAAACACATCTTTGGCTCTGAGCTTGGAATCTCCAGAGGCGAGTAACCGCTCCAGGACCTTGACATGCCCGCCTTGGGCAGCGGTATGAAGAGGTGTGGCACCATCAGTGAGTCGTGCGTTAATATCTGCACCGCCATTCAGAAGTAATTCCACAATATTGTCGGAACCCTGCTCGCAAGCCTTATGAAGCGGTGTCCAGTTCCCCATGCTCTGTGCATTTACATTTGCACCATGCTCAATAAGTAGCTGGGCGATTACGGCATGTACATGGGCAGCAGCAAGATGTAGAGGCGTCTTCGTACCGGCGTCCAAAATATTGACATCGATCTTGCCAATTGGAGAAGTGAGCAACTGCCGCACAAACTCTTCGTCCCCAGACACGCACACCCAATGCAGCGGTGAGCGACCGAATTCGTCCCGAGCATTCACATCAACTTCCTGCTTCAGTAAAAGGTCAATTATATCGTGCCGGTGGTTCTGGTCCTGCTTTTCTTCCAAAGCGAGATAGTGAAGTACGTTCCTTCCACGTATATCCTTGGAGTTTATGTCTGCACCTTTGGACGATAACAGATTTACCAGATCTACGCTACCTTTCACGGCGGCGGCCATAAGTGGCGTCTTACCATGTGCATCTGCAGCAAGAGGGTCTGCGCCGTGATCAAGGAGGTATCTTATCGCCCCAAGATTGCCTTTCTCTAAGCTCTCCAATAACGCAGGCCGAAGAATATCAGCTGCCACCGCTCCCTTAGTTTTGGCAGTGTCTATAAGCTGACCTATCAATGACACGTCATCACTAGCAGCAGCTAGTAGCAATTTCTGCTCCATAGTCAGATTAATAGCCAGACCTGACATCGCATGGATTTAATTCGAACAACTGCAACGGTATTGGGAGTAGAAGTGACACCTGTTTGGGCGAAGCCCTACTTTTTCACCGCCTTTTTCTGCCCAAATACAAAAACAATTGGTCCTCAGTTTTATAAATAAATTAAAAAGGTGTAACGCATATTATAAGCGAGCGAGCGGTCAGGTATCCAGTTTGTGACTCCTGACGATACATTATGAAATGTGGATTGGAAGCAGAGGGATTTTCGAACAACGCCAAAATCGAAACAACAAAAGAAGGCGATGAGAGTGGTAGAGAGAGTGGCGATGTTGGGTGTCAAATAGAAACCCAAACCGACAACTAATACAACCGATTTCCGAGATACGAAACGCTTCCAACGTGAAACGGCTTTGGGTTGCCGCTAAGTTGAGTAATGTGCACTATTTTCCAGAGCATCCAATTTGTTGCGAAATCCCAGCCACCAACCATTCAGCCTCACCTGCCTCAAAGATTGATCTCCGACCCCGCTTTTGTATTCTCAAAATCCTCTCTCTCTCTACTCAAACGTCAGCTCACCGATAATGGACCAGTCCTGCTACAAAAGATGGTCGCTGAGTTCACCAAACCATATCCGGCTGCTGACCATCTCCTCTCCTGCTAGCCAGAATGCGACGACATCCTGCACGCTAACCTCATTCCACCTAGGTGAAGCGCCGCCATATATCGCTCTATCGTATACTTGGGGGGCTGCTAATGATCGAGTAAACATCTCTTTAGATCCTGGAAATATCACTCTTTCGATCACCAAGAACTGCCACTCAGCTTTGTTGCGACTTCGGACCTGCTACCTCAAACCGGAAAATACCGCTCGCCATTTCTGGATCGATTCCATTTCCATTGACCAGTCCAATATCGGTGAGAGGAATGGCCAGGTCGCTATGATGGCTGACATATACCGCACTGCGAGCCAGGTCGTTATCGACATCGGCGAGCTGGAGGACTCTGAGGAGGCCGATCTGGCTTTGAACTGGATTACGTGGCTCCCAGAATCACAAAATGACGATGAACTGTATGTGTTACCTTTTGACCTTGGTAGGAGAGTGAGGGACAGCGTTCGCAAGGTTTACGAACGACCTTGGTTTAAGCGAATGTGGGTTCTTCAGGAAGCATTCATGGCCGAAGATGCGGAGGTTATGTGCGGCACAAGAATTGAGAAGTGGAAGCATTTTAGGTTGAAGCGCTTTTTGCTGAACACACACAGCGGGTTTGGGAAAATATTGGTTCATCTGCCGGCTCCAACGCCCAACTATCCAGCTCCATTCGTCATGGTCCAAGGCTCCCGATCATCCAGAACGTACACCGCGAAGAAAGACTTTCTGACCCTGCTATGTCACTCTAGAATATGCAGTGCCGGAGACCTTAGAGACAAAGTATTCGCTCTATACAACTTCCTCTCAGATGTAACTCAGCACGGCTTCCAGGCAGACTACTCAGATTCAGTCACCAAGGCTGTGGTCTACACTAAAACGACTGAGTGGCTAATAAATAACTCCGGGCTTTCAGTATTGAGCTGCGTTCGGTGTGATCCAAACAATAGGGACCTAGCCCTGCCATCCTGGGTTCCGGATTGGGCAGACTCTAGCGTGAGACCCGAGTGGTATATCAGCATTCCCATTCGGGCGGAGTTCATCACCGACGTTGACGCGCAGTTCTGGCCCATCTCAGCCGCAGGAAACACGACGCCTCGAGTTGCTACTGGTACCACTTCGGTCGGATCACCCCAGCTCATTGTCCGGGGTTTGCTTGTAGATCGCATCGAGCAAACGGGCGATATACTCGAGAGACAGAAATGTGAAATCTCGCAGCTCGCAGCGAAGAACCGCGCCAAAAGCGGTCTTCCAAAGGTCACGTACACGTGGTACCATACTTCAAGTATGCGAGACAAACCCTCTTGGATGAGGGAATATGGCCTTCCCGCGATCCTGAACTGCACCGGGACAGATGAAGACCTAGCCGGGGTCCTCCACAATACAGTTATCCAGCGCAACCTCGCTGTCACCGAGTCCGGTTACTTGGGACCAGTTCCGGAGGGCACGCAGCAAGGAGATTGCATCTGCATTTTGCTGGGGGCAGGAGTGCCATTTATCTTAAGACCTGAAGGAGATTACTGGCGATTGGTTGGGGAGTCATACTTCTACGGACTCATGAAAGGAGAAGCCCTTTCTGGAAAAGATCTTTCATGCGCCGATGGGAAGGTGGCCCAAAACCCCTTTGTTGATTTTATTATTCAATGAATCGGGGAACATATTCAAGAGCTATATCGGCATTGTTGAGCGTTATCCAGAAACCCGAGGTCGCTATTCCTTGGGGGATTCAAGGTGTGCTGGACCCCTGAAAATCGGTGGTCTGAAATTCCAGCAGGAGTTTCATCAACGATCGGATTAATGCAGGAGCAAAACAGATCTTCTTTAATTCCAATGGATGCTCATCAAATCCGTTCGATGGTTCTCGAACTCGTATATCACGGGCGGTTGCGCTTAACGTAAACTACTATGCGAAAGGAATGCCGTTATCGACTGAGATTTCCAGCTGAGGCCGCTGTTGTTTATGACGACTAAACAAGATAGAGTTGTACAGACTACTTCGAGCATGCATTTTCCAAGAAGTGCCGAAATATGGCGCTGCATCTGGTAAGTAAATTTGCAGCCGCGAATGGAGCCGCTGACAAACATCTATAATTTGCTCCTGAGCTCACCGTCATGCTCAAATCGGGCGATCATCTGACTTGGAGAAATGCAAGGTCTTCTTCGGCCACTATTTTTGATAGTTTCAAGATCATTGTGGAGGATGTCAGCACCTCAATCTTGCTAGATTTCGATACGGCAGTGGAGTCCCTCTTCGCGGGCACTTGTGGCTCTTAAGACCCAGATCTTATAAGGTACCTTACCATAACATATGTTCCAAAAGATACAGAAAAGGTTACTACTCTTGCCGGAAAGCTTCGAGCGTGGGAAGATGTTCAGACAGCCTATCTTCCCCCTCCCACCCCCCCTCCCCCCCTTCTCTGGCATAGTATCCGGCTTCGTGAGGCGAATGCCAATACACCCAGCGGCGCCCCCATGAACCAAGGTGGCTTCAGTGTCCCCTACACTGCCGAGGCTGATGAGAAAGCAATCCCGCAGGTCGTTCGTCTCTGACACCATTGTGGAAATGAGGTCGAAGCACGTCTTGGCAGGCCCTTTGCGCCTGCTATGATAATGATACGTAATGCCGCCGATCCCAAAGCCGTTGGCATCAGCGTCGATGAGTCCTGCTAGGGCGGTGCTGTGAAAGGCATTAAAGAGATATGTGATAGTTCCCGGTAGCCTCACCCAAGGACGTCAGGGAGATACTCTTGAAATTCTTCATACTTCTTCAGCTAGTTGTACTCTATATCGACGACTTTGAATCTATCTCTGAGACCACCGGCCTGGCTATTAGTCTCCTTGAGTATCTCGGCCTCTAGGATTATAGGAGCTTTAGGAACGCCGACTCAATCTCTTCTGCTCAGTTAGCACCAGTGGTCAATTTTTATTTAAAAAAAATTGTAGTTGAGAGAGACGTTTGTCAACCTATTGAATCTCTAGCAGCTTTTAATTTCAGCCTCTCGAATCAAAGATCAATCAATTCCGAAATGTTCCGCTTCGTAAGTATCAAGTTCTCCTTCGCAACCATACGGCATTAAAAGTCATATCGCTAAGCTGCGGCCACGCTGGAATAGTATAAGCCTCTCAATGTAATCACACTCTTTCGCAAGGCAGGCTCGCCGGCATCCTTGCGGGTGTGCACTCTCCTCAATTAAACTTCTGCGATTGCGAGCGAACATGCTACCAAGGGTCAAGCTAGCGATCATTCGCATCACACCGTTGCGCGCCGAGAGGAGCTAGAGATGAAGGGCAAAACTTGGAGCAGATGGATGAATTATTTGGTGACCAGGTGGTACCGAATGCACTTGAAGATCCTGAAGGAGGCGCTGCTGCTATGGGGGAGGAGTTGCGCTCATGGATACTGCATAAGTGATATGCTGGACTGTGAGCTATGTGGATAATACAAAAGTTCGGCTAATTATGCTGCGCCGAAATATAAAGCATAATTTCACCACAAATATTCGAAGACAGCAGTTGTTTGCACCCGCATATTAGCGTTGTATCTAGAAGAGAGCCTTTTCACCCTCGATGTTAAGTTATGGCAAACGCGTAAAGTTGTAAACACTTTCCTAGATGAGAGACCTCTAAATTTTCAAGATGGTTATAGTCGATCAATCGCCGCTGTTGTGGCTTGCTGAGAATGGAAATGCGACCGTGGTGAAGCTACTGTTAACACTTACTAGTATAAATACAAAAGTAGAAGGAACAGTCTACAACTGGCGGTATTTAATAAGCATGAAAGGGTAACGTAAGTCGTGGCGTAGTGGAACTATTGGCGTAACGGAGCGTTTTACCGAGGAATGCCCGGCTAAAACATGAATTACTCAACAATGGTTTGAAGGAAAAGTCCTAACGCAGCTCAAGTCAATACTCAAGTCGAGAAGGCGGTATTGCAATGCAGCCTGGGCTGTATAAATCCTCATTCGACGCTGCAAAACAGTTAGAGGTTCCTAGGACTACAACCAAAAGCTGGAACTTAGGAATCTGTGGCAGGTAGGTTAGCTTGTCGCGCATCCACACGATGGCCAATCCGGTTCTGAGGAAGGCTCCAAAAGGTGGTAGCTGGGCTTGAAAAGAGTTATCACGTCATAGGAACCGTCTCCTGCCTTTGTGATACTTACTTGTCATGTTTCGAGATAGGAGTTTAATCTTCTGGACTAATCTCCTAGTAAGAGATCTGCACTACACTGAATCTGTGGGTTGAAATCTGATATTCTGAGACGTTGACGTACGACGACGTGGTCAGTATCAAGCCAGTTGATACGAGATATTAAATGAGAAGATCTGTTTGATTAATTTAGAATGCTTTCCCCATTTATTTGTGCATGTATTGGTCTTTTTTTGATCGAGAAATTATATTGCGAATGCTCTAAAGAGGTTAGTCTCTCAAGACCCACCACTCCCGTTTTCAACATTCGTGATCCAACCCCGCAAAGTCTGGATATTAATTTACGTCTGTTCAAATAAGGTTCATCATTCATAAGGGTCACCCCTTTCAACTATTAAACAAGGTCAATCTCTTGCTCGCAAAATATGTCCAATACAAGATCTGACCAGCCTTATCAAGCTTTGTCGGTATACCAGACCAATTCTTCAAAATAGCTGCAACAAGCCAATCAATATAAAACAATGAGTAAAGGAAAACCAGAAAGAGTAACTTCCCCGTGAAGCCCAACCTCGACTGCTTTTCCCTGATATCAACCCAACAGCGAGTTAGAAGGATGGCACAAAAAATTGCAACGGGAAGACATCCAGCAAATCCAAAAGTGACCTTCCTAGCCTCAGGAGCGGCTTTCCATGTCAGAATCAAGCTATTCAAGGACGCTAATAGCCCTAGAATTCCACCAGTAAGCCAAGTCCCTATCACTGCAAACCGAGTTACTCGCTGACCCCATCTCTCACGGCGCTCCACATCTTGAACAGGTTGTGAGCTCTCCAAATTCTGCTCCAACGGCTGTGGGTGGTAGTTGATATCGAGTTGGTCATCTGCCGGTTTTCGAGAACGCAGGAACCACCATCGAGATCTCATGAACAGCCATGTCCCACGTCCCATAATCCCCGCTACAGCACTTGCTACCGAAGTGCATATCAACCAGGCGTTCAAAAACTCGAGGTCGTATTTGTTATTGCATCTCCTTGTTGCTAAGACAGCGGTGACTGTTGTGATGATGAGCGCAGCACACCCGAGAAAGAGATTCCAGCGTGAGTGTTCTGCGTGCTTCCATGGCCTAAGTGGTGTCCTCTCAAGGAGATTCATAACAAGGCAGTAGTATGTCAGGATATGAGATACAAACCCCAAACCACCATATGGAAGCGCAAAGCATTTTGCACTTGTTCGCAAGCACTCAAGAGAAAATTCTGGGGTAGTGCCGGGCTGTATTGCCCCACAGGAAAGCTTTGGCACGTCTCCAAGGGCTCTGCTAAACAAATCGAGGGTAGTCATGGCAGGGCTGGTAAAGCAACACCGGGTATCAGTGCGCAGGGATTGAAGACAGAGTCTGTCTAGACAGTACTGCTAAGAACAAGGCGACGTTCGCGCAATCAAAGAGAACCTGAAGCACAGATTGAATAAAATCAATTCAAACATCCATAGCGGCTTCTCAAGTTGAAAAATCTGATGGTATCGACTAAAAGGTATGAAGTAGCACCTGACAATTCAACAAACGAAGGGAAGAATAGATAATCTAATTCTTTTTACGGCAAATATCTGAAATACCATCGAAAAGTCAGTAAATATCTCAAATACCACCACTAAATTTGGAGGCTTTCTGGGCGTACCACCGTTTTGAAACAGTGGTACGTCAGATATCTGCCAACCAAATGATGGTATTTCAGATATTCTAGTAGTTACAGGTAATCTTTCTGAAATACCATCATTTTGTTGGCAGATATCTGACGTACCACCATTTGCCGCCAAGAGACTAAAACACATGACCCACAAACCTTAATACTATTGTAACTTGAAATCCTTTTATTCCTTTCAATTGTAATTTTATCGATATCGTATCATGGCTCTCGAAATAGGCTCTACGTTTCCTGATATTTCTTCAGCTAAGTTAGCTATCAAAAGCTTTGTTGCAAACGCTTCTGAATCATGGAAAGCTACTCATTCAGATAAAAAACGATTCAATATTGTATGTCGAACGCCGCGTAACTGCAAGTTCAAAATTAGAGCTTGTAATTCTAAAAGAAAAGGAGTTGTTATAACTCATCTGGAACCCCATACTTGCTCTCCTGCAAGTCACTTTCAAGCTTCAAATACAAACAGTTTGGAGTATATAATACCTCATCACCGTTCTTCGATTATCGAGAATCCTAGAATTACTCCAAAGCAAATTCAATCAACTGAACGCTTGCAATTTTATAACAAAATTCCGTACCTTCAAGCGTATCGTGTAAAGCAGGCTGTTCTCGACGAGATGTATGGTGATGAAACTGAATCGTTTGCGCTATTTCCTAGCTATATCGAAAGGTTCAAAGAAATCGATGAAAACAATTACGCTGTACTTCAAACGCAGGCTGATAACGTATTCCAAGCAGCTTTTTTTGCTCCAGGCCCTCTTCGTTTAGCTGCAAAACAGCTTCGTCAGTTCTTTGCTCTTGATGGAACTCATACAAAGTCGCGATATCGTATGATATTGTTGATTTGTTGTGGAATCGACGCCAACGACAAAGTAGTGCCTTTAGCCTGGGCATTAGTACCTATTGAAGAAGAGTATTGGTGGAGCTGGTTTTTACGTCATTTAAAGATTGCTTTTCCAGTAACTTTGCAACGTCGCCATACTTTTATTTCTGATCGTGAAAAGGGTATGGCGAAAGCTATAGTAGAGGAGTATCCTGCAGCAATTCATCTTCACTGTTGTCAGCATATTGCAGATAACTTACAGCAAAGATTCGGTAACAAAGTGAAGCCACTTTTCTGGAGAGCATGTAAAGCTAAAACGCCATTGTTGTTCAAAGCCGAAATGATGAAGTTGAAAGAACTAAGTACGCCTGCTTTCGATTACCTTTGCAATATCGACAAAGAGCTTTGGACTAGAGCATATTCTAAATATCCTCGATTTGGCCATAATACTTCTAATATTGTCGAATCGTTGAATTCAGTTTGGAGTGATTATCGACGTTTGCCTCCTCTTCGATTACTAGACGGTATTTATTTGGCAGCGACTGAAACGTGGTTCAAAAGGCGTTCAGAAACTAGCAAATCTAATGATCTTGCTAACGTGCCAATGGCCAAATTCAAAAGCCGAATACAAGCTTCTCGTCGATATCGAGTTTATCTTTCAGATCAAAATATTGCGCAAGTCGAGGATCCTGAATCAGGCCGGAAGTGGGTAGTTGTTTTGAATCAAAAGTATTGCGACTGTACAGATTTCAATGAGTATCAATCGCCTTGTTCTCACGCAATTGCCGCTGCAAAATTTCTGCGAATCGATTCAATTGAGCTTTTTGATCAGTATTTCACTACGCAGGCTTACGAGTCGACTTACCGCCATACAGTACTACCAGTTTCAATCGAAAACCTTCCTCGTGACGATTCAATTAAGCCACCGATTTTGCGCAAAGCAGCTGGCCGACCTCGAACAAAACGCGTACGCAAAGGCCAGTGGAGCAGAAAACAAACACGCTGTGGGAATTGCCTTGAATGGGGTCATAATCGCCGTCGTTGTACAAATCAGCCTGTTTCAAATGGACGTCGAGAACGAGCTTACGAATGGCTACAATCGGAATCTGAGAATGAGGATAGTAGAGAGGAAGAAGAGGATCAATTGAGTACCGACGAAGAAGAGGAATCACGCCTCGATCAAGAGTTAGGCATACAAATTGAAGAGGTTGATCAGGCTATTGAGCTGGATACAAGTGATAGCAGCTATAACTTTTCAGAAGTCGACAGCGATATTTTCGATCAAGATTCTATTCAACCTACAGATCTAGCTTTACGATTTTCTACAAGGTCTGGGAAAGCGTATGGAATATAATTGATTTTAGGAATACAACAATAAAAGTACATTGATTTCTGGCCAATATTCTACTTACAGCGTACCTACAACGTGCTTACAGCGAGTGTTGAAGGCTTTCTCAAATACCATCAATTATTTGGTGGCTTTCTGAAATACCATTAAAAATTTAAGAGTGTTGGAGGCTTTCTCAAATACCATCAATTATTTGGTGGCTTTCTGAAATACCATCATTTGTGGTATATGAGAAAGCCTCCAAATTCAGTGGTGGTATTTCAGATATTTATCGACTTTTTGATGGTATTTGAGATATTTGCCGTTCTTTTTAACGTGTCACTCATACGTTAGACTGGCGCTCCCGTGTCTTAATTTAGCAATTAAATGTGCAGCAAGCAGGGACTTTAATGTCGCCAAGATAATGCTTCATATTGTGGCAGAAACTTGAAAAGTGGTTGGCCAGAAAAAACGGGTAAAATCACGAAATCACCAGCCTCTCGGTGTTGGCCAATAACCCTTCGAGTTCAATCAGGGTACTGTTTTCAGCCATGTGACCTTCCACAGATGCGGTGTGAATTTAACCCGAGCTTACCCTAAGTTTGTTCAACGACTTCAGAGTTGCGCTTCGACATGAAATCTATCAAAGTGAAAAGTGCTTGATTTTGCGATCTTGTACAACTTGATAAAATGTTGGATTGGTCCAAGGCTAAACCAATTCCTTGAATGTTTCGTATTCGTACGAATCCGTATTGTTGTTTACAGGTTGTTCTTCTGTTTCAGGAGTTTGTTCAGGAGTGATTAACTGCTGATCGTTTTCGTACAAAGAGTCAATCCATGTCCAGACTTGAGACACCTTGTTTCATATGGATGCAAAGCCTATCCACTGATTCAGAGAAGACTCAAGCTAGATCGTACGGATCCAAAAGCTGAAATTGGGTTTCTTGTGGGATATGAATCATCAAACATTTTTCGAGTGTGGATTCCAAGACAAAGAAAAGTTATTGTGACTCGAGATGTTACGTTTGATGAATCACAGTTCTATGATCCTTCGTATGACTACAATCCAATTCCGGTTACTACATTTCGCACAATTCAAACGCTATATGCAGAACCAGAACAAGAAGAAGTATACGATTCAATTACAGTTGATACAGGAACTCAAAATCAAGAAGAAATGGACACAGAACTTCCAGAGTCTGAATTGAATGATCAAACTTCGTACGAAAACAATCAGCAGTTAATCACTCCTGAACAAACTCCTGAAACAAATGAACAACCTGTAAACAACAATACGGATTCGTACGAATACGAAACATTCAAGGAAATTGGTCTAGACTTGGACTAATCTAACACTTTATCAAGTTGTACGAGATCGCAAAATCAAGCACTTTTCACTTTGATAAAATCCCTAGAGGTTCCTGTTCATAAATCCCCAGTGGTTCCATCAAGGATTACAACACAACGATAAAGGCAAGTGTAAAATTTAACAAAAATTCAGTAGCATTCAGTAGGAGGGTAGTTTTGCGGCTTGGTTTGAAAAGTACCAAACTTCTTCTTTAGATCAGCCTCGAGGGAAGTAAACTGCGGCAGGATTGAAAGGCAGATGACCTCATTTTTAAGATGATGTACTGCATATGTGGGATGTACAGAAAGTAATAGCAAACTTGAAGATCCGGGTTCTTTGTCATGTAATCAGCAGTATGGGGGAGGATGAGCGAATGGAATGGCGGTGGAGCATGGTATTCATCAGGCGCATAGGTCTGCACACACGAGAGGTCTACGCCTCAGCGAGCAGAGACAATCACCCAGTGGCCGCTTTGAAGCACCTTACCAGCCACGCTCTCCTAACCACGCCACAACTACAATCAGAGTGCTGGAGAGCTTAGCACTGCCGTCCCTACCGTCCAAGCAATAATAAACATTGATTTGCCAGAAACAAAGGGCCTCGTTGATACACCTGAACTCTTCCTCGTGGCACTTGGAGATGCTGACCCCGATGCGGTTCCTGATCCATTCACGAATGAATATGTGATATTAATGTTGGTATGGGTCGTCCTTGCGAAGAGCACGGCGCCGTATACGGGATCCGAGATGCTGATATCGAAGTTTTGCAGACTTGTGACTGGCGAGACAGCGAATGCAGTAGCTTCTTGTCCTTCGTCATCAAGAACTAATAGGCCATCAACTGTTCCTTGGTTGACGCGAAACTGGAGAGAGTAGCTTGCTCAGTGTTAGCACCCATTCCTTGGTACTATATAAATACGTATTGCAGGAAGGCACGAACCTTCCGAGATCCAGCTCGCCGAGAGACACTCCAAGTCCATGTTAGCCCGGTCCAAATACATCTGTGTAGAGCTCGGCTAGTCGAGCGAGATTAGTAGATTTTCTAGAGCGGTCAACAGAATATGTGGACGTACTGCCGTTAATGGTCTCGACCGATATTTGATCCCATCTTTCCTTGATGGCTGGTCGCGACGCACCTGCAGGACCTCCACCGGCAACCAGCCCGCTCTGACTACAATCCCAACTGTTGGGATCGATGATAACTTCATAGCGCTGGCCATCTCAAAGCCGGTTCGCCGCATTCATCCTGCCAGAACCCCAAATGTTCTCCCATTTTGTGACGCACCAGGTTGAGCCTCCTGGTCCTCCTTCGTATGATGAAGCTTGGGAAAGATAGAATATGAGCACAGTAGTCCCTAAAATAGCCATGAGGCGCAGCGGATCTACATACCGAAAGAAAACTTGGGAATCCTTTAGCCTCGTACGCCGCATAGATGATAAGGGGAATATACTCACTTCGTCGCATTCTCGGTTGAGATACCAACGATTAAGGATATCGTCGCCGAAGTAGCTTGGGTAACCCTCTGGGAGGTCTTTTGCTACGCCACATATTGATAGTTTTGAAGATTGCTTGCACACGGCATTGCGATTCGCCTCTCGAATGTTTCTATCTCGATGCCGCGTGATAGTAACCGTGTTCGTTGGCGTGCCTACGAGCTTGCTCATACCTGTCCTGCTAATGAATAAGCAGGTTCAAAGAGAATGTGATTAGGGTTAGATTTAATACCAATGCACATATTTCGCAGCAACTGTGAACAATTAGCCAGATGTAAGGAAACTCTAGTATCGGAGCTCACTCTTGCATTGTCCAACACGACGGTTGATAAACTTGGAGTCGCAGACAGAATGGACGCCGGATAAATAGGAGTGGTTTTTGTGACATACCAAAAGGAGATCGAAGTCGCTGGCGCTTGTGGAGGGCATTGTGGCACACAAACACCGGTTGTCACGATATGCTTGTCTAGAAGATTTGTAGAGCAGCTGGCTATCGAGGAAGTTGTTTTCGTAGGCATTACGCTTGACGAGATCTTGAGCGTAGAAGCATCTGGGGTGGAGACCTGGGGCGTGGATTGGGCAATCGAGGAAGAGCCGGGCGACTAAAAGGACTAGCATAAGTTTCCAGGCTGCACCGATCCAATAGGGAACGTGAGCTGGGTTTAGACCGTCGTGAGACAGGTTAGTTTTATCCTACTGATGACCGGCGTCGCAATGGTAATTCAGCTTAGTACGAGAGGAACCGCTGATCCAGATAATTGGTTTTTGCGGCTGTCTGACAAGGCAGTGCCGCGAAGCTATCATCTGCTGGATAATGGCTGAACGCCTCTAAGTCATAATCCATGCCAGAAAGGGACGCTTTTCTCCCACACATCGTAGTCGGTACGAATAGGCCATTCGCCCTGAATCTTAGCTTGTTGGCATTTGCGCAGCGGTGAAAGTCCGTCGCGTTAGCTGACGTCTTGCAATTTTACTATGCGTGGAGATAAATCCTTTGCATACGACTTAGTTGACGGCCTCCGTCCTGTAAGCTGTAGACGTGTCTTGTTATGCGGATCAGCTGAGGGTAAGCGGATAACGGGGGCCGCTAGATTTTCTCCAATTGTTGCTT
Organism: Chalara sp. BL73; assembly: GCA_918026815.1. NCBI lineage: Eukaryota > Fungi > Ascomycota > Leotiomycetes > Helotiales > Chalara > Chalara sp. BL73. Next base: position 924,878 of record CAKJVC010000150.1, on the reverse strand, counting down.
TTGAGCAGAGTAAGAGAGTTGGTGTTGGTGGGCCCGAGCATGTAATAATATAGTTGGTTAGCCCATGAGTCCCTAAGTTTGTGTTGGCTGTTGGCAGTGTTGGGCCCTAAATAGAAGGGCCTCATAGTTGCTGATTAAAGTCTTGTCCCGGGTAACCTCGTCGTGATTAATATCACTAGAAAACTTGAGAAGAAACAACCAAGGAATTCCCGTGGAAAAAATCCCATAAAACAAACAAAACACAAAAAAAACTTTGAGAGAATCAGGAGCGTCGGTGCGCTGGCGGGTTAGCTGACCCCAAAAGGTTTTTCGAAAGGCTTGCTCGTTACATAAAAGCTTGATTCAGCCAGTTCCTGTTACATACGACCATAGACTGAGGAGAACTGGGCATCCCGTCCGCTCTGCCATACATAAGCCTCAGATCGGTAGACTAGTAGTTGGGTGGGTGACCACCAGCGAATCCCTACTGTTGTATGTTTTGCATCTTTTTTTTGGGGAGGGGAGCTCCCGCTCAGGCTAACCGGGGGGCTTGCCGTGATCCGACCGCTCGCTGTTTTCCCGATCAATTTGCGTGAATGTCTGGAAAAGAGCCCCGTGCTCTTTTCCAGCCCAGACCTTGGGGCTTCCATAATCTTTCTTGCCCCCCCCCCCCCCCCCCCCCCTCATTTATCGGAAAAAGATCTTTCGCCAAAATCATTTGTGACCGACTTAAATGGCCAAATAAGGTCGGTGGGTATGTAAGGATCGACTATACGACCTGACTGCGAATACTAAGTAATAAAACTAACTGGAAAAAAAATTATTATCCTGACTCCATTTAAGTCGTAGGTTAGGGTTTCTGTAAAGAGTGGTGGTGATGTTGGCTATAAAACCGGCATCGTTTGTTTTGGAAACAGGTTCTAGGTTGTGCATAACGAGGACGGGTGACGATGTCTACGTAAGCGGCGACGCAACGAATCAGTTGGGGGAGCTTGACCTATATTTTTAGTTGGCGAACTGTAATATAGGCGAGTTCATAACAAAATGCTGGGATGAAGCGAACAGGGTTTCCACGATCGCAAGATTGCCGATGACCAACAGGCTCCAGGCTTTGTCGGCTGTAGACTTGTCGACCACAAACCTGTCGGGCAACGGATTTTGGGGACTGTTTTGAAAGGCAGGCTTTTAGTCAATTCCTATCCTATACAGTAATTCCCGCGGTCTTAACACTCCAAAGGTACAGTAGCTCATGACTTTGTGCTTGCTCAACTTCTGCACTTTCACTACAGAGTGGTGGCGGGAAGAGAAGGAAGGGGCTGATAGGATAGCAACCGAGCACGAGTCAAAGTGCAGTTCCTGACTATCGCCCTGATTCGCTGGATGCGCGCCACCTCAGCCTCAGCATTACAAACTGCACTTTCGGAGACCACGGGCAGAACAAACAGCCCAAGCAATTCTGGGACGGGCAGTGACAACGCTCGATATAATAACAGCACGAAGAACTTATATTCTAACCTCCTTTCCCACGAACCCACATCCGCAGTTGACAAACATTAGAAAGGGATATTCAACGAGTCGATAATCCTCCCCACAGATCTCGTATCATAAGCACACGCTTTTCCTTCGCCTCCAAACGTTGGCCCAATAATTCAGCCTAAATATGACTAAAAAGTGGATAGAAGTCAAGAGTGAGATCGAGAGGCTGTACTTGATTCAAAGAAATCCGCTTGAAGAAGTTCGGCAGCAAATGTTGAAGGAGCACGGATTTGCAGCCTCGTAAGCCACGCTTCTCCAGCCCCGTGACCTTTCCGCATCACACATGCCTGACTCGATGAAATTGACAGGACTCGAGTATACAAAGACAAATTCAAGGAGTGGGGGTGGAAAACATATAAGAAAGCATATAAGAAAGCATACGGTCAGGACCCTGTAAATGTCAAGAACCGCGTGTCCCGCAGTCGGTCCTGTCGAAAGCCCTCGTCCATTGCTGCGAGGTCAGTTGATGCGTTTCTGTTCGAATATGAGCAATTATTGATTTGAAGCAGTGTGCGAGCCGGATTGAAGAATCCGCGAGAGGACATTAAACGTCAAAGAACTCTTGTGATGCAAGAAAGGACTGAATCTAGAGCATTGCATCGCTCGATTGAGCAGTCCGACCTTGCAACAACGAAGAGGATCAATCAATGCATCAGCCAAATGTATGTTTCAACTTGCATTACCAAATTCTCTGCCAGGTTAACTCATGATCTTAGCGCCGTCGTTGAAGAAACAATTCACGAATTGGGGAGGTATATCGAGGGGATTGAGACCCGAAGAAACGCGCCAAAAGGCTTCGCTTCATCCTGGAAGCAGAATCCCATGATATTAGAGGACGCACTAGGTAGACTCTTGTTGATTCCCCTCGATATTGTGGTTTCATGGGAGGTAAAGTTTAACACGAGGCGATTCTGATCTCTTGCTAACTCGCCATAGACATTTGAGGAGCATCTGCGATCCTTTTTCCAGGAATGTCCTGGGGCCAAAAAAGTTCAGAAGCGTGAATACGCAATCGAAGACCGCTCAACCGGGACTGCCTTCTCGAAAGGTCAGCCCTGGTCTCTTTTCTCTGTGCCTGGACGGAAGGTCGAGATGAGTATGATATTCAAGGATAGGAATAAGACTAGCGTCGTGTGTCCAAAATGCGATACAATATCGGACGAAAAGAAGGGAGTGTTGATAGAATGGCAAGTGGTTCCACGTATGCGAGAGATGCCAATACTGACTCCTGCTTAGTAAGAATTCGGAGTGTAAGATGCTGTTTCGGACCGAGGATGAAGAGGACCAGCCTGCTCAGCAAGCACAACCAAAAGCTTCTGGATATGGGAGGATGGCCATCTCACTGAGCGTCTTGACTGGTGCACCCGAGGATGAAGAAGAGGGAGGGGAAGAGGAAGACAAGCCTGGCTTGTTCAAGCGTGTTATAATTCAAGTTTCTAAGTTACCGCAACATGCTCAGAACACAACAATGTCAAGTTCGAAGCCGCCTCATAATACAGACCCTCTTCTCCCTCTCTCAGATATAGGTTTCCCCGTCTCTTCCGAGGGCTGGGTCGAACCTAACTCACCAGGCTGTGGCCTTTCTGATCTTTATATTACCACTCTTGATTTCGATTGGGACGAATTATCCACGATTCTGAACAACATTTCCCCGGCATTTGACTGTCCCCTAACAACCCCTCTATGGGATACATTTCCACTGATGGATCAAGGAAAGACTCATTTAGAGAAACGAAATAAGCACCTCCAAGAAGAGAATACAGAACAGAGAGCACCCCTTGCGACTTTCGAAACTCTTTCCCGTTCTAGCCCGATGGGATTCACCTCAGCACCTCTAGTTAGCAATATATTCCACTTCAATGATTGCAATACCCCAGGCCTGTCACCTGGTGCGATTAATCCTCAAACTATGATCCAGGATCACATCCTATCAGGTTTAGTCCAGCCGCCGCTCGAAGAGAATTTATCCAGACGAAGGATTGGGCCTGCACTTTACGGTGAGTCCTCTATATACCGTGTCTGTCTCTGTTGAAGCGCAAGTCGAATGTAAGTGGGCTTCTTTGGCTGACATTATTGTAAGGTCACATGAGCCAAGAAGCCTCCGCTGTACTGCAACAGCAATACCAACCAGCTCGGCAAATGGGTCCGAATGGAACGGGGTACTTCGGGAGGCTAATGACCGGTTCGCTAGCTGGTCTTATGTAGAGATCGGATATTATTAGAATGGTGTGGTTATTGGCTCGATATAATCGCATTTATTTTAATATGGATAAATTCGTATTAGATTCATACGGCTTTACATCACATCTTACTACTACTGGAATAAAGGTTAGCCGTTCTTTCATTAGTTATAACATAACTTAGAGATTGTGGTACGTGCACGCGTGACGGTCATGCTAGAAACATGCAGGCTATGACATACACTTGTACAACTAACTAGTTTCAAAACGCGATTTAAGCGGCTTTCAAATACCACATGAAAATTTATTAAGCCCGCTTTTTTATAACACCAACAATTACTTATTACAATACTACGAGTTGATGGCCTTTTTAGTTGACAGGCAATCATCGTCAGTGTTTCTGCGGACCGACAGGCAATATACACAGAAATTCAGTTGTTGTTGACATATATCTAAATCTGCCTGCTTTTTCGGTGGCACAAACATAATGTATCGAACATCAATCGAAATATGCACAAATGTGACCGAAAGCGAGCTATGCTAGTTCGGCGAATTTTACTCAAACGTACCTTTCATTGCCTTGAGACCGAGTCTACAAGCTTGTGATCACACTTTTTCGATTCAAATCTATGTTTCAATTTCAGGCCGTTACGGCTCAGCTTTTCTCGAACTTTATTCTTCTTTCACGGTTAATAGTAGCTTCTTTCTCCTATGAATTATCGCTACTTGGGCGACTTTTCTTCACAACGCAATCCACCATACTGATGCTGATCGCAAGTGGATATTGGCAGCTGAGTACGGCGGGAGCGGTGGAAAACCCATTGAATCTGGTCTGATTGTTGAAGAGCCAGATATTGAGATCGGTCAAGGTGTGTCTTCAAAGGCAATTGGTCATCCATGCATATTGACAAGGCAGGTAACGACTTTTAAGCAATTACTCCTGAGCACGAAGCGAACGCACGGATCAGCCTGAGGTACCAGAGCTCAATGAACCAGTATCTTGGTACCTACAAAAACCTGCTCTTAGATCTTATATCAGTGCACGAGGCGCAGAGTACGGAATTGGAATGATGCGAATAGCAATAGCAGGTTCCGGCGGATTAGCACGCATTCTCGCGTATCATCTCAATGAGGCTGCATATCAATTCATTATATTATCAAGAGCAGTAATGTTTATTTTTCCTCTATACTGTGTTTCTAGTTCGACTCGTGTTTCAGGACCAACCAGATTTAACAACAGCGTATGGCTATCAAGTTGTAGCTGTAGACTATAATAGTCAGTCTAACTTACAGCTCCATCTTGAAGGAATCGATCTTGTTATATCGACTATTTCTGGCACTTGCCAAATCAACCTTATAAATGCTGTTGCCGCAGTTAACGTACGTCGTTTTGTGCCTGCCGAATTTAAAGGGCCTCCAGCTTGTCGAAAACGACACGATTTTTTAGATCGCGGTAAATCAGCAGCACTCGAAAGGCTTCTTTATTGGACTAATCAAAGTCGTTGTATAATGCGTTTTACTGTTTTTGCTTGTAGAGTTTTTTTTTTTGAAAGATTTGCTTCTGAAGGTTTAGCATCTCTTAATATCGGCAACTCAACTGGCGCAAACTACCAAAGAGCTTACTTGATGGATATTGGTAATAACATTCCTGAAATCGTGGATCGGAACTCGTTGAGACAACAAATTTATATTTCTATGATTTCAGTAAATAATGCGATAAAGTTCGTTACTGCCGCTATAAAGCTAGATCCGCAAACTTAGCCAGAAGAGTTACGTATAGCTAGCGAACGGCGAACAGTTTTTGAAATACTACAATGGGCCGAAGCTATAAAGGGCGGTACGCTTTTAATGGTCGCAGTTTTTCCAGATTGATACTAATAACACTTAGGAATGTTGTTTTCAACCGATATTATCGAAGCACGAGATCTTCAACAGCATCTTGATCAAGCTATCTACTACCAAGACGTATACAGAACTAACAAAATTCACGAACTAACGGCGACTGAACAACGCTGGTACGACTTCGAACGACCTAACCTCAATGAGCTTGTCACTATTGATCCTCCGCCGGAGTCATTCTGGGATTGGCTGAGGTCACAATGGGGATCCCCTTAGAAGGGGTATGTTGGCATTATTAACAGTAATCCATGGGGCTATGGTTGCTTACTTATTGATTACTTAGAAGATAGCCCTAATGGGAAAATGCACAAAATACAAAATCAGTATAATTGGGAAAACGTCTTCTATGTATTGTATGCAGCACTCATCAGAGTGTTAGCAAAAGCTAAACACAGGAACATCGACTAGCTATGTCATGTAGTAGACTGCGAAATCAGTTTCAGGCGCTTTTTGTTAAATCCTTACTTTATCTAGTTGCTCGTGCCAGCGCTATGCAGATAACCCAATGTAACTCATTAATTTTGTAATCCCGCCCACCACTTTTAATTGAATAGTTGAAGGAACAAATGAAATTGCAGTAATTTAGGAAATAATTTGTATATTACCCCACTGGAGATTCACTGCATATTCTTGTTTGCTACCGTTGCACGCCTTGCTTTCGGTATGAAAGCACATCATGATCAACACAACACGCCTTTTACCCTTCTATATATTACACTTTTACAGCTATCAACGGTTAGTTATTATGTAAAGCTTAGGCTCGCTGGTGCTCTTCCCGGTATGCCACAGCTATCGGTATCACGCCTATAGGTTTTGTGCTAGATCCTGTTGCTGTTCTTGCTCTTCAGTATGTTCCCCTCCACAATGCAAATTAACTTATATTGATACAAAAACCAATTTTTACTTTTTTTTCACTAGGTCCCGAGTTCCTTATTTATACTTTGTGTACCCCTGGCGACTTTTTACGTGCCTATGCATGCCATATCTCAGAGCCTTTGCCGAGCCCCTGACTGCCACTTAGCACGTGACATCCTAGCACCTGACAACAAATTTTTAGAAATAAGTTAACATTTATATATTGTAAATATTTTTTAGGTAAACTTACATACCATTTATTTCTTTTCACTATTGTCGCTAACAAAATAGAACATTATAATAAAGCAACAGTAAAAAGCGGTTTTCTTTGGTTAATTACAGAATAATAACCGTAAATTTTTACTATCCAGTAATTGTGCAGGACAAAAAAAGTAAGAAGTTCCTGGTAAAGCTTAAAAAGTTTAACAAGTATTTTTACCGCCAAGTTCACACTGTAAGCATTTTGTCGGTCAGGAACGTCAAGTGCTGCAGCACCGCGTTTAACTTTACAATTCAGGAGCGGAAAGTTCATCTACTACGTAATGATAAAATAGGAAGTAAATGTATTTGTAATCTTGCCAACGAATACCTTAAGCTTCTTGAGTTGACCTTCTATGAATGTAGATCACCCAAACCGCACAGAATAGTTAGGTTGTGGACGAGGACCGTAATAAGGTATACAGCCATTCCAGCCTTTGTTGACACAGGAGGAAGGTGACATACCCACCCCTCCAACTCTCAGTCCGTTGCGAACATCTGCAACAAGCCAAGTTCACCCATCTTTCTGTACCACCTCCGACACCTCGGTGTTATTTCGAGTAGCCTCATATTGCAGGGAAGCCTTCACAGGATGACTCGATTGGAATATTTTAGCCAACTCCTCCAGTGTGAATTTGCTAGTTTCCGGGAAGAAGAAGTAGACCAGGACGAGTTGGGAAAGAACGACACATAAGAATACTAAATAATACTTCCACTGGATATTCGCGATAGCAATCCCAGTGACAAAGGTGTTGAAGAATTGGCCCAGATTGTTCAGTAGCTAGTATAACAGATCAGTAGGGAATCACTCCGCAATGACTAAGGTGAGAGCGTGAGACGTACTAGATACATTGCCATGCCTTTCGCTCGAGTTTCGTAGCGGAAGCACTCGATTGGATACACCATCTGAATAGGGCACCAGCCGGTACAGAACACGAAGGTGAAAATGAATAGTAGCGAGAGCTGTCCAAGTGAGATGCTTCGGCTTTTTACCACGTTGCCTTCCCGAGTATGCACAACATTGATGGCATTTAGTATAATGATAAGAACCCATAAGATGAGCGTGACAACGATGACCGTAAGCATCTGCGTCCGACGCCGGATGTAATTGACAAGAACAGTGCCGGTTATCGTTCCAACGAATGCGACAACGCCGGTTATGCCCAGCAGAAGTAACTGCTCGTTGAGGCTGGTTAACCCAGCGGCTTGGAGAAATTGGGGATAGTAATAGCTCATAGCAGTCGCCCCGGAAAACGAATTAAAGAGTGCTGATATTAGTTAGCAAGATATCTCATTGTAATCCTCATCTTAAAAGCTGGGAACATACAGAGGAGAACGACAAGCACTGATCGACGGCGGGCTTCAGTAGTATTGACGAACTCGCGGTAGTCCCACCACCGCTTGTCAGATGCATCTCGTGCGATTTGCTCTAGCATTTCTTTATATTCAAGCCGAACAACAGCCGCATTGATGTCACCATCGCTATAGTACTTGGCGAGCACTTCTAGAGCTTCCTGATCCCGTCCCCGAGAGACAAGCCATTTTGGGGACTGAGATAGTGCAGGTCAGCTCTGGAACGTCACGATCGAAGCAATAGAATACGGTCGTCATGCTTACCTCTGGAATGGCCCATGATAGTACAAATATCACCGTTGGAACAATGACCTGAAACAAGAGCGGCAGTCTCCAACTCATTGTGCCCTGGATGGAACTCGTTCTCCAACAAATAAAGGCTGCGGGGATCGATCCGAAGTAATATACAACGAAGTACATACTGACAGTGAATGCACGCTGTGTCGGGTACGCCAATTCCGCCATGTATGCGCTTGCTGCAGCGAAAGTGATAGCAGCCCCGAAGGCAAGAATGAATCGGCCGGCCATGAAAGCACTCAGGCTCTGACAGGTTGCTGAAATAATCGCGCCTAGAATGATCACAATAGCGCTGATCATGATTGCAAACCGACGACCTGTTTTCTTGATTAAGATCGAAGATGTACAGATAGGCGAACTAGACGGAGAGAGCTTTGCTTACCCGCATAATCTGAAATTGGCCCCGAAAAGAAGGATCCGACGATGACTCCAATAGGGTAAAGACCGTACACAATGCCCGTTGCTGGCGTGCCCGCCGTGTTGCTGAAATTGAAGTACTCGCGATACTGGGGGTAACTATTAATAGAGCTCATCAGAGAACCATCATAGCCGAACACTATCGAGTTCAGCGCTGCGACCGCAAGACATCCATAGAGCTATCATAGAACGCATTAGCGCAATCAACCCATACTGAGAAGCGAGACTTACCTTGAGCATATGCTTCGCAAGCATGTTGGGCTTTGGAAGAGAGGTTAGACGCGTTTCTTGGTCCATAGTGACGACGTGTTCTAGTTGGATAGTCGCTCACTTGGCTCAAGCAAATGAGCAATCCCTTATCTATATATACCGTACATATATCAGCAGTGGTAACGGGCTTCGTAACGACTCTAGTCAAGATGGGTTAGCCGAGTCTTCTCAGCTTCGTTGATCCGCATGAGAAAAGCCTTTGTGCCACTTTTCATTTCTGCAAACCATCAGCGACGGGCAAGTTACCCTGACACCTCCTTCTGCATCCATCATTTCTGTAAGCTGAGAAATCCTCTAACCAGAGAGGTCAATAAAACCCTGCAATGCGGTCCAATAGTAGCTCCCAGCAGTGCTTTTTGCTACACCATGAACTCTCTACACGAACTCCGCGTTCCATTCCCTCTGAATTAGGAGCTAGCGTTTAGACCACCTTGTAGTTCGTCAAGCGACAGAGTTCTAGAAGCGGGACGATTGTAGATCTCTGTGTGACGGAAAGCTTGACAGCATGCATTGTACGAGTCAATAAGAACCGCCAGAGTGTGGAAGCCGACAGTACGCGTACCTCTAGGCGTGCTCAGATTTCTCCTCATCGGTCTGTCGCTCTGACACTTCCCCAATCACGTTTGGCGGCGACTCGCCCGTCCTCGTCCCGAACAGTGCCCACCATACCAAAGAATGCCTAGGGAATAGGATAAACAAGCCTGAATTGGGGTTAGTAAGCCGGACTCTTACAGGGGTCTGGGGATCCAGACTTATGACACCTCACTGGAATACTATAGAGATTGACCGTCGTGACGGTTAGTGGTTTCCCACCTCGCGGACGACCGCACCGAGTCCAATAAAACGGCAGCACCACATTCTGGGTCTCATTGGTGGCTGCCCTAGCCGGCCCGGGCCACCCACTAAAGCGGGCGGGGTACGTTCAGATCGGGGACGAGTTCCCGGGATGGCACGCTGTAGTGCAATGCTCTCACCGCCTTGCAAAGCCCCTATCTGGAACTCGCTCATGCAACAGCACGCCTGTTTAAAGATCGCAGCCATGACGAATCGGCGATGGAGACACCGCCCATCGTCCAGTCAGCACTGCAGCTGATCCGTTCGGGATGTTGAGCAGCGTGATACGACGTGCAAACGCCTATCAGCGGGATGGCAAAGTATCCTCCGCTCGCCCCATGCTGGAGAAAGGCTGTTTGCGTGCAGATTCATGTCGGGTGTGATCCTTGAAGTTGATCTATGGGCCCATGCCCGTACGTCCAAAGTTGCAGAGCCCATGTCTAGTAGTCGCCAGTAAACGGGACAGCCTGGAAAATGACTTGTCGTTCACCTGGGGATTAAATATACTTTTTGGTGGTCCCCAAGCTCATAAAACACGTCGTATAGACGGAACAGGCGACTACTCATTTTCTTTCACCGTCCTGGGTTGCTCGCTCCTGCCTACCAGAATGTCTCCCCTAGACAAAATGAGGGATCTTCTCTCTGAAGCCTCGCCTTCTCAGCTGGCATTTGGCTGTCTTCTTGCGCTTTTACTCTATCATGCGATTTATTACACTGCTCGCGCAATCTATTTGCTCTATTTCAGTCCATTATCTATCTACCCCGGCCATCCAGCTGCAGCGGTGTCAGCATGGTGAGAACTGAACCCCCCCCCCCCCCCTCCAATTTCTTTTAATCACCTAGTCAACGACTGACTGGATGGCATCAGGTGGGAGCTGTGGCATAATATAGGAACCAAACCGGGCAAATGTGGACAAACAACATTCCTGTTGGAAAAAATGCACAGAGACCCAAAATACGGTATGAAATGCTACAACCTGGAATCCGCATCTCTCGTATCACTAACCATCGCCTTCTAGGGGTTGCAATTCGTGTTCGGCCGGATGATATCGTCATCTCGGACCCGCGTTTCTATCATACACTCTACAACAATGACAGCTTCCTAAAGGCTGTCCCGAAATCCGATGTCGGTCAGTCAAGTACCTCAACCGCGATGGAACAGGATCCGATCAAGCACAAAATCCGACGTGGGCAGCTTGAATCACTGTTCTCCCGTCGGTCGATCCTTCAGCTCGAGACTATGGTCATGGGGAAGATCGACTTGTTGTGTGCCCGCCTAGATGAGTTTGACGCCCTCAAGCGACGAGCGAATGTGGAATGGGCCATCAAGAGCGTCACAATTGATACTATCTCCGAGTTTTGCCTGGGCAAGAGCTTTGACGCGCTCTATCATGATGAACTACATTCAAACGAAGTGCAGGTCTTCACGGCCTATCTCCACAACCTGTACAATTTTCAAGCCGTCCCATATCTTCGCCAGGTGGTTCGGTTTCTGCCGCTGCGGATCTCGAGCATCTTTAATGAGACGATAGAGATGGGAACGAAGCTGCACATTGTACGGAGCCATTTTCCCTAAAGCACATCTCCATCTTTTGCTGAGTCTATTTATTTGTATTAGTTAACGAACAAGCTCGTCGAAGACTTCACGGCCGCCTTTGAAGCGGGAATCACCCCGCCCTTCCCGACCTTGATGGAACGCATGGTCACTCCTAATCCTGACAAGGGGTTTTCAGTTCCGAGTCGCGAGAGCCTGATTCATGAGGTGACAAATATGATCTCTGCCGGGTTTGACACCACAGCTGTGAGCGCCACCGTAGGTCTGTTTGAAATCCTAAAAAACCCAGACGTACACTCCCGTCTACTAGCCGAACTCAAGACGGTGCTTCCTCGCCCAACCGACACCGCCCCGTTCCTCATGGTCGAGAAACTCCCGTACTTGACCGCCGTGCTAAAGGAGGCGCTGCGCTTCGCAAGTGTATTTTCATCGCGCATGCCGCGGATCGTACCGAAAGGTGGTGTTGTTTTACCCGATGGCCGCTTCGTCCCTGCCGGATCTAAAGTCGGTATGTCTGCATACATCATCCACCATAACGAAGATATCTTTCCATTCCCGAAAAGTTTTATTCCAGAGCGGTGGTTGAAGGACGAGAACAACGGAGAGCTGGGAGATCTACAAGAGATGAACAAATTCTTGGTCCCGTTTTCTCGTGGCCCGAGGAGTTGCATTGGCCTTAATCTTGCGTGGATGGAATTATATCTGATAACAGCACACCTGGTGAGAAGGTTTGACTTAGAGACCACTACGACGAGGGAGGATATGCGATGGGACGCCATGATCATTGCGAGGTTCCATGGGGAGTTCACTGTCACCGCGAGGAGAAGGGTCGACTAGATGTTAGCTCAAGGCTTCAGGCGCAGCGCCGAGCCAGTGGTATGCTTGCCGTTAAGGTTGTAACGACTTATTGATAATGTAATGATTTCTGGACATCATGGTTCGCCTAGCCTACTCAAATAGCCGAGTAGACTACAAGTCTCAACTCTAGCGCATTCATCAACCCTCGTCTGGTGCTGTGTCTCTAAATATTCTATCCACCTCTGCCCATCAACCCCAGCGGCAATATAAATCCACTTGTTACCCTCCTCCTTCCAGTCCATATTGCCCGCATCAAGCAAGACGAAACACCCAAAAGTTAGGCGGCAGCGCTCGCTGCTAAAAGACGAAAGTGAGCCATTTACACCTGCTGTGCACCTTGACTGATGATTGATAGAAGCGCTATCACAGAGTGTCAAGAAAGAATGACCGCAACTCTTTTCCTCTCAAAGTGCACGCCCACAGCGCCGCCAGGAATGAAATGTATCGAACGCTGAACCCAAGCAACCTCTTCCCTCCTAAACCATCAAATCTCCCACTCGCAATGCTACGTTGATAGATCGTTCCGGGTGTTTTCTTCTACAAAGGCGTTTGTCTATACCCACACAGGACGAGCCCATTTGCTGGGTTTCTCTTGCTCCTCCCCAAATTTGGGGGACCCAAGCCACCGATGAGCCTGCCGCCCTCTCTAGTCGTGCCACAAATCCAACAAGCTGACATAGACAAAAGATCGGAACAATGGTAATGATGATAACAAAAGTAAGAGGGTCCTTGAACTGGTGTTTGATTTTAGATGTCGTGGAAGCATGATATTCTTCGACTTTTTTTCTACGCGTAGGCAATACCCAAAAGGAACTACTCCTACCGCTCGGGTAGGAGGGATTGCTCAAGTTTCCGAAAACTATGTCTTAAAGATGGTTCCGAAGTCTCAGTCGCAACCCAAGCTCAATGCCGGGGACATAAGTGATGAGGTCGGGGTTCGGCAACATAGGGTCCTTACGCACTGCCCTTGCCCGCTAATTAGTGTTATTAGATTCTGCTAGCCTGGAGTTGATAGTAAGGATACGGCAGAGTCCGCACCAAGCCGCTGGAATCGCGCGAGCTGAACTAAACGTTGATGCAGCTCCATACGGCACCAGGCGACTAGCGTAGACACTACCATTATGCGAAGAGAATTCTAGCTCGGTCTATAGATCGATTCAATCCTGATCTCATTTTGTCTTTTTTTGTCAATATTTCATACCCCAAAATTCCTTCATCGAAAAAGCTTTATGAAACTTCGCAGTCCATTGTAGCACCTGATATATAATCAAGGCGACTCATTAAGCTTCAAACTCAAGTAGATATCTACGCATAAGGTGACGCAACTGAGCTAAATTTGACATTGAGTGTTTTAGGTACGGTGACAGGTCGAAACAAAGGACGACGACATTCTCCTAAATTGTGCCACATGTAAGAGGCATTGGCAATATGGACAATATGGGCAATTACCGATTCTTTGATCAGAAACCGAGAGTGCTGGCCTAAATATTTTAAATTCGTATGTTTACCATAGGGATTATTACTTACAGGAGCTTTCCAAAACTCCATTGGTAACTACGGAGGAAAGGGGTGAAGTGGGGTATTGAACAGCGGTTAGCCTTCGGGCGGTATCTGTGGTTAAGACTCAATATCTTCACGCACCAGCTGCGACAAGAGAATTCTGAGTCTCATTACCATCCATTAAGATAATTCCAGATCGAGCAAGCAGAGAATTTCCTAGTCTGGATCATGATTCGCACTACATTAGCGAACACATTCGACAGGTTACCGAGCTCGAAACAGGAAATAACAAAGCAAACGCATTCCACACTGCCGAAGTCCCTCCACGCGAAAGGATCGATTATATCATTCTGGTGCCTATGCCGTTGTTTTGCAAGCACTGACAGTCGCTAGGCCTGCCGTTGAACAAGCTTAACGATGAATTGAATCAGTGAGCTGTCAGATCTAAGGGAGAGTTGGATATTGAAAACCTGGAGTATTGAAGAGTTGGAAATGGTGAACATGGTGAGGCGAGGTCGATATCGGATACGCGGTCAAATTCGATGATGTCGACGACCAGGAAAATGACAATTATGGAGAAAGCCTATTTAATGGTCACCAGGGACCTTCCCTTCTTGTGTTGAATCCAGTCGTCAATGCAGACGCCAATGATCTTATAGCGACCGAGTGGGTGTTTTCTAAATATCAGCAAGTTCCCGGAGCCTATCATTTGCCCGTATTCGTCTCGAGTTGGCACGTTTCTGTCACTGGTTGGCACGTATCCGTAGTCTCTCATTCCGTCCAAGATACCGTGAGTGAATTCCTCCCTCACCAAAGCCCTGCCTTTGGGGAATCCTGCCTTGGGGATTACGTACTTGTCGATCCTTGTGCTCCGGCAGCTGTGGGCATGCATCCGATAAGCGTCGATATTGCCTCCAAACGCCACGAGGTTGAAGGCCTTGCCCACGTCTCCGACCTGTACCAGCCCCAACCCGTCATGAAGCACGATCCTGCCTTCGTTTCCTTGTTGCGCGGTGGCTCGACCGAGGGAGCTGCCGTGCACTGCGCTTATGGCTTCGAATACCAGCGAAAACGGAGCAACTATGGCGCATCCGCAATTCACGCGAACCTCACAGGAAAGTCTCGAAGTGCTTTCGTTGTCGAGCCGGGATCCGCAGTCGACTTTCATTCTGTAGTTCATAGACATGTTATGCGCCCTGTAGTCCGGGTGTTGGTACGGGTCTTCCCAAAAGGTGCCGCTCACGCATCTTTTGGCCCAGTTCTTGGGCTTTGCACTGGGGTCAGTGGTCAACCATAGGGGTCGAAGATTGTTGAGCAATCGTTCCCTGTATTTGACGACGTCGCTGCCTGGGTCCATAATACTTCCCAAAATTGTCGCGCATTGCACTAATATTCTGCCGGTCTCGTCGCCGGCCACATACGTGGGGTTGTCATTGGTGGGAATTAGTTCAGTGCCGAAGAAGCGGCCCGTTTTGACGGTTTTTCCACAATTACAGCCCTGGAAGACAAAGTTGAGATCCCCTTTAGCAGCGTTGCTCTCGCTAAGTACAATCTTCATGTATTTACGGGGAGCCCCCTCAAGGCTAGTCATTGCTGTAGCTTTTGCCAAGCCGTCCAAGTCCATATTTAGATGTCCCAGTCTGACCACGCCGGCGAAACAGTCGGTGGTCAGGAGGCTGTTAGGATTTGCTACCACCGGTATCCAGTCCCATCTCTCCCTCTCCCCGCTAGTGATCACAAGTCTGGTCCAGGCGCCCCTGGTCTTGATAGAGAGCTGCTTGAAGAATTCGAAGGAGAGACTTTCCATGTTATCTCCATTCATCTTTGTTTTGATCTCCTCTGCGGTGAATAGCCCTTTGAAGAGGCCGAGCAGCCCTTTGAAAATGTCCTCTTTTCGATAGCAAGCGCGCGGCGTGATGGAGATGGCCGAGAAGACGTTGCATATTCCCTGGTGGTTCTCGTACCACCATCGAGGTCCACCATTTATGATGTCCGTTCTCGCGCCGTGGATCCCAAAGACTTGTCTCCGCAAAGTTGCAAAATCCTGCACATCTTCATCTATTTTCCCCAGAATAGCGTCAATCGATGAGGTGTTCAGAATTCTGCCTTCCTCTATCCAATCCGATAGCTTGATCGCCTTGTCCGCGCAGTCCATGGCAAGATCCATCCAGGTATCGAGCTGCCCTATACATGACATACTCATCCTGCGTGTGCCCCATAAAGTTATGTTCTTTCCGAGTAGCATTTCTTCGAACGTCCACACTCTGGAGAAGTAGAAATTGTTGAAGAGCGACTTGACGTAGCCGATGTTTGTCGAGTAGCAGTTCAGCACGCCCATGTCAATGGCGGCGGACCTAACAGTTGCCTTGTCCAAGGGAAAGACCCATGCGGCTTCGCTTTCCCACATCGATAACCGTTTGTTCACACTCACGGTCAGCTTAGCCTCAGAGGAAAGTGACGTGCTCTTAATGTTGGTCATTATGTGGTCGACAAACTTTAGGTTGTCTACAACTTCCTGCGGGTCCCATACCTCCTTCAGATCTATCAGGATGTGGCACTTGCGGGCGCTCCTGTAGTATTCGTACATCTTCGCAATCTCAGTGGACTTTTCGTCTTCATCTGCCTGGTTTAAGCACAAGCAATCCACCCACATGAACGGCAGTACGTCTTCTTGCGTCATCAACTTCTTGATCTCTTCGATCTTCATGGGATCTATTGTTAACTTCCAGTCCACGCCCGGAATTTCGCACTCGTATTTTTTCTTCCGGCCGCCCCATGTGTGGGAGATTATGTCAAAATCTGTCACTATGGGAGCGCCTTCGCTGCGAGGATCGAAAACTCGGAACTTGTTATCAACAGTGCCGAGAAGCCTCGAGGGGAGGGCGATTGCCATGGCAAATCTCAGAAGAACTGCAACATTTTGAGTTAGAAAAAATATTGGATTTGGCGCTGAACAGGATCCTAACCAAGGTGATACAAAGAACTAGGTCTCTAGCCGAACCCCAAGGCAGTACGGACTGGCTTGGTAGCCAGTTGCAAAGAAACAGAATCTTGAAATTCATACACCACACTACTGCGGAATGCTATGAGTTCTGATAAGATTGAGTCGGGAGTCGTGAAGACAGAACAGCGTAGAGCCGAGGGATAATCTCTTATCTTAAGCGCTCTCTTTGGGGATTAAAGGGGCTGTGTTGTCGCCCGATTCACCTAGCATTCGTGTTCGTAGCCCCTGATGTACGCCAATGATATTGAAAGCTAGCAATGCGCATCGAAAATTCGTTTTGGCGCGAGGCTAGGAACAAATATGCACCAGTGGTTGCAGGAATTGAATGTTCATTTTGGTTGTGTGACCCCTTCCTTATGTTCGCTTGCCCACTAGCCCTGGGTAGGGTTCAAGGTCACTGGCTGGGTAGGTTTACATGGGCTGGGATGTATTTCTTTTGCCTGTTGTGTTGTTTTTGTTTTGGTGCGTTTTGTTTGGGAATTGGATGTGCTCGGCTGCGGATGAACAAAGTCGAATCTCTCGCTCGTCTGGCAACCTCTTTTCAAGACCCCGCAACTGCCCTTGTAAATAGGGCGGTGCCCATCTATGCTTTATATTGCATTATTAAACTATCTTCCTCCTGACACTTCTGAGTTTTGTGACTGGACAATGGCCGGTCCAAAGGTAAGTGCCAAGAGGTAGCACAAAATGGGGTTTGGATCTTGGCTATTAACTAGCCGGGCGAGAATGGTTCAGATCCAACGGCTTACCCCTCAAGTTCTTGGCCTTTTAACTGTGCCCGACAAACAAAGTTCAAGTCAGAACATGGGGAAGGCAGCATAAACGCCGCGATCTCTGCAGCGTTCCCAGCTCTTACTCCATTCTTCTTTCATCAACGATAGTTCCATCCACTCCTACAGAGAGAAAAGTACGCTCATCACTTGTCTCCGACACTTCTCCCTGTGCGCCACACAAGGTGTGCTAGCTGGGAAATCGTTCAACCCTATGTTCTCGGTACTGCCACAAGCCTTTTGTCAATTCAGTGCATATAAGGTGATTGCGGAGGCCAGAGGGTCTGGTCTCCGATAGGTCTCCAGGCTACAGGAATAAGGTTTGTAAAAAGGGGAAGTTGGCAGAATTAAGTCGTCTGCAGAAATAAGCGGGTGGGGGAAACAAGCGGGTGGGCAGAATTAAGCAATGAGCAGGAATAAGAGGTTCTAATTAAATCCCATTGAACCGTTAGCGCATTTTTCTCTTTTTCAACGCCAGCTCCCCCCCCTCCCCCCAAAAACGTTTGCGCAGTGAATACGCCAGCGTCAGGAAGTCAAATTTGCTCCATTCCCAACGCCGGCGTTCGTCAGGCACCGTCGTAACGGATGCTCTAGCATTAACGAGCTAGATTTTGCTTTTCCAACGCTACCGTCCGCTACACGCTATCGCAGTGGATATGCCAGCGTCAAGGGGCCGGATTATGCTCCTTTATTGATGCTAGCGTCTATAAAATGCCAATATCGCAGAGAACAAACACGAAACCTTAGACTTACACGAAGCTTGCACAATATTGCTAGTAGCATGGTGGATTTCTGCCAAGTCGAATTTGACCCACGTACACGGCCATTAATAATGTCAATCTATTCGGTTCTCTTGTTGGGATTATGGGGCAAACCACTGTAAGAACTTAAACTTGCAAGCGACTCTCAGCGCTCTTTCTAGATCTAAAGTCTTCACAAATGAAGATACTGACGCCTTGGATATGTCTAAGTTCGCCAATCAAATGGTGACCTTCCTTCCAATTTGGGGTTCAGCCGGACTTGGTATGATATTCTAAATTACGGCTAAAATAACCCTAATGTTGTCCGGGGCCTTCTGACTAAGGCGCCAGTGCAATTACCCATCTGCTGCAAACGATGTGACCTCCAGTTGTCTATCCCTTTCATGTACTTAGTGATGGCATGTACGGGTTGCAGAAGGGGTATAATGATTGGAAGCTGGGCAACGGGGACGTGGTAAAATTTCGACTTGGCGGTATCGCTACAGGCCCTACTTCCTAGAAACTAATAAATGATGTTAATGTGTGGTGAGGTATTCCTGATATTCACGTTGAGTAGGCTCTAATAAGTAGTCTTAGCCTGCTATCGCAGCTTTAAAAGGACAGGTAGGTCGCTCTTTTCGTTAATTATGATGGGTCGTAGAAAGACCATCAGGGCACACACAGCGTTTCTCAAGTCTTCATTATCAAGAATACTGGATTCCAGAAGAAAATAACGAGGACAAAGAAAAGAAAACGCGCCTCTAGTTAGTTCGCTTTTCTGCCTTTCAACTTTTGCTTATATAATAGTAGGATGTGTTCAGGTGTTATGGGTCCGTGACGGCCGCTATAACTTTAGTCAAAAGATTACTTCTAATCGAACTATCCTAGAGGAGAAACCAGAATAGATGAAGAGGAGCGTCTGCCAGCGTATTAGAGAGAGATTGACAGGGCCACGAGTGGAGTGTAGCGCAAGTATTCTCGGGGGGCCTTTTTATTTATATGTTCTAAAGTCCTGGGAAAGTCATCCAATCGCAGCTATGTGGCATTGTGAATTTCGAAGGATAGTTAATAGTTCGGGTGTACCTCTAGCCGGCCCTACCATGGTATTATTAACAACACCCAGGCAGAGAGAACTATGGGTCAATCGCAAGGGAATTTTCTTGGACCAATTAGCCGCCAAGGATAAACTCCCTATATCCATAGCCAATCATAGCGTATCTTGCAGCAGCTGGGATGGGAACACATAAAGCCCTCCTCAACATCGAATGTTGTCCGTTTGAAAATGACGACGAGTCGAGCACAAGATCATTACCAACACGAGCCAATAGCATCAGCCACAATAACCTTGTCTTTTGCGACTAAATGCCAAAGGCTGGGAGCATTGGGCCTTTTCCTCGGCGGGAAGGGCAACAGCGACAGCATGACATTGGTTATTGGACAACAGCCACTGCAGCCCCAGATCAAAAGGAAGGCTTGCGGCATTTCAACTGGCCACCACCCCGCCTTTCCTCCTTCTTCGCGACGTCGTATTTTTTCCCATAGCTGCCATTCTCCTTCACGGACCACCAGATTCGGCAGCTAATAGGTCAGGCACAATTGCGATTTTCTACACTTTGTCGTGAGCTCGCCTTTCTAAGAGGTTTGGCAGCGCACCCTGGATGATGAAGAGATTACAAGAGAAACTTTGTAGGCGGAAGCAGCGTCAAATTACCTTTAATCCACCACCAGAAACGAGCTCCGAGCATGCGCTCTCTAATCCGCGATCACCGCCCGAGACAGACTCGGGCCCTTCTTCTGAGAGCGCTCCGCTCCCCTCCTTCCCAGATGGAGTTGAAGTCCTGCACGACCGCCCCGACGCCACGGTTGATATCTGCTTTGTCCACGGTTTGACCGGCGATCGGGACAGCACCTGGACCGCCTCCGGGGAGTCCGCACCTTGGCCAAAGACCCTCCTCCCGCTGGAGCTTGGTAGAGCTCGAATACTCACGTACGGCTACGACGCATACGTGGTGCGAAAATCGGTTGCATCGTCAAACCGGCTGATCGACCATGCTACGAACCTTTTGAACGACTTGACGACAAACAGAGCCCGCTGCAATGCGTCATCACGTCCCCTGATCTTCGTCGCCCACAGCCTGGGTGGCATTGTGTGCAAAGAAGCTATTCTGCTCTCACGAAATAACCCCGAACCTCATCTCCGCGGTATATTTGACTGCACCAAAGGCATCATATTCATGGGCACCCCTCACAAGGGCTCTTGGAAGGCTGATTGGGCCAAGATCCCGGCCTCGGCTATTGGCCTTATCAAGTCCACTAACAAGTCGCTACTGGAAATCTTGGGGACGAACAATCAACTCCTCGAGTCTATTCAAGTCAGGTTCTTGGCAATGATACGAGAACAGCGTGAAGGCGGCAGGCCTCTTGAGGTCACATGCTTCTTTGAAGAACTACCCCTGCCTTTGGCCGGGAAAGTCGTGTCCAAGGAGTCCGCCACTCTTGAGGGCTACAATCCCATCACTATCCATGCCAACCATAGGGACATGGTCAGGTTTGCCTCCGCGGAAGATAATGGATTCCACAGGCTGCTTGGAGAACTGACCAGGTGGGAATCACAAGTCAGGCATCCATCCATTAGCCAAACGGAGAAGCTGTCGGGTTTGCCACCTTCGTTAGCGGGGTATAGCCTGGGTGACTCTCCTATCAATAACCCCGGCTCTGGCACCCAAAATTTGAACACTGGTAAGCGTATTCAGAATACCTATACTGGCTCTGGCCATCGATGCATTGGATAGAACCAGTGCTTCGGTAAGGAGAACTAGTATATAGCTTCTGCGAGAATATATTTGAGTTAATATTATTGTAAAATTCAAAACCCACCCAGGCCAGTGCTAACCCTGTCACAAGATTGCCTAAAATCGCTAGCTTTTCCGGAAATGCAAAGCCGCTCCTATGACATTAACCGCGCCGTCACAGGGACTTGCGAATGGCTGCTTCAATGCAAAACATATAAAGACTGGGCGGCTTGCGATCATGGCCTGCTCTGGATTAAGGGGAAACCAGGCTCTGGGAAGTCGACATTGCTGCAATACGTTCTCGACAATCGCGAGGCTAGACACAGCGACCTTGTTCTTTCATTCTTCTTTCACGGTCGTGGTGTTGAACTTCAAAGGGCTCCGCTTGGCCTCTTCCGGTCTCTCCTTCATCAAGTCCTTAGGCAGGCTCCCAACGCATTTCCAGATCTTGTCGAAACCTTTAAGCAAAGGCGTAAGGATATCGGTGAGCCCGGTGAAAAGTGGGACTGGCATGAGCAGGAACTATGGCGTTTCTTTGAGTCACGTCTTTCAGAGGTCCTAAAGACTCGCTCGGTCTGGTTATTTATCGACGCGTTGGACGAATGTGGTGAAAAGAATGCAGTCGACCTAGCCGAGAAGTTTAAGTCTTTGTTCCAGGGTTTCCCATCTATTGACTCACAATTGCATATCTGCTTTACTTGCCGACACTATCCAATTTTAGCTCCATACTCTAAGTTCGAAATTTGTCTTGAAAATGAAAACCGAGAGGATATTTCGACTTACGTTGATGTTCGGCTTTCTGTGTTCCGTGCGCAAACATCATCTACGATTCCGGCTTTAATCACGGATCGCGCCTTTGGCGTTTTCATGTGGGCGCGTCTCGTGGTGGAGCAAGTTTTGAGCCTTGACCGTAAGGGTGTTGGATTAAAGAAAATCGAAGCAGAAGTCTACTCTATCCCTCCAGACCTTGATGAACTATACCACGAACTCACCCAAGGTATGGGATCAGCCTCCTTAAAACTGATCCAATGGATCTGCTTTGCTACGCGGCCCTTATCAGTAGACGAATTGCGATGGGCCATGGTTATTGAGGCCGATTGCCCACACCAGTCATTACAAGAATGCCAGAGCGCCGAAGATTATGAATCGGACAACGGCCGGATGATAAGGCAAATTCAGACGCTCAGCTGCGGACTTGCCGAGGTCGTCCCGTCATCTAAGACATGGGTCGTACAGTTTATCCACCAGTCAGTCGGGGACTTCTTCGTCGAGAAAGGCCTATCCATTCTGGATGGCAGCTTAAAGACGGCCGACTTGGTGGCCGGGGTTGCACACTATCAGCTGTCCAGGACTTGCATACGGTACCTAGCAATGGAGGAGATTGTCTCGTCAACAACCCGCGATCGTGCCAGTCTGATGTCTATCTTTCCTCTATTGCATTATGCTACGGCCTCGTGGGTGGTGCACGTGGGATGCAGCGAAACTAGGAAGCACCCTCAAGACGATCTTATAACATATTTCTCCTGGCCGTCAGAGCATCTTGTGCAACTATGGGTGAAGGTTTACAGTATACTAGAGCAACACTCACTCGGCCGTCTACCAGAAGGGACTAGCATGTTACACATCGTGTCGCGATATAAGTTGGTAGGGCCTCTCCGGGTGATATTGCAAGAGGCAGATCGGGTCTGCACAAATATCGACACTGTAGATTCTTTCGGTCGGACGCCGCTGTCGTGGGCCGCTGAGAACGGACATATAGCTGTGGTCAAGCTGCTGCTCGACAAAGACGCCAACCTAAACTCTAAGGATAATTCTGGTCAGACGCCGCTTTCGTGGGCCGCTAGGAACGGATATATAGCTGTGGTCAAGCTGCTGCTCGACAAAGGCGCTTACCTAAACTCTAAGGATAATTCTGGTCAGACGCTGCTCTCGTGGGCCGCTATGGCTGGGCGAGAGGCTGTGGTCAAGCTGCTGCTCGACAAAGGTGCTGACCTAAACTCTAAGGATGATTCTGGTCATACCCCGCTCTCGTGGGCCACTGAGTATTGGCAAATGGCCATAGTCAAGCTGCTGCTCGACATAGGTGCTGACCCAAACTCTAAGAATAATGATGGACAAACGCTATTATCATATGCGGTCGAGGGTGAAAATGAGCCGATGGTCAGGCTGCTGCTCGACAAAGGCGCTGACCCAAACTCTGAGAATAATGATGGACAGATGCTGTTATCATATGCGGCCGAGGTTGGAAATGAGGCGATAGTCAGGCTGTTGCTCGACAAAGGTGCTGACCTAGACTCTAAAGATAATAATAAACAGACGCTATTATCATATGCGGTTGAGGGTGGAAATGAGGCGATAGTCAGGCTGCTGCTCGACAAAGGCGTTGACCCAAACTCTGAGAATAATGATGGACAGACGTCGTTATCATATGCGGTCGAGGTTGGAAATGAGGCGATAGTCAGGCTGCTGCTCGACAAAGGCGCTCACCTAGACTCTAAAAATAATAAACATACGTTGTTATTATGTGCGGTCAAGGTTGGAAATGAGGCGATAGTCAGGCTGCTGCTCGACAAAGGCGCTGACCCAAACTCTAAGGATGAAGTCGGACGAGCTCCACTGTCGTATGTGGTTGATTACCACGAAACCGGAGATTGGGAGTCGGTGGTTAAGCTGCTAGTTGACAAAGGCGCTAACCTAGACTCCAAGGATAAAATCGGACGGACGCCACTATCATATGCAGTCACGCAGTGGTTAAATGAAGCCGTAGTCAAGCTGCTAGTTGATAAAGGCGCTGACCCATACTCCCAGGATAATAAAGGACGAACGCCGTTATGGTATATGGTTGAGAAATCGTACGACGATGGCTATTGGGATAATGTGACGGCCAACTTGTTCCTTGACAAAGCCACTGACCTCGAGGATAATGGATGGCTGTATATGCTTGAGTGCGTGCAGTGCGATGGCGGAAGTATGCCGCTGTCGTGGGCTGCCAAGAACGGGCATACAGCTGTTGTCAAGCTGTTGCTCGACAAAAATGGCGTCGACGTTAACTCAACGGATAAAAATGGTCTAACAGCGCTATGGTGGGCAGCAGTAAACGGGCACGAGGTAATAATGAATTTGTTATTAGCTAAGTTTGAGGTCAACTCGGATCCAGGCCATCTCCCGCTCCAAATTAAAAAGGCCAAGGGTGACTGGTGTGTAATATTCAACCCGAGTGTGCCTCGCGTGCTTGACGTCGACCTCGTTCACACTCTGCCTCATAAGAGCATCGTCTGCTGTGTAAGATTTTCACAAGACGGTAAATACGTCGCCACCGGCTGCAACCGATCGGCGCAGATCTTCGACGTCACCACTGGCGAGAAGCTCTGCGAGTTACAGGACGAGCCAATCGATGTATCTGGCGACCTCTATATCCGAAGCATCTGCTTCAGCCCTGACGGCCGATATCTCGCCACCGCAGCGGAAGATAAACTGATCAAAGTGAGCATCCTCACTCCCCTGGGGTAAAAAAGTGAACACTGAAATTCCTAGGTCTGGGATATTGCATCTAGGCAGATTCATAACACCTTCTGGGGTCACGAGCAGAATGTCTACTCGCTCGACTTTGCCTGCGACAGTCGCACGATCGCGTCGGGTAGCGGTGACAGAACGGTTCGCCTGTGGGATATTGACACTAGCCAGAGCACGTTGACTTTGACCACCGAAGACGTTGTCACTAGTGTTGCCCTCTCCCCTGACGCCAGTTACATCGCCGCTGGCTCGCTGGGCAAGAGCGTCCGAGTCTGGGATCTCCACCAAGGCTATCTCCTTGACCACTTTGAGGGACGATCTGACGGCCACAAGAATAGTGTGTATTCTGTCACCTGGTCCTCGAACTGCACCAACCTGGTCAGCGGTAGTCTGGACAAGGCCATCAAGATGTGGTATCTCAGAATTCCGTGGGAGATTCCAAACCCGGAACCTGAGAGCAGCAGATACGTAAGAACGTTCGAAGGACATAAGGTACGTGTCACCCCCAATATCTCTCTCGAACCGGTTAGCTAACGCGCAAACAGGACTCCATTATCTCTGTTACTCCAACGCCAGACGCTACCTGGATAATTTCCTGCTCCGAAGACCGAGGCGTACAGTTTTGGGACTGCCGCACCGGCGCCACGCAGCTCATGCTACAGGGTCACAAGAACTCAATCATTTCTGTTGCGCCAAGCCCGGCTGGAGGCTACTTTGCCACCGGTTCCAGGGACACGAGAGCCCGTGTATGGTCGTACCAGAACATCTAGACTATTTAGGAGGATGAGCATTGACGTGAACGGCGACAGCGACAACGGCCACCACCAACAACAGAATGACAACGACGAATACAGGATGGACAGAAATGCTTAGCAACTAGGGCACGAAAAATATTTGTTGAAGGCGAACAGCTGAAACATCAAGCTGTCGAATGTCCCGAGGCCATGGTGATTGACCTGGCTGCAAAACCTGAAAAATCGGATTATTTTCAAATATCTAGAGATCCTCAATCAGCGTACCATTTGAAGCAAATTCTGATACTTTTTTAACGCAAATAGGATCAGAGGGTCAGAGAGATTGGTAGTTCGGTTTATGCCGCATATAGACTTTACGAGCCTAGTTCTGTATCCAGCCTCGTGAGCTAGACTTCAATATTTAATAGGACGGGAACAATTTCCAAGACCGAGATGTCTGTAAGAAGGTAATGAAAGTAAGAGAGGGGGCTTGGATTAATATATCAGACAATTAAAGTTTATAATATCCCTTTTAACTTGTACTTTAAGCTAAAGCAGTCCGGATTGTAATAGTGCAATTCGGACTGCTTTAGCTTGAACTATACAAATTCGGCCAAGTAAAATTTTAAAGCAAGCTGAAAATTTGTATTAAAAACTTAAATTACTTTAGCTAATAATATATAAAGTTAAAGAATTCTTAAAGTTTGCAATACATTAACTCTAGATTCTAACCGGAACGATTTAAATTTACAATTCACAAAAACTACAGCCTATCCCTGCAGACCTCATTTCCCCGCCAGACCCGTAATTAAGTTATATTCGGGAAATTTTGTCTTTATAACGGTGTGATATCCTTGCACGGCACCGTGGATCTTTCAGTACCGTCAGCAGAACAGCGCCGTTATAAGTACGGTAGCGTAGGTAGTATGTTTTCACTTACGTTTTATATTAGGCTACAGTCATCCCCCAAGACCAAGGAGCCGTGCAGCTCACTTCACGTCAGTCTTCTTCCTAATTACTGCCTAGCCCCACCCGCTGCACCAGGAACTGCAGCAGTGATTGGGAGATCTTTCACCCTCATTGGGCGGTGGATGAAATGCATGGGTCGCCCGAAATACAGGCAAGACACTGGATAGGAAGAAAGAATTGCGGCGACCAAATATAGCTGTGGTCAAAGCAGCGGTCGTGTTTGCGAGAATAACTGGCAGGTCCAGTACAAGGAGAATCATGGAAAGGCCAAGCACAGGACGGGTAACAGGAATATAAAGGCGTTATGGCGTTAGCTGGTCTGTGGGCACGCGTTCGTCCTGCTATTTCTCACATGCAAATAACAAATGACGCACTGTATCGGATGCTACTCCGCATTTACACCAGTCGTCTTCTGCTAAACTGAAGCGAAAGGGTACGATTTGAGCCGATTGTGTACTGTCCTGAGTTGCGCCAAAATAGCTGCTTCTTCCCCCGAGCGTATTGTATAGCTTGATTGTGTGCTTCCGAGGTAGTGCACCATCGATTCCACGCGCGAACTGGCTCGCCTTCCCTTTTAGTCGAACCTGCTCCGTCCTTTCTCTCTCTACCGCACCGGATCGCAGCAGATTTCAGCTGAACACCTCCTGTCCTCTGAAGGAACCTGGCTGCTGATTTTAGCTTAGTTGTTCTGTGTTCTTCTTAGTGGGCCCTCTCATTGCCGACGATTCCTTCCTGTGCTAGGACTCAACGGAGATGGGCTTCCCGACCATCCCTCTCAGCTATGGTCCTTATAATATCCTCAAGAGCAGACTAGCCGCTCTGTTGGGCTAGTTTCCGTAGTAATTTCAGTGCTGTTTGGCCCTCTGTCAAGATCTCGATCGATCTTTCTCTGGCGAGGAGGTTGGGATCATCTCGCACTGACGCTAAGGCCTTCTTAATCGCTATGAGTTTTGTTATGAGACATTCCTATATTCTCGCTCTACTGTCTTTCCGCTCAGGCATCGTTCGTTTTTATACCAACCGCCACAGCTTCCGAACCAGTGGGAAAACGCGCGGCAGCCCTCGCGTTTACGAATATAGTTGGAATCTTTGCTCAGACCTATGCTCCTTACTTTTACAACCAAAAGACCGGGCGGCGCTACATACCAGCGATGACCGGAAACACGGTGTTTGTTTCTGCCTTTATCCGCGTTGCTAAAATGTTGCGTTTCTGCCTCGCTTGCGAGGATAAAAAGCTTGAAAAGGTCGTAGCGCAGTACGAGAAGTCCGATATGAATGCTAAGAATGGTAAAGAAATTGCCCAGCAAGGACTTGGAGGCTTATTAAAACTTGATCCCGGATTCAAATATGTACTGTAAGTATTACCGGTGTCAGGCTATCACATCAAGCGGTACCGTTTAACATGTGCAAATTTGTGTCTTATTTTGAGAAATGCGTGGGCCTGTATTGAGCAGTCTGCACCCTGGCCCAGATCGCTAGACAATACATTATCAATTTGTAGAGACAACGGGACTTTCCTTCACTGTACCTTGGCTTCTGCTTTGCCACATCAGTGCCTTTCCATATATGCATGACCCTTCTGTCCTTGGTTTACACTTAAAATTAAGCTTTTTCTAGGCGCTGTTGAACTTTGATAGAAATCATTACTATAGGGTTTTTGACCCAGCCCTGACATGTTATAGCATGTTTTCTTGAGCAAGGCAGCGTCCCTGCCTAGGCTGGTTCCATAGGTCCCGCTTGGCAACGCACATGCTAGGCTGTCAACCACCACTGACCGTCACAAGTCCACGGAATGAAATCCCTTAAGGTTCAAGAGCAATGTCCAAGATTGGCAGTAGCTATAAGTCCATCATAATAGTCATTTGCTTATATAGAAATTGGGGAAATTATTTATTTGCTCCTCTATATAATAGAGGAAGAAGTTCTTGCCGCTAGTATTGCATCGAACCTACGAAACAAGTGACAAAACGGATTATTAGGCGAGCTTTTTCCGCCCTGTTACGAAACATCTACAAAGAATATTATAAGACTGTAACTTGTAAAAGACTGAAAAGATAGACTTACGCTCTAGTAAAGGTATGCATCCCCGGATCTTTCAGCTCACTTCTTACTTTACCAAGCAACGCATGTACAGATGTTGCTTCCCAACCAGCATTTGTAAATAGCATCATCGAGTAATTCTCCATTCCTAATTGGATTCGCCATCAGCGCTACCCATCGCAAGGTGCGATACCTAACAGGATTATGCTCACCTCCATCTAACATGTGGGACAGGTAATACACTCCAAGGGTTTTCAACTTTTTGTCTCTCGGCCACGGGCCAACTGGTATTATTCTTGACTCCAAGTGAACCTGCTCAAATCCTACTTCCTTAAGCCATCCCGGCACCTTCGGGGTAGGGTCGAAGTCCATTCCCATGTCTTTTGCGATCTCATGGAAAGCGTCTTGCCACTCCTTGCACGACTTTCCTCTCTCCGCAAACGTGTTATCAAGGCATTCAAAATGCGTTCTGATATCTGTAACCTCAATTGTGCCGCCTGGTTTGAGATGTTCGAGAGCTTCTGCAAATAGTGCTTTCCAGTCGCGGATACTACCAACCATGTTTCGAATGTGAACGAAATCTATAGAGCTTTTAGTTCGAGCCCATGGTTTTGTCACGTCGTCGATTTCGAACTCGACATTTGGTGGGACCCAGCTTGGTTGGATACGTGATAAGTCCACGCCAGTTATTTGCGCAGAGGGATACTTGTCGCCAATCTCAATTGCCCAAATGCCCGTGCCCGTCCCGATATCAAGGATATGCTGCGGGGAAGTAAGGAGACTTGTCGCAGTAAGAGCGCCATCAAGGCACATCTTCAAGATATGATGTTGAAGGTCAAGACGATCTTGCTCGGATTCATCGTTTGGAAGAAGAACGTTGCCACTGCCATGGTATCGATGGCCGTGTTGGAGGATATCATCGAATTCGAAGGAGCCGAGAGAGCTTATGATGGAGTGTATGCTCCCATCATCGTAACCGGAATCGCTGTCGAACTGCAAATTCAGCGCGGGTTATTAAAGCAGAAGGGAAAACAGCATGCCTACATCAACCTCTATGGCTGAATCCACATCGTCCCCTACTTCGGATTCCGTCTCTTGGTCAAGTGCTGGTCCACTGGCATCTGCTCCGAGCCCTGAGCCGATCGTGTTTATCGTTGTGACATCTGAGTCTAAGTGGGGCTGTTGTAGGTCATTAGTAGAACTCATACTTTGTACTTGCGATATCTGGCGGTTGTTTGTCGGATTGTTAAGAGTGGGCCTGTTCTCGGTGCGGCTAGCGAATGTCGTCCACGTGATGTTGAGTTAAGCCCGAGTTTAGACCGAAGGTCAAATCAAAACATGACTGGCTTTTCCAACCTTGAGGCATCTTATATACGAGGCCTCCATCCCAGATCACATTCCACAGAGCCGTCATGTCTGTGGAAAGACATACTTATGCGACATACGTGGCGTTGGTTTCTGGGGCAGTCTTGGTATTTATAGCTCTGACACTGGTCCGCCGACGTTGGTTCTCATCTATCAGTGACATCCCTGGACCTTTCCTGGGCTCGTTCTCTGTCCTGTGGCAGATATTGCATGCTATTAAAGGCCATACCGAGCAAGCAACTATCGTAGAACATAGGAAACATGGTAGGGGGGACTGTACCATCCAGGCCTGAACATGCTGACCTACCCGGGTAGGTGACTTCGTTCGCATTGCGTACAACGAGGTCAGCGTTGGTCATCCGGATGCAATTGCTGAAGTTCTCAAGAGTCAGATGAACAAGGTGTGCCTTCGCAAGTTTAGATTTAATCACGATATGTGCTGACCCGATCGTGCAGGGTGATTGGTATAGAATCTTCTCACTTCCTGACTCTCGCTATGTCAATCAAATGTCTGAAGTAGACGCAAAGCGTCACATTACCAAGACCAAGAATCTCGCACCCGGATATGCATTCTCAAATGTCATTAAAAGCGAACCGTACGTCGACGGTGCGCTTCTCTTACTCAAGAGGCGTCTCAACAACCTCTCAGAAGCCGGCCTGCCCGTGAACTTCGATGAATGGTTCAATTTCCTTGCTTTCGACATCATGGGTGAGGCGACGTTCTCCAAGCATTTTGGCTTCCTTGAACAGGGCCGTGATATAGGGAATGCGATTGCAAACACCCGTGCCCTGGGCATGTATGTGGCGGTCATGGGTCATTTCTGGTGGGCACATGATTATCTCCTGGCAAACCCCCTGATCGGGTACCTCAATCTGCAGCCAACTATGCATATTTTCGACACTTGCCTCGCGGCCGTTGATGCCCGATCTAAAAGCGATAAAGTCCGTAAAGATATGATTCAACAGTGGATGGATATGCGGACCAAGCATCCTGATCGCATGGAGGAGAAAGAGATCCTGGCTGCGGCGGTGGCAAATATCGGTGCCGGTGCCGATACTGTCAGCGCTACATTGCAAGCTTTATTCTATAATTTGTTGAGAAACGAAAAGGTTCTGAGAGAGCTGAGGGAGGAAATTGACGGTGCTAACTTGGCTGACATACCGACCCACGAGGAAACCCAGAAACTGCCTCTCCTTCAGGCGTGTATAAAAGAGGCCCTTCGTTTCCACACACCAGTAGCTTTTGGTCTACCACGTGTTGCACCTAAAGGCGGCGTGACCGTGCTTGGTCGTCACTTTCGTGAAGGTGTCATACTCAGCGTCAATCCTTGGGTGATACACCGGCGTTACGACATCTTTGGAGATGACGCAGATGTATTTTCGCCAACTCGATGGATGGGTTCCCGTTGCCGTGAAATGGAGAAATATTTGATTTCATTTGGTGCTGGGTACAATCAATGCCCTGGGAGGCATCTGGCTCATATGGAGCTCTCCAAGACGACGGCAATGTTAGTTCGAGATTATGAGATTAGGCAGGTGAACGAGGGGCAAAGCTGGAGGTTTGAGACTCACTTTACAGCTGTGCCGTATGGATGGCCGTGCTACTTGACGAGGCGCCATAAGCAGTAGCGGATTTGTGTCGCCCTGCAGAACATGCGGCGGGACGGATGAAGGTGCTTTGATGAATAATGAACTGACTTGCTATCGATATGTCAAAGACGGCATTTTAAGTCTCCATGTATCGGCGTTACATTGGCTAACGTAAAAGTGCTGGCTAGCCGAGATCACCATGCAATGGATACGAATCTTAAGAGAGCTTTTTATCTTCAGTTTCATCTACCGCTTATCATATTTATGACTTTGTCACGCCCGTAATTCTTGGCTATTGAAGCGCATTTGATCATCTTCGTGACAAATCGCTATTTTGCATCCTGCAAATTAATTGCGAAAGTACCTCCTCTCTAAATCGTTTGTGGGAGTATTCTCCCAACAGCATGTGTCACTTTGCGGCCTATTTTGTCTAGCTATATTCTAGGTTTGGAATAATTAGAAAGTCTTGATATGTTTTGGGTACCCCAGACAGCGCTAGAGGTTTCCTTAATTGACTAGAGTATGGATATGTATTCGGCTAATTCCCTCTTGAGAACAAGGTTGATCCATTTTACAGTATTTGGAGTTAGGGTTGGGAGGGGACGAGCAGCATCGGTGGTCGCTGATGTTTATCTGGCCGGCAATCTGGTTTAGAGACGCGATAAATGTATTCGAGCAGGAAGTGTGCGGGGCTTCGCGAAACTAGCTTCCCCGCAAATGCGCAACACTGCTTTCAACGCAGCCAGCCGGTACATGGCTGAGCAAGCACTTTGCCATTTAGAGCAAAGCTGCTAGCAGTGAGGCAGGGGTGCAATCTGAGGGTTATTTTGTAATGAATCTCTAGAGATTGATAAAGATCGGATTCTGGCATGGGCAGAATCTCATTTCATCTGGACTACTATTCATAAATGCGAGCCCGTAATTCCAGATCACCAAATGCAATAGCTATTTTTCTTTGCCTGAATGCAGAGACATTTGTCAAGTTCAAGCGCCTGTCAGCGACTCACAATTTTTGGTCTGCAGCGACCATAAAAGAGTGCAATAACCGAGGTGGCTGGATGATCTCCTTGAACACCGCCACAAGCCTCCGAAATATTGGGTGGGCTGAACTGTGTGCGCTTTTCAGCACAATTTCCACCGCCTCACCTAATCAACAAATAACGTTTATTCTCCGTACCGCGAAGAATCAAACATGAATATCACCCCCTCATCACACTCCATGCAATAATGTATAAGTATAAACCTCTCGAAGAGCCACGTTCAATCCGACTTCTTAATCTCGCGCCTTCCCCTCGCAATAATCCCGGGCTCCCGCTCAGCTGCGAGCTGACCGAGCTGGCCGTAGGCAGCAAGATCAGATATGAGGCCCTGTCCTATTCCTGGGATGCTCAAAAGTTAGAATTCCCAATACAATGTGAGGGCAAAGAACTATTTATTACCGCCAACTGTAAAGCGGCTCTCCTACATCTTCGTAGCCGGTCAAACCGTATGCTTTGGTAAACCTCCCTATCCCCTTATCGAGCATGTCCAGTTGATTCAACCAGGATCGACGCAATATGTATCGACCAGAGTTCAGAGGAAGAACGCAGCACACAGGTGCCTCTCATGGGTGATGTGTATTCAAATGCAAGTAAAGTTATCATTTGGATTGGCGAATCAACACCAGACTCGGAGCTTGCAATCCGATTTCTCAAGGATTTCTTTCGCATTTCCTTCAAGAACTTCTTTCGAAATTTTGCCTTCAACCGAAAATTGAAGCAACTTGAGAGTATGTAATACCTATTTTAGAGCTCGGGCGTGGCAGAATTAACCCATGCGTGCAGAAGCGGACGCGAAAGCCGCCAAGGCCGGCACTTCACCTACCGGGATTCTGGAATCTGTCTTTGATCGTTCCTGGTTTCAGAGGATGTGGACTATTTAGGAGGTAGCTTTAGCTCGGCACAAGGTCGTCATGTGCGGCTCAATGACTATTGAATGGGATGATTTGTGCATGGGTCTCGACACCATGAGCTTTCGAAAAGCCCTCGGTAAACTGTCTCCCAAAGAAGAACAAACTTTCGACTCCTCTCTAGCTTGTCACGTCTCTTTTGAGTCCCTTCTGCGCCAGCGGCGAAATACAAAAAGCAAACTGGATCCGCCAGATCTCTCCACCCTGCTGTATGATGCACTGCGACAGGAGGCAACAAACCCAAAAGACGTAATATACGGCATTTACAGTCTCCTTTTGGCCGTAGATATCCACCTGCCTGCTCCAGATTATTCGAAATCGGTTGAGCAAATATATACTGAAACGGCTGAGAAAGCTCTCCTCCAGCATCACAGTCTCGAACTGCTTTACCAGGTTGCCAGCTCTCGAAAGTTTCCCGACTTGCCATCCTGGGTACCCAGTTTTAACGAATCTCGATTCTACTATCCATACCGGAACCCGACTCAATTCGCTTGCTCCAAGAGCTCTACCCCCATATTCGAACTCCAAGGTGGAGGGCGCCTCTCTGTGCGCGGGAAATATATCGACAAGATCGCGTCCTGCGCCACAACCGTTCTAGGCTGGAACGAGGCTGAAGAATTCGCTTTCATGGATAATATGGGGAGAGATGCTGGATATTTGGATCTGTTCGAACCCCACGTGAAAGCGTACAGAGAATGGACGAGAATGACAGGCCGTCTTAAGTCCTACCCCACCGGCGAAAGCGTCAAAAAAGCACTATCGAGAACACTCGTTCATGACCGAGTCAACCGTCCTGACTCCTCCTTCGATAACCGTAACCGTAAATGGGACGCGGAATCTTTCACCGAGGGATTCGAGAACTGGTACGCCGCGGTCACAGTCGGAACTGAAGGCCATATTAGTCTTGAGTTCATTACAGCTGTTGTAGATCTATTGCCAAAGCATAATCGAAAAGCGGCGTGGAAACTATTCAATGAGAAGGAGAAGCAGGATCCCAAGAAGGTGACAGAGAGCCTTACGTACAAAATTGCCGTTATGCTAAGAGCCAACTATCTCACGAGCATCTATACCTATTTTGTGCAAACACGGATGAGGGAATGTCGGTTCGTGATTACGGAACATGGTTTTATTGGAACAGCCCCAGCGATGGCGAAAGTTGGAGATGGGATATTTCTGGTTTCGGGCCTGTCGCTGCCTATGATCATTCGACAACGAGAGGATGGTACCAATATCCTCATTGGCCCTGCATATGTGCATGGCATTATGGATGGAGAGAAATGGTCGGAAGACGAAGCTGAATTGGAGTGGATTGCTTTGAGCTGAGCACTAGAGGTTATTAGGCCAGGACAGGCCGTTTGTACCGCTTTGTATCGCACCTCCCTTTAGACCAGATTTAGACATCGGCTCCAAAGTGGCCTCTGACGACGTATCAGCGTACGCTAGCGCAATGCAGTCCATCACAGAATCCTCTTTAGAAGTGAGAAATGCGTATTTCAGCTTGAAGGTCTAGATCAAGCACTGTGTTCACCTCAATCCGCGCAGACCAGATCACCGCCCCGGGTTGTAGGATGAAATCGAAGGGAATAGCAGTGGGTGAAGACTGGTCGACGAAGAATCAAAAGGCGCGACTGAGCCTGTTATCACAAGAGCTTTAAAATTATACGGGACAGTGTCGGGTGAAACCCATGTCACGAATCGCAGCTCCTTCAGAGTCAAGCATCCTGGCTGGCAAGGGAATAGATGGGCGAAAAATGGTTGGTGATGGTCAGGGAGAATGTATTAAAGTGAAAAGTGCTTGATTCCTCTTCTAATGAGACAAAACGAGTGATATATACATATTGCAGGCTGAGACCAAACCTATTCCGTACACGGATCACATGACAGTTCACGTGACACTTGTGGCCTTCAACAGAATGCGGGTGGGGAATACGGTACCGCCCTTCCCCACCCTACATAAAGATTATTTAGTGGCCCAGACAAAGGGGCCGCCCGTCAGTCACATTTTTCATATCCATGGCCAGTCAGCGTTCTGAATCTTCCTGGCCATCAGAATTAAGATAACCTTAACCTGTGCGAGAGGAAGAATTGCCTTCTAGCATGTGCCTCTGCCCACTACCAAATAACCTTTATTTAGGGGTATGCTGTCACGCGGAATGCGAGCAGCCGAGGCTTGCTTAGCATTCCTTATGTAGCTATTCTACAACAGTATTATATCACTTCGCTCACCCGATTGACTATTCTATAGCTCTGATTTACTCCGTGACATATGCACTATCCCACAGTGTTGAAACAGCCTCGGTACTTAACAATGCTGCTGCCGCTCATCTTATCGGCTTCGATCTGGATGGTCGAGCATCCGGAACATGACACCAGAGAATCCGGAAGAAGTCGGAGAAATCGGAACCGTCCCGAGGTTCGGAGCCCCAGGCCAACACCCCGCCAGAAGGACTGGTTCGTGCATGGTTGGCCCAGAACATCAGACCTGGATGGACGACATCTTCTCTCGGCCATAGCTATGACCATCAGGCAAATATAAGAAACACTCCTCTCTTCAGGGTTGAATTTATTGGCATGCTGCAGATAGAAGTGCCCGGAAACAGATTGGTTACCAGCAGATCCCCCCTAAAATAAAGGTTGAAGGCTAAAGAGTGGGCCCATGTCTTGTAATTTCTCTGGTGCCCAGCGAGTGAGAGCTACTTCGCTTTCTTCCTTTTACCAAGATCACTTTTTGACTCGCGCAAACACATGCGGACTTGTAACCATTCACAGGATGCCCTTTTGCTTTCGCCCCACTAGCCCCACTCTTTAGCCTTTAAAGTTATTACAGCAGGGGGGGATTCCGTGGTACTGGAACTACTACAGTATATAAGGACTAACCCCACCCCCGCAATTCCACATCCGACCCCGCGAGTCCACACCTAATATGCCAACGAACTTAGCCTCTAGCCCCCTAAACAGACAGCTTAAATGTACAATCCCCATTCACGTAAGATTGTGTATTGCTCCCTCGGACTTTCATGCTCGGACCGGGGATGCAATTCTCCAGGTATCTGGTATTTGGGACACTCTCGATGATCGTGCGGGCACAGCTGGATCTTGGGCTTATTCTCCCGGATCTCCCTGCGTGCTGGGTGAGCGGCCACACCCCAGTCCCCACTTGGCCAACACCTCTGACTAATTCAAGACAGCATGTTCTAGGCAGGCGCTTCCCCCGGCGGGTTGCGCTTTGGAAGATATCCAAAACTGTCTCTGCGGAAATGCCACTCTCCAGGGCCAGCTGTCTGCGTGCATACTAGTGTCTTGTAACCGTACTGAGCAATACAGTAAGTCCTGGAGTCTAGGCTACTTTGGATTTTGGGTCTCTTTAATGCTAAACGAGGGGCGCAGTTTCGACATCGGCCTCCCAAAACGTTATATGTAAAGGCATCCCACAACCATCTCGAAGTGCAGCTATAGTTCGAGTGGTGGTTGTTTCAACCGTGGTTGTCTTTCCGATAATCGTATTGCGCCTTTTCTCCCGTTGCACAACTTCACATATTTGGTGGGATGACTGGGTAATAGTAGGGGCTGGTGCAAGTTCTAACATAGACAAATTCTTTGTAGCCGCGGCTGAATTGCAATCAGGTCTTTATGATTCCTACATCGGTTATTGGAATATATAGTATGTACCTAGTTTGTATGATCCTGCCTGCGAAGGGAGATTAACAGCGATCAGTTGCAACAAGAGGCATGGGGAAACACTTGTGGGATGTTCCCCCGGAGAATCTGGTAACTCTACAAGCGGTACGCCTCTCATGCAGGGCTTCTTTCTAAACTATCCTTTTAACAACAAATAGCTCTACTATGTGTCTCAAATGCTTTACGTGGGCACGAAGGCTCTAGCTAAGATCTCAATTCTTCTCCTCTTTCTACGCATCTTTCCAGATGAACGCTTTCGTCTTTCCGCTAAGATTTTCTTAGTATGGATTCTATGCGCCGCCTTCGCATTCTTCATGGCTATCGCGTTACAATGCATTCCTGTCCATGCAGCTTGGGATATGAACGTAAAAGGGAAGTGTATTAGCTTGAGTGCTCTAGTTTTTTCTGGGGCTGGACTTAGTATTTTTGAAGACATAGTGATTATCTTGCTCCCAGTATTTGAGCTAAAGAGCCTGCGTCTTACTTTGGCTAAGAGGCTATTAATTATATTTATATTCGCCTTGGGCTCTTTGTAGGTCCATATCCTATCTCTTTAAACTTCATCTCTTAATTGTGATAAGTACTGACTTTACCTAGCGCATGTATAACCAGCATTGTCCGTCTACGCTATCTAGTCACCTACCCTATCCGCTCCCTTGATATCACATGTACGTATTCCCACTACGCTCTTCAAGTCAATGCTAAGGAGTAAATAGGGGACAGCACTAACATAATTATCTGGTCTATTCTTGAGGGGTACTCCGCCGTGTTCTGTGGCTGCTTGATCACCATCCGGCCGCTGCTAGTCAAGCACTTTCCCTCAGTTTTCCACAGCACACCCGAACGTCAGCGTCACTCCGCTTACAACCTCCCTTCTTACAGGATAGGTCCAACGCTTCCTAGCACTCCCAGGAACCTCAGTCATGGATCAGAGGTCGAGCTGAATAGCGTGTGTGAGTGAAATACTCGCCACACGAAAGGTATATGATATAGAAAACGTAGCTACCTACATAGCCTAACTTCTCAACTTCAAATCTTGACACAGTTCCGTTATCTTGAGTGACTTGGAAAGTACATAATTCCTCCGCCTGATTTCCTTACATAGTTATTATATAGAGAGGAGAGCGCAAGACTCAATTCTCTGGCCGTACACCCAACTTTCCAGTCAGGATCTCTTATATATTGGCATATCGTGTTGCACACCACCAAGTCCGCAGAGCAGTGCCCAATATTGGATTAGATTTGCTCGTCGAATGCCGCTTTTCTCAGGGAGGGATTGAAGAAATGGCGGACCCGCTGAAGGTGTGGGCCATGACTAACGGGTTGTTTAGGGGCTGCAACAAGGTATTTTGGCCATGAATAAAATATTCGTGTTTAACTTACATAGTATTATCTACTAGTTACCGGGTTTTACTGTTCGCAACCGTGATACATCTACTTCCACACCAGCTTACAATCATAGTAATTCCTCTGTCAAGGATCACCTTGGCCATAACAAAAGAGTTAAAAGATTTTGGCTTAAAATTAAAACCCCTCATTGCAGCCCTTAACGTGTATGGCATAGTATAACGATCATCGCCGGAGAATGTAAAATAAAGTAATAGAATATAATAATTGATTAAATTTTAAATCTTAATTAGAAATCGGGTATTAGTTTACCAAGTACTTAACGTACTTGATCAGTTAGCTGGCCATGTCATCATCCTGGCCACTATCCCTGCAACCACCACTTTTTTTCAATTTTGATTTGCAATTGCTCAACATCCAACCTTACAAATGGCTAATACAGAAGGGAGAATCCTTTTAGGCATTCAGGCCTATCGACTGGGCCGATTTTCAAGCTTACGGGCCGCCGCGTCTGCGTACGGCGCGCCACGATCGACAATAACGTCTCGACTGAAAGGAGTGCCCGCAAAGTCTAGTATTCCTTCTGCTAACCGTAAACTTACTTCAACGGAGGAAACGACACTTATTAATTAGATATTGGATATAGATACGCGTAGAATGCTCTTAACGCAACTATTAGTACGTAATGCGGCCAATCTATTGCTTGCGGATCGAGCAACGCGCGACGCGTCTGCGCAGCCAACTGTAGGCCAACGCTGAGTTTCACGGTTTATAAATCGACATTCACAGCTCAAATCGAAGTACAATCGAAAGTATAATTATCAGCGAGCAAAATGCGAAAATCCTGAAGTGATTCAAAGCTAGTTTCGACTCGTACGAAATACAATTAAGAAATATAGAATTGCGAAAAATAATATTTATAACTTCGACGAAACGAGGTTTCAAATAAGTGTAATATTTACTTCAAAAGTAGTTACAGCTACAAACTCTCGTACAGTATTTGTACAGCCTAAAAATCGCGAATAGGTTACTGTAATAAAGTCGATTTAATTTACAGGCTTTGTACTACTTCTGCTAATTATATTAAAAAGTTAAATGCATCAATACAACTAGTATTAGAATCTGCCGACAACTTAGCTAGTTAAAGTTAGTAATAACGAGTGAACTACAGACGAATTAAGTCTTGCTTAGCTGCAAAAAGTTTTCGAAGTGCACACACGAGATCGTACAACAAGCATATATCGATTATTAATATTTGACAGCTACAGAAGTTATGTTACAGCTCAATTTGATCGATTTTGCAAAGAACACTGCATTGTTCTATTGTGTATGCTTGCGCATTCTTTACAGTTTTTTCAACTTTTAAATATTAGTTGCTTTGCAGAATTGAAGCGTTTTTACAGACAAGCTGTAAAACAGCAAATGCGAGTCGGCATTAACTATATTAATAAAACCGAGTTTTTACGGCTTTATTAATCTGTACGACAAAAAGCTTTTACTGTTACTACTGTTTAAAGTGGATTTAAAGCTACTGGATTAGTTCTTTTTAATCCAAATCAAGTATTAAATCAGTTACACGTACGACTGCGTACGCCGACTCTTTTACTTACAACGGAGCCTGTTACGGCCTGGATCTTTGAAACACTTTACAATATTGCTAAATTACAGTTGTAAACTGACTTTGTTTAAAAATCGATTCGATATCGTACGCAAAGCCTACTAAGTCCTACAGTTCAGGCCGTAAATCAACTTATTAAAAAGTGCCAATTAGCTATGCACAACGCTACTTTTCTTGCGGCTGAGAATCGACAATTACGAGCCGCAAATAAAAGAGTCAAGAAAAAAAGAGCTGTAAAGAAATCATTCGTACGCAAAAGAAGTGTTTTACGGGTTTTAGAGGTTCAAAACAAGTTGAATCAAGCTACAGCTGATATTGAAGTTGTAAATCAAGTAGTTGATCAAAACGTTGCTCCAGCACGTACACGTGCCCCAGCGAAGTGTAGTATATGTAAATCGCTAGAGCACACTGCTCGTACATGCCTTGACCGTCAATAAATCAATTATTTCAATCCGCAAATTGATATTTTAAGTAGTTGTGATACAATTGCAAATCAAAATTGAAAAAAAGTGGTGGTTGCAGGGATAGTGGCCAGGATGATGACATGGCCAGCTAACTGATCAAGTACGTTAACGCAAAAAACTAAAGTAATACATTCTTAGTTGACCTTCTTGGCTGACTTTAATGCAAGTAAGAATAAAATGTTTTAAGCGATCCATAGTTATTACCATCTCGGAGACTCTTCACACTGAACTGGGTGGTTTCATTTCGGGACCCGTTGGGCATGGTCATGTGACGATCGTGGTTCGGATGAGGGAATCGCCAAGCGTTGTAGTTGACAGCCCAGCATCTGGGTTGCCAAGCGGACCCGTGGAACCAGCCTGGACGAAGACGCTGCCTTGCTCAAGAAAACGTGCTATAATATGTCAGGACCGGGTCAAAAGCGCTAGATGGAGAAACTCACGTTTGGGAATGGCGCTAAAGAGCCCGATGCTGGAATTGCCGAGAACTCAAGGGCTTCTCGGGACTAGCCTCTATCGCTTAACTTGCCACGCGACATGAGGACTTCCAGTATCCTAGCCAGAACGGCCGAGAGTTTGCAAGTTGCAAAGCATCCAAGAGGTAAGTTATCGCTTTAATAATCTGCGCCGTCTTAGTTTATTTTTAGGATACGTGGCCAAAGCAGGGTCACCTCCGCAATAATGGTTGCTATCTCCCACTTTTCCGGGACCAACCTCTTGAATTCAAGATCGAACAAAGAGACGTCTAGATACTCGCATGCAGTGCACAGCTTGCCGTCGTGGAAATACACATAAAAGATAGCGGCGATATCGAGATGCTAAACCTGGGCTAGCACCTCAAGCATGTGCAATGGTGTTGGTGAGAACGACTTACGGATGACAGCAAGGTGGAGGCGATTCTTCTGATGGCACACGAGCGTGCCTTGATTTGTTCTGTTTTACACCTGAAATTAGTCACGTTATATAATTAGTTAAAATGCTTACGTAGTCTACAAAATATTAAAAGCCATATATATTTTGTTTTTCCTTTTTTCACATCGCCCAAGGCTTGAAATAATACCAAAGAGTCGGCAAAACTTCGTAAAAAGGAGTTGTCG
Organism: Chalara sp. BL73; assembly: GCA_918026815.1. Taxonomy (NCBI): domain Eukaryota; kingdom Fungi; phylum Ascomycota; class Leotiomycetes; order Helotiales; genus Chalara; species Chalara sp. BL73. The sequence goes on along the minus strand of CAKJVC010000150.1, from coordinate 883,421 downwards.
ATAAAGCTGAAGTTAAGTCCTAAATAGGATGGAACGTTGAAATGCCGAGCGCTAGGCTTCTGCTTTGGTATTGCCAAAGGCTGGCACTTTCAGAGATAAGTTAAAGTGAAACCCCAAATGCGTTATCATCATTGGGGTCGTCGGTCTATTCGTCGGTTTCGTCGTTGGTAACGTCATCTGTCACGTCATCTATCACTGTATCTGCTTTATCCCTCATATTTAGTAAAGCCGCGTCTTTGTAGAACTTGTTGGTGGGCAGAGAAGAAATAAGATATGAAGAATTTGACCGGTGACTTGCTCTAGAAGACACAAGTTACGAGGTGTCTCAACCGATTACAGATTGGTCGCTTTTAGTGTGCTAAATCCTAGTTAAGGCGGCGATAAACATTATCTATCTATGTAGGAATTTTCTGTTACCTGTGGTGCTCTGGCTACAACTTCAGGAGCTCGCAGAAAGTCCACTATTATATACACTTTAATAATCTAACTGTAATCCTTTATGCTCGTCTTATTCTTTGTTGGTATTGGGGTCTTACCTTCCACGGGGCAAAAGGCGTAGCTCTACTTTGTAGGCCACGCTCTTGCTCTTGATGGATATGGTAATAATTGTTGTTGTATTAGGTTCTACTCTAGATTCTACAAAATGGAGGTTGTGCGGACCACGTGATCTAGTGGGTCATAGGCGGATCCGTAAACCCCTACTTCCTACATTCTTTAAATGTCGGTATTTTCTTACTAGCATTATCACAGAGAACTAATAATTCTAACTTTCACACTGGTGTTGGAGTAAGGAATTAAGAGGCCTTCTATTGATAGCATGAGGTGCATCTTGGAGGAATTCATCCTTAACACAAGCGGGACGTGATTAAGATCAAATCCACGCTATAGACTGCGGCTGTAGTTCTATTGCAGCTCAATGATAGGTTGACACAAACACCACCAAATCAAAATCGTTACTTCTCTTCCCCACGAATCTACCCTTTTATTGCGTTTTGTACAGAGAATAATTGGGCTGAGGCTGTGTTGTATCTGCGCCTCCACCTACCTACACGGTATTGGCTGTGAGCACCCCACGTCCGCGACACTCTCCCGCCCGAGAATGCAAGAACGGAAGCAACACTTCTGGAGCTTGATCTGGCCCACAGTCCTGCTATTTAGCGATGATTCCGAGCCTGACTGCAAGAGTTTTCTATACGCAAAACAAGGCGTGGGTTATCACTATTAATTCTAAGGGATTGAAGAACATCTACTTAACCAACGGTTCTAAGTCATGACGTCTATATCACCTTTGGGGCCACCAATTTCACCACAGACAACAGCCCCGGAGGACAAACAAGCTGCGAACGTAGATGGCATACAGACTGTTCAGGCTCCTCTCCAAGTTACCACCCCTCCCACTTCTTCACCAACGGCCGTCCAGCCGGATCTCATTTATAATAAAGAAAGAGAATATAATAGTTGGCTCCGATACCGAGCACTTTTACTTCCGCGCTGACAAGGCACAGCTCAATGTCCGGGAGGGTGGAATGAATGGATTCCATCAAAAGGCCAGGCCAAATGGGCGTACGCAGCTTTGATTGTTCTGCTGCTAGTAGCACTAGTAACAGCACCAATTGCTCTCAACGAAAAGCTGAAGTAGGTGCTTCCAGCGTCTCTAAACTTCATGTCGTTTCGCCATTCCCTAATACTTTCAACAGACAGGCCAACAGAGAAGCCTCCAAAGCCCTTCTCACACAACCCTACGAATCCCTCGAGATGCCCACGGACACATCCAAACTTTTCAGAGACCCCTATAATACCACAGGGATCTATAAGATGTTTCCCGGGGATGATCGCAGGGGCAACGACATCTTTGCCACATTTGAATACACAATAGAGGCTTGCCTCTTGGCGTGCAATAAGTATAACGAGTTCCTTGGCTCAGGGCCGAAGCCCTGCATAGCTGGGACGATGAATTACAATCAGGAGGAAAGTGCCAATGGGCAGAGGGGGGCAAATTGCTTTTTGAAGACAAAGGCTGGGGACGATATTGATAACACAAACCCGATGGCGCTTGGATTCCGGCTTTGTCCGTCTGGACATTGCTTGTTCAATAACACAAATTGAAGGGCTTTAGTACTGGTCTACCGGCTGCCTAGTGGCATGTTGGTCTCGTTCGCGGGCGATCACCCGGGATATTAACGGTGCTCGCTAGGTGTAACAATCGGAAATAAAAAGTATGCTTTGCTATCTTATTGGTTATATAAGTTATCACGTTTTTATATTTGGGAGCCAGCTTTTAAACCTTCATATTTCGCTGCACTTAAGAAACTTTACAAATAGAATTTAGTTTGTAATTATTAAAAAAAAAAAGTTTTACAATCTTAAAAACTGTTGGTATAAAGTCATGTGAACGACGCACAGACCACCATATGGATGTATTTAAGTTCTCACTCGTAGATTTAGAACTTAGAACAATCAAGAACAAGTCAACCACCTGCAACGAGCATATATAGCACTGCGCTGAGATCGCGGTGCTACGTGCCCCGCGGGTAACCAACTTAAGCAATTGCAAGTCATACGAAGGAGTATCACAGGAAGTGATACAAACAAAAATTAATTTTTATTATTTAGTTTACTAGATTTTTCGGTATATAATCTTGCTGGTTAAAGATAATGCTTTATGTCACGGCCCTGCTTTTCTCGAGCTTTTCTCTTTTCTCTAGCTTTAGATTTTCGTATTATACCACTGTTGCCCGCTGTATCCGTAAATGCACAGCGCGTGCCGCCACAACATGCTTTCGCTCCTCTCACATAAATTGTTTCTGTCAGTATATCCAGATGTTAATGATAAATTTAATTATTTTACTTAACTTTTCAATTATGCTTACGGCTGAAACATATTCTCTAATTTTGCGTCCGGAAATGGTTTCAATTACAGTAAAGCTCTTGTCGATAGCTGTAGTTGTAACAACTCAAGGCAAACAGGGATCTCGATCCGTAGATCTGAGGGGGAAGGACCCAAAAGTGTGAACGGCTATCAATTTTTACAACGAAGAGAATAAGCTAGAGATAGAAGAAGGGAAGGGAAGCAGTGCTTTATATATAGGAGGCTGGCTAGGGGCTAGTGTGAGCGAGCCCTGTGGTGTCAGGCGCCGAGCCCCAAGGGGCTCTAAGCGAGATAAGGCCACGGCCTTGACAGTAGTTATAAATCTTGTGGTGCTTTGAATAGCAGACTTAGCTATCCTGATAATAGCCTCGACTAAGTAGCCAGACATTCTGAGTAAGTGGAAATAGTAGTAGTCTGAGAGAGAAAATAAATCTCTGTACATATCATACTATAGAAAAACTAAGCTACCTTCTCAGATGCTACGTTTCGAGAGAGCTCTAGACGGAGGTGTGTGTAACAAACTTGCACACTATTAGCAGCCGGCGAAATGTGCTCAATCAGAAAGCTAAGATCTCTTCCAAGCCTTGGTAAGTATGTCCTTAACCTTTATTGTCGTAATCTCCGGGAACTGGTCGTTCAGAGTCTTGGCAGGCTTGAGGTCGAAAGCGCCCTCCTCGAACCACAAACCAAATGTCGAGGCAAAGCCCTGCACTACCTCCCGAGGCAAAAAGTTGTATGTAGCGGCTTGGCCTGGTAACTCAGTGGAATGCCCACTGCCCAGCTTCTCGGTGCTGTCGTAAGTGACCTTAAACTTCGTACCTGAGCACCTAATTTAATTAAGGTATCTCCATCTCAGTTTGAGACTCACCCTTAGCCTCCTCTACTAAGTGGACGAACTCATTCCAGGTGACTCTATCACCAATGACGTAACTTTCCGGGTCCCACTTCTCGAGGCTCAGGCTCGCCACCACATATTTAGCAACATCAGTTGTGTGGGTGAAGACTACGGGTGTGTTGCCGGACCCCGGCACAGCAGCGGCATTGTTAGGTATGTCCACCACCAAGGTCATTGGGGGCATGTGTGACTTGACGGCTGGGAACCCCCAGTAGTCCAAGAAATAACCATTTAGGAATCGGGTTGTTTCCAGATCGGTTGTCTTCTTGAGTTCTTCCTGGACCTGGAGCTTCGGTTCCACAGTCACAAATCTTGGAATGTGCCTGCAGGGATACCGTAGTCAGTTCGCTCGGTTCTCTGCTGAGTGGGGATTAGAGGACTCACTCTTTAGTGTGGGGGATGCTCCAGTCAGTTGAGATCATTCTTTTGGTAACATTAGACGCGTCGGCGGCACGAATGAGCTCAATCTCCTTCGGATGCTCGCCGTTGGGAGACGGCATCGTAGTGAGTGCTGAGATGACTGTGTGAATGTTGTTATCCTCGAGAGCCTTTGTCAGGTTCTCGACTTGGGCGTAGTCGACTACAATAATGGGTACCCCAAGCTCGGACTCAAGGGTAGGATTGGGCTATCATTTGTTATCAAATGAATTAAAATCCAATTGATGGCGGCATACCTTTCTAGATAGGATCTTGACTTCATGCTTGCCAGTAGCCAAAATTGCTTCAACGATCGTCCGCCCGACGTTACCCGTGCCACCCGCCACGGCGACAATTTCCATCCTTTCCATCTCCTAGGGCAAAGACAAATAAACAAGAAGTGTTTGAGAGCTTTGGGAATCCAATGGAGAGCAAAGATGCAGTCTCTATCGATCGCAACCTAAGAATCAAGTACTTGACTGTATTGAGGGTGAAGAAAAAAGTGTACTCCAAAGGGGCCATTTTATACATGACGAGACTCACGAGCATAGTTATGTAGAATTTCTAAGCTTTTGGCTTGGCGCTTTCCTGACAGGCTATTTCTTCAGGCGGCCCGGATACAAAATGATCAGGTAGGACTGCCTACTCGTTGTGAAGTAAATTATGTTCACAATTCGCTGAATCATCAGCCCCATAAATTTCCGAGTTCTCCACCCAAGTCTTGGAGTGGCGGGCTGGCGGAAGCAGTTTGCATCCGGATTTGTCAGCTTTACACGCCGGATTAGAAAAGGGAATGCTTGCATTCTCAAAAGGTAAACGCCTAAATCGCATTCATAATATTAATGTAGGGCAAAGCATACGGATGGAGCGTCCAGCCGACAGCGAACCCCTCTTGTCTCATTGGAATGGTGAGGACGAATTCAGGCCAGAGACATCGAAGCATCAAGGACCACTAAGAGCCGTCCAAGTAAGAGCTACCCAATTACAATCAAAGTCCGCCGGCCCAAATAGCTGATAGCTCTTTGAAGGCCTGCGTGCGATGCAAAGAGAGGAAGCGTCGATGCGACGGCAATACGCCAACTTGTGCGTCATGCCTAGGCCGCGGAGAAAATTGCATCTATCGCGGAGTGCGGAAGAGGCGTGGACCGGGTAGAAAGTGTGCATCCTCAAGCGCCCCAGTAAAGCCTAGCTGACATGCTCCCAAGTAAACAGCACATCCAAGCACTTGAGAAGCGGCTGTTAGACATGGAGGCCTTGCTTCATCAGTCGGACGTACCGCGACAGAGCGGCACCCCTAAGCCGAGCAGGGAGCCTCCATCAACAGCAGACTGCTCTCCAACTCCCCATCTAATAACCTCCGCCGATGTCCTACACGTCAGAGAAGAAACCCTTAATGAAACACGCCATCCGACTGACAGTTGTGTCAGCCGACAGGGATCTGGGCCAGATGAGCGTGAAAGCTTCCAGTCTCGACACCTAACACTGACCTCACATGCGAATGGAGTTTTGCACTTCGAGGGGATGAGAAAAATCGAAGAACGGATCAATCACTACAAATCAGCCGAGCATCCCATGGCTTTGGGAGTTGTGATGACTGCGCCACTTCTTCCGGAAGAGGCTGACAAATTTTTGCTTGAACAGAGTATTAGAGATGTTTTCGATGAATTACCGCTGTTCCACATCCCCTGGTTCCTTGAACGGCTTAGCCAGCCACGTTGCTTAGAACGGCTCGACGACCGCTCTTGGTGGGCTTGTCTCAACGTCTCAATTGCCATGGCGATCCAATTGAGAACCATTAACAACTCTTTCCGTGAGGTGTCCTTATTTTCATGGGCATTCTTCAAGAACGCGTATGCCGTATTTCCAGAACTTGTTATCCAAGGTCACGACTTGGTGACAGTACAATCTTTTCTCGCTATGGCGATGTTTATGAAGGCTTCAGCAGACACTCGAACAACGGCGCTTTTCTTGTCTATAGCATTGAGGACATCACAGGCACTTGGGCTCCATGTCAAGAGGAATCAGACTAGCAACTGCAACCACCAGGTTATGGAAAAGGCAAGAACCCGGGTATTCTGGGTTGCGTATATCCTAGACATGGAGATCAGTACTAACTGCGGTCTGCCATCTCTGCGGGCGGATGAAGATGTGGACATAGATCTTTTAACTAATGAATTACAACATGACTATGAGGACTTTGGTTTTACAGGAGATGGTGCGAATATTTTCGGCCTAAGGGCTCAGCTTACCACCATACAGGCAAAGGTTCGCAATAGGCTATATACAGCTAAATCACTATGTCAGCCAGCCGACCGACTTCTCAAGACGGTCCAAGAGTTAGACTTTGCGCTCCAGGACTGGCGATCGAGAATTCCAGCAGACAGTCAGCCAAGCAAAAAAATCCAATCCAGAGATCTTGCCCTGGCACATTTCACATACTTCAACTGCGTCTCCATGGTACATTGGTCAGTCTTACGCCGAGCTCCCGGAAATGTACAACTGGGAACCTCTGTTTCTGTTCTGGAAATACCACACTTTCAAGTCGTAGCCTCGATCAGTAGGGTCAGAGCAGCAGCGAGAGCCACAATAGGACTACTGCAATCCCTACCACTACAGACATTTGCAGAGCTCTGGTAAGAGTGAAATCCTCATAATCGAGTGTCTTGTAAATGAATCTAATGGATCCAAGGCGAATCTTACCTTATCCAGTCTCTGCAAGCCTTGTGCTACTCTCCATAGCACTCAATGATCCAGCAAACCCCGAGGCCCGATTAGACTTGGTGGCCCTAGGATGGTTTGTACGGTTCATTGAGAGGATGGTAAATGAGGAGGGCTGTGATCTTACCCATATGCTCAAGGGATATCTTGCGATAGAGAAAACAGTGAGTGCTGCTGTTGCCAATAGCACAGAAGAATGGTCCCAGACAGTTTTGCTGGATGATAATGCCAATGTAAGCACGCAACCAGAGCCTATATGTATCTGGTAAGCAAGCTAATAGGGGGCAGGCTCTCTCTTCTCTACTCAGTGCCGCAACTCATCCCATGTATGTAGCACAAGGTCTGATGGGCAACCTACCAAATCTTGATGCGGAAATTGTTCACGCCTTGGCGGGTATCTTAGGGACCCCATGGGAGGAAAGCTGCTTATATGGCCCGTTTGTACCCGAGTGTTTAAGGCCAGGCTCTTTCGGCTTTATGTTCGACTCTAGGAATTAGCCCATGCGCCAAGTGTAGGCTGAGAGAGTAGGCAATCCCTAGTTATATAATGCAGTACAGACCTACTTTACGAGTGCTTGTGCTACGAATCAGCCTTGGCTACTACCGTTTACTGCTAGAATAGCAACAATAGAAGCTTATACACGCGCTTACTAGTAGAAGATCACTGGTAGAAGGGTTGGCCACGTTACTACTAGTAAGGTTCTACTGATAATACATAGATCCTTATTCTACTGTTAGAGCGCTGCTAGTAAGAGGATGGATCTCGCCTGGTGGGGATTTCTGACATTAAGCCGTTAGCGATTAATGCATAATTGAATCAAAAGCCTATGCAAAGAAATACTAAAGCTTTTCTGGAAACTGAGACATAACTACAACAGAAAAAGAGCTAAGCGAGGAAAATTACAGTCTAGATTGGATCCTGAGGATACCCGGGCTACCTATTGGAGTTTGTACAACTGGGGACGCAATTACCTGTACTATAGTTACGTCTACATGGCGCTATGGCAGCTAAATTGCTATGGAAATAAAATAAAATAAAATAAAAATCCCCCAGAAGTTATCCACACCCCAGAATGGCTCCGAATCTGGCAGAACCGCAACATGTATTGATCAAAGATATGGTAAACTTGTCTTGCCATTCTCGGTGAAGAGTTGCTGGGGTCATACTCCACATGGAACTAACGTCTAGGGGTCGCAGATCAATAGTCTATGCGTTTTTGCGCCTAAAGCAGGAGAGACCATTGTTTCCAAGACTTTCTGATAGTCTTCTACAGGACTCCATTTCTCTTTACTTCCAATCTAGTACAGTATTGATTGTTGATTCCACGGGGGCGGCACAGTCCCGTTCCAGTTACCGAAGTTCTTATTCACTTCCGCGTTAAGACTAAAGTGTCGAACAGCCACACTCGGACATGACCCTGGGTTAGAACAAAAGGGCGACCGTCTTTGCCGCTTATGCACAAAATTCGTTGGGAAGCTCCTCCGGCCAGCGCCAGGTTTTGAAGAGACGTTTGACACTCGAAATGAGGCTGGAGATAAAATCGTTCTTTGAGCACAACGTGGAATACGGTTCTTCCGCCGATCCGCTTGAGATGCAGCAGTGCTTAGGAAATGATGGGTCCTTTTCAGAAAGTCAAGAGAATGCCTCCGAGAACCATCTGGACCATTCAAGGGCAACCTCGAGTCTGAAAATATAGTATCAAAATTTGATATCACAATGGAAGCCTTACTGACAGCCAGAAACAAACCCTCACACATTTCACCACTACGAACGCTGGCACGAGCTCGCCGATTCTGCTCAGAATGATTGCAAGCTTTGTTACTTGGTACTGTATTCACTACGATTCAAGTGCCAGGTGGCGGGCCGGGACAAAGGGTCTCGCTTCCAGAAGACCGATCCACAGGATGGGTCGCTGAAAATCAATTGGACATTTCATCAGAGAGAAATAGCGAGGCTGGGAGTTTGCTTTGAACCCTTGAATAAGCATACCGACTGCGGCCATTTCCAAAACTTGGCTTTTCTTGAAGCTTTTACCAGTGAAGGTACGCTTTCTACCAATAATAGCCTTCTTTTCACCGTGTTCAATGTTACTTTTTAAAGCATATTTGATGTAACAGTCGAAGCATGGATGGAGGTCATGGCGCAGGAGCAGGGGTAACGATCAAGGTATGAGGGATTTCAGAGCCGATACGGAGGAGAGTCGGAGTCGCCTATATAAAGGCCTGCTCCTACTCTCTACAGTTGTTCTTCATGTTTTTGTATCTTTCGTAGGTAGACTTATAAGGCAATCACTTTCAGCCTATTGTACGCACCCTAATATGCCTCTATTCTAGCCCATGATTATTTGCGTCGTTACATTTGAATCATTTTACGTAACATACTTTTTGGCCTAGTTATATTTCTTTCATGCTAAGCAGTGATCTATTGTTATAATAAGGCCCAACTTTCAGTAAGTAAAGTGCAAGATGTAATATAGAACTAGAGTCGAGGTGTAGAAAACTTGCATACTTTTTTACTTTGCGCCTTGTACGTGTCAGTTTGTGCTCACTACTAAATCCTATGTATATAATTTTTTTAAAAAAAGCTACAAAACAATAATTAGTTATACCGTTCAAAAACTCATGAAATGGTTAAATTATAAGCTAGTCTTTGGAACTAGTGTATACTTACAAACTTTTAATATCCTAATTTTTAGTATTCTTTGCTATCAAGAGCGTAAAGTAGTTTCAATGTGAAGGCCAATCGGCAGGGAAACATAAAAGTAAAAGGTAGGTAATATATCTACTAAGTACAGGCTAATTCAAAACAATTAATGATTTCAGCATGTTGGTGTTGATTTCGGGATTTTGAGTCTCGGAGATCGCACCACTGCAACCTGCCGCAGGATCGCCAGTAGCACTCAAAAGACCATTATAGTATTCATTTCCAGGATAAGCATTGGCATCCCACGCATACGATACTACCAGCAAAAGCGATAGATTGTTCAATTTTGCGGAAGGGACTCGGTGGTTGAAGACACATTGCATGCCGATCGTGCGTGCCGCCTCTTCCACGTTCCTCTGAGTGACAACATCTACGTCGATGTATGCAAACTCAAGCACGCAAATCCACCGGAGCTTGAGATTAGCAAGAGCCTGAGTGAGTGTTTCTATGTACCACCGCGACTGGTCCTTGTCCATCATCCATGCGCCGAGTCCGAGGCGGACTACATGTAAATAGGCTTTTTGGTGCGCTTCTCCTCCTCTAGCATCTGCTTCTACCAACAGCGTCTCTATGGTGATTAATATCCTTGCTTTGTAGCGTGCTTCGAAAGATTTTCCGGAAAAGTAGGTGTTAAAGGCAAAGCTATTTACATTTTTATTGTCCACGTAGACAGAGTCCATTTTCCTTTCCCGCTCGAATCTTGCCCCAACAAGCCCAATCTGAACGCCCTCGGGCTCGAAGGACCCGGGTTTGCCTTCGACTCCTCTATTGTACCGATTTCCATTGTTTAGAAAAGGAGTGTATCCTGTTTGATGGCATCACTGACGCCCTGAAGGCGGCCACTATTTCTGGCCCTGCTTCCAGGACAGAGACGATCTTAGCCATCAAAGCCTTCCTGCAGTCTGGCGAAAAGAACATGATTGACCAATACATCTTATGGGTACTCCTCTACTGTATAGCGGAGATCGACCCGGAACTCGCCTAACAGTCTGGGGCAGCCAAAGACGTTATCTGCGACTTGATAATCAAGGAAAATCCATATCTCTCTTTCGAGAACCCATTGGAATCGAGGCTCCCGTTCAAAACACCCGGCAAGTACCAGTCCATCCAAGACCGATGCCCAATCTTCCAGGCGCAGGAGGGGAAGTGGAAAGAGAAGCCCAGGAATTTGCATTTCCAAATCAAGTCCTTGAACTTCAAAGCAACTCCCTTTCACCATGCCGCCAAATATGGCAAGCTCGCCATCATCAAACGCATAAGAGAGTCACTTGCTGACATTGACGAGGCCAACCACGACGGTATATACGAAATTATAAAAAGCCAGGCTCCGGGGCAGAGAGGGCAGATGGCTTTGCAATATGCCGCCCAGGCTGAACAGGGAAGTCTAGAAACGCTGAGGGAGATGCTGAGCTTCTCTTGCCTGGCAAATTCGGGCCAGCTCGTCTATACTTTTAAAACTGCCGTAAACGACGGCTCAGAAAATTTGGTGAGCGCCTTCCTCGACCAATAGCATTTAAGGAAATCCTTTGTGAAGAGCGAACACATCCTTACCGCCATGGAGAAAATGACGGGAGGCAGCCCGAAGGACAGGCAGCGCTACATGAAAATAATTAAAAAGCTGATCGAACTAACCGACCCAGCCGAGAAGTTGGACAGCGAGGTTGTGGAATCAATCATCGAACTACAGTCGACAGCCGAACAGGAGCCAAAGCCCGAGCAGGACTCAAAAGCTAATCCGGGATCGGAACTGCTAGGTTGGATGGATATCTGGAAGGCTGTACCGAAAGAGGTGATCGAGGACACGTCCACCCTGCTTCATCTAGCCGTGTACCACCAAAGTCTCTCCTTTGTAACGGAGTTCCTCAACCACGCAGAATATTCCAAGTCGGTGACGGTCGAAGAAGCTTTGCCGAGGAGCAAGAAGCGAGGCGGAACTGCCGTCGAAGATGCGCACTACCCACTCTGGTATAACAGCAAACTTTGGAAAGACTCGGCCTGGGCCAACAGGGCCTGCTTGACCGAAATACGCACGAAGCTAGTTTCGTCGACGATCCGGCAGACAAACAAGATTCAGAAACTATCAAACAATTTTTATAAATCTGGACGTAAGTACATACAACATCCCAGCCTTACGTGAACTAACTCCATGTGACCGTAAGAGTGGGCTCTTGGCCAATAGAGAGATCCTTTGCTAATAGAAGATGTTTCTTCACTAGAACCTGGTAAGCGTTTCTGCCTGATTTCCTTCATCTTCCCGGATCGGGCAAGGACTAAAGTGCTAAATTAACATGACCTGGTCAAAGTGCGCGAGCTCTGCTTCGACATGTCGCGATTCAATTCCAAACTATACCGCGTATCGGACTTTGTATACTCATTGATCCACCACGATGAGCACCAAAACCTGCTCTTGTACGAAGAAACGATACGTTACGCTGAATTTCCTGCCTTAGACTTAAAGGTAGACGACAAGGAGACCTTCGGGGACAACACTTACCTCAGTGTCCAACACACAGAAGTGTTTGACATCCTCGACTGGCTGCGATCCCACAACAACGTGCAGCGAATCATCGAGCTCAAGGTTCCAGATAGGCTAGTCAATTCACACGACGAAGAACGCATAGCCGCATCTGTCAAGAGGTTTGAGGTGGAGCGCCTTGACTAGAGATGTCTGGACCTGTCCCTCTCCGTTTTTGGTTCTGATGCCGCCAAAGACATGACTAACCCTAATAACAAGACTAACGCCGATAAGATCAAAGCCAAAGACGTGATAAAAGAGCTGCACTTATATTCTAGTGGCAGGAGAGCTGATATTGATCATTGGTTAGGGAGCGACGGCATTCCTACTCTCACGAAAGCGAGTCTAACCCTCCTCCATCTCTGAGACTTTTGGCCCTTCTCTCCCGTCCTCCTTGATATCGATCAGCTGTATTTCCGGGTCCCAACACAAACGTAAGGCCCGTAAACGTAGTTATGGAACATAGCGGCTAACAACTAAGCGTCCAAACTATAGCTTGAGAAGCTATATATCCATATTGTCCAAGTACGGCAAAACTATCCTCATTCTTATGGCCATGTATTTCTCTGCTTAGATTAGAGCTGATACAACAGCCTTTTAGGAAATGGTAACCGAAGATGACTGTGAGAAGATTAAGACTCTTATCTTCGATGGCTTGAAGGAGATGAAGCAGAAGTATTCCGACGGATCAACGTGCAACTTCAAGTTGGAATTCGGAACGGTGAACTCCGTATACCGGAATCCAACGCATACACTAGTAAACTTGGACGAGATGTAAGTCATGCAACGCCGTGCGAAGCGTGGCTGTTCCTGGTGCCACTAACACTATTGAACCCAATAGTGTGGCCACACTAATGGTGCTGTGAGCCGGCCATAGCTGACTTGTATTGAATCTTCACAGTGCACACAGGGTAACTCCTAGGCTAGCCAGGTTTCTCAAGAGTCTTAGCGACTTTGTTCCACTTAGAGAAAAGCAATTCAACCAGAAGTTCCGCCGGACGAGGGTAGCCATTATCGATAACGGTATTCTAAGCATCACGCCCAGATCATACGACAAGGCCGGAGAGGCCAGGGGGGGGAAGATCAAAGACAAAGCCGAAGATAGCGCGTCCATCACGTCCCCGGGCCCAAAAGGAAACTCAAGCGTCCTCGATGGCCAAGATATCAGCATTACGGGTTTGGAAGACAGCCAAAAAGATGAAAATCTCGGCGGAATAGGAGTCTTTGGTCTCGCATCAAGGAAGCCCGCTCCTTCGTGTACGATGGCTCCAAAGTCTGCCCTTGGCTATTCGCCTCAGACTCTCATGGCACCCAAATGGCGAATCTTATCTGCGCTATGGACCCATTCTGTGACCTCTATGTGGCAAGAGTAGCCGAGGGCAAGTATGGAATCACGCCAGAGAGGGCGGCCACAGTAAGTGTATGGCGTGTCTAGTCGGCACCCACCCCCACCCGTTCCTTTTCTTTCCACTTAGAGAAAAAAAGGCGTCCCGACTTACTTTTCCCGATGCAGGCTATCGAGTGGGCTCTTGAAAAGAAGGTAGACATCATTTCCATGAGCATCGCCATGCTGGACCCTGGACTGGAGAATGTTCTGGGAAAAAAAAGGTCGACGAGGCGAGGACGAACGGGGTCATCATCGCCCGCAGCACCCACAACGAAGGAACACGCACACCGACAGCCTACCCGGCCAAATGGAAGGGGCAGGAGGTCATCATGATTACTGCTTGCGACGAGTACGGGCGCATGCTTCGAGACGTCGACAAGAACCACTACACTTATAAGGTACAGGGGCAGAACGTGGCGGCCGGCGTCATCCCCTTCGTCGAGTCGAGCGACTCCATTAGCGGCAGCTCCGTGTCGACGGCCCTCGCGGCGGGTCTGAGCTCGCTGATCCTCACGTGCGACAGGTTGGCCCGCCTGCGCAAGCAGGATCCAGAGACTAAGAACAAAGAGAATGGGCTTGGGGGCAAGGAGCTGGACTCGTTCTAATACACTAAAGGCTAGCTAAAGACGGTGACTAAACACTTGAACAGGATGGCGCTCAATACCCATGTGCTGCTCGAAAAGTTTGGCAACATCGACTCTACTTTCAAGGAAGGTGATGAAATATTTGCGTCCAAGATCCTACAAGACTCATTCTACATGCCGAGTTAGTGAGTCAACTACCTAGATGGAATACGGAGGACTGAAACGGCGCTATGCTGACTTACCTTCTTGGCCAGGCTGCTCTGGCGAGTCTGGAATGCAGGGACGCTCGCGCCTTCGCGGATCAAATTGAACGAAGTGTGTAAGGCATCAAAACCTTTCTCAATAGGATTTTCCTTGATGATCTCCGACGGCGCTTGATCTGCTATGGCGGATGGGGTGTTGCTGAGATGGGAGGTGGGTTGGAAGAAGCTGAACGAAGATGTGTTTCGCCGCATTTTGTGACGGTACAAAGGCATAATGGGGCGTTCTTCTTCATCCACGCTATCCCTTCGATGCCAAATCCTTTGCTTGCAAGGTCATTCTCATGCGTGATTTTAGCTATGCTCTGTTCCTTGTATGCTTGTTTGTGCGATTTGGCTAGGAGTAGTGGAAGGCATTGCCGCGACAGTTGCCTATGACGGGCTCAGGGACTTGATCTGCTCCTGCAGAAATCGGATTTCCCTTCGAAGGGTCTCGTTCTGGGTCACCAACAATTGTTGTTCCTGTTTAAACTCCTCTTGGCCTGTTTTCAATGCTTCAATAGCCTTAGTCTAAATTGTTATCGTGTTCTTGAGTTCCACAATCAGCCAGACCACTTCCTCCATCCAAGTACCTCTGCCTCCCGGGTTCCAGCTCGGCCAGGGTAGAGAAAAGCTTGGCCAGTGTAGAGCGTTCCTTGGCAAAAAAAATTGGCCAGGGTAGAAATTATAGCTTCAAGAGTTCAGCCAGAGTAGAAACCTTACTCCGGCATATGCCAAGCATAAAATAAGCCACAGCAAAAAAACGCGTTTCGCGTTTTTTATAGCAATACGTACAATATAACTTTGAAATAAATTTATACTTTTGCGTTGCTTAATTAATTCAACTATAAAAACTACTGTAAGTGAATTTGTAATTAAATAAATAAGTTTAGTGTAAGTAGAAATTTATTTAAAGCATATGTTCAGTATATGTTCAGAATATGCTAAACATATACTAAACATATGCTTCAAATACTGAACATATACTTTAAATACTGAACATATACTATATATACTAAGCATATTGTCACGGCACGAGCTGTGGATCTACAGATACAGAGGGCAGCTGTGGTACTATACGAGAATCTATAGCTAAGGAAGGAAGAGGGAGCTCGAGGAGAGCAGGCTATATATACACGAGGAGCTCGGGGAGCTCGCCTAATATGGATCACGTGTGCTTGGGAGCACGCGACGTGACACATATGCTTCAAATATTAAACATGTACTTTAAATACTAAACATATACTACAAATACTGAGCATATGCTAAACATATACTAAACATATACTTAACATATACTAAACATATACTGAGCATGTGTTTTAAATATTAAACATGTACTACAAATACTAAACATGTACTATATATATTAAACATATGCTAAACATATACTGAACATAAGCTAACTGTTTTTCTTATTTTAATAGTTTTTTAGTAAAAATAAAAAAAATAAAATATGCTTTGCATATGTTTACAATATACTTACAATATGTTGTTTTTAACACGCTAAGCTTATGTTGTGTATCCGCCAAATATAGTTCTAACCAAGTTTGTTTTTCGCTTAAGTTTACTCAGGGTACAAAAGGTTGCACAAAGAGTTGGGCCAGGGTGGAGCGTTTCTTGGCGTTTTGCCAAGAAACTTTCTACCCTGGCCGAGCTGTAACCCCTCTGCCTCCATCTCGTCCGGTGAACTTTGGTTGGTGTCTCCATTAGTTTCTGTGTCTTTCCTAGCTCGCTTTCGTGCTGGGATAATCTTACGGGTCTTGCTCGTTGTCCCTTGCTCGTTGTAGAATTTGACTTCATTTGTTGACGTTCGGATTGACGCGTTCGCTTCGCGGACCAGTGGGTTCCGTGCTTATCTTCCGACTTCTGCAGGCTGAGGCTCAGCCTAGGATCCAGGACCTCAAGGAAATGGCTCTCTTGTGAAGTTGTTTGATTCTCTACATCATTCTGGTAGATTCTTCTTCTAACACAAAGTGGGGAGCCGGATTTTGATGATATTACTAATGACGTATGTTAGGTCACAGTCTCCCATGTTGCGGGCCATGAGTGGACCGGTCGCCCACTCCTCCGAGGCAGAGCCTCGATGCAAAGCCAGGGGACACAAACAGGGTAGACAAGGACCGACGCTAATATATAGACCACTTCAGGAGTACCCCCTGTCTAGTGTACCAGAAAGAACGAAGCAGAGCATACAGAATAAAGAGCTGTTGAATCGGAGGTCGTGAGAACAAGTGACATTTTGAAGTGGTTGCCTTTTGTCTACTCCAGATCTGGTTTCCCCTCAAAGGGCTGGTTCAGGCATCCGATGTGCGATGGACCAGGGTGTAAAGTATCAAATTCGGCTTCACAATTCCACTTCTTAAAAAGACTGTTTTCAAAGAATCCTAAGCCAGGCTTGATTCTATTTTCCCAAGTTATTTGATATAAATAAAGAACCTCTTAATCTCTACAGTAGATCCATTGTATCAACGGATGCTATAAACATTAAAATAATGAATGGCGGAAGTAGAAGAAGAAAAAAAAGAGGCCGAATAAACCCCCCCAAAATAGCTACTTTGGTAAGAATACCCACAAGCTAGAAAATTTTAACGGAGTTAACGTAGTTTTAATTATTTGTAAGCATAGTTAATACACTACGTATAGATCCAAAAACTGCGTGTCACGAGTCCAATCCTTCGGCATGGTCAAGTGGCTAATCAGGCGGTTATATTACGAGAATACTAAACTAAGGGAGAAAGGTTGCGGATCGAGAGAGTCCAAGTAAGTTGCGTCTTCCCCTAGGTGGTGAGAAATCTACCGTGCCGAGAAAAATGACAGGTACTTTGACTTTAAACATCTCAAATTCCGTATATTTTTGTACAAGTCGTGTTCTGTGGCCACTCTTGAACACTCTGAATCTCTTTTAATAGAAAATTACATTTGCATCGCGCTCTCGCGCCTGATTTGCGGGAAAATCCCTCTTTATGTCGCAACAGAGTTTTTTCACACAGCTCCATCATCGACGTTTTATCACTCCCGATGCTCATAAAAGGGCCTTCTCCAAGCCTTAAGGCGGCCTCACTACCACGCTAAAGAAGCCGTCATCAGCTTTGTGGCTGTTGTGGCACGCAAATCATGCAAGGTCGCCACGCGGAGCGGTAGCTCTAATCAAGTGATCAACGATCCTGGTTAGTGCGAAACGGCTCCGCACGCCCTATATTATACAGTAATTACAATATACTGCGTAATTTCACCTATGTGATTATTTGCTAGGCTTGTTGGCCTTTGGCCAGTGGCACAACTTACCAACATCCAAAAACTGCACATAATGAATTTTAATGATCTTTTTGCTTTACAAATCCGTGTACAGTATAGTGGTTTAGTCAAGAAACGGATTCAGTTTTCCGCATACAACTGCACCCATCGGTGCTTCTGCTGCTTCAGGACAGAGCGGAAATATCTTGCTTGTCTTTTTTGTGTACAGCTATGAGCGAAATCGGTGTCTTGCTCGCCAAACACTTAAAGAATAATTTAAGTGCACAGACCAGCTAAAGGTGGTGCGGATTAAATATTTATACGCGCGTGATACTTTATAGAATCCCACATACAAGCTATCAGCGGTTGAATCAGGCAGTAAGGCGGAGATAGTCATGATGCAGCAACTGCTTTTCTGATTACCACCATCGAGGGCTTGACCACAGTAGCTCCAAATCTCGCGCTCTCTAAGCATGTTCTGATCCTCTAATCTAGAACATGGTCAGGAGGAAGCACCTAAAGATGTTGATACAGTAGGAATCAAATCGGCTTCACACCTGAGCACTATGATGTTCTAATTCTCAAGTACCCTAGACCTATTATGGCTAGCTGAGTATTGATGCTTGAGCATGTGAGTTGTCGGCAAGAATCAACGCCTATCCCTGCAGACAGATATTGGGACCAATCAGGGCGACGTCGCATGCACCACCAGAAAGCCACAATCCGTGGCTCTCCTCGTCACCAGAGTTGCACTTTATTTTTAATATCCGTTGCCCCACACGCTAGTTACCGTTTGGTTTACCGAAAGGGTGAGCTATTATTCGCGGCTAGTCAAACATGGACTTTTTTCCTGACAGCTCATAGAACCTAAAATGCGTCATGACCAACCTTATCACCCAGTACTCTACATGCTGAAGAGGTCCTTTTTTTAGGTGAGGAACATGGGTTTTTATTCGCGCTTCTACATGGTCAGAGTCCCTGCTCAATGCACGAAAGCTGGAAGCTTCAAGTTCAAGCCCAATCTTGTGCCCGTGCGGTCTTTATGAACACGCTCCAGTCTTTGGTTCTCGTAAAAAAAAAGTACAAAATATGTTGCGAGTGAGACGTGGCCAGGTACTTGTTGCTTTCGAGTACCACCACGTAAGTGTACTTTTTTTGCTTTTAACCTCTCGAAACGGAAGAATACGATACTATAGATAGTTGGAAATCGCTCAATAGAAATGCCAGGACTCACAGCCTCAAGGCAGATCTCAAGATGGACAAGGCGTTTACCCAGCAATGGCTCCTCCCGAGGAAGCCGACAAGGGATCTGGCCTATGATTCGTCCAAGCTATCCCAATTTCTCGGCACACCAACCAAAAAGGACCGGAAAATGTCTGTAAGGGAACGGCCTCACGACGCCCTGATCAGGTACCTCTACGTCGACAAACGCAAATCGATAGAAGAGGTACACTATATTGTAAACCGCGAATTTGGTCTCACAAAAAAGTAGGTTTCTATTTCTAGAATTTGCATTGATAGTTAAGGAAAAGCCTCCTTGGAAAGCTGAAGACTATTTATATACAATAGAGAAACCTTTCAAAGTCATCTTACTATTGCAAGTTTTGGACAAATCACTAATTCTCTGGTAGGAAGCGTTATTACAAAAATTGTATTAAGCGCTTGAAAATTGAGCGAAACGTGAACTTAGAAGACAAGCAAAAAATTATTCGAGTTATCAAGATTTTACAATGCACCACTGAGAACCTCGAAAGCAGGTTACAAGTTTGGGTTAGAGGCCATAATGTTGATATGCCTAGGTGGTCCCGGTGGCTGAAAGAT
Organism: Chalara sp. BL73; assembly: GCA_918026815.1. NCBI lineage: Eukaryota > Fungi > Ascomycota > Leotiomycetes > Helotiales > Chalara > Chalara sp. BL73. Next base: position 864,035 of record CAKJVC010000150.1, on the reverse strand, counting down.
GACCGCCTAATTCCGCAGCCTATACCACTTGGCCCTCCTTCTCGTAAGCATTCTACTTACTAAGGTTTTTGTAGCATACTAGCTGATTATCATAGCACTACCAAGCTACATAAGCATCTCTCTCCGTCAGTCACCTGGGCCGGCGTCTCCGGTTCTTTCAGATCACATTTGTGAGTGTGAGTCGGTAACCAAGGCCGAGTGGGAGAGGGGCGTTATCCAGAGACTCAACAAATATGCTGGATACGAAGATCCCAAACTAGATCCTCAAGAATCAAAGGCTGTGTTGGAAGATCTTCAAATTATTCTTGGCTATGACGATGCACCGGCGGTCGAGAGTTCCCCTTTCTACAAATGGGATACTATTGTAGATGAGTATACTATCAAAGTCAATGAAATTATAGCCGGCAGTATTATAAATGAAGAATTGTCTGGTAAGCGATATACATCGAATTCAGAGGCCACTATGCTAATGAAAAGCTACAGCTGCCATTATTGATCAGCACCCTTTGAAAACGAAAGGTCAGTTGCAGATAGGAAGACGTGTATCCGCGGCTCAGAGAACTCGTCATGGATTCGTGGAATTTACTTACTGGATTGATCCGAAGAGTTCTCATTTCGATTTTGCCAATCAATGCACTAATACAAGTCGACTTAATCTTGCTAGATTATCAATCGTACCAAGGGAGACTGCACCATTCCGAATCGTAATTGACGTGACACCCTGGCTCAACCTACCTGCAAGGATAGCATACCAACCAATGATCCCGAGTGACTCGGAGGTTTTTGATATTGCCAAGTCCGGTCAAGTCGAAGCCCTTCAGCGAGCCATTGGAAAGGGTACCGCGTCTTTGCTAGATCGTGATAAGCAGGGGCGACCGCTTCTTTATGTAGGTTAAAATAAATTATCTTCTGAGCAAATGCTAACAACAAAATAGTATGCGGCGTTGAACTCACATGTCGAATTATCCCGATATCTGATTAAGCATGGCGCGGATGTCAATGAATTGGTAGAAGTTGAGAAATTTATACGGTAAAATCCGCGAATACGTCCTTTATATTTTGGAAAACCTGTCTTTCTTTCAATTGTCCAGGTTTCAATTCTATTTATTTCCTTTACCTGTCTCTTATCCTTGGGTAATGTTATGCTAACTGGATCCAGACCTATATACAGTCTGACACTGCCTCTTTTCATTAGCCGCACAAACGACGAGCATTACCAGATGTGTCACTGCTTTAAAATAATGATGGAGGGTGGCGCAGATCTGTCACTTAAGGCCAGTGCATATTATTCCCGTCATACTATATTCTATCTCGGGACGCTATGTGCTCCATTTGTAGGCGATTCCGCGATTGTAAAATAGCACGCGCTAACTTCTGTAGGAAAGCTTTAAGCACATGATATATTTAGGACAGCAATTTATTTGCCCGAAAGAATTTTTCGAAGTTTTTAACGGTAAAAAACGCTATCCTCTGCACTTTCTTGCGGAGCAGTGTGGCTATGGTCTTATTTTCGAATCGGTCGATATCACTGAAAAGGCAATTCTACTGTTAGAAAGCGGCGCTAACATCTCTTATTCCGATTGTGATGGCTGTACAGTTCTCCATATAATTCTAGCTGGTGTCCGGTACCACCAGTATTGGTCAAAGGAACGAGCTCGCTGCCTTGGTAGAGTTAGGCAGTGGACTCGTTCTTTCTATGAACCCAAAGAGTTTCTCATGGCGTTTATTGCCGCTGGCGGAGATGTATATGCCATCAATGATAAAGGTTCAACGCCATCTATGTATGCTCGTTGGCATTGTCGCGAAAAGGAATGGCTTGAAGTTCTCGAGTCAGCTGGCTATGATCCCGAAGAGGTTGTTGCCCACTCAGACCCCAAATTCCACGATTGTTCTCGCGAACGCCAGGCATCGAGGCTGTCACTCAAAGAATACTGCTTGCGTCGCAAAGAGGAGCCCATAGTCAGAAGTTCAGACATCATTGATGAGGATAAGGATGTGAATGATGATATAGAACGAAGTAATGACGGAAGCTATTCGAGCGATATAGATACTGGCGAGGATGAAGAAATCGACGAAGACGAGTAAGAAAATCACTTGCTTTCAGACGGCAAATAACACAAAGAAGCTAATGCAGATTCTATTAGACCCGCAGAGCGATGCCAGAGATGCAGCATGCGGCTTGATGACGATGAAATTAGCGACCACTACCGGCGTTTGTTGGTGGAAAGTGGACAATGATATAGATACGGGGTTGTGAATGACATCTTAGAGAATCTTCTGGTATACAAAGATAGTGAGGTTATAAGGTTTTTATCTTGGAGTTATCTCAGTATTTCTTCGCTGAGCCAAAGCACCAACGCTGCAATTACCTCGCATACCTCTCCCTACCCCACGCTGTGTACTGTATCTTCCCCTCGTAAGCCTTGCAAAGGAAGCCGTTTTCGTGACCCAATCGCTAGAATATAGCGCACCTTTCGGGCTGGCACCACTAAACGCTGAAACTAACAACCCCACCAGGAAGATATCCTTCTTCACGTCCTAGCCAAAACTTGAATTTCAACCTAATGGAAAGCCTGACATGCTTACGCCGGTTGAGGCGATGAGCACGGCGCACAAACGCACCTGGAAATGTCAGGAATTGGCTTACGTAATAGGCCGAGGAACTGGAAAATTCTCTTACAAGTCTACAGCGTTACACATCATACAATACAACCAACCAACCACCCGTATTCTATGGACGTGATACCTTTCTCAATATCAGATTTCTGACAGGAAAGAACATTTAGTTGGTAGAGGACAAAGACACGGTGTCCTCTACGCCCATCTTTATAACTTACCCTAGTGACGTGTGATCATGCCTTGAATTAGAACATGCTTGGAGAGCCCGAGATTCGGCGTCAATGTGGTCAGGCCGTTGATGGCGGTAAGCATAAGAGCCTTCCATTTCTGCCTTACTGCCTAATTCGGCGGGTGGCGCATTTTCCGTGGGTCCCATTACAGTACAGGTGCGGATAAAACTTAATCCGCACCGGGATTCGCTAATCCGTGCGTTCAAATTATTCTAGCCTAGTTGTCACGTGTCGTGCATTCACTAGGTATCAACACGATGATTCTCGATCCTTAACCTTTCCTCCTGACTTTAGTATTCTTGTAATAGAACCTCCCTATTGGTCGCCTTACCAGGCCTAGGATTTAGATTCGTGGCACTAACAATGTTACTTTTACGAACTAAAATGTTTACACCGCTTAAATTTCTGTGTGTAAGAACCGGCTGTCTTTATTTGTGCTTATACAGGTATTGATAGGCCCATAATATTTGAAAAGGCCTGTCATTACAGTCCAATTACCCAGCGAATATCGAAATAAATTCAATCATCTCTCGACTTCTAACAGGACGTACTCTAAGACGAGACACCTGTAAATGTGTTGTGTGCGGTCTAGAATCAACCTATGCAGAAGGTGGCGTTGAGACACGGCGCTTCCGCCAGGCTATTAATCCAGCAAACGTCTGTTATATGGCCATGCTACTTGTAGAGATTTTTGCGAGATTGTGAGAGTTCCATCCCCACCTTCTTCCTTTTCGAAGTTCCGATCATGTAGGGTGCGCCGAGCAGCTTCTCAGATTTTGCATAGCACAAAAAGCTTGTGCGCCTTACCATCTAAACGGTATTGCGCGAGCCTTATCTTATGAGCGGGGGCACATGCTCGTTGTGGCGGTTTACAAGGCTCCGCCACACTCTCCATTTTCAGCCCCGCCAAGATGCCTGACGACGGATGACTGGGTGATAAACTTGGTAGACGAGGCGCCAGATAAGTGGAACAAATGTGATAGTTCAATGTGTATGTAGGTTGAAGACCGGTCTTGGCCCATTGTACGCAATTATAATTCGACTACGCTAGATGCGTGAACGCATAAAATGCTAGCTCTATGATGTTAGACGTTGGGAATACGTTGGCTTCTTTGAAGGGTACAATCCCCAGCAGCTACACCCATCAGTCTGCTCCAGGACTCATAAAGAGGAACCTAATTTGGCTTTTAAAGTAATTAATGTTGAGGTTAAAAGACAAGCGTATAAGTGCTTTCTGTAACACCAGAAAATGGTTGGGACCCATCATGGATAGCTTGGCGCCGAGCCTTTCGGAAAAGTCTGCCTTGCTGATACGCCAACCATTTGCATTTAATGGCTAAATGGAAGAACAAAAGAACGTTTCGTTTTCCCAAGATTCTTCGAGGACTTTATGCAAAGTATCTATGAAATGCGCCACCTATGCTTACTAACCGCGATTCTTTTCATAACATGCAACCTCTCATACACATTCTCAGTCCTTTTGGGATCTTGGAGCGTTATTGGAGCCATGTTTCTCTGTAATCGACATGCTTCGCCTCAATCTATCTTACGATATATCCAATAACAGCAAAAGCTCTCGAATGCAGTAAAGGAACCAATCATTCCAATCTGTCGAGGAGAGTCCCTGTATAAGTATCTCTATATTCGGTACAAAAATGAACGCATCTTCAGCTACGAGCCCGCCCAAACAGCCATTTGTCCTGAAAGCCAACATAGCGCTTTCAATATGCTCGTCAGACTGCTCCTCACAAAGGTTTTTTTCTCGGTTGTATATGCTGAAGACATTGTCAATCTTATCAATCCTATGTGGAAATTACCCCCGGGGGTTAATGACGGCGCCAACATAGCAAGCGAAATGGCAGCATCCATCGTTGGGGTTGTACGTCTATGAACTCGGTCTCTAAGGTTGACCTAATCTTGTATCCAGGATGCGACAGCTACTACCTATGTTATTGGCTGTAGACCCAATGTAACATTCTACCGGACTTTGAACTTCTCTTCAGCCACTCGTACGGGAAGCTTCCAGTGCTCAACCTCTGAGATCGCTCAAACTTTCACCCAAGGCTCCACGTCTATGCACTGGGCTATGAGCGATGTTGATGAAATTGGTAGCTTGTGAGGGACATCTCATTTCCTCTCAGAATCGAGGTGCATCCTCGTCCCAAATTCGAGACTAATCACATGCGAGGTAGCACCTTCACCGCAAGCTATACGTTTTCTAGGACGCTGGATGTAACAGTGACTGCGACTGAGAGCTGGGTCCGAACTCCAGCCTCCTTCGTAAGGCCAAGCAATGTGGTCGGATCCTCCTATACGACGACCCTTTCTGATGCAACTTGGTATCCCATCACCATCACCGCTGGCGCAGAGAAACTGGCACCCTCTTTGGTAACTAATATTCCAACAACTACAACAACTACAAGTCTATCGTCAAGCACTTTAAGTAGCACTGGAGTAGCCGCCAAGGCAACAGCAAAATGGTTGGTAGCAGCTTTAGGAGGTGCTGCTGCTCTTGCTATATGAGTTTGTGAGTTTGGTAGGCTTTTGGGAGGGGGTGAAGTGGTGGTCTTTAAAGACATTAGGGACCCATCCATTGAATTAGATCAATCGTGGGACAACAACCTCTCCTCAACGCCTTGTCCTTTTATTTTTCTACGTTAATTACTTTACTCCTAGGTATACTTGCATTATTGCAATATATTGCGATAATCAGGACTTTTTAATACATTGTTTTAATAAATATTTTATAACGGAGAGAAATAGTGAGTTTGACTTGTTGAGAGAGGGGACAATATAAACAGTAGCTGCGCAGAGACTCGTACCATTGGAGAACTTCCTCTATTTAATTCCTAACCCTACTAGATTTGCAATGCTCCTAATTTCTCCTGTGGCCGTGTCGCTTCTACTCCGAGCGCGAGAAACGCAGCCCTACTACGGTATAGAAAATATATAGTGCAAAGGGAATTTCTGCTGATAGTGCTTGACGTCGGCTGAAAATAAATGTCAACTAAAACGTGCACATTTTGAACTTGGATACTAAATGGAGGTTGTGAGACCATTTTTTACAAATTGCTTTTAAGGAAAATAGTTTTTTATCGTATTTCACGATTTTTTATACGAGAAACTTGTGATAATCGGACTTTACTGAAGGCTTTTAACACTAACTTCGCTTTTAACCGCGCGGCAAACTAGCCACGGAGTGACCCGGTTTGTAAAATCACTGTGGACCGAATGAGCTGCTCTAGCTACTTCCAAAAAGGAAGTTTGACCCAACAAACATCACAGTCGCTAATACTATTCGTAAATAGGCAATGACTGCTAAGGAGCATTTATGGCTTATAATTATGATTGGCCTAACGAAATCTACTATCCTTTGCCCCCTTAGCCAGAAGCGCCTGAGGTGCACGTAATGCCTGGGGTATTGTCAATGTTAGCACAGAGGTTTGTTGCTGTTCCAGTTGGTGGTACCACATTCCAATTGGTAAAGTAAAGATCGCATGTCCCAGATGCTGGGCAGTTGAGGTTTGAAATCACTGGTGCCTCTTTGGAATTAGTCGTGCCTTGGAAGTTTTTGAAGTAAATGCCAGTCAGGCTTGCAGCGCTGGGATTCGCAGCACAGTCTGCCGCCGTGGCCCCATAGCAGCTTTGGACCTGAGCCCCATAATCACATCCGTCAACTGTGACGCCATCCCACGTAACATTTGAGACTGTAGAAGTGCCGTGGTTTGATGCGCCGTCATACACCTTAATTCCCACAGCCTTGGTACAATTAATCATCTTAGCGTTGGTAACATAAACATTCTTGACTGTGTCTGCGTTTGTTTTGCCCAAGGAACCAACACTCAAGCCGTGACTCGTGCCGGCGCATGTAATTGTGTCAACCGTTACATAGTTACAGCCGGGCTTGAAAGCCACACAATCGTCCTGATTACTGATGTAGACATTTTTGATAGTGGTGTAGGTACTCTCGCCAATGTCGAACCCGTCGGTATTTTTGGGCGCATTGGTGGATTTGGAACTGGCAGACATCGTGACACTTGCATAGTTAATGTTTGTTGCAGCACCTTTCTGGGCAATGAAGACACCTGGAGCATTCTTCATCGTGAAGCCAGTAACGGTGATACCGGAGCCGCCAATAATATACAATAAAGTGGGGCGGGCAAGGGAGCTGTTGGCTGCAAATTGGTCATACGCAGTCTGACCATTCCCATCAATAAGGCCAGTACCGGTCAACGATCGAATTTTAGCTCCAGCAATATTTTTTATGTAGATGATCCCAGATTGAGTAGCCCAATAAGCGGTGTCGGTGGAGGATTTGAGAGTGCCTTCTATCTGGAAATCGCAGTTGGTGCATCCAGTAAAATCAAGCATGGTCCGGAGGCTGTAAGTTGTGCCTGCTGGGATAACGATTGTACCTCCATTGCCACAAGAGGTTATCGCAGCCTTGATCGCCGGTGTATCATCTGATTGCGTGCTGCCGAGACTTGCAGGAGTACAAACTGCACGAGCAGCTACTCTATTTGGTATAGTGAGATCAGAAGGAGCCGCAAGGACTATGTTTGACAAGGCGAGGGCAAAACCAAAGTGAATATTGAGGGAAACCATGATGGAGACGATGGTGAGCGAAAGGAAATGATAGCAGCTGTGAGAAGAACTAAGAAGCTTATGTCTTCTACCGTATATGAACTGTATATACACTGGATATGCCTTGTGAGATCACGGTCTTGAAATCATGTTTATACTGTGGACTTTGCGTGCAGATTATCCACGAATAACAGGGTGGGATGCGAAGCTAGTGAAACATGCGGAAAATATTTCAAACATCTAGCCTTAACAGGAATTATTCTCCAGTGGAATATTAATATGTTGAGATCTATATAGTTGATATTTAACTATATTCGTGAATTCTATAAAGGGTATAGCAAAGCGGATTATCACTTGTATAGCGTTGTGGCAATACAAGTAAAGTGAATTGAATTTAATAATACATGCTGTACTTAAAAAGCATGCGACACGTAATTATTATTTACAAAGCCTTGCTTAAGCTAGCTCGTCTCAATTAAGTCACGAGCTCCACTCCGTGTGACAGCTGAAATTTTGACTTTTCTTCATTTCTTACACCTCCCGACCAAGTGCGATCCCCACAAGTTTCCATGAACCAGGGCGCCACATTCCCCACCTTTCTCCCTTACTGTAGTGCCTAATCTCCAGCCAACGCTCGACCCCAGCGGGGTCTTCCAACCCCACCCTCATTGCCGAATACAGGCTTAACATCAGCTAGCCTGAGGCATTGAAATACAAATTGACAAAGCGCCAAGGCCTATTGGAGGAGAAACCAAAATATAATATTAGGTTTTCACAATCTCCCCACTGCCTAAGAGGAGGGGATTGATGTGGGGGGAGAATGCGGCTTTTCTTTGCTGACTCGAGAAGCTGTTTTAGCCATAATTATATATCATTAAGATATCTTTATAACATATCAAGCATTTGCAATCAGGAGGCTTTTGTCAACTTGAGGGTTCTGTTACTACCAACCATGATTATTTCAACTATTACTTCGTTAGCATTTGGCCTTCTGGCTTCTATAGGCGAGGCTACGGCACTACCTAGCAATCTACTTCAGAAGAGAACAGCGCGTACGAGCACCCCAAGCGGCTGCCTGACTGTTCGTGGGTCAGAAACAAATTCTGGGGAATATTCAACTCTTACGGCCGCCCTTGCTGCAATAGGAACCGGCTCGTCTACCACAACAGCATGCATTTTTGTGTATAGTGGCACTTACAATGAATCAGTCCGTATTAATTATCAAGGAAATTTAACTCTCTATGGTTATACCAGCAAGTTAGTATTTTTATTCGGTTTGTGATGTCTACACTTCCTGACTCATGTTCCGTATAATAGCACGGCATACCAAAAGTTCAATACAGTTACCTTCCAGCGAAACATTAGTTCGGCGGCGGCGGGAAGTCTCGATGCATCATCAGTAGCTAACATTGTGAGCGCAAACTTCAAGGCATACAATATCAACTTTAAGAATTACTATGGCGTGGGTGCTCAAGCTGTTGCTGTTACAGCAAATGGTGACCAGCAAGGATTCTATGCGTGTGGCTTTTACAGTTATCAGGATACCCTATACGCGAAAGCTGGCAAACAATATTATTCAAATTGCTATATTGAAGGTGCGGTGGATTACATCTTTGGGAATGCAGCCGCCTGGTTTGGCGAATGCACCATCGCAAGCATCGGTGGTGGCGCAATTACAGCTACTTCTAGAAGTACTGAGGATGCGACGTGGTATGTCATTGACAGCAGCACGGTATGCCCCTTGAGTGATGTCTGCTATCTCCTCTTGAGTATTGACGAAATATAGGTCACAGCTGCCACCGGGTACAGCCTAGCTGGCAAGGTTTATCTTGGTCGGCCTTGGCGACAGTATTCCCGCGTTATTTTCCAGAACTCTGTGCTTACAGATGTTGTCAATGCTCAAGGATGGACAACTCTCTGGAGCGGTGCCACTCCGTAAGATACGATAATATTACATCTGACGCAGCGCTAATACTGAAGCAGGATTTTCGAGGAGTGGAACAACAGCGGAGCGGGCAGTAATACATCTGCAAGGTTGTATGAGACAGCCGCGACTGGCTCAGTCAGCAAGAACACTCTTTTTGGTGATAGCTGGAAGAGCTGGATTGACACCTCCTTTTAACCAGTTTAAAATGACTGCGCTGGGGAGGGACGCTGTGCTAATACTTCAGCTGAAACTTGGAAGGCCAAGAAGCAGCTAAGCTATAGAAATGTTAATTTACTGCAACCAGTTATTACAAGACATCTGCGTTCAAAACTCAAACTAATATAATGGTGATGCTGTGTTTCCAAATTACGGCTCTCAGAACTCACACATTTCCGCCGTCAACATAAACAGCGTCAACATTAAACGCCATTTACGTTAAAGTCAGGCCTCCTTTCCAAAGACACACAATATGTGATTTCCCCCAGATTCTGTTGGCCATCTCCTGATGAGCCAATCTATCCTGCTTTAAGGAAGGGGAAATATGATCAATTTTCTATTCCTTTACTTTTGGCATGCCTTTGAGATGCAGCAGTTTTCTTGCTTAAATATTGATGGTTGACATTGTGATGCCTCGTGGAATTCAAACGTCGAAAAAAGTATAAAAGCGCAGGAATTCCAGCAACCTGGATCTTTGTTTGCTTGTTAGTTCCTGGTTGTACCAGACCCTGAAATTAAGTAAGTAACCCAAATCGTATTGCTTTCGGCATTAATTGGAATAAAAGTGTTCTACTTTGTACATGTCCAAGTAAATACAAGCCACCATTGCACATCTGTGGGTTCTCAAGAAACCTTTGTTGCAGTCCGATTAAGAGGTATATAACGTTACAAATAACATGGAATTTTATTTCTTAAAATAATAAATAATAAATGTATTACAGCCTTTTTCAACAAAAAGGAGGCATTCAATTTACCAAGAAATTACTTAAAAGTGTTATTACCAAGTATTAAGTGTAGTCGAATACCAATTCCTCTTAAAGTTCTCAGGGAGGAGCACCGATTTGCGCCTCCCCACTCTTGGATATATGTGTTGAGCAGGTTAGGTCTAAGGACCATACCTAAAGTCTATTGTAGGCACCTGTAGGCACCAGTAGGCACCTGTAGGCATCAGTGTGTTGACATGTGAGTATCACACCTCTATAAGTAGAGGGATTCTCTCCTATAGTTTAGGTTCTACAACCTTCAGTAATTGACACTGATTGCCCTATACTCTCTGAAGGCTCCGTGACTACTTCCCTCTATTTGAACAATATGCGCACGCCTCCGCCTTCTCTCCTCCCCACACAAAACCAGGAGCCTCTTTGCAGTTGGAAATTTTGGTGAGGCACACACGTCCTCAGTGAAGCTTTACCTTTTTTGGTATAGGATAACAAGGGGAGGCGGCAGCCATCCCAAACAGAATAGAGTTATTTAGGCTAAATAGGCTCCACAGCTCTGGGCCGGATAAAATACTTACCGCGCTAGAAAGGTATTTAGCCGGTGGGATGGGGTTACCAGCTAACAGAGACGTACCTTGCGCCAAACAAAAAAAATTCAACATTAGGTCCACCTGAAGCAAGAAGAAGAATTTGAATTGGTGCTTTTTAATTTCATACTTTCCGTGTGGCGTAGCTGGGGTAAGCAATATGACATATTTCCTCTGGACTGGAAAGTATATCTCGTTGATAGTACTATACGCCCTTAGTCTTGCAGTACATGCTTCTATCTTGACTAGCTTTGGGTACACGTCACCTCCATCCGAGGCAACGTTGAGGCTGCTTCCATTTCTATCACACTCTCTCATACCATAAGCTTGGAACCTCTCTGATAGCAATGTTTAATCCAACTCCTATGATATTCTGATGATTTCTGGAACGAGGGGACGAAATAACAATGCTGTTATACCTGCATTAATAAACACACAACAGCAAATATTCTTTTTATTATATTTACAACACCTCTGCATGGGACAGCTGCTTTCAACTCTATGTAACTATTGTTTCGACATCCAAATGATTGGCAAACTATGTCCTCCTAATAATACGCTAGCCTCTCCTTGATCTCAAATATAACCCCGGTCCTATCATCCCTTTAGCACCTATTTCAAGCCGCCGCACACTTCCCCCATCGCCACTAACTGCACCCACTGTACCAGAAAGTCGGTGCACTTCCTTTACGTCATGTATCCTAGACCCTACATCTAGTGGAAAATGCCATTTATATGCAGCACCGACGTGCATCATAGCAAATGAGTCAAGTGCCATAGTCCAACGCCGCGTCCAGGCGGCGTACATAGCCAAAGCTAACAACGCTGTTAGATACAAGCCCAACAACATTGACACGATAATGATGCCAGCCGTAGAAATTACCGGAGCCTGTATTTCTATGCTTATGTCGTAAAAAAGGGACATATGCTTACTGCCGAATGTTGTTGCCTGGTTCATCAACTAATTCTGATTCGCGAAAAAGGCAGCTGTAGTGAAAGCGTTAGACAGGCGCTCCGGCGCGGTATAGTTTGTAAACAATACCTGCCAACGACCGACTTCGTAGCGCACCGCTACCGCCACCTTCAGAGTTGAAGACACGGGATCTTTTTGATTCATTTTTCGGGTCTGGATAACCGTTGAAGCCAGTTTCAAGAAGCAGAGCAGCCAGGGGCAGAAAATAACCGCATACTTTATGCGTGTCGTAAACTATCTGTAGCGTACCTGCAGAATAGGGATCGGGTGTTACGACCTAAGCCCTTAGTTGGCCAACCGAGTTTGTGGGAAGGAGCCACGCCCGAACAGAGCCATTGCCGTTGTGAGAAGCGGACTTTATTCTGGACGCGCTCTAGTCCTGTTGGGTCGTACGAGTTATTTTTCTCCCTGCGTTTTGAGGAGTTATGGCCATTTGGATAGAAGTGGCTCGAGACTTGGCTTGTTCCGTTAACGCAGTTATGGTTACAGGCTCCACCTATAAATGGGTCTTTATCCAGAAGCGGCCCCACGGCCTCCTGGTTCATGTAGTTGGGCAGTTCGAAATATCCAGCCGTGATATGTAGCGTTATTTTAGCATATGAAACTGTAGGTATCTTGTAAATGACTGTGCTATATTTGAATCTAGCGAAAGTGATATTGAAATACGGCTGCTCCGTAAAGTGCTGTCAGTCCCGGTTGGACTTCCATAGTTGGTTTGTATTGTTATTAGGCATACAGGCTTGAAACTTTTACGTTGTATTCTGCCCAGCTGAAAATGTTGTATTATAGTAGTCGACATAAAAGGCTCCAGCAGCTTTCTCGCAGCCTCGCGGAAACTCGGCCTCCGGTATCTGCTTCTATGTGGCCGCCGAGTTGATACGCGGAATAAACTGCCGAATAAGACCAGTGTAGAAATTACCAGGCAACTTAGCCAGAAATAAGTCCTGCAGTTGGACATCTTCCTAAGTATTACGCCTTTCCCGCAAAAGTATAGTATATCTAAATCCACAATTTTGCTTGTATTTGAGTGTTTATAGCCATTTTTATGGCTGCTTGTGTCCATAGCGCAACGTTATTGGAATCTGGAAAAACCATCTCAATACCACCATTAAATAGAAAGTAGGACTAATTGGGCAAATCCGTGAGCTTTATTACCTTCTGGGGGCCTGCCGAGACGTGTAATGTGCTGGCCCCAAGTAGTACCTGCTGCAAAAGTACTATTACACTGCCAAGTAAATACAGTAGTATAGCAAACATCAACAGAATGCTAGTATAGATGTGTTTCGAATAGTTTTTTCTCAGTCCGTTTGTTTTCAAAACAAGTTTCCCAAACAAAAGATCAAGTATCGGTACTTCTGCCTCAAGTGCTGAATATAAGCCTGCGGTTTGATGACGATGACCTCAGCAAAAGTTGCGCTTAGCATCACCCTACCTGGCAGCTCGTGTAATGTTCCGCCTGAGTCTCGGGTTCGAGGCTAAGTAAAACCATAGGATGGGTTGGAAAGAAGTAAGTGCGTCACGTAAGAGTCCTCGTTGCTAGTATAGAAAGAATGCTATTTGAGTTGTGCATGAAGTTCCTATCTAAGAAACTACTTCTACTTATATAGACTTCGTGCGGGTGGGACACTCCATGGAACCTTCTAAGCTAAGGAGAGCATGTGTTGGACAGCTTGAGCGAGCGGTTAAGGCTGTATAAAACAGCGACCATGCCTGCCGATTTCAGCAGCCCAACCGAGTACACGAAGACCTCTACAACCATAAGCGATCTGTCGCAAATTGACTTTTCCGCATTTGCACTACCATCAGCCTGCCGCTTTACTAGTAAACATAACATAGGGTTCTCTTAAACGCTGATCTCTACCAACTATTACTCATTTAGAGATTCTCCTGATCATGCTGTGTACAGATGCTGAAAGCCTAGGATCTGATTCCGCATTTGAAAGCATTTTTTTCGCTAGTGAAATAGCAACGTTACTAAGCGTGTCCGGTTACTCTGACCCAAGTACCTTCTCCCCCCTTCCGGTGCTCGCCGGTGCATCACTACCGCCTTGTCATGCTTAGCTACTACCCAGAGCTATCTAACGTTTCATTACCTCACATTTATACATTCAAGTCCGCTTACGGTGACGGCACCCCGGCACATCTCTTACAGTCCACCACTCTGTCATTCCGCCAAGTAGATAGCAAGTAATACCAGAACAAGCCCAGCCATACCAAGGTGATCAGAGTCACACTTGCCACAAGAGAAGCCAACGCGGCCAAAACAAATCCATATGATACGCTTTGAAAGGGTCCATTACTTTGCAATCTCGTCGTTGCAAGGCCAACCTGCAGGGTTGATAGGAAAACTGAGATGATAGCAAATACGGCTAGCATCCATTTAAAATGGCGCTCGAAGAATGCATTATACCAGGTTGATCCAGCTCTATATCCCCGAATAAAATTATTGATGGAATATGCAGGTGGGATGAACCTGTAGATGGCGTTGAGCCGGCTCAAGCGCAACTCCCCATACTTGTATCGTTTATTGATGTCACTCAACGTCTCGAGATTGATATTATCGAGAAAGGTTTCCAGAAACTCGACCCAGTCGGGCCATTCGATATCCTTTGATACTAGCCTAGATTCTTTCGCAATGTCGAGATCGCTCTTATGGCGTACGAGCCATGCATAGGAAAGGAGAAGGCCACATGCAGACCCGTGTAACTCTTGATCTGAACATAGATTGTTGTTCCAATAGCCGTAGTCGAGAAGGAAGTCGGGTAGCGGCTTGATGAAGATCTGAGCTTCGAACCAGACAAGATGCTCGTCTGGGTCTTCGGTGATTAAAATACTACGACCAATGAGCTTTTGTCGGTGCAAAGGACGTGCAGCACTTGGAAGCCCAGCAAGCCAAAGGTGCTGATGGATATCGTTGAGTCTTGGCGTTTTCAGGTCAAGGGCTAGGTAAGTACAAGCGTCGCTATTTGGTCGTAGGTATTTGTACTTTTCGAAAGCTATTGCACGATGGAGCAACTTAGGTTCATGCGTTATCCAAGATGAAACCCCTGCTGGGTTTATCTTCGGTATCGGCGGGGTGAGCTTTTCTAAAGCCGGGCGTCTACGATAAGCGTTACTCCCAGCTTTTGATATAATGTCTTGCTTCACTCACTGTAGTCTCCGTCCGTCCATTGAAAATAGTCCTGGTGGTAATAGCTGGATCAAATGCAGGATGTGTTCAATTGTCAGCAGAGGAGGTTAGGGGGCTGTGCACTGACGACTTGGATTCCGCGGCTAGGTGAATAGGTGGTGGTGAGTGCGGGGCGGGCCGAGCGATAACCTACAGTACAAGTAAGTATTGGCAAGTGGATTTGCTCAGGCTTGGGACAATAAAAAAATGTACTGTGCGGGGCAGGGGCTTGGCAGGCTCTGTGCGCTGCTTCCCCTCGTAAACTTTCTTATGTAATCAAGAGTATCCAAAGTTCGACCAAGCCTGTGGCTACAAGTAAATACGTAGACAACTACAGATTTACAGTAGTCTTTCCCGCACTTCCCCGCATCTGGTGACACAAGCAAGCGCTGGATCGATAATAAATATCTGCGTAAGGTGCAAGGTTACACTATCCGGAAAATGCCAGAAGTTGACGCTGGGACACCACCTAAATGGCTGATCGAAGGTAGATTCTGGAAGTTAGATTTCTGTCATCCACTTTCATGTTCCCCAGTTTCCCCTTCACAGACAAGAACAGCTCGTGGCTCAATCGAGTGACTTCGAATATCCTGCGGTGAGCCCGGTCAATTGGCGGTCTTGCGCGTTTACAGTGCTGCACGATGTCATTGCCACAAGGGTGTCGTTCAGCTGAGCGCGCCAGCCTCAACCCGATAGATTCTCCCAAATCTCACCTTAAACTTCGCATCTATGTCAACCCGACGACTCAATAATTACCGAGAACCCTCTCTCGCGCGGTCGTCGAACCTAGTCGAATAATGCGTCTGCTACAGCATAACAACGGTGGTGATTTCAGCCTGATCGAGTTCTTTGAAAGCGATGTACCCAAGTATGCTATACTTTCGCACACATGGGAAGCGGAGGAAGTTACCTTTAATGACTTGATGGCTGGCACGGGCGAAGATAAGGCTGGTTACAAAAAGATCCGATTCTGCGGAGAACAGGCTGGCCGGGATCACATACAATATTTCTGGGTTGATACCTGTTGCATCGACAAAACGAATAGCACTGAGCTTGCAGAGGCTATCAGCTCAATGTTTCGCTGGTACCGCGATGCTGCGAAATGCTACGTCTATCTATCAGATGTTCCGGGATCTACCTCCGACATTGACAATAACTCTCACCTGCTGCCCTGGGAACTAGCTTTTCGGCAAAGCAGATGGTTCACGCGGGGTGGACCCTTCAAGAACTCCTCGCCCCAACTTCACTTGAGTTCTTCTCCCGACATAGCAAGCCACTAGGAGATAAGATAACTCTAAAGCGACAGATCCACGAGATAACGGGGATTCCAATTTCAGTGCTTGAAAAAGCCCCTTTGTCTCAATTCGGAGTCGATGAGCGATTATCGTGGGCGCAAAATCGACAGACCACGCGCGCAGAAGACAAAGCGTACTCACTATTAGGCATGTTTAGCATTTATTTACGCCCATCTATGGCGAAGGGAGAGAGCACGCGTTCAAACGGCTCAGGAAAGAGATCCAGAATTCTCTAACAGGTAAACACATGATTATCTTCTTTACCGTCGGCCATACGCTAATCACTTTCTGTAAGAAAACGAGCAGCATCTGCGAGACCCCCATAAGTAAGTTAAGAAGCAGTTCAAAGTGTTGGGATAGATATGGCTGACAGCAAGCGCATAGTCTTGATAATACATCGAAATTCGATAATCTACCTGATCCAAGATCTCACAGTACCTTGATACGAGCAGTCTCGGCGGGTGATAAGGACGCTGTACGAGAATTGCTGTCAAGCGGTAGCCCCTTGACTCCGCGGTCTCCGGATGGACAGACAGCGCTACATGTTTGCATAATATACAACGACCGGGCAATCGCAGAGCTTTTATTAAATTACAACTCAAGCACAATCAACATTACGAACATGGACGGCCTTACACCGATTCGAATGGCTATGCAGAAACAGTCATGGTCTCTGGCTTCTCTGCTCATTGAACGAGGGTGTAGCATGGAAGGCTTTTCAGGGGTGCTGTTTGATGCAGTACGACAACATACTGGCGACTTCTCTGGTATCCGACCAGTGATTCACGCTCTTGCTAAGAGGTTCAGCAACAACCCAGATCCATTCCCTTTGGTCCATCTTGCAATACAGAATGACAATCTCAAGTGTCTCGCTTTACTTTTGGAGGAAGGTTTTGATGCAAATACACCTGAAGCTGAAACGGGTAGGAACCCCTGTCTATCAGTTTTAATGATCAGTAGCGTAGCTAAAATTATCTGACTTTAGACATATTTCTACTGCAAGTAGGAGTTATTCTCGAACGGGTAGACCACGTGAAACTCTTACTGAAGCACGGAGCTTTGCTGAATATAGACATATCTCCTAACAAAAATCACTCGTTTCAGCCATATCACGATCGCGAATATCACAAAAGTGAATGGTTTCGAAAGAATAGCTGGGTATCACTGCTTCGAGTTTCTCGGGACTACAAGAGCAACCAAGGGCCAGCCATGTTCCGCCTTCTGCTAGACAACGGAGAAGATCCGCAGTTTGGCCGCGCAAAATCGAATGTTCATCTTTTAGGAATGTGCGCTGGCAACTATTTGGTCTATGCAGAGCAGTTGATCAATGCAGGTACCGACGTTATGGTACAGGATCCAAGAGGTTATACCGCCATGTACTGGGCGGCGAATTGCAATAATGTCAGGATGATTAACTTACTCCTGGATAAAGGAGCAGACATCAACGCCAAGCTGGAGCCGAATGTAGGTGGATACACTCCGCTCCATGCAGCGGCGATGTTCAACCGCCCCGAGGTGGTGAGGGTATTGATAGAGAGGGGAGCAGATGTCAGGCTTGCTGATGCGAAGGGGTTAACAGCATTGCAGCTGGCGGAGAGTAAGGGAAACAGCCATAAAGGAATAGTGAGCATAATGAAAGAGGCTATCGAGGAGAGAATTACCCTGTAGAATTTTGAATACTTCATAGTCGATCGCCTTCTCGAACATGATCAACAACTAGCCAGGCAATCTAAGAGGTTTCCATAACACAATCAATAAACGGAGAGCAATTTGTAACTTTGTAACATATTAGTACAAGCAGTACATTAGGACTAGTGTGTTCATAGTACTGGTACATTGTTTGTACTAATACACCGTTTATATTTATACATTGCCTGTATAAAAAAGCTTTTAGTTGTCACGACCTGGCCTGTCTCGCTTAGAGCACCTTAGGAATCGGCCCTTGACACTATAAGGCCTCGCTTACACTGGCCCCTGGCCTGTATAGTTTCCTGTATATAAAGAGCTGCTTTCTTTTTTTTTTCTCCTATCAGTAGCTTGTTTTTTTTGTTAGAACAATTGATAGCCGTTCATACTTTTGAGTCCTTCTTTCTGAGATGCACGGATCGAGATCCCTGTTCGCCTTGAGTTGTTACATTAGTATAAATAACGCTTTAGCACTAACAAGCACAATTTATAAACCAGTACAAGCTAATTTCTTGTACAAACTGACCTTCTGTGCCAGCCGATTACTTATGCCGACTTATTAATAAATCTGCTATAGCTATTTGATCAGACTTTCACACAAAATACAATTTGCTCTAATATTTTATTTGTACTACTTTTAACCTAGCACGAACAGCTCTTTTTTGCTAATTTAATACAAGTATCGATAGAGTATTTGCCCCAAAACGAAGGCGTGGACGTATGTCGTAGCCAAGCCATAGGATAGCGTGCCAAAGATTACACCCAGCACTGCAAGCCAGGACTGTACGCTGAGCTCCGAGCTGACACGGAAAATGGCCTGATTGGCGTCGTTGGGTGCTTCACCGGAGCGGCCCGCTCTGGTGTTGTAGATGTTTCGGGCAAAGAGGATGATGGCGATGCCGCTCGCAAGGAGGGAGGTGAGGGAGAGGAGGCCAACGCGCCGGATGCGGGTAATCAGACTAAGAAGGAGGGCTGCCTTGTGGAGTCGAAGGTTCCATGGTTGGCCTGCCATGCGAAACTGGCTCAAGTCGGGCATGAGGAATAATCATAAGAGGGGATAAAAGGCTGGGGCCAAGTCACGAGTTACTCTGTCCTCTCATGTTTGGGAAAGCAGATTAGTTCACCACTTCGTTTGCTTTAATAGTGTGGTTACCCATCCTTCTTACGAGGGGAGGCCTTTGAGGGGCGAGCTGAATCTGGCGAGCTCCGATTGGACGATCTGGGAGGGTCAGAATTGCAGCTGAGTGGACACCACCAAGCCAGTTATCCTCTTCAATGTTGCTGATTGGGGATGATAACTGGACCTTTTTGAGATGTTTGAACCACGAACCTTATCAATCTTAAATTAATATCGTGTGAGGTCTGTGTGACTTGTTTGTTGGTTCTAGAAAGACACACCCCTAATAGATATGGATCTCAGATCCACATTCAGCTCGGCTCTGCTTTATCTATATTGTACGATTGCAAATATTCAAATGTCTAGATCTGGCTAGCTCTATATTCTACAGAGTTCAGCTAGGCTATGTATAGATTCACCACATACGGGTTGAAGTAGGAGTGAAAGATTCGTGGTAGCTACTGATGAGTGTTTCGCTCTTGAGGGTTGCCGAATACCATATTGTGGTAGCAATAAGACTATGATTTCCTGCGTAGTCACACGACTGAGCATCTTGACAATTGTTTCATGTCCTATTATAGCAGTAGCTTGGAGAGCATTGCTGTATTTACCCCCTTGAGCATTGACGTCGTGTTCGTTCTCTAGCAGCAATTAAGCCACGGAATAATTCCTCGTTGTGGCAGCCCACGATAGAGTAATTGTAGCATTTTCGTCTTTAGCATTGGCATTGACTCGTTTTAATTAAATTTGGAAAACAAGTAGTATGTCATTGCCATACTCTGCAAGATAGAAACCAACATGTCATTTCCGTGAAAATATAAACTTGCATCTAAAGCTAGAAAAGGGGTTACGTTCTTAGAAGCACTATCAGCGTAATAAAGCAAATTATTAAGTGAATATTCAAGAAATAAAATTTTGGTTTGATTTCTTTACGTACATGTGCCGTTTCAAGCATTTGCGAAAAAGAATACGGTATTAAAGCGTGTAATTGAGCTACGCAGCAATCTTTAATTAGCTCGTAACTGTAACCGGTGAAGTCCTTGGAAAACCTCGGAAACTGTCTTTTATATTTACGTAAAAGGAAATCTTAAACGGACTCGTAAATTAATTGTGGATATTCCGGCTATCTAAATACTAATCCTTTTAAGATACTGGAAGGATGGTTAATTGATCCCAGCATAAGCTTTCCAATTCTCCTCCGTCAATCGTTCAAGCCCATCTTGCTTCGGACTCGCCGCGAATTCTGTCCCGCTCAGATTTGCAATCAACAACGGAGACTTCTTTGACCATAGTGTCCCGAATCAGCCAACTCCTGAGCTGGTCCCCATTGTCTTCACGATAGCCCGAAGGGATGTGGGGTTTGGCTGAACAACGACGGCTGTTATGGTTTCTCTTGGTATTGCTTTTTTTTGAGTCTCATTCTCTCTTAGCATCCAATCTACCAAGTCATCTGGGTCGTTATTTACCTCGGCTTTCCGACTCTGCTTTGACTGCCCTTTCACTGACACTTCGAACTGCTTTTCATAGTTCGTCTCCGTTTGCCTATTCAAACTGGCTCCTAAACCAACTGGTAGGGCCCTAAACCTGGCGACAGGGATGTGTAGAGGTTATGACTGGCGGTTTGTGAGACCTGCCTAGTCGCCACATTTGACTCGATGGTCCTTGGGGAAAAGTCAAGCACAACTAGTCTTTTCGCTTCACCTCCAACATCAGGCAGGAAACGTACCTCGATATTTGCACTTGTGAGCCTCTCGGAAGCTCCAAATTCCCAGGGAAATCGAAATCGAAACAGCATAAATGTACATTGTTGTTCTTGATATATTTTTTGGGATATTGCAATGACCTCGCCATTAATGCGTCAGCCATTTACTTTAACGCCACCGAAACGGCTGGAAGATTTGTTTATCTCTTGCGGTGGCTTTGGAAAGGTAGGACCGAGTTCCATACCGAATCGGTCGATCTCTAGGTCAACGTTTCGTGAGAAGACAGCTTTCTCATCGGGCACGTCATTGGCACAAGGGCTGGCTGCCATGGTAATAGTTTGGGGACTGGAGTTGCGTGGAGGAAGCAAGGTAGCCTTTCTCTTTAGGGAAGACAAGGTACAACGAGAATTCCGATATGGTGCAGAAGTCAAGAGCAAAACTCTTTAGGAAACAGCCTCCCCCACTTGATTATATAGAGCCTACCAGTGGAAGAGTATAAATGCCATGCTTCGAGGCCACGTACGTGTTTCAGTTTCGTTCTTAGCTCCAATGCCTAGGATTCAGCATTGATGTAGGTCCCTTCAGGTGAGAGCGCCACCGTGGTACAGACGGCCGACGTGTATTGCCTAACCTTGATTGGTACAAATGTCAAAAACCCCGCCTTGTGAGAAGCGGCCTCGTCACATAAATCTGATCATGCCTTGAATTTTCTTCCAGTATTTTGTCTTTCCTCCTTACATCGTTCGCGCCAGTCTAGATACGAATCCATTATGGACCACAATGCTGCAGTTGATTGGCGAATTCGCGAGGCACGGAGACTCAGAGACCTTGGCTACTATGGCCAAGCGATTGAGTACTTGGACGCGGTTATTCATCAGCCTTATGCGGCAATCGAAGCTGCTGCTATGGCGTTGGAGCAAGGTCTTGTACATGATTGCCGCCAACGTCTTGGATTAATTGAACATTCCGGAGGCAGAGAATTTCACGATAATCACAGCTACGGGTTGTTTTCACTTTTGAATGCTTTCGTTCTGGCCCTGACTACAGGCAAGTTAACTCAGCCGTCACAAGATGCTGGCAACATTTTCCAGCAAAAGCTGGCATGGCTGGCATCTGCGAATTACACCACATATGCTAATATTGACTCGAAAATGGTTCGTGTTCAAGTTTAACTTGTATTATTACTTCCTGGCAGGCCACTGATGCTTCTAGATTGAGTCAATATTGTTCTATCACGGTCTGTGTAGCCTGTTCAAACTTGTCGGCTTTCAACATACACTGCCAACCCTCCCATTGCCCTTCTTTCCCTTATTGTTTAATTGCTTGGTCCAAGCCGGCCGATATGATGAAGCGAGGCTTATTGCAACCATGCCAAACTTCTCCGATGCGGAGCTGGACTCGCAAGGGATGCTCGAGCAACTACTGTCCAACCCTACCGTTCCGAGCTTGACTCGTGCATATTCACTTCTCTGTAAGGCGGAGCACATGCTAGCATCAACGCAGCAACATGCTCCAGATACTTACAGGCAAATTTTGAACGAGTCAGCGGCTCTCTTCATGCAGGTATCTCATGCCTACGGCCCAGATGTCGTACGAGCGAGACTGCTCGAACACGGACTCTGCGAAGGTGACTTGACGCAGCGAACGGAGGAGCTTTTCACAATGAAGGGGAGATTAGAGGTTCGTGGTAGCTGGACTGAGGCGATTAGTTGTGTTAAGGGAATCATCAAGCTGAATGCACGCGGAGGTCTTGGGGCTGACCGTTCTCTTCAGATAAGGGTGGAAGGGTCCCTTCAGTCGATCAGAAATCGATGCCAAAACTCCATTATCTGGGCTGCCATCAGCATATTGAACTACAAGCTCTGGCTGCAAGGCGGGGGCAACATGGGAGCGATATTTGGTGGTCTTAAAAGTCTGCGGAATGACATTTTCGAGATGGAGGCGCCAAATCTCCACAGCCATGTTATTCAAGTCTTAATAGAAAGCTACAACAATCTTGGGGACTCGGAAAAGGCGGCAGATTTGGTATCCAAGCATCCCTACGCCGTTCCACCACGCATGGCTGCGATATTGGGGCTCGACCCATTCTTCGCCAGAGTAAAAGGCGAGACCGATTCGGCAAACGTGACCACTTATTTGTCAGAGTGCCATAGTTTGGGTACAGATTTAGGAAGGGTTAGATGCACTATCGAGAGTTCTTATGACCCCGAAGACAAAGCTGTTCAGGTTCAACGACTCTGCAACTTGTGCAACCTGTATGTCCAGCAAGGGGAAAATCACAAGAGAAACATCGATGATACTGAGAACCTTCTTAAACAAGTTTTATATATTGTTGATATTTACTCACAGCAGCTAAGGTGGCCCGCCTCGAGTATCTGGGCCGGTCATGCCGGGCAGATCCGGGCAAGACTCCAATTCCTCAGAAGCGAATACGCCCTGATGATGGAGGTGAAGCTCCAACACTTAGGAGCGGCGGTACAATTGAACGAGGAAGTCATAAAGTTATATAGTGCCGAGTCTCATTCTTACCTCGCAGGAACTGCTCGGCAACAGCTTGCAGTCTTTCATGAGAAGCTCTGGCGGATCAAGGAAGACAACTCCGGGTCGGAACACTCAGACTTCTCCAAAGCTATCACCTTGTACCAAGAAGCCAGAGAGCTTTTAGAAAAGTATGGCAACCATGCGGCAACTACGTTGAACGCCAGGCTCCTTTTGGGACTCTGGATGTCTGGATTCTTAAATGGCCTTAACTATGTGCGAGTGAAGGAGTCGAGGCTCTTTGGTATTCGAAGCGTCAAAAGCTTCTCTCCTGTAGAAGAAGCCCGAAGAGGTCTCGATGAACTTGACGATATGGCAGCTTTAGATAGAAATCACCTTTCGGCCCTCAAGGACACCAAACAAGCGATTATAGTCAGACAAACCATCGGCCAGGCCAACGGCAGCCGTGAGGTATTCGAAGTGGCGTTTCGATTGTATGGTGAGCTGAAGGAGTTGGGAACACTGTGGCGCTGGGTCCAGAAATCGAAGGCTCGAAGCACCTCTGACACCCTAGGACTTGGAATAAACATACCTTGTTTCTTGAAAGAACGACTGAACCAGGACGCAGTGGCAAGAGAGTTACTAAAGCAGGAGGAGACTATCGTCGCAAAGTTGGACCCAAACACCCCCGACACTAGCAGCCTTATCAAATGGGAGCTTAATACTCACAGGCAGCGAATGCGGAGCAGGCCAGTATTGCAAGAGCTGCTCGATCTCAGAGAGGGTCAACCAGTTTCAATCGAAAATTTGCAGTGGCTAAAGACTGCCATCCCAAAAGCTGATAAGAAAGAGATCGTTTTCGTTGATTGGGTCGTCACACACCAGTACTATTGTCTCATTATCCTGGCGAGGGGTCAAGTACACAACTATACAACCAACTTCCGGGTGGAGGACTCGGAAGCATGGAAAGCCCACTTCGCAAAGAAGGAAGACGGCCGCACACGATCTCGCTTGGACGAATCTGACATGACACCTTTTTGGGCTCTGTCGAGGCTGGTCTATCCAGCAATTTGGCTATCGGAGCCAGGAGACCTCCTTGTATTTTCGCCTACCCAGGATTTGTTTGGGATGCCATTACACGCTGCGACTGTGTCAGAAAATGTGAAGGAAACAGTCATAGAGCGAAACCCGGTTGTATACACCCACAGCATGACAACGCTTCACCAGTGTGTTTTGAGAGAGCTCAAGCGGAGGAACCAGCGGCCCCAATTGTCTCGGTCTTTTATAGCCGTATTCGAAGAGACTGATGAGGGTCGCGCCTTGTCTGATCAAGCCACGAAAAATGTATATGGGGGCATTCTAGAGACCCTGGGCATAACCGAGAAAGGATTGATCCATGGAAAAAACATTGGAAAGGACCGTATCACGAATGAGCTGGGCTCGACGGATGTTGTATCTTTTATCGGGCATTGCGATGACCATGACAACAAGTTGCTGCAGGGGATTCGCTTATCACCCAAGGCAGTTGCGCCGGGTGAGCGAATTGCGGGACTAGCCCAGCCATCGCCTAGATTCACGGCCTTGGACGTTTTTAGCATCAATGTAAAGACATCAACTATGCTCCTCTTGGCATGCGGATCCGCCATTGGGAGCCTTGACAACCTGGATGAGCCGAGGGGAATGACTTCCGCCCTTCTCTGCGGAGGCGTCTCCTCTGTAGTGGGTACTATGTGGAATGTCCATGTGCCGACCGCTGCTATATTTGCCCACTTGTTTCATCAGAATTTGTCGAGAGCATCGGCATCACAGGTCATTGACCTCGCAATTATTTTGCAAAAGAGCATTCTCGAGCTGAGGACCCAATATAGGAATATGACGCCGTATCATTGGGCTTCTTTTACTTTGAACGGGTCTTGGATCATGTGTCGTTAGATTGGCTGTCTGTCCAAGTCGTGCGGGTTTTCGGCATAGTCATTATATTATGCTAGTGCTTTTATCCTTGCCCCTAGATAATCTCACAATAACTTGGAGTAACTACCAAAACTGTCCAAGGGTGAGATTCCATACCAGGTTCGGTGAGCTGATTAGCAGCCAAGAGTGCAGGGTAAGTCCGTGGGAGTAGCCAACTGATATACACGCGGTCTTAGCGTTAGCAAAGAAAATGGAAATCATGGACCACGTTAACACCAAAGGGCGAGTAATAAATTTCGCAGGCTAATGACACACAAGAAACCCATTGATTGGCGACGCCACGGGTGTGAACATTGACACGACGGTTGTGGATTGAGCCAGAGTGAGTCTCGATCTTCCATTTAAGGGACGAACAATCTATGAGGCATCCGCCAGGGAACCATTTGAGTTGCGCCCTTGTAACGAGAATTAGGTTGTTGCTTGTTGTTGGCATCTTATAGAGCGAACAAGATCCCCTAAAAAAAGGTTTTGCAATCGCACACTGAGCGGAGGCTCCGAACGGTTGTCCGTTCTGTGATGCGAGTGGTGTGATAATATGATAGAAGAATTTGGGTACATAGTTCGGACCTATTGTCTCAGTAGGGTTGAGAGGATCACTGGGGAGTACCTGTTTGGTGTTTGGATGTGTGCGAATAAGTGCATTCTCTTTCAAGGGGAATATTGGAGATTTTGGGATATGGATATGTTTTCCTTCTTTTCTTTGCTCTTTGTTTTCACCGCATGATATGAATTCATCCAGGCGCCATTTACAAGTCCCCGCGTTAGCCTCGAAGTAGGTGATGTTCTTTTGATATAGTCTCTACAACCCTGCAGCCCAACCTCGCCTTCTTCGGCTAACGGCATCTTGCCCCTCCTTTGATTGCCTCATTCGTTTTGTGCTTTCCCCGAATCCTTAGATGTTAGTTAACGGTTCTCCTTCCTTAACTCATTCCAAGCCTACCGCAACTATACCCTCTACCTCCCGCCGCCCATTATAAGCGCTCCTCCGTTCATGTGCCCATGAATATAGACCTCACTAACCAGCCGATCAGACCACTCTCCATATTTGTAGAAGCGAAAGGAACTCTTGCCCCGCGTAAAATGAAAATCTCCTCGCCGATGTTGCAGCATGGGGTGCCGTACCCATGAGAATACCTGTCATGGTAATCAGTCTTCTATGGGGACTGTACATGGACATCTGTTCAAATAGCGAAATGGGATCCAATACCTGCTTATTCTAAGTGTCTCTGTTCTAACCTTGGGCTGACTTCAGGATCTGCCCGAATTAGCTCAAGAAATTTGTTGTAATAAGATACGTGTTCTTTGATTCTGGAAAAGCGAACAGGAGGTCAGGTAACCCCCTATTTGTGGTGTAGTTTTGATTGTAGGAACCGCAAATCTCAGCTGATGGGAACGAAAGTGGGGTTATTAATAAATAACAGAGTTTGCCAAACTGTGAAGCCGATTTCGAAAATCTACTGTATGTAAAGGTACTTATGTGCTGAATCTACAACTCACATAATAGAACACAATGTCAAAGAAATGGCTTGTGTTAAGGGATTGGGCCAAAAATGGCTTCCATCCGGCTTCGGACTTCCGGAAGTGAGCGACACGCTGTAGAATCACAAAAGAGCCAGAAAGCGTTCGTAAACTTGATAGTTATATCTCTCCGGGCCTATTTTAGACGCTAACCATTGTATTATCATTCATGATAAAGAGCTGGCTAGTAAGCTGCAACCAACGCCGTGTTCAACTCATACGGCCGCCAACGCGAACCCGCCTGATTACAACAGGCCTTTTGTTTGTTGACATCGATGATCGTGCAAATCAAATAAAAATATCAATAATACAACGTTAAATTAGCCAAGAATTTCCCGGTAGATTCACACACCATGAACCCAAGAACCTTCCCTCTCCAGCTTCTTCCTATCCTCCTGGGGACCCGGTAAGCTATAAAAATTGTTAGTCAACCAATGTAAACTGCAGGTTCGTTATAAACCTCAACAATGATGTCTGGCGCTGTTTTTCAGGAGCTTAGCAATCTTCGGATACGATCCGAATTTGCTACGTCTAACGGCGTCTGTCCATTCCGGTCCTTTGCGTTAATATCCGCCTTCTTCGCTATCAAGGTCGTAGCGACTTCCAAGTGGCCTTTCGACGCCGCCCAGTGCAACGGTGTCCATCTCATATCATCTTTCGAATTCACGTCCCCGCCTTTGCTCAAGTGCTTTTTAGCAAATTTCTTTGTGCCTTCGAACGCCGCCCAATGCAGCGGTGTCCATCCGCCCCAATCCTTAGCTTCGGTATCTGCCTCGTGTTCCGTAAGAGGCTCCATGGTCTCGTCAGAACCTAACTGTATAGTTTGTAGGATGCCCCGGCGTTGGTAATGTGCAACACCAGCGCCAACATAGCTACACTGTCTCGACAATCTTCCTCCCAAATGTTTTACTCCCAAATTTATCACCAGAAGACATCGCTGTTTCGCTTCCTTAGGATCCTGCTCAAGTGGAGACAATAACAGACACTTTTTCTGATTACGCAGAGCAGCTTCTATCCGTAAACTGACCGATATGTGGGAATTCAGCGAGTGAGCTATCTTTGCATGGTTTAAAGGCATGGCTCTCCACTCTCCGGTAACTGCTCCGCTCTCCTCTACATGAAGGGATCTAGCGAGGCATGCGTCTTCATTTAGATCGAGAAGCGAGACTGGACACCACGACCAAGGCCCCGAATTGCACATGGTAATCCGGCCATGCAACAGAGCCGACCCCGTTATGCAGCCGGCTTCTCTGAGAATGGATTTGGTGATTTCCGATTTGGACCAGGATGATTGGAAATTTTCCACACCTGCCATAAGACTAGCAATAATCATGCGATCTCTTGTCCAAGAAGTGTGCCTCGCCTTCAGAATTGACATGATTTGGGTTATTCGCGACTCCCCCAGTTGCGTTTGGCTGCTAGTGCTTCGCACTCTTTGAATGACTGCGAAAGCGGCTCGTTGTGCGGGGTGGGTCGATAAATTGCTTCTTTTGGCAATAATACCATCGTCAAGGTCTTTGAGAATAGGATTGCCAGTCTCAGGGTCGCGGAAGAGAACTTTAACGGATTCAGATTCCCTCAGCTCTAAAGCAGTCCAGCCACGCGTGAACCACCTTGAGAGAACCAGGGCAAGGCATGGGCTGCCATCTTCTTTCCAGTTGAAGTTGACTAACTCTTGGTCGTGGACGAGTGTGTAAGCGGCCTTTTTGTAATTTTTATTCATCCAGTTCAGAGCGAGCGTCTTTTTCTCGCGCTTATTAGGAATGCAAATCGTGTCCCACCAAATTCCATCGCGGCCCAAATCTCTTGCGAATTTTGCGAAAAAATCGAAGAGGCAGCCACTAACATGTCCTGGAGACGTTAAGCCCACCCCTGTTCCATCCGACCATACATGTGAGATTGCCATGTAGCGATCACATCCAATCTGAGAATCTTCAGCTGGAATTGTCCAGTTGGTCGAAACAAACTCTAGTTCGGTAGTGACAACATCCTCGATATTTTTAGGATTGAAGAACACTTGATGGCAGTCGAGTCTTTCACACTTGTGTAGTTGCGAACTGTCGTAGTATTATTGTCGTCAAAATGACATATTTCAGCGGTGCAGTCCCGGTGCAGCCATTGGTGGCCTGGAGGAAACCGCTGCTCTATCATGGACAAAATCACCGGTAGATCAACAAATTTGTGTGAACTAGCAATGACCAGGTTCCATAGTTGGTGTTGACAAACACTCTGGTCTGGTGAGTTAACCGCACTGTAAATTGCTGGCACATCGAGCTCGCTTCCCCTCAAAAACTTGAGCATAAAATCTTCGAACCCATTTTCTGCGTAATCAGGCATCATCCAGAATATCACTTCACAAGTTCCAAACACATCAACTCCTTCGGTTTCCTTCCAGTGACGCCTCCTACAACCGTAATATACTTCCCAGCAGAGGCGAACTGCGCTTAAAAGAGAATGGGTTTTGTCGGTATGCCATCCATGTCGGCACGTGACATGCGGCATGCTCGCACACTTCCATAGCCGTAGCGTAGAATCTGAGTAGAACAATCAATCAAGGAACCATAATCACACCAGCAAGAGCGTAGTCAATAGCTACTACGCCTTTTGCTACGTGATAGGTATCCTACGGAACCAACAGGTTTCTTTCAGGTATTTATCATAGGAGATGGACGACTGGCAGCTTAGGCAAGACATAACAACCGGTGCCATTCTCGAAAGACCGTCCACTGGCACGCTGGAGCATTGCGGTCCATCCTCTTCTTTTCCTTCAAGCATGCCGGATTTTGGCAAGTTCGTAGATTGAGCCTGGGAATATCATCTGCTAGTCTGGAAAAAGGGCAAGATCCACCCGGTTCAAGTTCGGGTTGGATTGCATCATTGTAACACCCAGCAAATGCGCCTTTGGGGAAATCCAACAGGAATGGGCGGCCCATATCGATACTGGTTTTCTGCTTTGCTTTGGTCGTTTCTTAAGTTCGTTTCAAAGCGGTGTCGGGCGTGTGGTCGTCGAATAATTACGTCGAAACTTGAAAGTAATTAAATTGACGACGGAGGTGACAGGAGAGGTGCATCCCCACGTAGTTCGTGACGCGCTGATCTGCCAACGCCGGCAGTGGCTGATCTAAATACAAGAATCATTTTATTTTTTGTGTACAGATTCGTCACTCTGCATGTATCCACAGTGCGTCAAATGAATTTTGACTGGGACTGGAGTTTGCTGGTGGACAGCGTGGTTTGCAATCCGACTGGCTATCAAGCCGCGCTAGCCTACATCTTATCGTTTTGGAGACGCTGTTGATGAGACGACATCGCAGGACCAGTTGGAAGGCTTCGAAGCGAAACGGTACCGAGAGCTTTGTAGATGCGAAGACTCTCGAGGTGGAGAGATCATGAGCACTTTAGAGGTGGAAGACGTGATAATGATGATTATGGGGGCTGGATGCGCATATTGGTTGGAGACAATGGTAAGAATGCGGCTCTGTCGCTTGTGGCCCTGCCTGCCGCGTGCTGGTCATGCCTGTGGGAGCCATGCGCACGAACATCGCCACACCTCAAACACTGAACCAGAGCCTTGGCCGTCGATAACTCAATACATCCATCTTGAGAATTCTAGATGAGTATTAAAAGGAATGATTGGGTAGCGGATATAGTTCTCGTATTGATTACAGTTACTATTCTACAGTTAGAGCCGAAGCCCTAAAGGGACCCGCCCAATCTCTCCTATAGTAAATAAACTCAAAACTTTAACATATCTAGCCCCTGCGATTATGCTATCTCTTCGCCTTCAAGAGAAGAGGAAAATAAAAAGGATCTTCCCGACTTGGAAGAGCTTCCAAGGCGGCTGTGATAAATTCAGAGATTCCCATCTTCGCTCGATACACTCATTCGGTCAAGGGGAGTTCTTCAAAGAGACACGCCTCTTGATCCTTAAAGTGTTTCTTCAGATCTCTCGGGGTGACCCTGTTCTCGCTAGTATGATGGACGAAATCACTAGCCTCTATGGATCGGAGGGAAATAGAGTATTGTTCATGATGTCGAGTAGGAGCTCCCTAGTAATGATTTCTACTGGCGCATAGTCAATGAACCCTCGGCCTTTTCCAAGGCTGGGACTGCCTTCAGCAA
Organism: Chalara sp. BL73; assembly: GCA_918026815.1. Lineage (NCBI taxonomy): Eukaryota > Fungi > Ascomycota > Leotiomycetes > Helotiales > Chalara > Chalara sp. BL73. Next base: position 833,121 of record CAKJVC010000150.1, on the reverse strand, counting down.
TCTACTGTACTTCAAAGGCATTCACCACGTCCGTTGGGGAGCCTCTTCGCTAACCACAGAGCAAGTACGATGGATCCAGATTGGCAACCCTAACTTCTCGGCGACGTTCTCAAGATACCGCTAACACGCCCATTTTGCTGCAGTCAAACCGTCGGTCCCATCTATAGTTGGATGAAATCGAGCTACAGAAATTCCTTCAAGGCTGGCAACGCCCGCAAATAGTACTGCGCGACTGCTGGACATAAAAATGTATGGGGATTCGTAGTGGTGCAGCAATCCTAACGAGATGTTTCGTAATTCCGAGGGATCTGTGGCGCAGCGTTAATATGAATTTAAGAACAATCCATTCACGCTAACGTAAACGATCACATCGACTTCTTTGGATAATAGCTCGACCTTCGCTTTACTAAGACCAAGATTCAACATGGATAAGGTGCCGACATATGCCTCTACCTTGGCGTAATCCGGCATGTTGTTTGCAGGACTAAATTCGTCTGCCTTGGGTACGGCGATGCAGTGGACTCTGGTGACCATGTGATCCTCAACCAACCCGCTCAGGATGGCCTTCCAACATATTCGGTTGAACCCGTAAGTAGAACTACTGTGCCTTTGTGTGGCGCTATTGGCGTCTTTGAATGTTCCATTGGCATGGGTAGCTCCTCCAAGACGGCGGTTTCGTTTTCCCAGTCATTTGCAGGGTTTGTCTCCTTACTAATAATTGGTTCAACGCTGCCCTACATGCCGATTAGTTTATAAAATTTGAGCGAACTGGTCGAGGTAGCATACCACATGAGGCGACATGCTATCTAATCCATGCACGGATCTTGCTCTCGCTTTCATTTCTCCTGGCCTCTAATCTTGAAGCCATACTGCCTAATCTACTAAAATGAAACAGTTCCGCAAGAGCGACTTGAACTTCAATAGATTCATAGACGGGCCTTGTAGTTTCATACGAATTGAGCTGCCCTCGAAGTGGAAAAAGTCAGTGTATCCATTACAGATAAAAGCGCTTCCATCCACAAACCTTTTAATTTTGATTCCATAACAAAAATTTGAATTTCCTGTTGCAAACAAGATACTGGAAGTGGGATAGTATCAAGAGCGGTTCTATCTCTCTTTCCATTTGTGGTCATTGGAAGATGGTGCACGGGAATTATCATCGATGGTCACAAATAAGCTGGCAGTGGGATATCCGACAACAATTTCTTCAGAAACCCCTCAGGATCGCTTGGCATGTTATCCTGCGAGAAGACAACGAACTATGAGAAACTGTGGGTCTCCTCTGGCTGAGGCGACTGCGTCGGCCAAAAATCCCCTGCCGCGTGAAGGATAGTGTTCGCAGCATCACCACGCTCGATGCGGAAGCCCCTAAGCTTTATCTGTGAATCTCCTTCCACCCGGCCGAGGAATACGACCTTCATCACCGCTTCTGTAGAGCCGGACCCAATCGCGACTTGCATCTTCTCCTAAAACGAATGGATTTGGAATATACTTCCTTTCTGTCGGCTCATTATCACCGATATACCCAAGGCTGTTGCTGGCTCCAGCAACGTAGATTTCTCCAAGAAATCCAGTCGAAACCGGCTGCAAATTCTCATCAAGGATGCAGATGGAGACACTGGGCAATGGTCCCAATTGAAGGGTATCCGTCAATTAGGCTACCCCTACTCCCGCCGGCAAACGACTGTCTCTAGAACAAGGACAGTAAAAGTTGATAAGCGAATTTGAGAACAACCCGCAAATAGTCAAGATGTACGAGACAGCCCACCAACAACCTCTACAACCGCCTACCCCGCAAAAGGAAAAATACCTCATTCTACTACACAGCTCCCAACTGGGCTTGGAATGTTGGGCTTTCCCCTGCACCCTAAGATAAGGAGCTTTGCCAGAGCAGAATTTCTACTTAGCATAAGTGAGCTCTCTGTACCTACTAGTTTGGCTCTCTTATTCAATGCTCTCAACACTAATCCGCTGCAGCTACAAATCTATCCACTCGTCTGGATCCAGCACTCGCTACATTGTCAACACTTCGCTCATCTTTGACTTCTAACTATCACGCACCCACTGAACCACGAGCAAAGTGGCAGCCGTAGACATTATGAATACTCCGCCAATGCAGGGCTTCAGGTTCACTTACCTGGGGTGACATGGAGTTGCCTAACACTTTGTAAGTTAGCGCTTCACTTCTTCTATTCTCGGTAAGTCATATTAACCCAATATTCCCGAATGAAGGTATAATGAACTCCCTCGAACGCAGAACGATATGGGCATTTGTCAAGAGCACATCAAGAACCTTGCTGCTATCATTGGTCAGCACGGGATGACTGGAAAGTTCACCGCTGAACTACCCCACAAGCACGAAGACACTCCGATGGGACAGGTCAGGCTCGAGCCAGATATCAGCATAATGTCTGCCGAGCTGATCAAGTTTGTCCTTGCCGAAACCGTTGAACCGAGCAAGCTCGATGCAACGCTCAAGGCTGTGTCTGGCAAATGGATGAAGCCTGCCCAGACTGACTCTCTTGACCTGAATAAAACCCACGCAATTGTCTTCAATCTTGACCCTAAGGGAAATCGTTTGATTCCTTGTGAGTTTGCAGAAGGCCCAATACCGGTGTCCGAGAGTGATACGGTTGACAATCTTGCCAGCTTTGTCAGCGGTTTTGTCAACCACGTCGAGAAGAACAACCTAGCCAACATGATTGGGCTTCAGCTCTTGAGGGTTGTTGAAGATAGTAGCCAGCATATGCGTTACACCGCCGAGTCCGAGTTGGGCGAAGAGGGAGCTATTACACTGCCCTCATACTTGATTTATGAGAGGATATTCTTGTGCCGATTGCGTGTTAGAAGCCCGTTCTTTGCAGTGGTTTCTATAGGTGGCGTCTAATTCCCTTTGCAGCTCTACTGCATGGATGGTAGAGATGATAGCATTCATGATGTGCTTCCATGACAACAAGAGCTCTTGGAGGTTCTAATTCGCAGGATTCCAAGAAGGTTCCTCTTACATTTTGCCTGTGGTTGTTAAGGGAAAGAAACAGCGAAGCCACCGTCCGTTTTGCCAAATGTGGGGATGGACGGGGTTTGTTAGGGTAAATTCTCAACGTGCTCAAACCGACCGACAGAGGAGGAGAGGTAATCGCTGAAATAGGTCCCCACCTCGGACAGTTTTCATGTCGAAGCCAAAAGATAAATTTCTACAGTCTGCTTAAGTGAGCTACGTTTCACATAAGCTTAAAGGGAACCTCCTACGGAATTATAATTAGGATCAGCCTCCTAGCTCCCCTTCAGGCATCTCGACCACGAGCATTCTCTTTCGGATAGCTACCACCACCTACGATTTTCGAACGACAAAGCGAGCAACTACCTTTTACCAAAAGCCTCAGTCTTGTGAGTGGGCCTATCTCTATGCAATTCCAGCCGCTTCTTTTTGATTCCCCTTATAAAGTCGTCACTACAACTTATTTTCTATTTCCCCTTTTCCTTCTTCCCCTTCATGTTCTTTCTCGTTTGTCCTGCTCTTGGACATTACGCCAGTGTTATCTACAGCGGTCGTTGTATCCCTGAAAATAACCTCATACGTAATCATCGTGGATACTAGTCTAGCATATGCCATTGCCATTGGCGATAGCTTCTGCCTCCTTCCGATAATCAGCGCTCTTTCTTTCACGATATGCTTCTTCAGATATTTTTGGCCTCGTATATCAAAGCATCTAATATACCGCTACTTTCTGAATCATCACCAGCTTCCAGGCCGGTGGAGTCGAGCCGGTACCATTTACAAATAATCTATATTATCGGGAATACATTTTGCTCAGGGGTATTTGACTTCACTATTCGAATTTTTATCATGTCGGAAGCTGCCAGAACGCTGTCAGTCATTAACCTGATACCATTATTCGCCGGTCCCCACCTTAGCTTCTTCGCTGATATGCTAGGCGTGACGCTCGCCACGGTCTGGCAGGTCCATCGTTCAGCAAGCGTAATATCAGTTTTACTTGCCCTCTTCCATGCGCTCACTACAGTTGCCTCGAGGGCCGTCGTTTGCTTTGGCTTTACCTTAGAACCTATTTGCGGCTATCGTAAGTCGATGTTCCATTAGTAATGGTTTAGTAACTAAGTCGGCGAAAGGGATATTAGCGTTGTGTGGTATCATCCTGCTCTCCTTTCTGCTTTCCGCCGACTCTCATTTAAAATTTTCTTCCGTACATATCAGGCTTTGGCGGTGCTGTTTGTGTACTCTTTATGGCTGCACCTTCCATCTAACAAGACCTTTTCTCGCTGCTACCCGTATATCTCTGGTGGATTGTTTCTATTTACGTTCATCGTTCAAGACATTGTTACCACCTATCGGAATAAAGCCTTCTGATATGGCCAGGCGCAAGCCTATCTCACATACGAACATGGTGAGGTGAAACTCCGTGTACAACTTCAGAAACCAATCAACATCAAGGCCGGACAGAGCATTATCCTCTGGATACCTTCGGTCAGCTTTTCGTCCTTCCCCGCAAAGTCACTATTTGTGGTAATCTCTTGGGTAGAGAAGCTATAGAATCACCTGGATCTCTTCATTGAGCCTCCACAGATCTTACTCCCTGACCTTTGCCAATCCAATATGCTTGCCAACTTCGAAACGCCTCCTAAATTTCGAGAGACCAGGGAAGTAGCTCATCATCTTGGAATATCGCGCGGGTGATATCCCTTCGCTCGAGGTTCAAGTTTGCTCAAAATAAGGACAGAACCTATCCAGTTGCTCAACGTCTTGGACAAATATCAACCGTTTTTCTCCATTATGCTCGTCTTAGCCCAAGTGGCGCTAGCCGCTGAAGGGGTGATTCGATGGATGCGACCGCAGTGTCCTCCGGTTGTCGATTTATGAACACAGGACCCTAACAAATTGTCAGCACAGATTCACATGAGACAGTTCTTCGGTGGATATCTTCAGGCAAGTGAGGAGAGGCTGGAACAGTCTGCAGTAATAGGTTGTGCCCGGGGCAGCCACGAGGTGACGTTGGTGCGGCTCTGCCACCGGACCATTTTAAAATTGGGCTCGAGAAAAATATTTCAAAACAAAAAATTCATTCTAAATAACGTTTGTACGCCTAAGACCTTGCGTGTCCTGTGGCCTAAAAAGCAGCTTCTATGGATCTACATTTCAGTCATCAACTCGAGTAACATTCTCAGGCTCCGGAGCCCTAGTAGTCACCACTACCACCGGCGGCGTTTGCAACTTTCTTAGAAGCATCGGACTTTCTCTTACTCCAGTTTGCAAGACATGACTTCGTAGTATCTAACTCTTTTTGATAATTGGCAATGTCTGTCGCACTTCTACCCATCTCCTTCCACACTGGCTGTGCATTTGTTCGACCTGCGACTTCTCTACACGTTTTTTAGCATCTGTATAACTTCACTTCGCCCTTGATTTGAAAACTAGCCGACGAAGAAGAAACTTACTCACTCAGTAACAGCAGCAACAGCTGTAGTGGCAATTTGAAGCTTCACCGCGCCTTTTTGTTCGCGTACTTCTTCTTGAGCCCGTGATATTTTTATTCGGCTGCCTTGTATGCCTTAGGTAAAACGTTGGATTAAATACAGACTCTGTTGAGAATTAGTAGTGACCCCACTTGTAAGTCATGTAACAGCTGTAATACGAGCCGTAACTTTATGTAATAAGCTTAGTTACCAGTAAAAGGTTCTCGACCTTTTTACTGAGTGACTTCCAAAATAGTTCTTAATAAAGTCAATACAGCCTCCCTGAACTACTGCAATAGAGCAGACCGTGCGCACAGTACAAGCTTCATTAACACGCTTTTAATAAACCCACTTTTTTGAGCTAAGCGAATTACTAGCTGTCACGGCCCTGGCCCTATCTCGCTTAGAGCCCTCAGGGGCTCGGCCCCTGACGCCACAGGGCCTCGCTTACACTGGCCTTGACCAGTGCTTTGATGCGGGGCATGCTTTGTCACGGGATATCAGTTAAGTGAAAACTGCAACCTGCTGCCTAACTTTAACATACCTTACAATAACTTAACTTTAACAACAACACCTTTCCTGGACGTACTCGCAATGCATGACCTCTTCAATATTCCGGAGATAGTTGCCGCCATTCTTATGACAGGCACGGTTGAGCATGCCTTGCTCCAAAACTGCCTCCAAGTCAACCGCCTGTTTTCTCACGAGGCTATCCGGATCTTGTGGGACAGATGTGGAACTGAATTCCTATCAGGAATTCGCGCAACAAAGAGCCTACAGTGCATGCTCTGGCCAATATCGCCGCCCGCGACGTGTCGCGCGCTCAGTACTATGCCAGCCGTATTCGCGAGCTTCGCTTCGTTCGCAGCCAAGAGGACTGGCCCAAGATCACAGAAAGGGAGCGATGGCATAACTACTTGCTGAACCTACATTTTCCCATTCTCGAATCCTTCACAAGCGATGCGTGCACAAAAGATAATTCAGAACTTGATGCCCTCAAAAGGACAGGCCCATTTTATGACTTCCGCTCCACTGAACGTGTTGGGCTATTCTGGCATATACTCAACAGTAGCCCGAAATTGAAGACTATCGACTTGGCTTTGGACGAACCAGATTTCTTCTAGGATATAGAAGAAGAAGCTATTAGATTCATCAAGTCTACGCCGGCATTATCTTCTCTTTCTTTTTCTTTCGTTCACCACGATGGAAAAGATATTCCCAATAACATCTGGCAACCAGGCGTTCTCAGCTCCTTGGCTGTGCTTCCTGTGTTCCGCAAGCTCCAGGGCCAAAATTTGAGTGCAAAGTTTCTGCAAAATCTGCCGGAGGGCTCTTTTCCAGCTCTGAAGGAACTTGCTACAGGGTACGCTGGCGCTATACCTGTACTACCATCACTGTTCTCTCATCTTTCGGTATTAAAACTAGAATTATCAGAATCAATTGATGAAGGATTTGGTAGACTTGCCGATCTTTCTTGTTTGACGTACCTGGATCTTACGTTTGCTGAGGACAGCACTTTCTCAGGACCGAACTTAATCGCACTGGCGCACGGATGTCCCCATCTCACAACAGTATATCTTCCTTCTCCTTCTGTGCTCGTCATGGGGGACCCCTGTCCGCGCGGCGAAGGCATCAATGATGTAACTATAGAGGCATTTGCACGCGCTCTGCCGAATCTCAATACGTTCTGCATTGGCCTTGAAAATCGTGAGGCACTTACTCACGAGGCCATTATTTCTCTGGCGCGCCACTGTCCAGAGTTGGGCTACTTCCATATCACGGCCGATGTTTCCATGCCTGATTTGATTGAAGGTCTCAAGAAAATCGGAGATGTACCGTTACCATCCATGGCGTATATGCATTTCTATCTTCCCGATGAGGTCGAGCACACGTATAAAAATACTAGCGAGCTCGCTGAGCAATTGGTCCGCAGACTAGCACCGGGACTCTGCGAGTTCTAAATCAATGATGGAAGTGAGAGTGACATGACATTGCAGGACTTTGTTGAGATGTTAATATACATGCCTTAGTTTCGGGAAGGTTAGCTAGTAGAATGGGAATTGAAACTGAGGAGTGATCAGAGGGAAGGGAGGAGAGCGCAGACAGAGAAGCAGATGGGTATGGATAGTTGGGTGACTGAATGGTAGCATATGAAAACCAGACGATCGCGGAGCAACTGAGGAAGCACGCTCGCTGATCTCAAAGGATCATGGCAAGGTTTACGCTGCCTGCGGACTGAGGGCTTCTCAGGAGATCTCCGAAGTTGAAGATGGCTTAAATCAACACCTGTCATCGAAGAAACTATGTCTTGTAAGAAAAAATTAGAACGTGTCCAAGAAATATTGTAAAACTTTGCAAAATACCCATCTTTCGAGAATCGCGATACCCATTGACGTATTTCTCGATATAATAACGTTTTCCCAACGCCTAGATGGTTAGCTGGTGTTCGACGCAACCAAAAAGGACAGTCCGCCGTTTGCGAAAACTTGTTCCGATGAAGAGAATTGTGCAGGTGCAACTGTTACCAAGGCTAGCACTAATAATTCTGTTTCGGATATTACTCATTTGTGTCATCACAAAATACTGAGAGAGACTCGAGGGATGGCCATCCTGGCCGACCGACCTGATTAACCTAGCTAGCATAACTAACATTTCTGGCTAACGCTTCTAGCTCGTTGTATTGTAATTGAGTAACAATAAGGAATAAAAGAAATAATCTCAAGAAGAGGGTTAATATGTGCAGGAAGTAAGGGAAAGCTACACGTGACTATCCCTTACATGACTTTTCTTTACTTCCTGTACATATTACCCCTCTGTTCGAAAGTATCTTGATTTTTATTGTTATAATACAACAAATTTTTACAATGCAGCTGTATTTTAATATAACTATGATGGCTGCTAGAAACATAGCCAGGAATGTTAGTTATGCCAGCTAGATTAATCAAGTCGGCTAGGAAAGTCAGCTGGAAACGTATTGCATTGAATTTTTTTGGCCGGCAAATGACTAGAATACCATACTTTTTTGCCCAAAACCCTAGATTACCATACTTTGTGTTGCAATATGACTGAAATACCGCAATTTTGTATTGGTCAGAAAACAGTGATATTTAAGTCAAAAACACGCAAAATAATAGTGTACTAGTATACAAGTAATATAAAGCAGAAAGCTGTAAACAACGAAAAAGAGCTTAGTAAAAAAAAGGAAAGTAGTAATGAAAAAGAATTGCAACGCTTTGATCGCGAGCTGGGTATAACACAAAAAGACGTTAATAAAGTAACTCCAGGCTTTTTATTCGACAGCGACGACGAGCTTTCAAACGTCGACAGCGAGCCTTTTGAAGAATATTACTTTGTCGACTTGCTTTCCGAGATTCGGTATTTTACAAAGTTTAAGAAAGTGTACGGAGTCAATTAGTTGCAATAGAAATTGAAATGAAATAACGTCACATACAAGGACTCACACTACAGGCTTGCTTATAAGAAATATACTACTTTCCCTAAACTAATAGACAGTTTCTAATTGCGATTTGAAATTTGATCAAATATTATATTCTATTACCTTATTTTGCGTTGTTGCACGTTGGTCGTTATGTCATGTGGTATGAAGGCGAGTAGTAGGGAATATGTGTGCGAAAAGTTTGACTGTTGAAATGAACAACCACTCTTCTCCCCTGTGTCAACCAGAAAATCAAGCATTTTGTACTCATCATTCTCACACAGCAATCCCATCGGTGCAGCATTGCATAGCATTTACATCGATCCTGTCTTTGAGATCCTGTCGTCAAACACTCCAACGCCAAGATATAATCAAGCCTATTTCATTTCTTATTTAATGCTATGAAAGGGAAGCAATGGCATATCCTGCAACTGCATACTTTATAATTTTGCTATCACATGTGGCTTTGGCCACTAATGCAACACCTACAACCAGTGAAAGCGTGTGTGGTAGTAGTAACTCATTAACGCTGGGGAAGCAAGTCCCAGAGGCACACGAGATCCGCTAAGCCTATTTTAGCTACGTCCAAACTCGTAACTGTTCTCTGCCGCTGTAGTGTAGAGAGAGAGAGAGCGTTGCTGGGAAGGGTTTTCCTTGAGAGGGCCAGGGGGTTGTGGAGTCACGGTTGCTGTGGTCAGTGGAGTTGCAACATGGCTTCATTGTCGCCGTAGCCCATCAGGTATCCAGGCGCGGCGTAGATACAGGAGGACAGCCGGTCACCGAAATAGAGCCTTATACTAAGTCACGGACAGGGCACTTCTGTCAGCGGATATTTATGTATGCGTAGATAGGACACGCGTAGGAAGAGGATCACCGGTCATGCTGAGGCATGGTGAAGTAGGGTGCGTTGGACGAGATCAAGCGCGCTTTGGTGATTTGGCCAACCTGCGTTCTCCGGCATAGCCACCCGTATTGGAGGCTGGAACTGTGCATGAATCAAACAATAAGTTAAGGTTCCCCATTGCTGCCGAAGCTAGGCTCGTTGTGGGCGCATACATCGGAGTGTCTCCTCCAATCAGGGACGAACATGAATAACAAAATGTAGTTACCTTTCATTAGCGCTGCTACTACCGCCACAACTTAATTTTCAACAGATTTTAGCTAGTCAGAAACCACGGATGAAAGACGTCTGCATATCATTGCGAAGAGTGGGTGCTGCCGCTCCTACTGTTGTGAATTGGACCCATTATCTCTTGCAACGCGGAGCCGACATTTTGGTAACGTCTTAATTAAGTCGGAAGAACATGTTGAAGAGGGGAACGAAAGAACAGGGAAAGGAAGGTATGTTAACGCTAGCAGCGGGTGGCATCTGGGTTGGGATTCTTATGTTGAATGGGCGAGAAAGCGATGGAATGATGAAATGATAAAGAGAGAACAAGGGAGCAACAAGTTTTTGGCAACAAAAGCACCCGAAAGGCGTGTTGTCGGGCTTAACATCGCCACGGATCGGAAAATGTTTTAAGATAGAAGGTTATATGAAAGAGGGGAAAAATGAGAGAAAAGCTGAATAATTTCGGATAAAGAAATTTTCCTTTTCGCTCCCACGCCATCATGTTCCACAATGATAAAAATCTCACAATCTCCTTTACAACCAGGCCCCTCGTCTTCGTCTCCGCCACTAGTTAGTCTCCCACCACCCTATGCTCTTTGCTTTGGCGTTGCGATGCAACCTAAATCTCAAATTCGAAGGCATATGAGACCCATTCATCATTTTGGCCGATGATAATCCATAGATCGTCACCTTCATATGAATGAACGTACACGCCAAGATCTTGCGGCGCATCGAACCTTTCGTACAGACCGCCAGCATTGAAGCTGTAAGTGTGCACAGCAATGTTTCCACTTGTTGGGAGGCCAATGCAAGAAAGGCATCTAACACCTACTCCCCACTCTCCTGTCCCAGTTCGAACTCCGGAAAGAATTCGGACCTTGTCAGGGCCTACAGTTGCATATGCATCACCCAACCCATCATCCGTCATCGAGGTCTCAACTCTGTGCCCGGTCATGTTGAGATTGTAGTACTTGTAGACCTGGTAGGAGCTCGTTGGCCAGTAGCCAGCTTCGTCTGGGATGACATCGGGATAGGTGTGAGGCTTTCCCAGCAGATTTGCCATGTAATCGTGAAGTTCATACCCGCCACGCCAATTAGCCCGAAGACCAAGTGCATCATGTCTTTCAATCTGGGCAATACTCCAAGCGACATTGGCGGGACGGGGTTGCTGATTGACTGAGCCATATTCGTTGATCATGAATGGGCCGTTATAGCTGATGCCGGCAGGCTGTAGGAAACTCTGGAAAGCGGCGATGGACTCAGCTAGATCACCCGAATCCTCCAGAAAATGCATTGAAATCCAGGTTGGGACGCTGTTGTTGGCCACGATGAAATTTGCCCATGCCACATACCAATCTTGCTTACCCTTGTTGGGTAGATATCCGAAAGACGGCCCCACGGTCTTTGGGTTTGGAAACTCATTCCTGAAGATTGTTAGTGCGATACTAAGAGAATTGTGTAATTAGGGGAAGTTCGGCACTTGCACAATTCGGTGGTAGGTATGACCGAAGACATCTAGATATCTATCTAGTCCTCGGCCATAATAAGAAGAGCCATCAGGTTCGTTCCAGATATCCCAATACAAGCCATCGATGACATTGTCAGCAATGAGATGTTGGAAAAGAGTTGTTAGGAAAGAGTCGTATGGCGCCCAGTCTCCGTTGTCACCCGGAAGAGGTGTCGCTTCGAAAGAAGAGTAAAAGTCGACGCCCCAGAGGTCATGAATCAGAAGCTGGACTGGTCCACCAAAACGACGACTGGTGTGGTAATTATGAACAAATGAGTTGTATCGGCCCTGAAGACAGTCAATACATGGTTCCAGTCCCTTTATCAATATAGATACCATGAACTCATCATAACCCCACGTCCAGCCACGTAGAGGCTCCGGCAGCTGACCCCCTCCAGTTCGTGTCCCAGCAAGTCCATAGCCAATATCTGTAAAAAACTGATCTGGAATCTGAGTTTCGTTTTCAGGAAACCCATAGAGAATTCCGGATGCTCGATGTAATGGTTGACCAGTGTTCTCCGCGAGATACACCATCGCATGACCCGTTACATCTTTCTTTCGAATGGTGGCAGCTGCCGTGACAGACAGTACGAAAGTGAGTACCCTCAGGAACATATTGTTTGGACTTTGATTATAGGAAGCGGCAGATTGAACAGAGAATTGTGCTGATGGTTGATATCGTTGCCAGCTGCCTCATTGTTATGTAGTTGAGCAAAATACTAACATGTTGTGTTTTGACTCTTCTTCGCCAAGTTTCCTTCGCCCGCCGGAGAAAGGAAATTCATCCCAAGTTGTTGATATGAAAAACAGTTCCCAATTGCCTGCCCCGCCGGAAAACGAAAGTCTAACCGTGCATGACGCCTCAAAGTAGAATAATTCCCCGATGTCATGGGTGAGGAGTGGAGAAAGAGAAATGATTGCATTGCGGGGCCCCAATCCCGCACCTGTAGAAGGAAATGGTCGTATTTCTCCACCCCTCCTCTTTCGAGGGACGTGAAACATGCCCCTGTGAATTGACAAGGGTGCCCATGTCTGCTCCAGAGCCTGGGCCCGAGCGGGACTTGTATGCCACTCATGTGGGCTTCGCAAGTCTTTGTAGCGAAGTACGAAGGCTTCTTCGAAGGTGTAAAGTGTACAAGGGGATAATCTTCCGCCGATCCCTTTAGCGCTATGTTCTGAGTGGAACACCACATCCGCGGAGGCCACAAAGGAGAAGTCACGGCGAAGAATCGTGGTCCAATTCCCCTTTGGCTATCGCGCATCACGGATGTTGGCAAGCTCCTCAAGAAAAGCTGCATGCTTTGCTGCCATCCTCCAAGTAGGAATTGGCACCTCCGATGGGTTGTTTTCCGTCTCCGTCGATTGGCAATTCGTGCCGCTGTTGAGAAGAATCTTCACCCCTTCTCTCAAAATCTTGCCAGCACTACCGACTTGACAGATGTCACCAATGCTTGCCATGTAACCTGTCATCCTGGTACCATGGCGAACGAAGGTCTGGATGAGTTCATCGTCGCATGGTCTGTCCAAGTTTATATATGGAGAATCAATCGAGATGTCCTCTGTTGCGGAGTTCGCCTCTTGATCTACGGCGTCATTTGAATCCACAACCACACCTCGGAGATCAATTTGATTGCGTGCCGCAGCTCCGTTGCCTTCTGGGGCTTGACGAGGTTGCTGGTCCACGGCTTGAGACGAAGTTGCGTAGGCCCAAATGACCAACGTTGAGAGTAACACAGCAAAAGGCTCCAACATACTATCGTGGCTGTACCTCCGAACATGCCAAAAGATTGCACCGGCATGAACGAGTGAAAGGCGAGCTTTGTATTGGTCTTGGAGGAACCATCGTACGACTTCTTTTCTGTAACTCTGAAATTGGGATGTCGGAGAATCCAAAACCAGGGGATTTGTGGTCTTTGAATGTTGTATCAAAACGGTGGCAAAGTTCTGGATTATAGCAGCCGGAGTGAGGAGAATGAGTCTCGCCAGATGCAGGTGAAGAATTAACGGGTGCTCTAAGCCCACCCTTTGAGCTACCGTGCTATTTGCCTCCCAATGAAGAACATCGAGACAATCACAAGCACTGTTTCGCCATTTCGCGAAAGTCGGGATTCCAGGTAACCAGTCTTCAGGTTCCACGGTACTGGACGGAGAACTAGGTCTGGTTCCTGGGGCTGAAGGAACCCAGCTTGAAAGAGTGTTCATATGATAACTGGCCACTTCCCACGTACGTCTATAAAGACCATGAATGAGGATTGTTCGCCCAAGCTCGCCAAGATTGAGATCCACGAATTTATTCTTGTAAATAGCCTCAAGCGCACCTAAGAGCGATGGACAGCCTGTTATAATTAGCTTCATCTTTGGGAAATCTAGACATCAATACCACCTGATTTGGCCTGCACTTCATGCCAAACATTGTCATCCGAAATCTCCCAGAGATCTTCATGACATGGAAGTGAAGCCTTGGCATCTGAAAGTAACAACTGTGGTCGGTAGTCCGATTGATATGCAATAATAGTGTCAAGTAACTGTCTCTGAGAATTAGCTTCGCATGTGGTGACAATTTTTAGTTGGTTACTCACCCAGATAGAATACCCCACTCGACGCCTGCTTTCTCTTAAGATCCATTGTCGCCACGACGGCTGGTTCAGGACAGCGTCTAGTTCCAGCTTTTGGTTGTCATCTTGAAGTAATTCCATCTTGAGGCACCTGTTGACGAGCTTGGCTCGCCAGTCAAGTGCCCGTTGAACTAAACTCTCGTTGCAACTGTTGAACATACCAAGGATGCCTAAGATATGGGCTTGCAAGGGGTAATGGTCCTCTGGGTTCAGTTGCGGAGATGGACGATTGCTAAATATGTTGATTCCAGGTGACACGAGATTGAAATCGTGATACTCCACGAGTCTTGAGAGAAACTCTAGCCACGCCTCACTACATTTGTTTGCGTTGCTTGTTCCAAGGTACTTGATACCAATTGCTGAAATTGCGACGAAGAGAACAAAAGCATTCTCATCCTGGCAAGCAAGAATTGATGCTTTGTGCAAAATGGGGTAGACCTCATGAAAATATTCAAAGTAAAGTGTAACACCAAGATGGAAAACATCGAGTGACGGAAAGTATGGGGCTGTGAATGGGCGAATAGTATTGATGCAATGAGCGTTGAATTTGGAAAAAAGCTTTTCATATATTCGAGGCGATATTCCACATAGCTCCTGCTGATAATGTTGGCCGGCGCCAGTGTCCAATGCCGACGGAAACGAGACATCGCCGGCGGTGCTTTGATAGGCGGAATCGACATCTCGTGCTCTGTGATGCCGATGTGATATGTGTTTTCTTCTAAGCTTCCCGTAACGAGCATCTCGAGAGCCTGCACCGTCTACATAGTGAGCAGATGATCGTGCTCCTGACGTCTTACTGCTGAGGGACTCTGATCCTTTGGGAGACGCTACATAGTCGGCTGGAGTGGTATGAGAACTCTCAGAAACTTGACTTCTGCCACCGCTTTGATGGTTCATATCTTCGTTGCTTTCTCCAAGACCTTCATAAGCTGCTTCAAAGCCGCTGACAGCAACGATTGTACCAGGTTGCGGATCTGAGACTGCAGGTATCGGCTGAATCGCATACATCTGCAAACTAGTGTCGTCGAAATTGAAATTGTCATAACCATAATCTATTAGTGGCAGCCAATTGATTGAGGTAGAATAGAAATTTGGAAACGGAGGCTCCTGGAAGTCTTGATTGGCTTGTTGTGTAAAGTCATATGGATCTGTTGAGCCATTTTCGAGCATGACTTGCGGGTAACTTAAATCTTGAACTTGATGTTGGGCACTATATGCTAAAGATTTGCTGCTGATAAACGAGGATTGATGGCTAGAGGTGGAAATATCCGTGCTTCTCTCCTGAGAAGGGTTTGCTACAGCATCATTTGTGGGGTAATTCGACATTTCGGTTGATGTATCATCTTGCTCTGATTGAGCGGGAGTGCCGTTACATGATTTTTGGAGGACAATAGTCTGGCTCGAGTATAAAATTGATTCTCCATTGCTTGCTGAGAGTTGGGCGACTTGTTGGTGATCCCGTGTTTTAACCTTCTTCCCCGTAGGTGGAGGATACTGGCAGTCGATTTCTCGATTTGAGCATCTGTTACATGGATCCGAACCCGAGCACTTTACACGCGCAGAAGCACATGAGAGACACGCCCGAAAGCCAGCACCAATTGTACGCCGACTCAGTTTCGCAGCACCTCCAGACCGGTGGGAAGCTTGGTGACGAGACAGAATGTCACTTGTGCAGCATTAGCATCGAAACATGATTGCTCGGAGTACCTCAATTAATCTCACGATCTTGCAAAACGTTTGCGACATGTTGTGCACCCGTAAGGCTTTTCGTTTGTGTGAGTTAGAATGTGCCTGTTCAGATGTTCCTGGCGAGAGAATGATTTATCGCATAGGTGGCATTGTGCTGACACTGACGCTGCGCGAGACTTAAGCTTACTCGCCATGTCCCAACAAGGCAAAGTGCTGAAGGCATGAGGGTGGCATACAGCAGCGAGCGAGCGAAGCAGATGCTCGGCGGAAAAGGCGGTGATATATAAATGTTTCCGATGTGAGAAATTTGAGTGCAGGGGATTCTAAGGAGACAACCGGGGATGAAACGGGAATATTAGATAGGCCGGGGTAGTTAGCTAGTTCGGCTTCTACTGTATGTAACCTGGAATCCGGGGCTGCTCTTCCGAGATTGTCCACCCCTAAAAAGGCTCACATCATCGTCACGTGGTGCAACTACAATAACACCAGAGTTGGAAAGAAAAAAGGAAGAAAAAAGGATAGCTATAATTTTTGGTCATTCAATGGCTGCTGATATCCATGGCTCTACTGGTCAACCTTCTTTCTCAAACACTGGCATCATCTCAATGGGACAGTCCACCTCGACCGTTTCACCCCCACCATAAACATTACCTCCTTGCAACGCTTTCCACGATGCACCCGCCGGCAAATACACCTCTATGGATCGCTGTCCAGCATTGAGCACCGGACAGACTAGATATCGCGATCCATACATGTACTGCGTGTCAATCTCCCAGCAACGGGCATCACCCGGGAAATCATAGAAGCATGGTCTCATGACCGGCGACCCCTTCTGGTGCGCTTCTTCCATCAATTTTCTGGTGTAGTCTCTCATGCTCTCGCGCAGATTCATGTAGGTTCTGCAAATCTCATACACACCTTCCCCGTACGACCAGACCTCATTGGCAGCGCCGCTGCAACAAGTTGCACCACCCCCCTCCCCAACTTGTGGTTGACGCGGCTCACGATCACCATGCAAGCGCATGACAGGACAAAAGGCGCCCCATTGGAACCATCGCACAAAGAGCTCTCGGAAAGCTTCATCGTTGGGATCACCGCCATGGAACCCACCTATGTCTGTTGTCCACCAGGGTAAACCTGCCAGGCCCATGTTCAATCCAGCTGACAACTGATTACGGAGGCTCGACCACGAAGAAGCAATGTCGCCACTCCACACGAGAGCTCCATATCTTTGCGATCCAGCCCAGGCACAGCGAAGCAGGTTCACGATGTTCTGCTGTCCTGATGCCTCCATGCCCTCGAAGAATGTGCGAGCGTAGTCGACTGGATAGATGTTACCGATTGCGAGATTTGTGCCGCGCCAATACCGATAATTGTCGAAGTCGTAGGCTGTGTACTCGGGCTCTGCAAATCAAGCAAGTTAGCGGCAGGTTCAGAGGGGTGCATACGTGCAGCGCAGCAAAGGAATCAGGAGGCATTTAGACGAAGCTGTGTTGGAGACCTTCCTTGAAAATCTCACCATGTCGACTTCGAAAAAATACTAGGGCTTGCTAAGACGGAAGCAACTTCACTTGTTAGGTTTTCACTTACCCGCTTCGTCAAGCCAGAACACCTTGATGCCCTTAGAGTAATAGTTGGACTTTGCTTTCTCCCAGAGGTATCCTCTCGCCTTTGGGTTTGTGGCATCGTAATGGATCGTGGGACCTTCGAAATCGAGTCCTACCCTGAATCCACGATCGACACGAATCAGGTAGCCATTTTCGAGCATTTCTTGAAAGTTCTCGGATTTTTTATCGACCGTCGGCCAAATCGACACCATAAGCTCGATTCCCATTCGCGAGAGTTCTGCCACCATGGCGTCTTTCCGAGATTAGCATCCTGTTCAACGAAGCGCTTCCGCGGTGACTTACCAGGATCTGGCCAAAAGTTGGCATCGAACTTCCAATCTCCTTGTTTTGGCCAATGAAAGAAATCGATGACGATCAAATCAATGGGCAATTGCCGTCGCTTGTATTCCCTGGCAACACCCAGGAGTTCCTCTTGTGACTGGTATCGCAGCTTGCATTGCCAATATCCCAAGCCATACTCTGGCATCATTGGGACTTTCCCCGTGACGCCTGCATACTTTTCTACAACTTCGGCTGGACTGTCGCCAGCAACAACCCAGTAATCCAGGATGTTTGTTGAGTATGCTTCGAAACTGGTGATATTCTTACCAAATACAGCGCGGCCAATCGCAGGGTTATTCCAAAGAAAGCCATATCCACGGGACGAAACAGCAAATGGGACGCTGGCCTGTGAATTACGATGTGCCATTTCAAGATCCAGTCCTTTCAGGTCGAGATGAGGATGCTGATATTGACCCATTCCAAATATCTTCTCGCTCTTGTCTAAACTCTCAAACCTCGCTGTCAAATGGTAGTCACCGCCGAGATTTGGTTTGAACTCCCGGGCTTCCACCTCAATGGCGCTGCATTTCGGATCAAGGAGGTCCTTTCGATTCCGCATGTATTCCTCAAGCAATACCTTCCCATCAGAATTCCAGATCATAAGCTTCCCGTGAACGCTCACAGTCGCTTTGATTTTTCCATTTACAATGACCCCTTGGCTCTGAGAAATGTCGATTTTAGGAAGCTGGGTAGAGACGGTTTGCAAAGCCCATAGCTCGTCTTGATTTGGCATTGAGCTTTCCTTCGTCGCACGGACCCGAAGGGAGTCTGTGCCCCAAGCTTCGATCCAGAGCTCTTCAGCATCATAGCGGAATACAAGGCGATTGGCCTCGCTGTACAACATCTTGACAAAAGATCTACCCGCGGATATGTTTTCCTGGCTTCGGATGCAAAATATGGAGTATAACGATGAGATTCTGTTCTTGTAAAATCGACTGGTATGCTGCACATATGTCTGTAGAAGTACCTGGGACTTGCTAACTGTGGTGATCAGAATTGACACTGGGCTTTTGGTGCCGAATTAGGAACGAGCCGAGGACGGACGCAATGGCTGTGACTGGGCCTGGAAAGTCTGTGCCAAACGGAGAGTCAGGTGGGTGAGCACTCGTTTTGCTTGTCAGACCCCGCCGGACCCCATCAAAACCCCGCCGGAGGGCACGCCTCCTGAGATGGGGAAGAAAATTTTGGGGAGCTGCTTTGGGGCATTGGATCCTTGCTGCTCATGAGACTATGGCTCGGCTATGGTAGATTTGCAGAGCATGAGCTAAGAGATGAATCCTTCGAGCGACTTGGAATTGCCGACCACTTAGTCAACATTATTTGCACAGCAAGTTATGAAACTGATCGGTTTCGTAGTCGGCCTTTTCTTTAGAGCGTTTGAATTTACAAGATAAAACAATTCGGCCAGGTGTCTTTCACTAAAGGTGGAGGTGTGATGAGCCAAAGTATATATTCATATATTCGTGCAACCAAAAAGTAAAAGTGAAGTGGTAATTATTTCGCAACCCCCCTGCCCATCATCACGATATCTTTCCATAATACAAGCATAGCATGGATCTGCTCAAGACCCATCCCATTCCTTTCCCCACTTGACATAGCCTGTTGGAGTTCTGCTGCAATCAAGAGAACTCACCCCTTAGTCTTCCCACCGACTCCCACCTCATCATTTTGTGCATAAGGATTGACATCTGTCTTCGAGAAATTTCTAGCACTGACCTTTCGAGCGAACAGTAGATCTAATTCCTCAAATGTCCGCCCATTGCTCTCAGGCAAGCGGAACCAACTCCAGAGGAAAAAGGCAAATGCGCAGCCTCCCCAGACAAATCCTGTCTTGCCTTTCCAGTCGCCTTCTGTCGGGTTCAACATATAAGGGTTCACAACATTACAGATAATCTGACCAATATAGTAAGCGCTGCGAGCTAGAGAGATGGATTTATTACGAAGTCTAGTGGAAGGTATTTCGCCAATGATCGCATAGCAGATGGGGCCAACTGTCATGTAGTACACGAACATCCACAGAAGCATAAGTGCCGCCTGAGCATAATATCCGCCTTGTGATTTTCCTGCACCCACGCTCATAAAACCGACAATCCAGAGGAGAGCCGTCATGCCGCCGAGTCCAACAACATAGAGGGTTCGACGTCCAAACATGTGCAAGAGTTTCCAGGATATTAATGTGCCAACACTTGCAAGTCCGAGTCCCCCCACAGACATCTTGAACGAAATGGATGTTGGCAACCCAGCTTGAAGAAAGAAGTAGGTGGGTGTACCTCCCATAGCAGATCCGCAAAATGGCTGAGTCAAAAAGGCCATGCAGACAATTTCTGTTCGTCTTCTATTAGTCTCCCGAAAGCAGTCTAGATAGCTAGTCCCTGCATTGATTTCCCTTTCCAGTTCGTTGGTGTGAACCATCAAAGCCACGCTCTGAGTGGCGAGGTGCTGGTAGCTTGCATTCGTCAACCGTCGCACTGACAATTCTGCTTTCTCAATTTCCCCTCTGCGAACGTGGTAGTATGGAGACTCAGGCGCAAAGAAGAGTATGATGAAAAGTGGGATTGGCCAGGCCCATTGTATGGCAAATGGAATGCGATAAGCCCATTGTGATGCGACTCCCGAGAATGCGGAAAGTACTCCTGCTGCGACAAGCTGTCCAAATGCCCAACACAGATTGACATAGACTGTGAGATATGCTCGAAGGGCCATTGGGCAGACCTCTGACGCATATGCCGGTGCCATGGTCGCAAAAACTCCCCAGGGGATGCCGCACAATATCTGGCCCAACAAGAGGACTGGTAGAGACGGTGCGAAAAAAGGAATGAAGATGAATGCGACGATCAGACACAGAGAGCCAAGTAATGTTTTGCGATATCCAAATTTGAACACGAAATATCCGTTCAGCATTGAGCCAAAGAATGTTCCGATGGATGTGCCGTTGCTAAGACCGGCCTGCCATGCCGCAGTAATTTGGTACCCAGATGTATCGTTCAGGAAAGATCCGTATTTCTTAGTGAAAGATGGCAGACTGAAGAAGGAAGATATGAGCACGATATCGTAGCCTTCCATAATAATTGCGGTGGAGACGAGTATGGACCATGCAATGGCCTTGGGGTATCGATGGATGGCATCTTTGACGCTGAGCTGGTGCTCATCTGCCGCAGCTTGTTCAGCAAGATCATTGATTTTGCTGCCTTGTGTTGTGTTGACCCGTTCCAATTCATGGACTTCAGATGACTTTAACTTCGCCATATTCCATGACAGTTCGGTTGCACATAGAAATAGTGGTAGTAATCTACTTCCCCTTGGATTCTGCGTAGTGCGAGTATATATATCAATATGGAGCCCTTTTCGCTAAGCGAAGAATCGCGGAGACGAAAACTCTCGACATGAGCCGACCTAGTTCAGGACTTGATGCGGGGATCCCGCACCCGTGCGACGGAGCACGGAGAGACAGGTGTGCATCGAAATGGTTGGAGCGCGTATGAGGAGGTAATGTCCAGCTTTGACCTGAACCCCAACGGGGCGAGAACCCCCGCCGGGGTCATAAGAAGAGAACCTCGAATATTCCGTTCGAGCCCGTGATATCTAACTATTGTAAGACAACAGATAGTTATAAGCATTGAAGTTCTAGCTAATACTGCAAGCTTGACGTGATTACACGTCTAGGGCGCTTACGAGCTCATACCACTTTTAAAGAATCCATGGTATTTGCAATGTTTAACCCCTCTGATGGCAAACGCTGGCGACCTCACGGATTTTATGACATCAGAGGACGCCTCCACCACCAACGAATATGCGTAATGAAGCCCTACCCGCCGGGCTGCTGCCGCCAAGACAACCGTGCAAGGGAGAAACCTTGGCGCAAGGGTGTATCACGGCCTAGAACCATTCACCAACATGTTAGGCTATGTGATGCGTAGAACAATCCACCCCCAAGATCGTTGAATTACAACTTACCTGGTTGCCATAATATATACCTTTTATTCGGCCTCATGTTAGCCTCATCTCCCCTGAAAGACTGTACCTTTGATACTTGACATAATACACCTTGCCGCCCGTGCCTTCCAGGAAGTCGACATGGTAGGGAATGAAGTGCACCACCGAGTCTTGTCACTGTTTGGAAGAAACCCTTGTGGATCTTAAATTTGGTTGGGTCATTTGAGTTAAAGTAATCAGAATCTGATTTGTGAAACTGTCTGAGCTCTAGAAAGGATTTTTACCCTAAGCAGTAATTAATAGCTTTTTTTCTCGTATTTGCCATTATAGTCAAACGCTGGTTCGAAGATTAAGAGGCTCGTGAGGAAAGAGGCTGGTATTAGCCAGAAGACCCAATTCGCAATCATCCGGATCCAATGCATAGGTTTTACTTTTTAGATTGGGTCTGAGCCGAAAACATTTCTGGGACGTGGGGAAAGCTATCTGGTCATAAAGTATTTATGCAATTAAGAGCTTGTGTGAGTGCTGAATATATTATAATAACTGTCGAATTAAAAGAAGGTGTAGTGGTGTTAAGAGGGATGAGACTTTGAGGTCGATCCGAGGAAGCTAGGTTCTGCCGTCATTTCGACCTCCACAAACTAGCCTGTACTTTTTCGACAGACTCGCAATTCACCGTGTCTCACTTCCCACGCCGCCATACACCAATTTTGGCCCTGAGCATAGGGCTCAGTAATTGCTATCCTCAAATCCTGGGGATTTCCGTCTGCCATAGAAGCGCACAGAGACGCGGAGTGATAATTTGCGTGAACAATGCTGGACGCATTGCATCAATCCTCCACCCCTCCAATGTGTGCTCTCTATACGTCCATGAAGGAGGATATCTCGCTGCAGACGCCTTAATGACTGCCCTCCTAAACGACCCCGCCATGTCTACCATCCCGCCCGAAGGAGAGCATGCTGCACAGCTAGCGGCATGAGTGATCTAGGCTACGGTACAGTTAGTGATGGTACGGTGTCGACATCGAGAGCTAGGGGCTACATGTTTGGGAATGGCCGCTGCTATCACAGGTTTCGCGAAGGGTGCTACCATTTTCCGAATGACGATCACGGAGCAGGCAGGAGGGAGAGGATATGATATATGCGATGATATTATATTTGTGCGACCGACCCCACTTCGCACCTATAGGGACGAACTCGCACCGGGACTGGACGGTGGGCGATCGGTAGTGGTTACTACTTGCTAATTTTTTAATTTGAAAATCTAACATCAGCCAGCAGGGTTGGGCTTTCTCGTGCACAGCTGGAGGTGCAGGTGATGGAGACAAGTTTGCGGGTGCTGGGCGGGGAGCATCCTAGACAGGACTGCTGGACGCTATTCCCATGGAATAAGTACTGAAAAGAAAGACAACACAAAGTTCACTTTTATGGATTCAATAAAAGAGAAATAATCAGTATTATTCAGAAGTAGCTGGCATGGCGCGGGATCTGGTAAATCCTCCGGAAATACCTGGCATAGCACGTGACCCATGGTAGGCTGCGGCTCTCTGCTTCCTCAATTCCCTCACAACATCATAGAATGCTTTCTCGACATTCACGCAAGTCTTAGCACAGGCCTCTACATAGTCACACCCAAATTCTCGAGCGAGAGCATTGCCTTCCTCCCAAGAAACCTGACGTTCCCACGTCCCCCTCGACTCTACCTCTTCGTCCTCAATATAATCATGTCCAACTAACATTATTGGAGAACGACTATCCGTAGGCGTTTCCTTCACTCTCCAGATTTGATCGTAAAATCTACGGCATCGAGCGAATGACATCCTACTGTAAATGTTATACACGATGACGAAGCCTTCGGCATCTTTGATCCATTGATCACGAAGAGCTGTGTATTCTTCTTGCCCAGCTGTATCAAGAACTTCTAACATGCAAACTTGGCCATCTATTGCTACTTGTTTGCGATAAGAGTCCTCTATGGTGGGGTCGTAGGTCTGAACGAAGTGATTAAGACACAACTGCTAGATGTTAATATACGAAGGCCTAGGGGACTTAAAAAGGATTACTGACTTGTATGGTAAGGGCAGTCTTGCCAACTCCTCCATCACCGAGAACTGCTAGTTTATATAGTACCATCTTACCGGCAGCACGACCCACCCAAGTTGGGTTAGGAGTGACGGAAGGTTTTGGAATGGACACAGGAGGGTTTGGGGTAATGGCACCTGTGGTGGTGGGGGATGTAATTCGCTTCAATATGGAGTTGTTACGACGCTGAAACCTAAATCGTGCCGGTACCAAGTCAACACTCGCTGGAGCAAGTGGTCTTGGAGGTGTACCACCTGCTGAGTACAAATCACCACTTGTTCTGGTACTATCTTCTGACACCCGGTTCTCATTGGTGAAGTGAGATCGTGCCGAGAAGAATGTCTGAGAAGTGACGGATGATTCTGTTCTAGTAATCAGAGACATTGCTTCATTTGCGTCCGAAGATTCGATATAAGTCAATCTTCGACTAGCGGTGTTCGAAACATCCTCAATCTCGGGGCTTGCCGCTTCCCGAAGCAGACGAGGACTGTCTACATCAGATATAGACTCGATTTCTTGGCGGAGTCGATCTCGTTGGGCTTCGAGTGTTACTAGTGACCTAGTAACACTCTCCAGAGCGTCAACAAAACCCTTCAGGTGGGCTATCTTACTTTCGAAATGATCCGCATCAAATATCGCCCATCTCATGATGGTTCCAACGGGTTTCTGCTTCTGATTCTTCCGCGCTTGACTCTTAAACTGGTCGAATGTTGCTCGGAAAATACTCAAACCGCGAGATCCCGACTCTTGAATCGATTGCTCCGACCTAAAGCCGTATCTCTCATCAAACTCTTGCGTTTCACTAAGGAGATTCTTGATAGTACTCAAAGTACGAATCAGAACGGGCTGGATAAAAGGATCGTACAGGCCAGGATTCGGATGAGGCTGTCCCTCTGGTTCTCGGGTTGCTAGGCCCACTGATTCTCCCCATAAGAAGAATCTAAGCTTCTGGAGTTCTAACTGTGTGCAAAGAAGCTCGTAGTCATGGCCGAAGTCCCGTGCTGCAACAACGAGATTGTAGCAATCAATGCATGTGGTGAAGAGCGAGGCTACGCTAACGGCGCTTAGAGCCAACCCCGCTGTCACGTCGCGTGCTCCCAAGCACACGTGATCCATATTAGGCGAGCTCCCCGAGCTCCTCGTGTATATATAGCCTGCTCTCCTCGAGCTCCCTCTTCCTTCCTTAGCTATAGATTCTCGTATTGCACCACCGTTGCCCTCTGTATCTGTAGATCCACAGCGCGTGCCGTGACACCCGCAATACCTTCCGCGGCTCCAGACATGCCGTTAATATAACTATCAAATAGTCATGGGGCAAAGGATTGATATCAGCATTGAAGTAAGAGATGAAGATGAAGACATCTCTACGACAAGGCTGTTAGGATGAAATTGGCTAATCCAATTTGGGATGCTCAGCCTCAAGCCTTCTTGCGCCACCAACATCTGGAAAGAAGAAGTGACAATAAGATGAAATATTGAAAGCTCCTTCAAATTGCTTAGTATCTAAACAATGCTTTGTTTACCAGTTAATGCACATACAATCTCATATTGCTAACTTTACGCTGCCTCTAAACTACACTCCAGGCTTCTATATAACGTCCTTAACACGACTAACCCTACGACTCGAAGGAGGTGAGGTTATCGATGGTGGAAGTATCTCCTAGACTTTCCCCAGCCTAATTATTCAAGTCTTCATTTTCTCTGAGGCTTTATATCTCTACGCATTTGGCTTCCAACTCTCTCCTGAGCCGTTCGACATCTGCCAGTAGGAGTTTGACTTCCCGTCTGTCTTCCCACTCAATCCTGTTCGGTTCTCCACTTAACCTACGTCTCCTCATCCTCCTCTTCAGCCAACCGCCAAGTATTTGCCACAACAGCTCGAACTGTATGGTCCCAAAGCACGGAATGCCGTCGCGATTCGGAAGAGCTGCAGGGGTGCCAAGGCTGATCAGGAGACAGTATTAAGGAGGACGATAGGATGGGGGATTGGATAAGTTGGAGCTAATATTCAATTTTCTAATTTCCAAGAATGTCTCGAAATCTGCTAATGCCTATGGAAATTGAGCCTGGTGCTCTATTATAAAATTGTCTATCCAGAGATAAAGCACTTGAGACTGTCCCGTTCAATTCCGTGTATGCTTCCAGAGCTCTACTTGTCACCCAACCAGGTAGCCTGAATCAACTTGGCTCTTGCAAAGGCTGATCGCGTAGCTTACTTTCGGACCCTCCACATATTCACTGCCCTAATGGAGGTCCCAAAGCTGAGGTCTTGCCGGTGTTAGCACTCTTGACTAGAGTGTCTTCATACATAACCACCTCGGCCATCAATTCTCTTCCTTTGGCATTAGTCATCCACAAACCTCAACTTTGCAACCTTGGAAGCTCTCGATCAAATAGCGATTACAATGGCACCGAAAGGCCAATAGCAACAACGTGTGACCCAATCCTTGATGATAATGGACGGCTAGCGTAGACGGACGGGATCGAGGAGGATAGTCTGTGAAGAGTAAGACGAAGGTACCTGCGGTGCAGAACTTCTACATGCGCTAAATGCTAGGGATGCTACGGGTAATATATTTGCGGCGGACAGTGATCAGGTCAAGCAGAGAGTGAGGACGCCACATGATGCTGAGCAGGTGAGGCATATTTATATCGGCAGTATATACCGGCCATAATGCTGAGGGGGCATAATCTAGGGTTGTGTTCTGGTTAAGGTATTCACAACTGCCGATAAAGCACAGTGCCGAGTTAATCTCCTTCGTTTACCCGAAGCGATGTTCTAGGCTAATTTTCCTTGAACAACTTCCAATACTCACATTTTTGACGATATGTTTTCACCAATGTTAGGGCACCATTTTAAGAATATACTTGTAATAGTATCTAATAACGGGAACACGAAGCCTTTAGAGCACTAACGGTTACCACTTGAATCGAGAAAAACAACAGTTAGTAGAAGTACCGACGGGTGCTAAAGTAGATACTAAATTTGCTCAACATCAGTATGATAGACAAGGTTGATGCGTAAGGTTTGTGGGTTACGGTTATATTCTAATTCTCTTATTGGCTATGTTACGTGTGAATCCTACTTACTCAATTGGCGGTCGTCGGTGCCGCGGTGGTGCTCATAAACAGATCTGTACAATTAATTAGTTAATCAAAAATACATTTTAGCTATATAGTGGTCTGTTAAAATGGGATAATGGCTGGTCGAGATAGGGAACAAAGTCAAAATGGGCGGACCTGCCCTTACAAAAGCGATCAGTGGAGTAGTCGACTCTATACTCACCTACTTAACCCTAACTTCAACCCCTACTAACTATGATTTGGTTTGCACTCGTCGTTGTTGCGCTTCTTACGCAGGATGCCTCTGCTCAAACAGGATCTGCTAGAGGGGCGGATTTTCTTCGGTTTGGCTGCTCGCAGCTTGTTATCGAGCGTACAGATCCACTTGTCAACCCTGGAGTGATACCGTCGCCACATATGCACCAGATCGTTGGAGGGAATTCTTTCAATGCTACAGTATAGTAGATACTTGTTGTTCACTGAGCCAGTCGCTAACTGCAATACTCCAGATGGACCATTCGGAGCTAGATCCGCCTACGGCATCTAAATGCACGTCCTGCAAATTGTCCGAGGACTTCAGCAACTACTGGACTGGCTCTATCTACTTCCGATCTCCTGAGAACGGTACATTCAAGCGAATTCCACAAATGGCAAATGGCCGATTGAACGGCACCCTATTAGAACAGGAAGGAGGAATTACCGTATATTATATGCGGCCATTCAGCGGTACTAACAAGAAAGTGACTGTGATGCCCCCTGTAAGTCAAATAGAACATACGCTACTAATCTTTGCTGACAAAACTCTTGAGGGCTTTCGAATGCTCACAGGAGATCCAACACTCCGCAATAAGCAGAGCGGAAGTCTCGCCATTTGTCATCGCTGCCTTGCTGAAAGTGAACGTGTAATGGGTGGCAGTGGCGCCCCTTGCAGCGCTAAGGACACAGCTGAGTTCCCTAAAACCCCATGTCCGGGCGGCATCCGAGCCACCGTCATCTTTCCCTCATGCTGGGATGGGAAGAATTTAGACAGCCCAGATCACAGGAGCCATGTGGCTTATGCTCCGGGTTCAGCGCTCGCAGGCGACAAATGCCCAAGCACGCATCCCGTTCGAATCCCTCAAGTCATGTATGAAGTTATGTATGATACATCGAAATTCGCTGATCCCGCGTATTATAAAAACGGCAAGCAGCCTCTCGTATATAGTTTTGGTGATCCGTCGGTCCTCCCTGCCTATACTTTAGGTGTCTTGCTACTAACTTTTAACACAGTACGGGATACGGTGCGCACGGTGACTACCTTTTTGGCTGGGAAAAAGGTGCCCTTGACCGCGCTATGGATGCTTTGGGAAGCAATTGCTTTAGCGAGACCTGCCCTGTCCTGAAGTTGCAATCCGGTGAGAACCTAATTAAATGCACCAAGCCGCAGCAAGCTATAGAGGATACCGGTACAAATACTTGTATGTATGCATTCCTTATTGCTATACCCTTCAGCTGACATGTGGTTTAGGGCTTAAGGAGCTTCCTGGTGGTATGATAGTCCAATAAGCTAAGATGATAAATGCAGTGGGAGAAGTGGGGGTTTTCTCAGGTCCTAAATTCCCAATCTCTAGTTTCTAGTTTATATATAATTTTGTTTATTCGACCCAGATTGCTATTAAATTATTCAGCAAATGTTACGGTTTATTAGTCCTGGACTTATAGAGAGAAGATATATTCCGTAGGTGGGAAGTCTGAGATGAGCCAGGGAGTCATGTATACTGGTAAGATCACAATGGCTGGTATAGAAGGATACTATTGGAGTTGGGCAAGAAGCTCCTGTCCTAAGAAATGCTACAGTGAGTGGCCATAAGTCTGTGCTCTCAATTAGTTAACAATAATAGCTTTTTTTTCGTTCCACTATTAATTGCAATTATTTAACTAAAGTTCAATTATATTAAAAGCAGCTGTTTTATAATAAATTTATCTTTTAATATACAATTTTGGCTAGTTGGTATTTAGTACACTAGTAATTTGTGTCACGGCATGCTCTGTGCATCTACAGATACAGTGGGTAATAGTGGTATAATATGTAAGGAATCTAGAGCTAAAGAAGGTGGAGGAGCTCGGAGGGGAGCGGGTTCCATATACGTGCGAAGCTCTGGGAGCTCGGTCACAGTAAGTCACGTGCTCTTAGGCCGGGACATGACGGTTTTTATATTGTTTATATATAGCTAATTGTATTGTTTTCGCTTTTGTATTTGTTTGTTTGCATTTTCAAAGCCTATATTGAATATTTCGAGGCTTTTTTTAATGTTTACTTTTAGTTTTAAAATCTTTTAAGTTCGGACCGTGTTTTGCAAGGCGCGTGCAATCGTCTATAATAAGAGGAAGTTGGGATACTCTAAAATCGATAAACATCTCGACACACGAGAGATGTGCTTCTCATTATGCTCAAGGCCGAGCTTCATTTGTGTGAGATTAAGTTTTAATCGCGCCACGATAACTGGTAAGTTACGGCTCAACACAATTCATTTAACGCAAAGGAAATTCGGAGGCACTTCGAACAACTAGACTCAGCAACTGAGGAAAGTCACTTCCACATTTGTCGAGAGCATCGACGATCAACCGGGTGTTGCTCTTCGTTCTTAGGTCTTGTACAATGTTTTTGAAGACCATTGACAAAGCCGCTCAGGCATTTGCACTATCGAAGGGATTTTTGCCCTTTGATCATACCTCTTTTGCATATGCAAAATAAGCGACGGCTGTTGGTTAGTGAGCAGGTAAATGAGGCCGCGGGGTACAGGTGTGGCGTTATTGAGGCGCGAGTTGGTGGCCTGGCGGAGGTAGTAAGATGCAGTGTGGCTGCAGTTTTTCTCTGCTCATTTCATCGACGATGCCGGAGAGCAGCATTGTCTTGCCTTTGCCGGGGTCGCCCTTAATCCAGAGCAGTCAATTGTAATGTTTTTTTCATATTCGGCATTTGTTGAGGTCACATTAATGTTCGAGCTGATTACGAGGAGGCTGCTTGGTAGGCAGGCTGTAAAATCGATGTTATGCGAAACCCCACTTTCGTGCGTCGGGTAAATGCCAATCCACATGGTTTATTCCTTAAAACAATTGCTGTCGGGAATTGGCTTATGTAACATAGGCCAAGGAACTAGAAATCTCTTCTCCATAGATTTACGGCCTAGTATCGTAGACAATAGATTATCTGTAACGCTCCCAACAAGCTCGTATTCTATCGACGTGATACTACTGCAGATCCTCCAATTGATTCTCTTGCTGAGAGATCCACTTTCTGGCAATTGCATTACGTGTGCTTTCCTTATACACAGAGCCAACTTGCAACGTTCTCGCCCCAACTCTCAGGCGGATTCTTATCAAAGAGCTTCGGCCACTCAGTAATTCTCTACTTATACCTGCTAAATCATGCAAACGGATATACCAAGCCAAGGGCTAGATACAAACCATCCGTTGATTGGAGACGCCTCGTCGGCGATTGTTGTAAGGCGCATGCCGCAGCAGTCGGGAATCGTCAACAGTACAGATGATTGGACAGGAGTCAGTGACCCTGCAACAAGGAGGAGACTTCAAAACCGTCTCGCTCAAAGAACCTATAGTTAGTCTTCCATCTCCCTTTATGAGTAGTCATAGTTAATTGTTGGCTGCTGTAATAAAGGGAAGAAACGACAACAAACTCTACACTTCAATATATGTAACCAACCCGATAACCGTGCCGAACATGAGCCGCAAAATCCACATAGCATAGTGCTGCGACTCACGAGGTGCATAGAAGCACAGCCTTGCCAAGGTCGAGGTTGCCATCTTGCTCTCCCAGGGGCACAATCTAGACTGGATCAATTTGCCAGACAAGCTTACCAGGACTATATTTTAGCGTCACCGAGACCGACCGCGTTACAAACGTTAGTTCAACTCAATGTCCTAAATGCCCTTGGTCAGAATGCGGCTGCCTTGGGGATCACGATCCAGTCACTCTGCCATGAAGGCTCCATTTCGCCTTTTAATCAGATGGGCCCACCTAGACGAGAGGAACCTACTCTGCCATTAAGTCTTCGCCCTACTCCGTTACAAACGGCTGTATGTCACCACCCCTGGATTGACCTGTTTCCGCTCCCTGAAATGAGGGATCGTTTCCTTCAAATCTGTGGCACCACAGAGGAAGACGACTTATGTATCGATCTCGTCGACGTTGAAGAAAGTGACAGTGAGAAGCCTAACCTGGTCGTTTGGGGTGATCCTTCTGATCCTCGAGCTTGGGAAGCAACTGTACCATTCCTGCGAAAGTGGGGTTGGGTTGTCCGAGAGTGTCGAGAGCTCCTTCTTTCCACTAATTACTGGCGTGAAAAGAGGGGAGAGAAGAGGTTGGTCATTGATATGTCATGAGAAATTCATAAATGATTTATTTATTTTCTTATATACTCTATCCTCAATATTAGATGCATGCTCGCCGTCTGCTCGATTCTTCTGCCCTGGTACCCTTCGTTCTCTATCGCTATCAATCAAGTTCTGTCAGGGCCAGCTATTCCTTAAGGAAATTCAATAACAACTTTCGTCTCGAGTTGCTGATCAAAGCGGCGGAAATACTCCGGCGTTTCCTCAATACCAATCGTTGCGCTGACAACGAAACTCGGGGAAGCTCTGCCGCTGGCGATCAACTGAACCAATTCCGTGGCATGCTGCAATGGTAGAACAATGCCGCTCCCCATGGTCAATGCCTTGCGCCAGAATTGGGTCATGGATATTGTCGTTGTTTCCTCTCCAAGGTAAACTCCGACAACACCAATACCTCCATAATCGCTAGTGATATTCATCATGTTGCGCAGAACAATGCCCAGCTCGACCTCGCCCTGTGCATTGACAGCTTCATACCCTACGCAATCCACACTTCGAGTAACCCCGCTAGGTTCTAAAGCCATAATCTGCTCCACTGGATCGGATTGGTTGAAGTTGATTGGTATTGCTCCAATTGACTTAGCAAGATCAAGACGTTCCTGGACGCGATCAATAGAGTAAACTTTTGATGCGCCACGGATCATGGCGGAATAAGCAGCCAGGAGCCCAACAGGGCCAGCACCAAATACCGCTACACTGTCGCCTGGTTCAAACCCGGCGAAGTCGAGCACTGTCCATCCAGTTGCGAAGATGTCAGATACGAAAAGGTAATCCATAATGGTTGAAGCATTCGTGGTTGCATTGACTGGAACAGGAATTAAGCTGTTGTCCGCAAATGGGACACGGACGTATTCAGCTATGACAACCTCATTAGTGGTAGTTCCAAAAGACAAGTCAAGCACAGAAACTGGACGTACCTTGACAGCCGCCAAGCCGAGGACTGCCAAACGAGTTTGGTAAATCAGGGCCGAAGTGGAAGTGGCCGGCGTCTATGTTATCTGGGATTACAACGTAGTCGCCAACTTGGAGACTTTGGACAGCATCGCCAATCGAATCAATGTAACCAATAGCCTCATGCCCAATCGGAATTGGTTGTTCGGGAGAGCCGAGGTCCTGATGATAGTAGTGCAGGTCAGAACCGCAAATTGCTGACGCGGTAACGCGAACGATGGCATCTGTAGCATTCTGAATTACAGGTACTGGCAAGTTGATAATGGAGACGTTGAAGGCGCCGGTCAAGGCCGCGGCTCGCATTGTTGCATTTCTGAGTGCCATGGCTACTGGTGAAGGTTGATACTGAGTAGTTGGAATGGTTCTTGTCTGGCAATTGTACAATTCATGATACTTGTTACTTATATATGAAATAACAGAGCGCCTGGTCCACAATCACCACAGCCACCCCCGTCGAGTGATTGACTGGAATTACAACACTCTCCAGCCAAGATTTATTACGCGTCTTCTCCTCCAGCACTATAGACAAGACACGGACAATGACTTAGAGTCTGCTATGTTGCGTATGTCCTCCGATGCTGAATCATGTTAGTCCGTTTGCTGCTTATCTCCGTTTCGTGTAACTTAATGAAAGCACTTCGTTGTACGCAGCATACGAGATAAATTCGATTACCCCTGCTTCTTGTGCCACGGCCGAGGAACAGATGATGATGGCTGCTGTTTTAATTTCCTATATGAGAACGGGGGGTCGGGACTGATCCCGCCCATAACTGGTAGATGGCGCCGAATGGATCGGCAACGCGGAGTATGACGACAATAGCTTTGCTCCTTAGCGTGGATGAATTGCAACGTCATTCTCAACTACGGAGATGTGCGACAAGACACAGGTAGATTGTCGGTTTTGTTACTTCGAAGTATGCTCCATCTCCCCGAATAATGGCCGGGACCCAAGCCACGCTAATGCGGCCTGCTGATGAGCTTAAATTATGGGTCCGTACTGCCGATGGACAAGGCATGTTTCTCGGTAATTGTTGGGGCTGTGCAAGGGCAAATACAGTATTTGCACGTTTTCCAAGCATCTTGGGCTGTCGCTCAATTGGTAGAGAATCCTTTCGCACGTCAACTCTTCTTAGATAATTTATCATTAGCATCAAGCCGCTAGTGCGTCATGGAGCCACGAAACGTTGTGGTGTAGATCGCCAGCTCTTACCTCAACAGCAGCCATTATGCTTAAGCCAATTTTGGATCTCGCCTGCTTAGGAGTTGTAGGATCGGTTTAAATTTGGGAAGGCTTACTGGGAATATGCCATTAAGGGTAGCCGCTATTGAAGC
This sequence comes from Chalara sp. BL73, assembly GCA_918026815.1. Classification (NCBI taxonomy): domain Eukaryota; kingdom Fungi; phylum Ascomycota; class Leotiomycetes; order Helotiales; genus Chalara; species Chalara sp. BL73. The sequence goes on along the minus strand of CAKJVC010000150.1, from coordinate 799,592 downwards.
TCACAAAGTCGGGGACGGTGCCGTGCGCAACCCAATCTCGCCTCCATGATCTTTTAAAAGGAACAGCCAATTCTAGCTACCTTTCATAGGAAGTTCCCATCCCAAGACCTGCAGCGGTAGAGAGACCTAGAAGTGAATATCATTTCCAACTGACTTATCAGACATGGCCGCATCACTCCTCATTTCGTAGTACTCAATAAATCACGGCAAGGAGATAATAAAGGAGACGAAAATAAATAAAGGCCGTCCCTCAGTCATCCTGAGGTGATGAAGATGTAATTGGTGTGCATACAAACGTAGCAGAAGAGGAGCCATATGGCGCTGCGTTGAATAACAAGCATGAACTACTAGATCTCCTCGGTGAATATGTGATCAAGAACCTCGCGCAACCGAATTGGTGCCAATATGCAATTTCTAACGCCAATTAAAAACAGTCAAACTTGCAGCAATTGAGACAGAGATACAAAGTGAAGATAGGTAAGAGAGATAGTTTTACCTGTCGGGTCACGAAACTTTTGATATACTTTTTGCCGTCCAATTTGAACTTTTGTTTGTAGGGAGGAGTCGATTCCTCTGATCTCCCGTTTCTCCTTTTTTTTTCGAGGGGCTCAAGAGTACATCATTAGTGCCATTTTCATGGATGAGGTAACTTAGAGAATAATCCTTCAATTCCGAGAGTTGATGGGAAGGCCCTTTTACTCCCATGTTTCATGTTCAGATCGCAACAAAAATAAAGAATTTGTAGAACTAGGGGAGCGATGTCAAGACTTCCAATCAAGGTGTTGTTGCAACGAGCTGCCGGCCCGGAGTTAAAGCTTTAAGTCACAACAACTACGGCAGAAGCTGCAAGCGGCTTTGGGCCCACTTTAAATACCAATTCCGCGTGCCGCTTTATGTACCCACCTCCACTTTAGTGACGGACTTAGCAAGCGTTAACTGTCTGCATGCATGCATTCTGAATCAGTCGCGATATTTCGAAGCAAAACCTTCATTGACAAGCGTGTCCGCCACTCCGCCACTTGGAAACACAATTGGTCCGATCTCCGTCTCCGTGTCTCTGAGTTATTTCCAAAGTGAGACCAGCGCAAGACAACGATGACTATAAGATAAGATGCCATGCACTCCATATCATTCCTGTATCATTCACCACCACCAACACAACATCAACGATCCTTCTTCTGATTATCATCCGCCAATACTCAACAGCCTTTCACCTGGTCACTTACCTACCCACACCATTACCAAAAATGACCAAAGTACTTCTTACAGGTGGCAGTGGCTTCATTGCAACACACATTCTGGAATTGCTCCTTCAAAATGGGTGAGTTTAGTCCTCAACTCTGGAAAGATACCTTAGCTGCAAGCTTGGACGTAGCAGGAGGAGTTACAATGATCACAGAGGCTAATTCAAATTTCCTTCGCGATAGGCATACAGTTGTTACAACTGTACGAAGCCAGGGTAAAGCTGACCAGATCAAAAAAGTCTTCTCAAAATATGACGAGGGTAAGCTGGGTTTTGCCATAGTCGAAGACATAACTCAGCCAGGTGCATTCCAAAAGGCTGTCATTTCAGAGCCTCCATTCCAGGCTGTCATTCACACAGCAAGCCCTTTCACCTTCAATGTTAAGGATATCCAGAAGGTCGGGATGTTTGTTACTCGTTAGAAGCTCTATCTGACACTTGTATAGGATCTCATTGACCCCGCGGTCGTTGGCACAACCAGCATTCTTCGAGCGGTCAAGGATAACGCACCGTCAGTTGAAAGAGTTGTGATTACTTCTTCATTCGCGGCTGTGTGCAACCCTTCAAAAGGCAACTGGCCCGAAAAAACATTCACCGAGGTAGACTGGAATCCTATGACTCTTGAAGATGGATTATCAAACCCAGGATCTGGATACACCGGTACGTGGTCACTCCTTCTCAAGCCAACCCGCCACTCAAAATTCGTTTCTGCACTACCCACCCCATTTTGGAATACTGTAATTCTGTTGCGGCCTGCGTGAAAGCACCAATGTTTCAATTCTAACGAGCCTCCAGCAAGCAAATCATTCGCGGAAAAGGCTGCCTGGGAGTTCTTGAAAAATGAGAAACTAAAATTCACAATCTCTACAATCTGTCCCACTTTGGTCTTTGGTCCTATTGTATGTGGTTGGCTGTGATTTTCGATATAGATCTAGTTGTTGACAGCGCAGGTACCTGGAATCCACTCCCTCTCAAGCCTGAACACTTCAAACCAGCTCATTCGAGGAATCACCATGGGCGTCGCTAAGGAGAAGATTCCTAACATGGGGTAGGCACCGCCAAAGCTCCAAGTTCATTGTCTCATGGCTAATATTTATCGATAGTGGATACTGCTTCGTCGACGTGCGCGATGTCGCTCGTGCCCATGTTGAAGCAATGCAGTTGCCCGCAGCGGCAAACCAGAGATTCCTTGCTCACGGAGGCGCATACAACAACAGAACGATTGTAGAGCTGATCCGCAAAAATTTCCCAGAGTACCAATCTGCATTACCACCTTCGTCGGTTGAAGGAGGTGACTACCCAGCAGAAGGCGTCTTCAGCGTTGATAACACACGCAGCAGACAAGTTCTTGGCATCAAGTACAAGGCTTTGGAAGAGGCTGTTGTTGACACGGTCAAATCATTCCAAGTTATAGAGTCATAAGTTCTCTACTACATTTCAAAGCACTTTTCGTGGTTTAAGTGGATTTGGGAGTAGTTAGGGGTTAGGTTGCTAGTTGTTTCATAACGGAAAATAAAAACACCATTCGTGTCCTTTTGCGGTGTTCCTACTATAATGATGAAATCAATCTAGGCAGCCTGGAGATTATTATATCTGAGAGAGGGACTAGGGAGTAGTACGCTGATTAATAGATATGGAGATAGCTAATTGTCCGCACTGAGTAAAGTTATAATTTGCCCCATTAGAGTCGACAACTACTATTTCTTGGAGAAGAAAAGAGATATCAATAGCCATTGCTTTTGAGTACTCTAACTTGAGACTTGAACTAAACTATGGCTTTCTGCTATGACGAACACTAACATTTGGGAAGTAAAAGCGACAAAAGTTTTTGACAGCATTCTTGACGCACACAACTACAAGGAAATGATACCTCATATATAAAATAGACCCAATCTCTCCATAGTACAGGAGGCACAAACTCGCATTTGACCTACAACCAGCTATATCGTCTTATTCTGCTGCCGATAGGCAACGAATATTCCTTGCATCTCGATCTATATTCTCTAGTTAGAATGCACACATTCGCCAAAACAAAGCAATGCGGAGGACGGTGCAGCAGCTTCGTAATTCGCTCGTAACTCTCGTTAAAGATTTTGGGAACGACAAGACGACAGATCATCAAGACTTTATTAGAAGACCGAATCTTTGAATCTGGGCTGAAAGCTAAGGTCAAATTCCCGGAGCTGTTTCAAACCTCGCTTGCCCGTAACGTGCACAACACCGCATCGGGAAATGATGCCGCGGGGACTGAAGCTGAGGCGCTCGAAGACTTTGCCGAGCCAGACATGCCTGAACGAGGTGATTGCTATAGCAGAACTGATGATCCGTCAGAGAGTGAGATTACGAGATAGGCGGCCGTAGTGCGTTACAGACGGCGTACAGCACCAAATACGGTAGGTAAAAAGCCTCCATCCCTATACCCTCTAAGCCTGTCTTATAAGGCCCGGCACAAATCCTTACGACAGTGCAGCATCAGCTCGAGGAGTGCTGCTTCGACTCCGCGTCGAAGTGGCGACTAGCTGATATTCAGGGCAGTGTTTAACAAAGGATTGTCTGATATTGATAATGATTATTGAGAACAAATCTCCTGGCCTGATGGTCAACCAGTGCCTATAAAAATAATGTGTGGAGCTGAAAAGGTCGATTGCACTATAAGTAGCCTATATCAACCCCACATGCAGCCACTGTTTGCCGAGTTCTACAGCCCACCCATCCAAGCTACCTTCATACAAAGACGCGCACCCTCCTCATCTCTCGTACCTCTATAGTCTACACAAATATTGGCATCGCCCTAGCCGTGAACAAACAACAGCCGTATGTTAGCACCATCTTACTTGGTCTCATTCACAGTCAATCGATCCACGAATGAAATCAGTTTCAATCGTCGCAAATACATATCTTGAAACTCGACGCGTCTTCTAGTTTCCGTGATGTTATGTCCAGTGATGAGAACCATCATGATGAAAGACTCGATAAGACTCGGGGGGACATTACAAAGGAGCTGCCCCGTGACGGTCCACCTCATGGCGCTGGCTCCAGAGATGAGACCGATGATTGTTACAACTCCAAGCACCACGGCCATCTCGTGCGAACAAACCTCACCGATCTTGATTGACAGCCGGTAGCTGAGCGAGTGTTCTGGGCCATATGTGGATATCGGTTCCGGGGCGCCGATGTCCGTCAGCATGTCACTGTCTTCGAACTTCACAGTTTCGAGGGCTTTATCTTCATAAAATTCCAGCTCGTTTTGCACATTTCGGAGGACAAAGCCGTCGTGCATGCCGATCAGCCCCGCGTACGTACCGATTAGGAGCCACCAGTTCGAGTTAAACGACATGACCGGGCCGATCGATAGCCATGCGGCTATGATAACGATTAGGATCCCAATTCCAACAAGCGTGCCAACGAGATCCGCATAATAGAAAATCGCCCGTTGGAGTTTGCCGACTTGCGGAGCTGGAATAGTGATCACAGGATTTGGCGTGCTATCACTGGTGATGGTCCGGAGTTTGCGCTCGAGAGCGGAGTCAACCTCATAAAGAGAATTCAGACATCGGGTAGTGTGAGCGTTGTGACGTTCGCGGATGTTAGCTAGAAATGCAAAGATCAAAACCATCAAGGCTGACGTGGAAGAGTTGATGTATAATTGCCATCTATCACTCCATTTGCAGTAATGATCGAATCCGATCCAGATGAAGATACATATCCAGTACAAACAGATCGTGATGATGTGACCCAAAACACCTGAAATGAGGGTAGAGAGCCGACCCAGCCAGTTTTCCATTGGTAAATCTGTAGCAAATTCGGTCGGGTTCGACTCGTCACTCATTGTCGGCAAGATTGTTCGATATTGTTCACTTCTAATGATCTTTCGCAACATCCTCTTGTGGCTGACGTTGCGGGATCTCAAACTTGCTGCAACGCCTATAAGCATATCATATTCGTTCAACTGTTGACGCATCAGCAGTGAATCGAAAATATAACTGATGATTGCTTGGACATCTGAAATTATCACAGCCCAATCTGTTGAATCACCGAAGCGGATACCCATGAACGCCCAAAGCAAAAGGGCCGTGACGATGGATAAGAAGACTACCTCGGAACCCGAAGTCTTCACAAGTTTGTCAAGCCAACGGTCCAACAGCTTTTCCTTCGGGTTCGCGACAAAACCAGTAAGGTTCTCGCATGACACCGGCAGGGTCTTGCTGGTCTCGGTTGAAGTCACGCTGACGTTCTGGGTTGGTGCTGCATCTTGAATGGGACCCTTTGCGCCTAGGGTGGCAATGATGTGGATGAATCGCTTCATTATTGAGTCAACATTAGTGCTCTCGGACTCGGGGAATGAGTGGTTTGATCAACTGATAGACTTCGTAAGTTCGCGCTCTGGCAACAACAGTGCTCAAACCCACCACTGTAAAGGTTGACAACAGAAAAGAAGAGATTCAAGCTCGATAGACCAGGGAAAACATATGACCAGTTTGGGGAATGACACGATAGAAAATTTTTATGGTGGCCAGGCTAGCTCCGACAATCCACAAATTGGACTGCCAGAATGGCCAGCTGGCGTGTAAGTCGACTTGAAAGTTGCCAGGGTTTCGGTAGGGGTTCGGCCCTTGAATAGCGATTTCTTTATAGACTGCAATAGCCTGTAGACTGAATTTATGAGTAACGGCTGATGGATCGAAGACTGCGATAAATTTAAGACGATCAAGAATTTCTGGTCCCACGACTGTGATGCACGTATAAATATATTGTTTCCAGCACTAGCTGAAACAATTTGATCGGGCAGGTACGAAAATGTACCGTATACTTGATGGACCCTATGATTAGAGTTTTGAGGGATTTTTGCCAATAAGCACATGTTTCTTTGCAGGATAAGAAATGAGGTTGGTTGCTACTAATTTTGCACTGCCTCCCCCTCGCTTCCGTTGACTCACCTCTAGACCCGTGAGGCTTTTTGACAAGGAACCACCTTCCGCAACCTCTATTTGGGAAAGACTTTATCTCGGGAATGACTTAACAAATTTCCTGAACTATGAAACTTCTAGACGATAATCGACCAGATTAGACCAGGCAACCGACCGAAGATGCAGAATGATCGCTCTGGAACTGGAAGCCACTCTCTTCAATTTAGGGAATGGGCCAATTCCCTGCCCTCATCTAGCAGTAATCAAATGGGTCAAACGCGTATCAGCTTCTTCTCCGAAAACCTTCACTCTTTTGTCCATATTGATGATATTAATGGCCTATTGTTACACAGGACATCCTTTCACAACCCCTTCGATACAGTCTCCAGCGAAGGAGTATGGTGGTTAAATGTTTTAAATCCAACCGAAGAAGAGATAGATATTCTTTCAGAAGCGTTTTCATTCCACCCGCTGACAACAGAGGACCTCAAAACGCGGAAAGCTGTCGAAAAAGTCGAGTCATTCAAGCAATACTACTTCTGTTCTATTCGGTCATTCCGCAGGGACGACAAAGACGGCGGGAACCATTTGGAACTAACGAATTTGTACGTGATTGTGTTTGGCGAGGGAGTCCTGAGTTTTGCTTTCGGCAAGAGTGAACATGCGGCAAATGTCCAGAAACGAATTGCCAAATTAGGAACAATTGCCGGTTTAAGGGGTAATTGGATCTGCTACGCTCTCGTGTAATATCTCCTATCTCCGCATGTCTTCCTTTACATCTTCTGACGGGTTGTAGTGACGATATTGTCGATGGCCTCGGCCAACTCATCCGTCAAATTGAACAGGAGACTTCTGCAATAGAGGATAGCACCTTTACCAGTCTAGCGGACGATTCTGACCCCCTCTTACGGCAGATCTACAGATGTCGCATGAACAACATGGCTGCGCTGGGTCTTTTGCGCAATAAGGCGTGCCTTATTAAGAGCCTTGCCAGGCGGTGCGACAACCAAAACGATACCGTTTCTCATGGTGAGATTAATCTCTACCTTAGTCACATTCAAGACCACATTGCTACAATGATATCCGACCTCGGTCACTTCGAAAATATGCTCTCCCGCTCTCACCGGAACTACCTTGTTCGGTTCTCCGTTGACGGGATCGAAAGGCGCAATCGGACTATATCAGTTCTCAAGAGGATGGCAATCATCGGTGGCATGGTTTTGGTATTAAACATTGTCTGCAGATTATTAGGGATTAATGTCCCGGTCCTAAATGGCGATACCAGTAGCTTATGTTGCTGGTTTGGCATCTTCGGTGTGATAGCCATCTCCTTTGTGATCTTGATTGTGACGATGAGACGCTTTGGGTAAGACGCTCGTAACTCTGCCATTTGAAGATGCAATTGGGGAAAGCCAGTATGTTGGAGGCATGTAATAGTATTTTGAATGTAAACTCTAGAACGAGCAAGGACCCTACATATATTCAACTCCGCTCTCAACCCAAAATAAAACTGAGAGGCCTGCCGGCTTGAAAAGGTAGAACTTAACCCGCTCCCACTATGTAAGTCACAACGCGGCATTGTGGCAGAGCGCTCCTCTCATGAATAGCCCTCTCTCCTCACCTTAAGCAGCATCGCTTCCTCTGGTATCCATTTGAAAGCGTCATCTGACTCCGCAACTGAGCCTGACGGATCTTGGAAAATGCAGCGGCACCGTAGGGGATCGGCCGGTAAGGCGGGACGCTCTGAGATAGCCGGGAGCTTAGACTCGAGGTTGTACAGTACATGGCGTCGACCCGATCTTAGCATGTTTGAGGAAGATATGCTGCCTCACTTCTACTCCCGCGGTCGGCCACGTAGCCGCTTTGTAGCCTTCTCACCTTGCGCATCAGATGGTCGAATAACCAGATGGTCTTCCACTTCTGCTGTCTCTCTCTAGCCCCGCTTTGTGCATGCCGAAGCTTCACTTTAAACTTATTTATCACCTTTTTGGCACTGGCAAGTTCAAATTCAGGCGTTTATATGTTTTTCTATTTTAATTTATACTGGTTTTTGTTGTCGACTACTTTCTGGTCGATCATTTTGCAGATTCTCTATATATAATTAACATTTGCGACTAAAGCAACTAATTGAAGCTTTTCAAACTTAGTAAAACTATCCCTTTTTTTTAGCTTGAGCCTTAAAAAAGCGATAACAATTCTTGAGAAAACTGAAAACGGTACACAGCTTTTGACGCGATAATTTGTAGTTTGAGAGATTTATGCATAAGGATCTTTTGGCTTCTTAGCATACTGTTAAACGAAGTAGCTGCAATCGCTTGACATGAAATGTTATAAAATTAGAACGAAATTTTTTTCCACATTGGCGTTTTTCGTGCTTTTCGCCCACTTGACTCGTTTCCGAAAGCGTGGCCGGCTCTCTATTTCAGGGCTAGCGGCATTGTGCATGTCGCGATAATCTTCGTTGTTGGAATTATCGATATTTCCACCACAAGCTATTTCCTGGTTGGCGTTCTTTAGTTCCTGTTCTTAGCCTAAAGCCGTGATTAAAGCGCAAAACTAGGGTTCTTCAAAGTCGGCAAATTCGAATGCGGCAAAAACGGTACCAGCGGCGCTAGCTAGTCTGGTGGGACAAAAGTTGAGTCTGTACTGGCTATGACTCCCCCTCATGGGGGTGATGAGCGAATTTTGGTATAGACCAGGTTTTGCTGTGGGCTGGACCGTGTTTTCATGTGGAACCGTCATAGCCGTCTACAGGTACCCCATTCATGAAACTATTCAGTACTATGCCGCAGTGTGGGGACCTCGCGGGTTAGTTAGCCCAGGGTAGAGAAAAGCTTGGTCAAGATAAGCATTTTAGTCAGAATTAAGGTTCGATTCTCTACTCTGGCCAAGCTTTTCTCCGTCCTGGGCTAACTGTAAGCCCAGGACCTCGAGACATTTTGCCACCGCTCACCGCCTTCGGGCAATGTTCCTGAACCAAACATCTATTTCCCTCCTTTCTTTCTTTCCTCAAGCGCACTCGCAACTCTAATAGCCATTCTTGCCCAACAAGTGCTCCAGAATCGATTCTCCCTCCTGCAAACTTGATTATTCCATCTCGGCTAGACGACGACCCTGTACCGCGGTGGCTCACTTGGGTATATGGACATGGAACCCAGCACCGAAGACCTGCCGTTCTCAAGTCCTACAAAACACTCCTCAATAAATCTCGTCGCTAGCAGCCGACGTGGCTACCAAATACTGCGCAATCTTTCTTGACTTGGTCGAGCAGTGCGAAGCAGGGCCTTGCCGACATAACAATTTCGATTATCTCTGCCTGATCACCTAGCTGCAAGAGCAAGCAACTTGCCCGCATGCAAGCGTGATGTCCGCGAAGTCCAATACGAGCTACGTGAGGATGGAAGGCAAGGAAAGGTCTAAAAACCCCCGAGGCGGTCCGAAGGCCCTGACTCGTCTAGCGGCCAGGCTGAAGAAGGCTTGAGCAGATCGGTGTACGAAGACGCGGCCATTCAGAGACGAAGTTTCGTCTGCCGGCATAACCTCTACTCTCTTCACGTAGGTTCGGATAGGCGATAGCCTGCAGCATCGAGATACAGCGAGCTGCGGGTCTTCGAATTTCTCACTCCACACATGACCACGATCCCGTCCGCAGATGCAGAGCTTGCAATGCAGAGTTCTTGCTCGAGTACACCGTTGCCATTCTCAAGACGATGGACATTCAGGGCTATACCGGCCAGGCTGAGGACATAATCTAGGAGTTTCTTGGTCGCGAGAACACCTGACTCTTTCTGCAAGAGCTCAAGGCCCCTTGCGGGTTATAGGGTGCATGGGACCGCGTCGTTCAGTATGATGGCGGCAATACTATGCCGCGAGTATCGCAGAATGTAGGGAGGGAATCTGGAATTGCGATGCCTGATGTACCTGGACCACATTCCCATACGAGCCAATAAACGACGGCCTCCACCTGGGACGAATGAGCAGGCAAGCAACTAAGAAGCCAGGTCTGCGGAATTGGGTTCCTTAGAGCGCCAGTTGATTATGAAGGTTTATGAAAGATAGATAATATTGGGGGTTGATCACAATAGGGAATGATTATTGGGGATGGATCCATGATGGGGATGGATTCACATTGGTGCCAGTAGCTCTGCTTAAGCTTTATATAGTACTGCATTTTGGTCGCTCTTAAAGTCTGCTGTGAAGTCTGTTACTGGAAAGCAAAACTGATCTTTTCTTATAAGTATATCTCCGCTTTCGTTTCAATATCTTCTCGTTTTCTCGGGTTCCAGTTGGGCCAGGCTAGAAAAATCTTGGCCCAGTCTAGAAATCGTAGCTTTGAAGGCTCAGCCAGGCTAGAAATCTCACCCCGGCATATGCCAAGCATAGAATAAGCCACGCTAAGAAAACGCGCTTTTCGTTTTTAATGGCGACGCGTACAATATAACTTTTGAAATGAAATGTTACAACTTTGTGCTTTTGCGTTGCTTAATTAATTCGACTATAAAAACTACTGTCATGTCCCGACCCTGGTCGAGCACGTGCCCTGCTGCCGAGCCACTAGGGCTCCCTCGTGTATATATAGCTTGCTCTCCTCGAGCTCCTTCTTCCTTCCTCAGCTATAGATTCTCGTATGATACCACCGTTGCCCTCTGTATCTGTAGATCCACAGCACGTGTGGTGACACAAAGAGTTGAGGCAGGCTGGAGCATTTCTTGGCGATTTACCAAGGAATTTTCTGGCCTGGCCAAGATTTTTCTAGCCTGGCCAACTGGAACCCGTGTTCTACAACCTTCAGCAATTGACTCGTTTTACCCCTTACTCTCTGAAGGCTCCGTGACTCTCTTCTTCTACTTTAATACCAGCCCACACGCTGGAAAAGGCTTCACTTCAACTTCGATTTGACGCCTTTTACTTCGCTTCCGGAATCTTTGCGCGACCAGCGGCTGCTGTTTCCCAATCCGCTCTATGTCATCAAGGCTCGCACCTCAACGCCACCTACCTCTGATCATGTATACACCCGCTACAAGCTGCGGAAACTTGGAGAAATGTTCATGTTCTGTAGCTGGGGCGGTTGGACCCTTAAACAGTGTCAGATGCTGGCACTCGACGGCGTCGAGGACGTGCTGCTCCCAGCTGGAGAGACGAGAGCGACCTACTGGGCGCGCCTAAGATTCGGCAAACGCATGATCTACGTCGAGGCCAAACCATCCAAGAAGACGCCTCGTTAGTTCTATCAGATATATGTGCTTCCATGTGGCGGTAGAGCTGGAGGTAAGGGTGGCCAGATGATGAATTCAGCCTTTCTTGGGTCCCCTCGGGCCATGCAAGATATGTCGAAGCAATTCTACCAGCCTGGGACGCCAATTCCTCCAAATATGCAGACACAATACATATTTCCACAAACGGGGCTTCCAATATTTCCAAACCTGCCGTTGTATCCAGCATATACAAGGAAATCGGAGTAGGTGCAGAGGCAATTACTTCTCGAATACCAATTTAGGTCACAGGTTTAAGAATTGATCCTGGGGAAACCATTTTAAACCTCCAGCTGCATTACTTGGAGCTATGTCAGATGCAGAGTATTTTTTCCGTTTCTTTTGCGCAGAACTATCTATAAGTGATCTAAAAATAAGTGACGCGTGATGTAAATCTACTTCATCTTTCTTATATATAAATATAATTGCAATTTTATAACAGGGTATTCAATAAATACAACTTCTTGAATTAGACTAAGGACAATCGATACGTGACGACAAGCACGCTGATGAGTCTCGGCTACTTAGGCTGGAAATTGGCCTACTCTAGTCTTAGCTCTCGTAAGCAGGCCGGCTATCCCTTTAACTCTAAATCAACAAGAATATTCCAAGACAGGAGGATCCTCTTTAAGGAAAACAAGCTTTTAGCACTAGGTAATAGGTAAAACCCCCGCTGTTAAAACGAAATAACTATGTGGCACCCCCCCCCCCCCCCTTACATTGATGCAGCCTCGCCGGTTTGGTACATGTCCTTGATTCCCTTAAGTATATAATCTTTAAATAGAATAACAAGTCATTTACCCAATAAATCTCTAAATAAAGGCTAAAGAACCTTGGGGTTTTATCAATTTTACAAGGAGGGGAAGATTATTTCCGTTTAGCAAAGTACTTCCTCTTCGCCTGACCGAGCAACTTCTTCCTCTCAGCCGGATCCGTCGACGCCCACCATTGCTCTTCCCATGCCATCAGGTCTCCAGGAAAAAATTCTGACACCAGCCGTTTTCCATGGCCCTCAAATCTCTTCTCGAACTCCATCAGTGTCCACATCACCTTCTCCTCAGCAAATATAGCTGGGATTTCAGGTTGTTGGTCGTCACCTTTCCCATCGCTATCGACACCACTATTTGCAGCCGCTAGACCAGGCATCTTCGCCAGCTCGATTGGGGTGCCCATGGAGGCTGGATAGCGAGGGGCGCCAGCAACAACGAGGTTTTGCAGCATCCCTAACCCACCCACCGCCAACAGATACCACGTACCAGTCTTAATGCCGGTACTGGCGACCAAGAGAACCAGCCAGCAGATGGCAAGCAAAAAGGTGTAGACTCGCGTTGACCAAAATTCCATGGGCCATGCGGCTGCCAGGTCTTCCAAATCCAGGTCGCCCTCCTCACCGAGAACCACGACGACATGACGAGAACCGTTCCCGCGTGTAAGCCCGATGGTCTTGTTCCCTCGTAAAGTGCGCGCATGCCATTTCTCCTGTCGCCATTGCGGAAGCGCCCCGGAGGCATACGCAAGAAGACTTCCGCACGCGGTGATGAGGAATACGCCCCAGTTGCCTGACTGTATCCCAAAGGGGATCGCGCTGATGCCGAGCTGCACTATGGTCGTTATTAACCCGCTCCACCATACCCAGTCGTAAGCAGGGTGCCCAGGCTTACGCTTCCTAGACCAACGATACACGGCCACACACAGGGCAATGTTGCGCACTTCATGAATGGCGCCCTCCTCATCTCGAAGGGGTGGTGGAGCGTCTATCGTTTCCTTCACCTCTTTCGCCATCCAGAATTCATACGTCTTGAGGAGCCTCGCCAGCAGCCATGATTGATTCGGCCGGCTATAGCCAGACTGGAGATTGATGGCGAGGATCGCGATCTCCGGCCCGCACCGGATGAGTTTGTTTTCCCCAAAGGACGACAGCAGAGCTGAGATAGCATAGGCAACCCACCCAAATGAGAAGGCTACTGGTGTGATGATACCACCGGTTAGTGCTACCAGTGCAGTCTGGATCACATCCCCTCCCAGAATGAGCAAGACGCTGAAGATGTCGCCCGGCTCCTGCCATTGCGATCGAAACTCATCTTCGGCGTTGGGCATTGGGAGGAAAGCAAGAAAAAATGGTCAAAAAAGTAGCTAAGTTATGCCTGATGGTAATGATAAAAAATATTCGCGAGAAGTGTGAGGCTGAAGAAAAGGGTTGGGAAGAGGGGCTATCAGGGTGTACATATATGCCTATGCTATGCGGCTCTACAGCCACCCCTCGATACAGCTGCCATCAGAAATACAGTTGCTGCCTGAGCGGAATTCAGGCATCACGGAGCTTAAGTTGATACTCCTATTCGCTAACGGAACCCGCTAAAGGTAACCTTCATAGACAGTACTGCTTATAGATATAACTTAAACATTCCATTTTCGTACAGCGCAACCTTCTTTTTCAGTAATACCAATTCTGGGCATCTCTTACAGAATATAAATGCGCCCGTCTCCATCTCTTTTTCAACCCCAGCTACAACGCGTCATCGTGTTATTCAGTAGTCTTAAGTTGGGCCGTCTTTACAGAATATAATATAATTGCTCTTCTCTATCTCTGTTTCAACCCCAGCTACGCCGCTTTGCCGTTACTAAAATGGCTGACACCTCTTCTACCGAATTGCTTAAATCCCTGACTCCATATCGCAGTACGTCCTTCAACTGTGGAATCAAAATATAATTTTGTTTCATAGTCCCCTTTGCCTTTGCCACCGTTGATACTAGCAAACTAGCTCTTATATTCTTCGGCTTAGCCTCTCCTCGCCCCTCTTTAACTTTTCACCATTTTCACCCGAATTAGGGGGGCAGGGACAAGCGAAATTATCACAGGACACTGGATTCAAGACACCATCCTCTTCTCCAGCATCCTGATCACTTTCTACGCATCGAAGAACAACCTCTCGGGGCCTCTCCGCTACGGAATCTACAAGTACAGGCTCTGGGCACAATCTCTTCTCCAGCAGGCCCCCACTGACTGGAGTATTCTCGCTATCCTTTGATTCTCGTGCGGCTCTTGCTGCCCTGGGCACTGTTATAGGTGTTGTGCGTGCCCGTAGGATGTGTCGCGTGGCAGTACACGCTGCAGCACTTCTGCGAGGAGGTGAGAGATGTCATGGAGAAGGTGAATAGCATTTGTGCCCGAGCCAACATCGCCACAGGATCCGCGCGCGAAAATGTCGTAGCAACAAGTAGCTACGAGCGTGACGCACTCAACAACGCTGCCATTGTTCTCCGGGACGCTCGACAAGTAGAGGGCATCAAAGCCTCTGGTTTCTTTGAGGAAGCCATAATTGCCTGGACCGCCATAGAGACTGCGCCACAGCAAAAGAAGCAGTGTCGACTTTCCGCACAGCACAATCCCAGGACCGCACAGCGAGGGGTGGTGAGCGCGCCAATGCCGTGTGGGTGGTAGATGCAGTGGCCAGGCTTATAGCGAAGAGTTCGGTGCTGCCTGCACATGCTACGGCTCGGGCGGCCATAGCGGTTGCGCTGGCGGAACAGGGAAGGATGTCCGAGACGAGGAAGTTGGTGGGGGCGGTGGGGACGGAGGCTGAGGAAGTATAGAAAGAGGCGGAAAGGATTGAGGGGGGGAGGGTGGAGGTAGGGAAAAGCTTTGGGACAATGATTTTAGGGAGATGAATATGTAAAAGTAAGCGTGGCTAGTAATACCAACGGGGGAGCCCCTAGTAAAAACAAACACTGTCAAATGAATATTTTACTACGTTTCCATAAATTTCATCCATTTCAATTCAAAAATTTACCTTTAATGCTGTTCGGCATTGCTTGTAAGCAGAACACGGATTTCCTAAGTGCATTAAACAAACTCAACAATGTTAATCGGCTATATATGCTCAAAAGTTCGGTTTTTATACTTCAACTTGCTTTTGATTTATATTAGCAAAGCTTAATACGGTTTTGACCTGGCCAATTCAGGAACTCCTTCGCGATGAAGCTGGCAGCTGCTTCGTTACTCTGCAAGCGATTTACATGCTAAGGAAAGATCTCGGTGAGCATTCCTCTCTTGTAGAGATGGTCTACACACTCTCATTTTCAATGTGCGCTGGTTTGTAATAAGAAGGACCAATATTGTTACAGACTGCGCAAAGCGCTATTAAATCTTCTACTATGCTTTCTGCGGACCGGAACACAAGACACCGGCAGTAAGCAAATTAGAACAAGAAGGTAAATGGAGCCTACTGGCTGTCCATTGTGATATATCGAAGCAGCTTTACCCAGGATCATGGCATATTTGGAACGATAAAGTCTGATCACCGAGGGGCTATATGAGGATTCCAGAGACTGCCATAAGTTTGATACAGGTATATTTTCACGTTTTATCCGTAAAAACATAAGCACCATCTGTGTCTCAATGTTTATATATAGTATTTCACTGGCGAGTTGGCGAGATTTTGCAAAAGTATTGAGTTCCCTGCAGAAGTGGCAACTTATACAAAGAACCCTGAACACCTGGGATGGGTCGAACATTAGTCTGGGTTAGCTTGAGTGCCCACCTTTTAATAACTGGATACCTATCCCCTATGTGCAAATGGACTTGGGCTAAAGAGAAATTATATAGCAGTCAGGATGCTACACGTCGTTACTGCATAGTTGCTCAAGACTCGCCCTTTATATTTTTCCAGACATCATCAACCCTAGCACAAGCCTTGCTACTAAGCGGCCCTTTCTCAATCCCATTCAGTGTCTCCTCCAGTTGTTCCGGGCTGCTAGCGCCAATAATCAGCGCATCGCCGTTATCTCGATTCAGCGCCGAATGATATGCGACCCATCGATAAGCTAGCTCAGCTCCACTCACCCCTTCACTATCCGCAACGGCATTCCACTTGGACAGTGCTTCTAAGAACTTAGGTTTGCTAATATACGGGCGACAGGTAGCAGAGACAACCGCGATATTGCGTGCCATCTCTTCAGCTTGTGCTACAGTCTTACCGAGAAACCCCCCAGCCGATGGACCATATGCGTAAAAAGACATACCTAATTTACGCAGGGTCGGGAGGAGGACCGTATCTTTGTACCGATTCAAGGGATTATAACTGCCTTGGTAGACCATAGGGAGAGGGTAGCCCTTTTCAACGCAGTAGTTGTGTATAGCCTCAACTTCGGAGGCCGGGAAGCCGGATAGCCCGAAGCGGCGGAATACACCACACATATACACTTCATTCACTGCGAAAAGGGTTTCAGCAATAGGTGTATTAGGGTCTGGCCTATGGAGGTAGAAAATGTCAACCTCAAAGTGGGAGTTAGCATAGATTATTCGGCTGATTACAATCCGTATTTTCAAGACAAAATCCTAGCTTCTTAAAAGGATCGAAAGCATTATACCTGATTGACTCTAAGCTTTTGGATGCTGTCTTTAGCAGAGTTTATAATCTGATCTTTCGTGGCCCATGCCGTAGTAGGTTGATCCCACAGTGGGCTCCATTTTGTGTCGATAACGAATCTATCTCCTGCCTTTACTTGTCCAATCATGGATTGGGAATTATTATAGCTTTGCGCCGTGTCAATAGTAGTAACGCTGTGCGCAGCTAAGATTGTAAAGAATTTCTCGAGGCCGTTTTCTGGCGTGAACAGCTGTCTATTGCCGATTCGAGTTCCACCGAATACTGTAGCTATTGGCTGACGTGACATGTTTGGAGTCTTAAATTGCGACCTTATCTATGTATTAGGTTTGTTATATAGTAAGTAAAAGCAAACTCGGACTCAGAGCCTCTTTTTCCACGAGCTCTTCTACCACGTGATATGCGGGGAAGGAATCACGATGTCAAAAAGTGCAGCGCCACACCCAATATTACCAAGAGTGACTTATATTCTGACACACGACAGGATAAATTAAGCAGGTAAAGAGACGGCACCGATGCACTCGCTCCACGGTGTTGTTACAATAGTGTGGGAGTTCATAGGCAGAGTGATACAATTCAAAAACAGATCAAGACTATTGTTCGGTATGGGAACTAGCCTCTTGCCCCTTTAATAAAATACAACGCCGGGGCCTATATATAAGCCGTCGGACGGAACTCCCTCGAAGGGTCTAAAATTATTAGCACGGATGAGAGAGAAATGAAAGACCAATAGAACAATATATTTCTTAGGTCGCTACTATCTTATAGCCGGTATATCTTTCCCTATAGACTAGCGTGGAAAACGCACGATAACACTGTTTGATAACCAGGCAAAATGAGTGTCCAAAAGTCACTTCCGTTCACTGTTCCCATCCCTCTCTCGTTGGTCTATCTATCTCTTCTGAGCATGGACCAGGGAGTTTTTGTGTCTCCATACCATATTTACTCCTCGTTCTCGTCAACTACTACGTTCCTCGGAGTCGGCGGGGCTGGACTTCCATATTTGCCAAAAGGAAAGGTTAAGGTTGATTGCTTTGCCATTCACGGCTAGAGAAATTTGCTGAGCATCAGTTGCCACCGCCTATCCCTACCTTGTAATTCCTGATCGGGTTCCAGTTGGGCCAGTCTAGAAAAATCTTGGCCCAGTCTAGAAACTTTCTTGGCAAAATGCCAAGAAGCGCTCTAGCCTGGCTCAACTTTTTGTGCAACCATTTGTAGACTGGGTGAACTTAAGCGAGCAACCAAATCTAGTTAGGATTATGCTTTTACAAAGTTGTAAAAATTATATTATACGCGTTTGCTATAAAAAACGCGTAGCGTGTTATTTTGGCATAGCTTATTCTATGCTTGGCATATGCCGGGGTGAAATTTCTAGACTGGCTGAGCTCTTGAAGCTACAATTTCTAGACTGGGCCAAGTTTTTTTGCCAAGGAATTTTCTAGCCTGGGCCAAGATTTTTCTAGACTGGCTCAACTGTAACCCCCATGAGAAACACAAAGATAGACCAAACCAAAGTCTGCTTCCCAGATCTTACGCTGGACACGACACGGTGCCTGTTGTTCACACGAACGTCCTAAAGTTCAAGGTCTCGCAGCAATCGGAGCCAGGGGAATTCAGATTTTTGCAGGTGTTGGACAGCCACAATATCGCTGATCAGTTAAAGCAATGATGTCGTATGTACAGTAGAGGGAGCGGAATCCAACCATGTTAGTTGGCGAGATATTACCTCAGATGCTTCACTATCCCAGGGAGCCTCTAAATAGCCAAGGAAAGGGGGTCGGAATATGGAATTATACTGGTGAATAGCTCACTGCTACAAATTAAATTGATACACAGATTTCCAGAAAGCTGTAAAATACAATGAAAACGAAGTAAGTCACGCCGATATTAGCCTTCCCGCTGTTATAGCTCTTTTTGGTTCCCCCAATACCCTTATACCAAGGTTTAATTTTTCTTTCGCTGGTTCCGCTTTAGCCTCCGGGTATGAGCTGCTGCTGCTTTAACCTGAACTGAGGGTGAGCATGCCTGAGCACCTGAGCACCAGCACGCCAAGTGACTGACTCTATGACACTCATTCATATTTGCCTTCTTCAATCACTGTCAATGACACTGCACTCCACAGCACAGAACAGCACAGACCGATGTCTTGTTTGCTCTCCTAAACCTTTACGCCGAGACACAACACTAATCCCTCTGCACTTGTAACTACCTGCTTTAACGGATCCGCTCCTCTTTGCTATCTGAATACACATCCGCCTTCTCTGCACATGCTAAGATAGCACCCTCTATGCAGAGATCTGCATCCCTGCAAATGCGTTCCGACAACACCACCGCAGAACCCCCTCCGACCCCAAGCTCTGGATCCAGCGGCGGAGCAAATTCGTATACGCCCTTCCTAGGCCCCAATAGCGCCAAGAGCTTTTATAGCAGCAAAGAGTCACAAGAGTCACAAGAGGCTGCGCCTAGTACCGCGAAACCCGACGACCAGCCCGAAGACGGAAACCACATGGAAATCGAGGCTACAGATGGCTTCCAGAGTGGGAATCTAGACACAACTTCCACCGAAACCTCATCGTTTCACATCCCTACATTTGACAGATTGAATAACTCCCAAGTGTTGGTGCAAGATGGCCTAGAATGGGAACAGGAGACATTTGACTTGAAACCGGCTTGGAGCTTCGAACCTTCTGCAAATGCGGTGGCGGAGGTTGGGACAAAGGCGTTGCGCTACCGAAATCTGATTTCAACCCGGAGTCTCTTAAACAAACCTTTCTTAGAATTCCAAGGAGCCTTCAATAAACTTTACTCGACTACCTCGAACAATGCGTCGTACCTGATGCGGGTCTCTTTACCAGTGGATCCGACCTTCAAGACATGGTCAGAAGTCTCTACAATTGCTTTACTACGAACCAAGACGACGATCCCCGTCCCCAACGTCATAGCACATTCTTCTTCGAGGGAAAACGAGATTGGATTTGAATGGATGCTGATAGAGAGAGTGATAGACGTGTATCCATTGAAGGGGGTGTGGCGAAGTCTGCCGTGGGTTGCAAAGACAAAACTGATTGAAGACGTGGCTAGTGTTCTGGGTCAACTCTTCGATGTGAGAGCTGACGCTATTGGAAGCATTTACCAGTTGAACACAGCTTCTTGCAAAGACAAGGCGGCACCCCCGTTCGTTGTTAGTAGAATCGTTTCGATGCCCTTCTTCTGGGGAGACCATATCCAGCTGGACCATATTCCTCGAGGGCCATTCACGAGCAGCAGGGACTGGCTACATGCTCGACTCCAGCTTTTGCTGCACGATTGCATCGTCTTACTAGCAAACCCTGGCAGCGGTGAAGCCGAAAAAGAAGATTCTCTTAGGACTAAAGCTATGGTCCACCGCTTACTCAAGCTACTCCCCACCATATTTCCTGCCGAACGAGAAAGTTTTGCTCTTCATCACGACGACTTATCCCACCAGAACATATTACTTGATCATACCGGTGCTCTTAAGGTTATAGTCGATTGGGAATGCACGAGCACAATGCCACTTTTCATGTGCTGCCAATTGCCAGGCTTCCTTCGAAGTCGCGAGCGCCAGGATAAACCAGAAATGGAAGAGTACTCGGATCCAGAGAACGAAGACTCACTATACCAAGAACATCTCAAAGACCACGAGCTTACTCTATTGCGGAAAAACTTCATAGAATTCATGCAGGCGAAGTATCCGGCTTGGGCAGAGGAACATCATGCCGCTGGCGTAAGAGCTGAGTTTGAGTCTGCGGTATCGAGGTGCGATGGCCCGTTCTCGTTGGGAGAGGTTGAAGGTTGGCTAGATCGCGTTGAGGGAAGGCGCCTACAGAGCAGTACAAAGGATTAGAAGGAGCTCAAGGAGCGTTCCTAGAAGTTGAGTCACGTGATGACAATACCGAGTATGTATACCAGCTTCCTTGCTTTACAATTCAAGGCGCCTTGTCGTTTTTCACTCCATGTACTGCTTCGTTCTCGCGCCTTTCTCTCTATACTCAACAGTTTCTGATCTTAATTACTAGTATGGTACGGTATACCTAATTCCCTCCCCAAGTTCTGTGATATTCGTATCCCATCCAGATCTCAATCTAGAATGCAAAGTTGAGCTAGAACGTGCATTTCAAATATGGGTCTCTCCGGGTCATTTCTGGTTAATACAGTCAATTGCAGCTTGTAAAATCGGGAAAATTGGTCACGTTCATGTACTTTAAAATCCACTTCTGTAGGTGAGAGCTTGATAGGCTAGCATAGCCAAGGGCATTTTGAGAAACCTCATTACTAATGCATTTATAGATCGAGACAGGAATACCTACTTAGCGCGAGCGCCCCCTTCATATTACAAGCATTAAGGAAGACCAACGGGCTCACCTTCCGCTTTGAATTAAGTGCAAATGGAGCCAAGCTACTATTATCTTTAGCCATCCCATTAGGATGCGCAATGAAGATCAGCTCCGAAAGCCCGCTATTGGCCGCGTGCATCCAGACTTTCAGTTGCCAGCTCTGAGTGTCGATCTTGATGTTCAGGGTGCTCATGAAGCTCAGGCGAGCTGGCTGAGCTGATGGTGATTAGCGCCTGAGCAAGAGCGGCAAGCTTACTAATCGCATGCGAAGTATAAGAGAGAAAGAATTGATTTATAATTCCTCCAAATCCTCTTGTGCTCTCATTTTGAAGGCCATTCCCTCGTCGGTCTCTGCTTTTGAATACCTAAGTTCTCCCGCGAACCCATCCAACAACTCTGTCACCGCAGCCACAAATAATCAAACTTGTTAGAGCAGTTATTTCTGAATCAATTCCCAAAGGCCAGTCAACAAAAGTTCTGTCCTTTTCCTTGTAATTGTTATTGTGTGGATATCAAGCTCCATAGACACTGCACTGACATTGAGACCCTTCCAGCTCCCTACTGTCATCATTGCATCGCACAGTTTTCCCCAACCATTGTAAGCCAAAAGGAAAGAAAGAAAACCTTTTTTACATGCCGCATAAACCTGACCCCAGGTCCTTGCCCCCTATAAGCACCCACCTACGGCTCATTTCCTGAACAGCTGACAGGCTTTTGAAATGCATGGATAATCGAATCGTATATGGTGCTACGATCTTGTAGGCCAGTGGAAAGCTCGCCCCAATTTGGAAAGAGACCATTCTTCAACTCCTCGACTAGACTTAAGCGAATGCAAATCTCTATAAACACGTAAAATGATGGCTCGGTGTCATATTGGTAAGTGTCACCCTTGCCTTGGAGCATTCTAATCGCCATAAATTGGTACGGAGTCTTCATCTGCGGAGGACCAATAGACCCCGGACTCAAAGGCTTCGAGATGTTGGTCGAGTCTACCAGGAGCTCGACTAGTACTCGAATTTACAGAACTGGGCATCTAGTAATGCCATGCGGTTGCTTGCACTTGCAAATGAGCTTCTTCTCCCTAGCCATCCTTATAGGTCTGAACAACTAGGGATATTTGGCCTTCTTTGTGAATCATTTCGAAATTCGTTGGTTGAGGCATTTTGAGTTAAAATATTGGAATTTCGTAGGGGGTGCGCAGCTCGCATATATGTACAGCTCGCTCATAAAGTACGCTACAATAATTGTACGGGACGTGTAGTACCGTCTCGCACTAACTAGGATTATTGATCACTTTGATTGAAAGTACCGATTTGCATGGCGACCCGGCATGAATTTGCGCGCTACAGCACCACAAGGCTGGTAATAATTTCCCAGCGGAGTAATAAAGCTTTAAAGCTTGGAGCAGATCCTTTTAAAAGTATTAGAAGCAATAAAAGCTTGTCACGTCCCGACCCTGGTGGAGCACGTGCCCTGCTGCCGAGCCACTAAGGCTCCCTCGTGTATGTATAGCTTGCTCTCCTCGAGCTCCTTCCTTAGCTATAGATTCTCGTATGATACCACCGTTGTCCTCTGTATCTGTAGATCCACAGCACGTGTCGTGACAAAGCTGATGTTAAAAATGTGGTGAAAAAACTCTGTTGCGCGATAAAAAAGGACATTTTGCAAATTAAGTGTAAAAGCAACATTGCGAACGTAATTTATTACGTTGAAAGGTTCCAAAGTGTTAGAAAAGTATGGCTTTTAAGCGAAGGTCCGTGCGCTATATCACGTGTAACTGACACGTGACTGTCTGACCACGCCTCTTCTGTAACAATTGCTGTTTATAAACATTTAACTTGGCTAGTATTAAGCCCTTAAACGGCAGTAAATTACCGAAAGCAGACACTAAGTATTCGACTACGCATATAGGCGAGTGTTTTTTATAATAGGGAAATAATTCAACTTCAGTCAGGTTTATATTGTCAGTCAAGATGTCAAGGACCGTTTCCAATCAAACCCAGGCTCTTTGTCCCATCAAATTTGTCCAGTACTTCAGCGAACTGCAGACATGTTTTTATCGGATCAGCTAAATGACACCTGCCAGAAAATTTATTAAATTAGCGCGGGATTCACCGCCAACTTTCTGTATACAGAGCAGCCACATCGCTTAATATTCCTGGAAGCAGAAAAGCGCCGGACACCCAAAACATTCAGTATATCAGAAACAACTGTTTACTATAAATAAGCCCTGAAATCCGCTAGAAATTGTCTCCGCAGAATTTCAAGGACGACCACCTAAGAAAATAAGAACCCCTCACTGTCAGATGCTTAATAGACATCAAAAAAGCTAACCGAAAAAATCATCAATGGCTCACCCGCTTACTTTTCTAGACTCTCCAATAAACAAGAGTGTGTGTCCACCCTGTAATGCTCTCTATGAGCCTAACCCCGACATAGCAGGACAAGCGGTATGACTTCACGACTTGAATCTGGAATTTTCGATCCTCTAAACTACACATAGGTCTTTATATCGTTTCTTGTTCACACCAGCGTATTCATTTTCTTGGCCATGATTGTAACTCCAATCATAAGCATGTATCTGCCGCCTGTAGGATCCGGCGACCTCCAGCTAGGCGTTGCGGGCGCTCCCGCTGAGGAGGTCGAACTATTAGAGCTCCAGGCGGCATCGGGGTCCTCACGCCGAGAACCAGGAGAAGAGCCTCCGCCCCCTCGGTACATATACAGATGTCATTGCCAACAAGTCATTCGGGATACATACACTTCGCAATATGTTGCCGGGCTGGCTTTTATTGTCACTGCGTTCTCCAAATGGGAAGAGATATCACCGTATCATTTTCGAGTCATTTACAGTATTGTTTCAATGCACTCAACTCTCGGTCTGGTTGCCAATTATGATAGGTCCTCGTTCCTCAGTGTTATGGCCCTGTACCTATATAGTCCGGCCGCTAGGGGGAGGCTTCGCAGGAAGGACCTGAAGTTCAAGATGGTCGACTTTGCCTTTTTGCTTAGTCTTATATTGTTTGCAGTCTTCGGGGTGTTGGTATTGACACGTGTGGATATTTGCTTTAAAAATTGTTACGCAGATAACGCTGTGGTACTTGTGTGCTCAGCACTCGCGTTCTTTTTTCTACTGATTATTGCAATGTATGGTAATGGATACCACGGCCCATTCGCTTGGATGATCTTCACTCTCAGTACTGTGGGATACGTTGGCTTCCAAAACTGGCAATACCGCAAACTTACGCAAATTTTTCGGCCAACAGGACTATCGGCCGGAGCATCTAATGAGACGTTCTTCTCATTTGGGCAAATCCTTGTCTTCTTCATGATATTCCCTCTTATAGTTGATTATTTTGGCGCACTGCTTGGTGAGGGAAAGGCACAAATCTAAACGTTTTGTTAAACACAATGCTAACGTATTGTGTACTAGTGGACCTAGAACGAATACGAAAGAATGCAGTGGAAGGAGTAGCCCCTACAAAGACACTTATCAATCTATTTCGCATTCTCCTGCCCTGGTTTATAAACCGGATCATACGGGACTTGTTCAACACAGTAAATCAAGTAGTCAACCCTCTTTCACGCAGGGTAGCAGGTCCTATTTCTCATGTAGCATCAAAAATACGTTCGTGAATTACCCATTTCATCAAATTTCGCCTAACATCATTTCTAGGAGCAATCTTTCTAGCCAAGAAAAAAGTTGGACCAACAAGATCCAACACTGATAAAGTAGAAAGGGGGTCCGCAAACTCTAGCCAAGACTTAAGGGCTGAGCTAGTGCCTGTCACGACCGTTGTCAATACTGATGTGCCACTGAGCGAATCGACTGATCCACAGAGAACTTCAGTTGTCACAAGAAGACCAACGTATCCTTTACCTCAAGGCGATGAGATCCAGCCAGTTCAAGAAAGCAGAGTAGATCAAGTTAGCTGATGGAATTGAACATAAGCATTGCGAGGTCGCAGGCCACAGGGATTCATATGTATATGCGCCTTGTCACTCGTGAATATTGAATCGTTTATTTTTGCCACATCTCAGTCCATTGTACTCGATGCGGAGGGGCAAGAGCAGGTGGCGCAACGACGCAACGATTTGAGCAGAAAGGTAAGACTATCACAAAAATCCAGGAATAAAGGTACGCAAGAATTTCAAAAACCTCCTAAAAATAGCAAAAGTATGCACTGAGATTCTTAAGAAGATACAGCCTACCTTGTCCAGTTTACACCACTGCCACTATGGCGCAATATCCTGTTACTGGAAGGAATGCACGAGCCAAAGGAATTCTGGCCGGAGAAGAATATTAGTGATTGCAGGCAAGCAGAGCCGTCTGATCTCGGATGCGGCTCCTCCACGGTTCTGACATGAGCGGAAGGATGAAGTCTGATGATCAAGAATTGCATAGAGATCGCCGACGTAGCACGATTTGAGAGGCGGATTCATATAGCGGGCACGGCAAACCGGATACGACACGTTCGCGCCTCGTGGCTTCATGTATGAAGAAGATCATCTGAGCTGACCTCTACAAGATAGTTGCGCGTAGTAGTGGATAGGGGCATGTAGGGCATGAGTGAGCAGTAGGGTTAGCCTATCGCGCCACCATTTCTCGATCGTCGGCGAGGAAAGTTGCAGCGGGAGATGTTGGCAACTACATAGCTCACTGCCCTCAAGAGGCCTCATTCGCCCCACTCTGTCATTTTCTTGTGATCCGAGGCTTTTTGGTGATGGAGTGGCAGTTGTGAGTAGCAAACAGGACGTAGGCTGAGGCCGGGGAACTCTGCTGAGCCAGGATCCCCTACTAAGGATCAAGCTTTTTAGTCCCGGTTATGACATATCCTGGAGAATCTCCGAGCACTACTCCGTGGGGTCCGCCATGCTCTGTAATAGGTTTCCTTTGGCCAATAAATTTTGCCCATTGCTTTGTCTTCCTATGTTGAAATTATGGACCCTTCTTGTGATCTTCTCAAAGAGCTTCAGATTGTTATTAACCATAAAAAGCAGCTTTTGATCTACTTAACATCGCGCATAACAACAGCCGCAAGATTGATAATAACTACTTAGCATTGAGGCGAGACACTGAAAGTCGGAAGTAAATTGTTTATAAGTTTTAACAGTAGCACAAGCTTGATAGTAGTGCTGTGGTGAGAAAAAATCTGTTTATACTTTTAACAAAAGCTCACACAAATTAAACACAAATGCGATGGTGCAAATGTAATTTTTTTGTTAAAAGTAGTTTTAATATTTATATAAATAGCTAAAGCATGCGGCTTATACAAAACTTTATAAAAAAAATGATATACAACAAAGGTTTGAGTTGTTCAAAGTCAGAGTATTTATTGTTTTTCTTGGCACAGCGGGTTTCTCCTACACAGGGAGGGACGTTAAAAAGTCCAACATAAAGGGATGCAAACATACAATAAAAACGCAACAGCGAGAAGGCGACCAGGGATCATCCGCCATCCTAACTACTTGGCTCTGCGCTACGTCCAGGAAAGAAAGGTACCATCGGTAACTCACATCACATCCACCGCATCTGGAAAATCTCTCAGTAAGCGCAGGGTATGATGTGGATGGTTGTGTAGTGATTGTCAAAGGAAACAATTGGGTCTCATTAGATACCCTGCAATGTCTGCCGCCAAGAGAAGGTTCTGCGGATGGTATGGGCCATTATATGGCCTGTCTGTCACTTCGGACAAGTCGCTGTTTATACAAACATAGACTCTTTTCCAACTAAGAAACGTACCATGCAACTACGTAAGGGGAATAACTTTCGATACAAACTTGCGGCTAAATATACTCTAACAAACTTAGGTCCTGGTGCCGCGATTTACTAAGCCCGTTCAGTAGCTGACTCCCATGATTCTGGTGGTATATACACTTCAATTATGGAACTATGTACATACAATAGTTAAAGACAAAATCGGAGACCCGTGTGCACTCGTTAATACATGATATAAGTCGGCAATAGGAGCATGACTTATTAGTATTCCACGGTATCATAATCTCCTCATAACCGTTCACTGCAGTATACCGTGTTGTGCCTTAACGTTCCACGGTATTTCCTGTACCCAAATCTAATGCCTTATTCCTTCCACTCCATGTGGGACATGGATACCCATCTACTCCATCGCTATGCAAATCTAAATAGATAACCAGTACCTTCTTAAAGCCAAAATTCGGATCACCAATCCAAATATTTGGGGTCTTCCATGGCTGAAATGCTCCTTGACAGACATGCCATTGCAGGCTCAATTGTGACTCTTTCCGTCTTCAAACGGCTCCTTTGTCGCATTCTGGTGTAGAAGACGGGACAGTCTTTGCTGTCGCATTTGACCTCATCTAGAGGTGATATCTCCGAGCAACTCCTACAAACTTTCTCGAGATCCACGAGCTTCCGCTCTTCAATGTTCAACCTGTTGACTAGTGTCAAGAGGGAGAGAGGCTCGTCCATCGAACAGTTGAGACAGACGGAAGACTCTGTTTCGAGCTTTTCGCGGCACACCAAACAAGAGGATGACTTCATATATGATTCCAGAGTTTTCTTGCTTACGCCGCTATCCCTCGAAGGTCGTTGAATATGTATGCTTACATCAATTTTGCGGATTCGCTGGACTTTAGGCATTTCATCATACCAGTTCCGCACATTCGCTCCCACAAGATTAAATATTCTCTCTAGTGGAGGAATCAAATTTTTCGAGATGTAGTACTCAGCATCGAGTTCGCTATGGTCATTTTCCAGAAGCTCTTCTGGAGCAACACATCGATCAATCAGTCTTGCCCCCGGTGCCCCAGTTATAACAACATACGGAACACGCTCTCCATACTGGGGTTCTGCTCGAGTGTCCTCCAGCATCCGCTTAGTACTAATAAGGGCACCAGGAGGTGGGGGACCTTTATCGCTATATGTACCTAGCCTAACCTCTTTCGCAAAGCAGAAGTCTTGGATAGAGACTGAACCCCTCATGATTTTATCGCACTGATTTTGAAAATAGTTCTTGACTTGACTGAGGTCAGACGTTCTGAACAATATCTTCAGCGCCTTTTCTTCAATTTTTTGCTCCGCTGGGGTGCCGTCTCGGCGGACTGTCTCAATACCTTTCGCGTCAAAGTCTGGCTCTGTTTGGTTTCTGTGCTCATACTTGAAACCTACGTAGCGCTTCTTCGCAAGTAAAACACATGGGTGATATACCTTCTCGAATTTGAGCTTCACGGGCCGTGGGTTCATGTTCGTGACTGTCTTTGCAATTTCTTCGCCGATATCAAATGCTTGGTCCTTCGTTCGCCCCTTCAGATAAATAAAGAGGCTGTCTGTGTCGCCATAAACTACTTCAGCACCCCAGCGATTGACAGAATGAATAAGTGCAACGGCCTTTTCAAGAGTCTCCCGTGCAGTCTGCACGATGCTATCAGCGATCTCAGAGCATGGCATGCGGCCTGAGAAAGATGCGGACGTGTAACCATAAGTAACATTTGCGATCAACTTCAAGGCCAATTGCCTATTATTGAGTAAACGTTGCAGAGCTTTATCATCTTTGTCGACCTTCATACCACTCTTAACCATAACTCGAGTCTCTAAGATCTCGCTTAGCATCTTCGCAAGAAGCGATTTTCGGATCTCAGGCCTAGTGTACATCATTCCATTTGGAGCTATATTGATATGATCTTTGAGGAGTTCAAGCAGCCTTTGTTGTCGTCTAAACTCAGTGAAGCCCATCTTATTGATGCCTCGCCAATTAACCACTCTACCAAGAAATGTAGAATAGCAATAATTGTAAGCGATCATGACACTAGGATATAGGCTTTGGAAATCAAGGACCAGAAGAGGGCTGTTGTAGAAAGCACTCTGAGGCTCCATGACAAGGGGTAAACATTCCAGAGCGTTTTGACCTCCGACTTGTTTTCTGCTAGGAGATACAAGAATAAAGTTCTCTGGTTTCGCTATTCTGAACATCAACGATTCAACTTTAAATTGCGATCCCCGCGAGAAGACGGAAAAGAAGTCCACACCCAACAGACGTGCTTGCTCGCTAGTTCTTGAGATGAGTTCGTTCTTCTCAAGAATTTCTAGGTCAAGTTGAGCGCGCGTTAAGTAGTATTTGAGGACTTTGGCCAAATCTCGGGCTTTGCCATTGCAATACCACCTTGTCAAATCAGCCCAAGAAAAATGAGGAATGCGGCGATGCAGCAAATGAAACGTAACATTCTCAATCGTGTATTGCAGGAGATTGAGTTCGCTCCGCATTGCTCGCCATATATTTATCATGTGACGACCTGTGATGCGAATAGTTGATGTATTATTGAATCCCCACTTATCGTTGTCTTTACCAAAGCGTCCATGTGACTGGGTTTTCATCCGGGAGAATTCATCGCATAAGTTGTAGTCATACTTGAGGCGGGCTCGTTCAATAAGATATCCCCATGATCCACCATGGACTTCATAACCGGTCAGAATATCAGGGTCATAATTCTTGACGATCTCAACCATTCGAATCATGAGATCAAGCTCAGATGACTCTTCTTGTACTTCCAAAGTTACTTCTCGGGAGATGTTGGTAGCGATTGACCCATCCTCGGAGAGAACAACAATCCCTAGACAGGTGCCGTCTGCAGAACCGTCCGGATCAAAAACTTCTTCAGTTGTTTGCAAGCACCAGAACAAACATTGCACTTCGTCCTCCTCTGGGTTTGGTACAAGGCCACCTCTTGTATTGACGTGCAATTCCAGGCTCATTGTACTCATATATTGTGCCTCGTGTTGAATAATATTTGAAACTTGATTTTGAGTATATTTAAAGCCATGTTCGTTCTTCTGAGTAGGGCCGTCGATCTGGGACAGGCGCCTTCTTCCAGGACTTCGGAAAGGTCGACGAGGTAGTTGAGTTTTAATTTCGCTTGTAGTATACTCAGACTGTCTGTCTTGATACCACAACTCCACTTCTGAGAATGTTGGCGGGGGCTCTATAAGCTCCCAGCTTCGAAGATTGCAAGACTTTCGTCGATGCGCAGAGACTCTTTCCTCTCTAAGTCTATCTACTACTATGCCTGGCCGCTCTCCAAAGGTTGCCTTGGAGCTCCCGGTAGGGTCGAATATGGGAAGGAAAGGGACCGACAAACTTTCAAGCTTGAACTCTCGCCCTGCCCATTCCCTGGGCCGGTCAGGTACGTCAGCTTCCTTACTATAGAATGCATCCTGATATATTACGCTTGGAAGATTAAACTGATCCATTGTTGATGAGACAGTAAGATTAGATGGAGCTGGGTCTTGCAGAACCAAAATGCCACATCTATTTGCATCAAATTCTTCCTGGAGATCCTTGAGAATTAAAGATAATGAACTGGTGGACCTTGTGGCAGTAGATGAAAGTCTCGATTGTTGCTCAAAAACGACTAAATCATGAGCATCTGATATTTTCACCAACGGATCAAAAGAGACACGTTTCTTGCTTTCTAGTGGACTAGATTGTGAGGTATTCTTTTGGCTTAGTCTAAGTATTGTGTCGAGATCATACGGATCTTTTACGATGGGAAAATGAAGTGGTGTTGTTGGTCTCTCAATAACTATAGGCGGATCCTGCAGGGGATTCTTGACTCCTAGAGCAGGTATGACATGAGGCCTATTTACGGTTGGTTTCCTAGACTTCCGAGGCCAATTCTCCGACTCAAGAGGTACGACGTCTTGGGGCTCTTTGGGCATGACACCAGTAAAATCTTTCACATTGCGAGGCGGGATGAGAAGATCGGAGTGTTCGGTTTCAACCCTAGGTTCTTCAGCTTTCAGCCGTTTCTGAAGCTGCTCACCATATGTAGTGGGTGGTTCGTGCCGCTTCAAATGCCCAGGTGGGGGCTGCGCCTGCGAACTACTAGCTAGAATACGATGAATCCCATTTTCTGAAGGATGAGATGCGTCACAAGAATTAGACAAATCGTGCTTTTCGGCGTTTTTGAGAAAACCTTCGGTGGGGTCTTGACCAGGGGCAGCTGAATAATTCAGTGCGTCAGCCAGTTTTGCGACAGTTCCTTCCTCGTTCGAATGCTCTTCGCCAAAGCCGGCATCTTCTAGGTCAGGATGCTTTAACTCAGCAGTGTCCCCTTGTTTTCGCTGTGCCAACTCCATTTTCTTCTGGAGTTCTTCGTCAGAATCGTAAAAATAATCATTATCTTCATTATCGTTAGGACGAAATCCTTGGATTTGTTTCTCGTCAACATCTCTATCTCCAATCTCTTCTGCATGATTATCATCTGTATTGGGGGTCAACCCGAGCACAGGACGCAAATTTTCAGGGAAGAGATCCTCAACAGACTCGAAGCTAGTCTTGACTACTGAATCGAAAGGTATTGGTTGAACAAATGTTTTGAATGATACTTGACTCTCATCGCTCGTGCTCTTTTCATCTGCAATGAGAGCCATGACCTTCTCTCGATACTCTTCTTCATGAATCCAGCCTCCAAGCTGTGTGTTCCGTGGATCGGCTGACATGGATATCATGACCTCCGCTGGAAAGGGACTGCTTTCTGGATTCGGGTTGGACATCGTAGACTTACGCCGACGAGTTTCGTCGCGCCATAAGCCAGCCATGCTGTGAACCAACTTTTCATTTGGAGGAAGCGGATTCAGGCGCTCAATAAAGTTGTGGTGAAGGGGCCGCGGTTTGATATCATGCCTGTTCAAAATATCTTGCACGCAAAGGTCGATTTCAATCGAGCAATGACTCACGCGTGGGAGAGATGCATCATCAGTCGTGAATTCCGAAGGAATAGAACGGTCATGCCAGAGATGGGAAAGGTTTGTCAGCTCGTCGTACGCTGGAACTGGTAGTCGAAAGGACACTCTACTACAATCAATATAACCACATCCATAGAGATTGAAGTCTGTCATCCACTGTAAGAGATATTGAAGATGTGCTTCCAATGGCTGAAACACTTTCTTCATGACAACGCCTTGACGTAAGACATCTCCAAGTCGAGTCATAACCATAGGATTTAGCATGTATATTTTCAGGTAATACTTGTAGCCGACGTGGAAACCATAAAACGGTATCCCTTTAACTAGGGTAATTCGTGCAACGAATTTGGCTTTCTCATCATAAACATTGCGCCTATAGCTAACTGCAAGCGCGTAGTCGATAGAAAGGTGCAAACGATGGATATACGTCCCAACTATTATACCATTAGCGCAATGGCCAGGACTGATGTCCAGTGAACAGACCATCGTCCGGATTCAAGCTTTCTGTGTATTCAATGTACAGATAAGGAAAGGCACCATGAATATGTGCGCAAACCTTTTGCCCAGTCTCTGTAGCACCAAACACCCGTATTATTGGAACTTTTGGTTCTTTGTCAAGCTGCGAGAGCTGGACATTGCTACGAAGCAGAGGATCGAATTTGGTTGGTGTTGCTTGATAATGATCCACGCAATTGAGACGCACGCGGAAGAGGTCCATATCGACAAGAAAATTTAGCCTGCTAGGCAGGAGTAAACATATGATAACACAAACATCATTAGTAAACAGCAATTATATTGCGCCTATTTGGTGGTGACTTTGGCGATTAATTGTGTATGATTTGCGAGCAACGCGTTCCAGGACACGAAATCAGGTGGTTACTGCAAGGTTAATCAATGGATGCCTAAATATCAAGGCCCCTAAACAGACATTCGCCAGACCATTGACACCAAGAAGAAGGCTCTCTGTGCTTCTACAAATTCCAGTTTGGTAAAGACATTGTACCTTGTCTGACCATACTTTCCAACATGCCTCCGGCTGGAACACAACCTCGAAAGCCCGACCCTCCTTCAGTGGCGAATAAGGAGGCGAATGAATATATTCCATCCTTCATTTCCAAGAAACCCTTCTATATCGGCGAAGATGACGACCAGAATGATTACTTAGAGCATCAGCGTCTACAGAAAGCACAAGCAGACCAGTCAAAATGGTACGACAGGGGGAAGAAAGCTGGCCCAGCCGCAACAAAGTTTCGCAAAGGCGCATGCGAAAACTGCGGTGCCATGACCCATAAGACCAAAGAATGTCTGAGCCGACCAAGAGCCAAAGGCGCGAAGTGGACAGGCAAAGATATACAAGCGGACGAAGTGATTCAGGATGTCAAACTAGGCTGGGATGCGAAAAGAGACAGGTGGAATGGATACGATGCGAGAGATTACATGGCTGTGATCGAGGACCGCAACCAGTTTGAAGACCTGAAGAAGGCCCAAGCAGCAAAAATAAATGATGGCGAAGACGAGGCTGAAGGCGGAGAAGATGGTGAGAAGTACGCCGAGGAGTCTGATATGGGCAGAAAACAAAGCACTGCCACGAGACAGTTACGAATTCGGGAGGATACGGCTAAATACTTGCTAAACTTAGATCTGGACTCTGCAAAGTACGACCCCAAGACGAGAGCTATGGTTGACAGTGGGGCTACGGCAGATAAAGCTGCTGCTCTTGTGGCAGAAGAAGGGTTCATGCGGGCCTCCGGAGATGCTGGCGAGTTTGAAAAGGCTCAGAAGTATGCATGGGAATCGCAAGAGAAGAGTGGGGATACGAATCTCCATCTGCAGGCAAATCCAACGTCTGGAGAGTATTATCGGCGAAAGGAGAAGGAGGAGGCCGAAGCCAAGCGGACGGCGCACAAGAAGATGTTACTGGAAAAATATGGTGGCGGAGAAGTTAGCTCTGCAGCTACTAGGCTTCGAAACGCTGCTGTTGTCGATTCCGAGCTATATGTAGAGTACGATGAGTCAGGTGCGGTGAAGGGTGCTCCTAAAGTTGTTGCGAAGTCTAAGTACGCAGAAGATGTACTGATTAAGAATCATACATCTGTCTGGGGTAGCTGGTGGTCTAATTTTCAGTGGGGTTATGCCTGCTGTCACTCGATGATCAAAAACAGCTATTGTACAGGTGAAGAAGGCAAGAGAGCCTTCGAAATGGCAGATCGTCTTCGACTTGGTGGAGTCTATGAAGAGGAACAGCCTGTGGAGACACCTCAGTCTGAGCAACCAAAAGATACTGTGAGCTCAGCCGTCAAGAAACGCACCATTGAGGAAATGAAAGGAGGTGTTTCGGAAGAGGATATGGATAGTTACCGACGGAAACGCGCTATTGTCAATGATCCGATGGCCAATTTCTTGGGCAAGGATGAGCTTTTATAGCCCCGGTATAGGTTCTAATCACAAATTCGGAAGCAAACAAGGCTTATAGCCTTTAATGAGACTACAGCATCAACTTTTGTATTATTATTATTATTTTTTGGGGCGTGGCGGCGTTCAGTGGGTGCATAGCAACGGCGTTGTTGAATATGGGCATCGATCATATACCCAAGGGTCCTGAAAAAGATGCATGTTAACATAATAATATTGATGAATATTGTTTGCTTTCACTGTGGATTAATCTTAAGGTTTCATCAATAGTACGCATACTTCAGACTCTACTCTGCATATATCCAATAAGAAGCACAACTTCAGATAAATGCTTTAGCATCTTGAGGCTAGTATAATAATGACATAGTAACCCTGGGGTGAAACTGCGACGTATGGAAGACACAAAAGCACGGGTGGATTTTGGCTAAAGGAGTCCGATTGAGAACCCTGTTTGAATTCTACCGTTGAACTGCAATGTAAATAAGATTTTGAACACATTATACTTGACCAAGACTCAAAGACTACTTATGTCAAGGATGGTTCGCACCCATATTGACTTTGATGTGATTTTGATGATTCTCTATAACGCCGTGGACATCCTTATAGTCACCATCCAGCACCAGAGAATTGCCATTTGCACGCCATAGCCACCCCAAATCCACCACTCTTGGTCGTTGTATTTATTCCTCATCCTCTTCCTCATCATCATCTTTCTTCTCAGCGGCCTTGGCCTTCTTTCTGCGAACACGACCAGGACGTCCACCACCAAATGGCGAGCTCAAGGCAAAGTCAATGTGCTTTTGGGAATCAAGACGAACAACGAACGAAGGAACATTGACGATTTGCTTTCCGACACGGATGTGTCTTTGGCGGATGAGAACACGGGCGTGGTGGATGGACTTGGCAAGACCAAGCTTGTAGACGCAGGTCTGCAGGCGACGCTCTAAGAAATCCTCGATCTTCAAAGCCAACACGTAATCAAGCTTCATACGGGACTCGTCGAGGACACCAACACGGACAAGACGGCGAATGAGCGCATTACCTTCGAAGAGGCGCTTGGGGTCTTTCTCCTCAAGGGTGAGCAATTGACTGTCCCATGTTAGATTAATCCAATTTACTCTTCCATGTTTGTGTGTCCGATCAATCCAATTGTCGTGAATTGTGATTTGCCAGCACTGGGGCTCAGTTGCGGGGGGGCAGTGCTTACCGGGCAGCACGACGGATCTTCGAGAGGGTGAGCTGGACACGCCAGACCTCACGCTTGTTGCGCAAGCCATATTCTCCAACAAGCTTCAGTTCGGAGTCCCTAGGATATATCAGTGACATGTACAGAGCAAGCTCTTGAACAGTGGTCCACCTACAGACGAGCGCTCTCGAATGCTGGCAGATGTTAGTAAAATCATTGAATATCGAGGTCAAGATAGACTTACGACGACGGGGGACTTTGTAAGTCTTTGAGTACGATCGACTGTTCCCTCAGTTAGCAGAATTCAACGTCTGAAGAGCGGTTCGAAAGAGGCGGTCCTAAAGCGTTGACGAATGCTGGTGGTCCACGCTTTCTGGAGAGCATCGTGAAACTCGTCACGATGAATTAAAGTAAAATTATATAGAACACTTACGGCGCCATGATCGCGATTCGATGTTGTCGATGTTGTCGTGAGGTTCTGCTGAGTTTCAAGAATCGAAGTCCAAAATTTACTGTTGACTTTGTGGCCTTGGCATTCTACGCTAAGACTTTTCGCTTAAAATTTTAGCGCGCACTACCTCCAGACAAACAGAGAACCTCAATGCGATCAATATTCGGGCGTCGACAACAAATTACCGACAAAAAATACGAGAAGTTCTGAGGGCCAGCTCAGTTCTTCCTGCATCGACCAGATAGTCCAGAAGATACAACATTCCTCAAACCGGTCAATAAATCGCCGTCAAGATGGGACACCCCGCTGGTCTTCGTGCTGGTACGAGATATGCCTTCTCGAGGTAATGATGGATCAATTCGCGTTCTGGACATCGTCTAATGATTCGCAGAGACTTCAAGAAGAAGGGTATGATCAAGCTGTCTACCTATCTACGCCAATACAAGTGAGTGAAGTCGCAGGCCCACAAGCGAAGAATAAACTGACACGTCCGCAGAGTAGGAGATATCGTTGATATTAAGGCAAACGGTGCTGTTCAGAAGGGGTCAGTAAATACAATCTATGCACAATAATGGGGACCACAGCCAATTGTTGGAGCGATGAGGAAGACTGTTGGTGAGAGAAGGAAATAATGCTGATGATTTGCAACAGTATGCCCCACAAGGTTTACCACGGAAAGACTGGAGTTGTCTACAACGTTACCAAGACTGCTGTTGGTGTCATCATCTACAAGAAGGTGAAGCACCGCTACATCGAGAAGCGTGTCAATCTCCGCGTCGAGCATATTTCTCTGTCCCGGTCAAGAGAGGAGTTCGTCCGCCGAGTCAAGGCAAATGCCGAGCTCAAGAAGAAGTCGAAGGCTGAGGGTACCCACGTTCACTTGAAGAGACAGCCGTTGCAGCCTCGGGAGGCGAGAACCATTTCGATGAAGGAGAACGTACCAGAGACTGTTGTACCAATTGCATACGAGACCACTATCTAGGCACGGCATGGGTGTTTGTTGGGTTTCTTTTTGCGGTTGGTAGGGTCTGAGGATAGCATTTGCATGATTTGATCAGACGCACAATACCTCTTGAGGAATAAAAGAGCAATTCTTCATCAACTTCCTGAAATCGAGCAAGACGTGAACACTACGTGTGAAATGTTGAAGTCAAACAGGTTTTCAGAAGTATTTTCCTGGACGCTCTGGAACACGGGTCAAGAGCACTCATCGGATCATTGACAAATCAGCTCCCGTCCCAGTCGCGAATAAATAGAGGCAGCAGTAACTGAATTCTTGCCGGAGTCCTTTCCTGTTCTCCTTACCTTCCCTCCATTATCTCACCTTTGCTTGTTCATATCACAGATTCTTGAAGTATCAGCGAACTGATTTCATCTATATCTGGCGTGAATAAACAGATTGGGGAGGGTTTGGTTTGGCGCAAAGATATATAAGAATCCCAAACAGCAAAACTTCTGCAGCCTTTTTGCGCCAAAGTCTAACGCTTGTTCCAAATGAGGCACCCAAAGGCATTCAAAGCCTAACTGTGCTATAGTATCATGGGCAGTGGTTAGATTGCTCGGCAAATAAAATGGCATCGAGCACCAGAAGGTTCTGCAAACCATAACGTCTCCAATCCATCCAATGGTATGTAATAGATCATACACCATCTCACATTTGATACGAACGCTTCTAGATACCACCTGATTGCAGGGATAAGATGGCTCTGCTATTACTTGTCAATTGCAAGTCACGTAATAGGTGTGATATAAGAAAGAAAGGGTGCAATAAGGCCAATTGAAGCTCGAATTGAAGAATCTAAAACCAATATCTCGTTATGCGATTTGTTCATTTCAAGCAGAACAGCCACCTCTATGGCTAGCCGTCGAGCAGCCTGCCGTGGACCTAGCTCTGTAGCGGCTCACGTAGGTACTGGGAATAGGACGGATCGTCCTGAGCCGAGCAATGACACGCGATACTATAGATATAGAAAGTAGTAGGGTAGGGAAAAGCATAAATATAACGTCTGACTATTCGAAAGGTAGAGGAGTAGCTAGCTATGTACGGGGATCCGTCTTGGCTTGGATGCCTGAGGCTCCACAAGCTCTGTGGCAAAATGATCTTATCCAACCTCACGTGAACCGTAGGAGAGAGCTTTTTTTATGCTGCATTATATCTAGCCTTGGATCTCCGCCGTTGGTTGAGGCTAACCTGCCCAACCTCCTATACAGTAAACATATAGCCATTACGGCTTGAGCCTAAGGAGACCCGGAAGAAATATCCCGGGGCTGTGTCCGCAAACTAGGCCATATGATATGTTTAGAAATAGAAAGGTGCATGTGAGGACAAGAATTGGTCCTCTTTTGCTTTTGCTGTGCTGGTACAAAGTGGTCCGGGGATTCCTCGGAACACAAACCGTTTCGTTTTTGAAGGGACGTCGTCCACATCTGGTTTAGTGAAAATGCTGATTACGCGCTCGATAAGCGTCCCAAGTTACTCTTAGAGCTGTCACAAACATCGCCCCCTACAGCTACCATACCACTAGCTTTCTATGACCGAAGCGCACCAATACTATATCAGAAACAGTCGCTAAACTCTTGGACGACCTCTCTTATTCCTTGGAAATCTCCTTGGATTGCCACCGGATTGTCCTTGCCCAGTATGCCGATAGTCTGCCGGGCCGAGGATGCTGGGTCGCTTCGATCTTAATAGTTTGTTCGGCTCAGTCGCCTCGGGAATCTCGTCGTCTTTGCGCTTGCGCTTTATCCCGGACTTCGCACTCTGATCGGCATATTCCTTCGCATTTTGAAGCTGGGCTATACGTGCACTTCTTCGCGGCTCAGATAACAGCTGCCTCGAAGTGGTACTTCCACGGTCTTCCTTTGCCTGCAATTGGCCGTGCACAGCCGGATCATTAGTTGCCAAGTTTCGAGCTGGTTGCTGAATAAACTGGTTTGCAGCGCGTGTAATATTCCGCCGCTTTCGTTGTTGATCCTCTAGGCTCATGTCAAGACGAGGTGGCGCAGACTCGTAGGTAGGAATAGTGCTCTCGTCGCCTCTTTTAGGTTTGCGAAGTGATCTCGCCTGGGAAGCCATCGGGAGGGGTTTTTGTGCAGAAGGTAGGGATCCATCTGGCATGGGAAGGGGAGGCTTCCTCCGTGTGCTTTTGATGGATGTCTTCCTATCCCTCCTTGCCACTGAGGACATTCCTGGCTGTTGATCTGTGGAAGCTGCGAAAGTGTCCGATATCTGCGACGGGCTCCTGTCGCGCTCGTCTTCCACGGCCTCTAATCTGTCAACGCTGTTCTCGTCTTCCTTTTGGAAGGACCCAGGTCCAAAAATACCAAGGCCCCCAGAGGTTTGTCCCAAGCACAGTTGAAACGGAGGTGGTGTCGGAGGCGGAACGGATTCGAGAGCGTCAATCTCGGATGGGCTGAAGTCCATCTCGTTAGGATCCTCGGGTTCTGGTGAGGGGGACTCGTGCCTCCACCTCCACCCAGGAGAGTCACCCCAACTGTCCTTCCAATCTCCCTTTACCTTCCACCGCTCTCTGATGATCTTCGCAGCATCTTCATCGTGTGGCAAGAGGAGGGGCCCAGCTCTGCGTAACTTGATAGCCTCTTCCTTCAATTCAAGAGCCCATTGGTACCATGGTCGACTTATGATATGCGATTCGTTACAATTAAGGCCGAAAGGGGGCTCTATAGTTTGTGAGTCAGATGGCCCATATGCTTCCGGCCATTGATCTGTTCTTTCTAAATACTCCCGGATCGCACGTTCGTTTATATATTCCTCATTGCGAGGTGGCCATTCGGCCGCCTGGACCTCGAACGGCCGTTGATGGAAATTTCCTTTAGCTCGACGTGAGCTCGGCCATTTCCAATTCCACATGTATCCGTTGTTCTCCTTGTTTCCTACCCGAAGACCTTCAATCGGTATACCCCATTCCGAATTCCAAACACCTAGGGCTTCCCATCGTTTCCTGATGCTATTTCGGACCATGATGTCCAACCGCTGGGTTCCAGGACGTCCAATCAGATCAGGCCCTCGATATACCCGGCGATACTCTGAGTCTCGTCTCCCCCACTCCTGGTCTATGCGGTCGCGCTCTTTCCTAGATTCGACAGAAAACTGGTATGCAGGTAGGTAAGCACCCAAGCTATACCTAAAGGCATGGAGCTCTTCAGTATCTAAGGGTCGACAGACAAGCTCACCCCTCTCTTGCGCCGCAGTTAGGGGTTCGGTGTTGCTACCAGACGAGTAAGGAGGTGGAGGTTCATCGTAGTCGAAGCGTCTTCTTATGCATTGGAGCAATTCTGGATCGTCCTGTAGCTGCGGGAGGGTCGAAGTGACGCTACTCATACGCGTAGAATTCATACCATAGACAGATTGATCCATGGTGGTGG
Organism: Chalara sp. BL73; assembly: GCA_918026815.1. Lineage (NCBI taxonomy): Eukaryota > Fungi > Ascomycota > Leotiomycetes > Helotiales > Chalara > Chalara sp. BL73. The sequence continues at coordinate 759,290 of CAKJVC010000150.1, read as the reverse complement.
TTGTGGTAGTTTGGACGCTGTTGGTGTTGATGGGATCGGGGGAGGCGTGATGTGATGGCGGGGGACAAGAACTTCTGGCGTGATTCATGTGCCTAAATCGACGCGCGTAGCGTGGAAGGTTTGTGAATCCTCGACAACTTGCAGCTTTGTTATGAATGAGAATGAGGATCGCCGGCCCAATCGATACGGCTGTACTAGGTTAGTGGCAGCTGTTGTGTTACGGGAGGTGACTGAATCACGAATGCAGATAACTGAGTAACAACAAGTTCACGAGCTTTGCAGGCCCATCCTCAAAGCTCCTTCGCCTCCCAGTTTTTGTAGTATTCTTCTTTCAACATTATTGTAGGCTTCCATTTCAAAGATATTCGTGAGAGAATAATCTCTACCAACAGAAGTATTAATCTATTAATCTATGACCTTATGCATTCCCAAACCATCCTTCATCTAGTCCCCGATAAAGGAAACCCCAGGGCTATTTCTGTCCTGGCACATCCCGACAATGAGAAGTACGTGTCGCTTAGCTCGCCGCGTCCACGTCGAGAGGATGGTCAAGGTGATAAAGAAGATGATGGCCCTAAGCTTGGCCTGGAAATTGGATATCATGTGCCTTTGAGACCTCGTCCTGAGGTTATTGTAGAAGTCGGACGGAATGCCGATCTTATCCTACCAGCAAGCTCTATCTCGTCGGTTCATTTCTCTTTTGAAACCCACCCTGAGTCGAAAGTGATCATGTTCCATGACCGGTCTCGACATCGAAATACCAAGATAGATCCCTTTGGCTTTAGGACGGATGGGCATATCCGTCAACTCGTCCTCCAACCAGGAATCATATACAGGATCACTGCTGGTGGCGAAAAAAGCGATTTATACCGCTTTGAATTGCGGTGGGCGCAAATGAAAGGATCTGAACTGCTAGAAAAGATTGGGTGTGGATATCAGGTGGCACGCGAGAGGGCTCAGAACCCTCGCTGGGCTCGAACTATCGAGGATGGACCAACGGAGCTATCGTCCTGGTATAATACCCGACTTCACACACCTACAAACGGGGGTGTCCAGAGAACAACTGAAGGGGAGCGTTTAGGAGAGGGTGCATTTGGCAAGGTCATGAAAGCTATAGATCTTGATTCCGGCTACCCCATTGCCGTCAAGAAAATCGCCTTATCCCGGACGGGATGGCCAGCGCCTGGCCTGGAGAGTGCCATACGGCGGGAGGTCAAAATCCTTTCTAGCCTTTCTCATGTAAGTTTTCTGCAATAAGGTGCAGTTGCACGCTAACGAGCTATCTAGAGGAACATCGTGGAGTACTTAGGCTCGGCCGGTTGGGGTACGGGGACTACGTCCATATATACGAGCCTTAAAGCCGGAAATGTGAATCATCTCCTAGAGAAGTTTCCTGCGGTGCGCTCCCACCACCCAACCCTCACGCAGCTCACACGACAGATGCTCGAGGCACTTGATTACCTCGCGTTTCGAGGACTATGCCACCGAGATGTCAAGCCTGATAATATTCTCTATATGCCTATAAACGAGTGCGAATGCATCTTCCAGCTAGCGGACTTCGGCTTTGCGACTCAAATTGATTTGGCACGCACACACTGCGGCTCTGCAATGTTTATGGCTCCGGAACTATACTTCCATACACATCCCCAAACTCCAAAATTGGATGTGTGGTCGCTCTTTGTGACCATCATAAGCATCAACCGTACGGCTGGTTTTGACGATAGGGAATTAAAGCACTATGAAGAAGTAGTTCAACTGGTAAAAATTGCTGCCACTGTGTTTCCTTATCTCAGCCCTATGGCGCGCGAGGATCCTGAGCTTCGAGCTTCTGCGTCGCAGATGCTTGTCCAGTGCTTTGCAAGTAATGGATTAACGACCCCACGAGGAAGGGTTATGCCTATACCTTTCTTATATGATGGCCCGAGCCGTTTACAGGCTCTACCATCTTCGGTTAGCCAACCTGTGAATTTAGCCGCAACCCGCAAGCGTGATAGCCTGCGCCCCTCGAGGCAAATTGCGAAACGATGGGGTACAGGCCGCTTTAAACCCGCTCAATATCAACCCAGAAAAGAAAAGATGAGGGCCCGGGGTCCATACTGGCATTCTTAGCTCCGATGCGGAAGGGCCCCATTAATAAGAGCTTGGAAGTTGCCTGTATTGTATACCAATTCTATTTCTATGATTGGCTGAGCCTTCAGTCATATACGCAACTGTTGATTCATTCTCAAAAAGGGAAAATGTTCATAATCGGGTGTTAGAGAATGATTTCAACAGAACCCTCCACAACACATATATATCGCGTACCTAGAATCGTCACAAATTTTGCCAACAGGCTTATACGCCAAAGAGCCAGCCCTTAGTAGGAACGATTACTCAGAACACAGCATTATAAAGTTATACAGTTATCGTTCAACGGCAAAAGCGGAGCATGTACTTCTTGAACACACTTAGAAGCGATTGAGTCACAGAGGCATGGTTTCGTTCAGTGGAAGGAAGAATGGGGAAGATTCGAAAGAGGCGCCAAAGATCCCGACGGAACCCGGAGACATGAATATCAGACATATACCGATAAAGGGAAAGCCGCAGAAAAAAGAATCAACAGGGGGTATTGGCTTGCAGGAGGAGGCCGTGTTAGTAGATACCTTTATGGGGGAGGTATTGCTACTTTGCGTAACGAAAACGGGGAAGATCTGGATGTCGAAAGTGATTGGAAAGAAGGCAGTCGTTATGTCGACGGGGAGTCGCATGACTTCTTGGAGTATGCTGAGAAGAAATCTGGAAGGATGTACCACGCCTGACGAGGCGTACTAATGCGTTGTTCTATATATTTTTAGTCTCTATCAGAAATATCATCACATTCCACGATAATCTGCCTTGCATGAGAAATGACAAAGCGTCATCAGATCTCTTGTGGATCTACCACCTAAGCGTGATGTTTAACCTCTGGTAATACCATAACTTTCAAACTCGAATTTCCTGCTCTATCCTTTGAATTGTGTGAGATAATATAACATGCAGCATCTCCTGAGGGTCTAAGCTTAATATTGCGAAGTAAAATCCGTTCATATGTATCAAAGACATCATCTCCATCCAAACGTGATTGCTCACATCCAGTCCAAGCAGCAACATCTATTTCCAACCCTGCCCAAGAACTAGAGTTATCTCGGTCTTGACGAGATTCAGGGTAAGACACTAACACATCTAATATCTTAACGCTGCCCAGAATAAAAATGCCGGCCAATTACAGAGCAGGCTGTACTCTGCGAACGACGCATATCGTAGTGAGCATTCCCATATCAGCTGCTGCAATCAGTGGTCTCATGACTTCGATCACCGCACCGAACCGGGCGCTAGCCAGGTTGCAATCGAGTCGCGGCTCCCATGGTATACTCTAAATTACCGGACATAGAATGGCTGGATATATGCTCAGATCCATATAATACGGTACCAAAATAGCACAGAACCGCCTGATTAGACCTTTCAATGTACGGACTAGACGAAGAACAACATCTCCCGGCTGAGCCTGGAGGTCTTTTTTAAGCACCCGGCAAAATCTTCTGTGGGTGTACCATATGGGTCTCTCCTGCATTTTGAGAAATTTCGCTGAGAAATGATATGACCATAGTACAACAAGTATAGCAGTACCATTAGGTCGCTTGTTGTTGAATTGAGAATCGGATCAACTTGATATTCGACATTCCGTAAGCTTGGATACTGAGAGAGGAAATGCTTTCTTGACCCCACAAAAAAACTCTGGATTCTAGTTCCCGTCATCATCCTGCTCTGTGGCTGCATGGAACTTGGAGATTTCTAGGCTTGGAACTTGCAAGACCGCTTCTCCTGTTCCTGTAACAAAAAAAAAGAGAAGAAGGGGGGGGGGGAGGCGCTATGTATGGCGGTCCCGGAATCTCCATTGATAGCTTAATCCACATGAAACAAAATACATACCCAATCCAACGCAAAACCCTTCAGTCAGATTTAATCCTGCGCAACTGGGCTAATCTCCACCGCAGACCCGATTTCGGGTCGTAGTGGCCAAGTTCTGGAGGTTCCTTTTTTTTTTTTTCAACAAAAGAGTATTTACAGTATAGTATATAGATATATTGCTGCCCTCCACATCATTCAGACAAAAATCGCTTCTCTCTATGCCCTCGCAAAAGTTATCCAGGACTCTGCTCACGAAATTCTTGTGGTAACCAGGGACAAATTTGGCGCCAGGTTCGTGGCTTGAGGGGCACGTTAGACATCTATCTGTGGCTTGAATAGTGATACATTCTGGACTTACCCTCATCCATTACCCAGGTTACGACCGGAATCTTGTGCGTAATCCATTCCCGTAGCGCAGATGTTGTATTTTTCAGTGCCTCAGTAGGTGTATTCTCGTTTTTGCCCTTGTTAAAATTGCCGAAATCAGATATGCCCTTGACGACACCGAGACATCTTGCATAGCGGTTCCCAAAGTGACCACACAATTGAATAAATGCGCTCGCTTCCATATCTAGTGCAATAGCATTGTGGCTCATCTATGGTAGTCAGCTTGTAGTTTTACGCTACTCAAGACGCGACATGTACTTCAATTCGAGTTTGCTCAAAGATAGCACCAGCATCTGTTCGGATAGCGGATTCAGAGATGTACCTTCCATATTGATATCGCTAGCGGAGGTGAGAATCTGCTAACGCCTGCATATCGCCTGCAGAAGCGGTCACACGGTTGCAGTCTGGCCGGAAAAGGAGCCATTTGCTGGGATACTTTCCCATTTTCCTTCCTCACAGTTGATGGCTGCTTCCCCAAACACAGCATATGTCAGGGCCATCCTAAAAAGTCAATATTGTTCAATCAACAAGACCGGGAAGACTGACTTCAAATTTCCGGTAGGATCGTCATACCCAGCACATACTCCAGCACGAATAGCAAAGCGGGGAAGTAAGATGCTGAAGAGCACAGCCGCATTGACAGTGAAAGACTGGATGCCTTGTCACAGGCTGCTCGTCACATAGTAGTCAAGATTCCTTTTTGAATTTTGAAACTACCCAGATAAAACGTATGACCATCGGCCACCTTGTCAACTTCATCCCCTTGTATCTTGTTTCCGAAAATTCCTAACGCTTTGGCGATTTCTTCTGCTTCTCCGGGGCGCTCCCGCAGATAATACAGCGTGGTCGATTTGTTAAATTGCGCAGATTCAGATTGAAGTTCTTGTCCGACGACATGGTGATTTCTAATCAGGATATTCAAATTTTAGAAAGGGAAAGGAGATTGTTGCGCGAGGCTGAGCTTTTGTAGATTTAACAAATTCGGCGATGAGACTGATAGTAGCCATCTCGCGAATTCAGACCATGAATTCCCCTTCTCTGAAACACCATTATTCCTTTCCCTGAAGCCACGGGCCGCTTCTGGCGATGGCGGTTGTAGTGGAGGGAATGCGACAAGCGCCAACAGCCCTTTTCTGTGAGGGGGCCAGGCAATCAGGCTCAGACATGTCCAATTGAATTGAGGCAAGAGCATTAAAAAGGCATTCACTGCATAGCATCTGCAACCACTCGATGTCAGGTGTCAAACGGATAGATTGTAGGTGATCTTATCACAGAATAGGTTGTAGAATAGGGCATACGAATTTGATTGTAGAGTTATTAGAGTCAACTATCTAGAGTGAATAAAATAAGGGTCCTGATGCCAAGAGCAACCAAGCCAAATCTGGCCAATAGGCTTGGCCGTTTCACATCAGGATCCTTGCCCGCCAATTATTGGCCAGGTGCATTCTTGTGAGGCTGAGAAACAGCAAACAGCCTCGATCTCATCATCAAGTGACGTCCTTCAAGCTGAAAATTTCGAACCATCTCGGCAGACTTTTTTGGGGGGGTTCTGGATATCAATTCGCGCATAAGGCTCTTGAAATGGTGACCCTAAATGCTTGTCAGGATTGTCCAAAGCTGGAGGTGATGAGGTGGGGGACAGGTAGAAATTTTGAACGAATCACATGTGCTCGGCTGATGGTTATATCAGATGTAGACGGCTGGGAAACCACAGAGTTATCTTCGGATGCTCTACACAATCTCTTGGAGCAACATTCTATGCGTTCAAATGTTATCTTGATGTATGTTTCTGAGGTCCTTTCGCGTTGATGTGAAGCTGAGGATTGGCGTTACAGCATCGCCCAGGCAGATAAAATTCGCGAATGTCCAGGATGTCGTCAAATTTTCAAAAAGATATTGAAGATGCCCGAGTTCTGGTGGTCTCGGTGGTGCAAACGTGCAAACGGCTACTTTGGATGTGAAGATACAGCTGATGCGCAAGGGAACTTCGATGGACAGAGTAATTCTTCCTTAATCCTGCTACGCTATGCCTCTTGCTGATGGATTCTCGGACACCTGGTTTCGATTCTTAATTAAGCAAACCTTTCAAAATGCACCAGAAGCACAGAAGGACTACCTTTGGTACAAATTCAACGTTTTCACAAGGTGGATAGCTAGCACCAACCAAAACATTCTCCTAGTTTTCGATCCTCGATCTGCCATCAAAGAGCGACTCCCACGTCCTCTCCTAGACTCTTTGGGTGCATCTGAGTTCGGTGACCCTTACTGGATCCATTCTCTATTCGCCGAAGAAGTTGTACGTCTACAGGACGAAGCCGTCTGGGGAATTCGCAATCTAGTTCGACAGACAGAGATAGAGCGTAGCACTTCCCAAGCACCAAATCCAGATTATCCTCGTCTTCATGATATCGCAAGGCATGCCATACATGTTTCCGAGACGCTGGATCTGGCTGTTAAAACGGTTGAATGCATGATGGAGCAGCATGATGAATTCACCGCTGACAGACCCACCCTAGATGAGAAAGCTAAGAACGCACGAAGGAGAACTCGAAAACATCTGAAGTTTTGCCGTCACATGGTAGGCAGCTTACGCTCTCGCTCAACTTCCAACCAACAGCGGCTGCTGAACGAAATCCAACTCGCATTTAACACAGTCGCTCAATACGACGCTCGAATCAGTGTCGATATCGGTTACGCGGCTCAGAAGGACAGCTCCGCTATGAAAACCATTTCCTTCCTCACGATGACCTTCTTCCCCGCCACATTCATATCAGCAATGTTCAGCATGTCGTTCTTTAGTTTCAACCCTGACACTGATGAGTGGACTGTATCAGGAAAGTTTTGGGTTTATTGGGCGGTTGCAATTCCGATTACTGGTATCACGGCGGGCTTGTGGTCAGTTTGGCATAAGTTTTTTCCGCCGAGGAGGATTGGTGGGGATGAGTTGCAGCTGAGGGGGACGCACTTAGCAAAGAGGGGGATGAAGGAGCTAGCGACGAGACTTGGAGGTTATTACGAGGATCAGGATGGCTTGAGCAAAGTGTGAGGAGAGTTTTATTTCCACTGCGCTTGAATCCGGTGTAGTTGCTTATAAATTAAAACGCACAGGATTCATTACACACCCAATGAGTGCTCTGACAGAATGTGCGTCTAATATCCCACTCCCCATTTCCAACTAAATCAGTGCTTGCCATAGAGCAACACAACAAGATCTTATATAAATAATCATATTCTAAAAAAATTTAGTTGGCCAGAATTTGTCCAGTGTCCAGTCCAATATCACAGCTATAAATGATTCCCAGAAAGGTGCGGTGCCAGCTCTCCTTCTAAAATGTATTCCCGGCGTAGAGTTGTCCCAGAATTGTTAAAACAACGTATCTCTCCCCTACCGCCTACGCTTGAAAATTCTCTACTGTGGATAGTTCCATCGGCTTTACCACCTACCAATTGCTGGAAAAACCTGACCAAGCCGATACCATAGACACTAGAGAGGGAGTTCAAGAATTGGAAAAGACCCTAGAAGGTAGTATATGGTGACCATAATCTTAGCCCCCCAATACGGCCTGCATCGTTTCATAGCGCAGGCAGTCATCCGGAAGTGGCACGGCTATTGCTAGAGAACGGGGCAGATGTTGAAGCTATATCCAATGCAGGATGGAGGCCACTATTGATATGTACCTCGAGCTCGGCAAGCAATATCGCTTTTGTGGAATTGCTGCTGGACATGGGGCTGATGTTAATACGGCGGACGGAATGACGGCTCTCTCTATGGCAGTTGGGAATGGCGAGACGTACTTGGTGAGGACGTCGTTGAACAGAGGGGCCGTTCTGGGAGGCGTTCTAAGGAAGAGAGCCAATTGGACGATATCAAGCTTCGAGAGCAGCACGTGAGGTGATCTGGGAATGGAAGCGGCAAGGAACCACAGAGGGATCGGGCCACGACTGAAGGGGAGACTTACCTGCCTGGGCTCAATGAGCCAACCCTACTTTCACTTCTCCTTCCTCTCCTTCCTCTTCCTCATCTTCATTTGCTTGAGCTGCGATCATATTTCCGCGCGCAATTGCGTTATTACGGCACTCTTTGGTCAGTTCCATGGCGTTCTTGAACGTAGCGGCGCCTTGAAGGAATGAATTCACACTCTTAGTCATGAGAAAGGCCCTAGATTGATGCATGTAATACTCAGGCCGCCCCTCAGGACCACCAGGCCACGCAACAGAGCTACCTATGCGGACTCAATGACAAAGAGAGACATAGAAAGCCATTGGATTTTCAACTTGCCGTTAGAACTACTAAGGTGAGAGAAGGAGAGTCATATCATATCTAGCTCTCCTCAAGCCAGCCAAACACAAAAAGACATGGTAGTCCTGCAAGTATGGTGATAGTCTGATTCTGGTGAGCTGGGACCCAGCAAAAACTCAAGGAGCCACCCACCTGGCGCTAACCTATGGCATCTCAGTCAAGCATCCTTTCACGAAAGTCGTTTTTGGAAGAACAGCTTAACAGTCCGCTCTAGCGGTATTCCACCATTCATCCGTTGTAATACTCAAGTAATTGGGTGGATAGCGCGCATAGGAGGAGCGCGCATATTCTTTACTGTGCGATCGCTGATGACCTTGGAAATACATAGCGATTTCCGTGGGAGCTTCTAACAAAGATCTGAGTGATGGAAATATCATGGGTGGGCAAGGGCTTTGCAACGGAATCTCAAGGATTTCTAACGACTCGGAAAACGGATTTCAAGAGTGTGCCTCTACTTGGTCCGCCGTATAGCATCACTTGATGGTGGGGTGGGTGGGGAAAAAAAGCTGGGACTGGGGGATCGCTGACAGGGATTGTGAACAAAACAGGGGGTTTTGTTCACAATCCCTGTCAGCCATATTGCGATCCTATCGGCAAGCTGCCTTCTCCCCCACTCAAGGAAGACACCTAACTTGCTAACGCCATCGGACTAAAGAGGCAAAATCTAATTGCCTCTTTTCTTATCACGAATTACATTGGAGGTGAAATATTGTCGAATAGCGTATCTTCTCGGGCCACTCATCATTGGGGATTGACTGGTTGAAGGCGGCAAGTTTGAACTCTGCCTTAACATTACTAAATTCTCATTCAAAAACCTGATGTTAAGCCTCCATGCATTACACATTTCCATTCAGCCAAAATTGACTCATATATTCGTTCCACCATATTGCGTGCAGTGGACAGTGGACACTAACGCATAGTTGTGCTCATGCTCAATTGAGAAGAAAGCTCCGCCAATATTTGTTGTCTCTCGGTGCCGTTCAGCTTACATCTTTGAGCTGTACATGGAGTGCAAGTGCATGCCGACCACGCGGCCACTTCCTAAGGTGCAGACGACTAGAAAGCCCTGTTTTGGGTATTACCCCTCTCTTGTACCGGTATCTCTATTTCGGGCTCATGGATAGCAGTAACAGGTTGGCGAGGGATCTCAGAGCGAGTAGAATCTTCAAGCTCATTTGAGTTTTGGACCTCATTGCGGTTGATTTCCGTTGAATGTTGACCTGCCCATTATTAGATACAAGGGGAAAGCTAGCGGGAGCGACGTAGTCATACCCTCTGAGTGTCTGCGCTCACAAATTTGACGCCAGATGCCGAAGGCTGTAATGGCCACTATGAGAATGCCAAATGTAATTGTGCCAATAGCAGCAGGGCCCCATTTTGCGTGTTGGCTGTCAGATAGTACCATACTTACTGGTGATGCAGAGGCGTTGTCGGATCGGGGACTGTTGGATGGAAGATGCATTATCCCGTTCTATGTGACAGTATGGAGAGGCAAAGCTGTGTTATGTTGCTGTAGAGATATGGTGCACCACTCAATATTAAAGAGACGACGAATAATATGAATGAAAACAGGATATGTTCTCAGTAGCTGAGGGATAAGAGGTTAGCAGAAGACATCTTTATATTGCATTACGCTCTTGCCGATAAACGAGCATTGTGCATTTGCTGCACAGCTATGACTCGGGCGTCGGGCTGGTGGGAGCACATAGGTAGTTTCTGATTGGATTTTTTCGACAAGTATAGGCGATCAAAATTCATTCTAGACAGGCTATACTATATCGGGTACATCCATGGCAGTAGTTAGACTGTCTGAGAGCTAACAGCTCTGACAAATCACATTTATTACCAGATGAGTTGTATGCATAATTTGTGCAAAATCAGGACTCATGTGATATGCGATAAAGTATTCCGGATTTTTGGCTGAGCATTCATGCCCTCTTGCTAGTAGAAGCAGCCGCTCACTCTATCTTCCTGATCCCCCCAATGGGAATGGTATCACAAGTGAACTGTACGTTATCCTGGGTGGTCTGAAGCCATTTACACGACATGGCGAAATACAAAAGAATTTTTAATTTTGATAGCGCTGGTGGTGACTAAACTCTCTATACGAGGCAAGAGAAGCTATTTTCCGATTATCGGCGCGTCTAAGTCTTTAGCCACCAACCTCCATTTATGTTATCAACTTGGGCCAGCTGTAAGAATGCTTTTGAACAAAATAATTTTCTCTTATTAGGGTACTGGAAGCAGGTCGCGAAGCAGTCTGATGCCGTCTAAGGTTGATAAACCGCACCCTCCCGCGACAATCTGCCGCCAGCTCCTCCTAGTCTGTGTGGCCCTGACCGCCTCCGCTACCTGCTACTCCCAAGGAATTTTTACCGTATCGTTTTCCACTTCCAGTAGTTCCCATCTCATAGTATCATAATTGAATTTCTTGCCGCTTACCCGCCGTCCGGGTAAAGCACCTAGACAGGCTATTCCTATAACAGTTGCCTCATACTTGCGGAGAAGTGCATCGGACTTTCAGACGTTGGTACTATTGATGTCAACCTCCCCTGGGTTGCTTTTGCGAATTGGGGGTTCAGCATTGCGTCGATAACTTCCTCGACGGAGGCACCCCTCGGCAGGGCCTCTTTATCGCCGGGGCACACGCAAGCCATCCAGAAAGGTATTTTGGCCAGCTCAGTTGTGGCACCAAGGGCTTTTCTCATAGCCTTAGTCTCATCTATAAGGGAAATCGTTTCAAGCGGGAAGCGGCCCAGCCTCAATTACATATCCGTAATACTTACAAAGAGCTTCATACAATCCGTATGCCAAACCTGCAACGCATCGACCGAGTCGCGAGTGCTGTCGTACTGACCACTGTAATCTTGGCAGGCTTCATGATAGCTCCGTAGGGATCTATGCTCAGTGCCACTTTCGCGTGCTTGTGCTTTGCTTCTTCTGCAACCTTTACTGCGTAATTGACAGTCTCTAGGATACCATTCTGTCTTCGTCTGTGCGAACGCGTCTATCAATACTTGATACGTTGCCGTGAGAATGACATGGACGGGCAAATTGCCGAAATGGCGCCGGCATTGAGAAAGTTCCCGATCAGAGAGAACTAGATGTGTATCCATAGCGGCGTGTCGTCGTTGAATTTGACATTGTATTTTTTTTGATCAGGCAGTGCCTAATCCACCGTAGAGGATAAGTATTCCTTGTGCCATTGCAGGGTACGATTGCCCATATACTCAATTCTGGCGAAAGCAGCGTTAGCAAGATGTTGTTAGAATTGTGATAGTCGGCATATTGACGTATTGAGTCATTGTATTGTGTGGCCTCTAAATGTTGTACAATATCTGCCTTCTGGTTACCAGTCATCTATTCCCCTAAGAAACAGCACAGTGGAGAAGTAGGGTGGCAGGAGCTTAGCCATAGATAAAGCACGAAGGACTCTGAATCGTCCTTATTGGGAATTGGACTGTGTTACAGAGAATTAATCTGTCTTATACTTAAATAGTTTATCCTTTGAATCAAGAGGCCATTTTAACAGCTTGTAAAGCATTGTCGCGTGTAAAAGTCGAAGGCTTTCTTATGCACAGTAATTCTCTGCATTCGCCTGTTAATCAACGATCGATAAACTCTAAAGTGCGCCGCTATATGTGATGAATATTTGAAGTCTTTTTTATAACTACAATTGCCTTGTTAATAGTGTTTGATTTAGCACATTTGACCATTATTACAGTAGCTTTGCACACATCTTTTAATAGGATGAATTAATGTAGAGTGCATTTTGTGATAGCATTTCGGTTATAGGTGATTTATTTGGATTTTGAGAGTACACTAGTTATTCTTTTGCATCCAAATTCTTAAGAGCCCCTGGATTATGCACAATATTGTGCCCATGTTCATCTTTAACTAGAACTGGAGATGTTAGCTTTATATTAATTTTACAACTGTCACGTCCGCGGTTTTGGGAGGATTCTCGACATCCTTTGGCCGGGCTTCCCTTCGAGTCGTGATAATCTTGTCGACCTACCAATTTCAGCACCGCAAAGTGATTTCAAGAAAGAACGGACCTTGCCTTCTTGTTTCCACCCAAAATTTAGTGAAAACGGTCTCGCTCTTGATGATAGGTTTGCCATTTTTATCCTCGACTTGGCCTGACATGTTTTCTATTGCAGTAGAGTATTTCGATAAGTCGTACATGTTACTTTGAAACTGGGCTTGGCTTTAATTTATAAATTGCCAAAGTGTATAAAGACAATGTGAAGACTTTAAAATTAAACATATAAATATTATTCAAACGTCACTACCCAAAAATGGATTATAGCAACTACTTTTGACCTCCTAAACTTTAAGTCGGATTAAAAAACAAGGAATTAATTGGCAGACCTAACATTATCACATAATGTTTTTAATACTTTTTATCTGGCCGCCACCTTTACTCTAACTATGCTCGTCGGAAATGTAGCTGAAGCCGTGATCCATTTCCTTGGTTATCACGAAATAATATTCATTGAACTACAACTGCAAATCTATAATATTGAGGTCACGGTTTTAGCGCATAAATAGGTAACAATTTTTCCCAAGCACTGAAGCCAACCAAACACGCTCTCAGGGTTGGAGATCGATCCCGTGGAGCCTTCGCCACGTGTTTGAAATGCACAAGCTATTGAAAATCAACATCAGCCGTGGCCTAAAGCATGAAATTGCAGCTTGTCACGAGGCTGGGGCTGTCGGTTTGTCTTGACAATTCAGCCGGATTCCAAGCCACCACTACTACCCCCTGCAGCCCCAGCACGCCAAAAAGTCTTACCATCTTCCTGACTAACGTATTCCCGACTGCTCTGCCATCAAGTCCACGACTGTGAACACGCTTTGCTTCTTGACAGACTCACGGACTATCGACTTTACGCCTAAGCCCTACAAAAAGAGATAAGGAGGAGAGGAACGGAACCTCAAAGTCGCTCGCTGAGCTTTGTTTCACTTTTCTCTCACCTTCAGTGGTATGTCAGAGTTAATTTTCAAGGCATTCTTCAATCGGCCGAGACCGCTACCTTCGCCAGAGTAAAGAAACGGCGGGAAGGCCTCAAGAACCTCTACCTTTGACACTGTAGATCAATCTTATTATACTTATCCTAGCTGTGTTATCGTCGAGACTAACAACTTCTAACAAGCAGGTTCGAAGGGGTTGAATATTAAGCACCGGAGTATGCTGAGGCGGAAGTAGCGGCCTTGCTCTCTACCTTACAGCCTTTAGTTATTCTTGCACGATCTCCCTTCTAGCATACGATCCCATCTGAGTTCACCAACAAAATGCGATGGAAAGCGGACCGTAATTTTACACCAGCCATGAAAAATATGTGAGGATCAGAAGTGTGCCGAGTTGCGAGCCAAGTTTTTCAGCCAGCCACCCAATATCCCCAAATTATGCCTAATGTCTCACACTTCCACACTTGGTGAGGTTTATATCTCTGCTGTGAGCTCGAAGAATCACCACGTTTTATCACCCAAAAAATGCCATCCACATTTGAAGATTTTCCCTGATCTAAGTACCACGCAATGTGGAAGAAATGCTTTAGAAAGCTCGGCCTTGCTAGGCGTGACAAGGCAAAATCGGTACAACGTGATCCACCAGAAGTCACGGAGGTGGGGGCCATGTAAGTCCTTCAGCTACTTGCAATTCACATCTCGTGCTTACGCCACTTTACAAGTCACAATTTCCAAGCAGCAAGCCCTTCATCAGATTTGCTACCTCAGTCTGTACCGCGTATTAAGGAAATTGCTACTGCAAAGATTTTCGAGACGGAGAGCACACCGTACCGTTACGATCCAATATCAGAAGCAAATACCGTTCGCCTCCTCAATTTAGACACAAACGATTCTGCGGCAATTATCATGTGTCAAGTTATAACAACAAGTCTAGACAGAGCCCCTCCATTCTTCGCCCTAAGCTATCGCTGGGGCACCGGCAAGCAAAATATCCCAATCTTGATCCAGGACTCTGGGCGAGGGGGGCAGTTAAAAGTGACGGACGAATTAGCTATCGCCCTTCGGCGCCTGCAAAAGCTCTCCAATTGTGATATTGTGAAGCCAGAACACAACCCTCAGAGGAAGGCTTTTGATTCTGATTCGTCAGACGGATGTAGGGACCAGATGAGCCTGTCACAGCTAATGCGTATCATTAAGGCAGGTATCCATCCGCCTAGATGCCGAGACAGGTTACGACAGCTTGCTATGGAGCTTCCAATGGGGTCAGAAGGGCAAGAGATCGTTCTAGGTTACCTTAGGACTGTAGAGAAACGTGGCTACCATGGGTATGATCCTACAGCCCCGAGAAGATGTACCAGTGAAGAGCTACTTCCTCTGCTGGAACAGCTTGTGCAGATTGAAGAAGAGAAGAAGGGTGAAAACGATGAATGGGATTTGTCATGCAAATGGTTCTGGGTTGATCAAATCTGTGTCAATCAAGGCAATAACGAAGAGAAAGGTAAGCAAGTCCAGCTGATGGAATCCATATACAAGCGAGCAATAAGAACTCTCATCTGGGTGGGAAATGACTGTGGAGATGCACAGATTGCTTTCAATCTTGCTGATCAAATCCACGACGTCTCTGAGGAGCAGATCCGCTACGGTGGTGTTCCCACCGTCCTATCAATCCAAAGCCACGCAGCTACGGGCTTACCTCCATTAAATTGTCCCGAATGGGCTGCACTTGGACGGTTGCTTTCTAAGTCATGGTTCAATCGCGTTTGGATGATCCAAGAAGTGGTTTTATCTCAACGAGATCCGCTTTTATTGTACGGCCGATCTGTTCACTCCTGGGGTCGCTTTAGCCGTGCAGCCACGTGGCTCTTCAGGAGCAGATATGATGGTCTGCCCGTCATTCCCTCCCAACTGATGAATGTGGACACCTTCTCGGAATTGCGGTCGCATCGCAAATGGCATTTATCGGCTATATTGGAGCAAACTCGCAACGGCTTCGTGGCCAAGGAACCTCAAGACAAAGTGTTCGGTCTACTCGCGATATGTGTTGAAACACAAAGTGCTCAGTGGCCCGCTGCTTTATATCCAGATTACAACATACGGCCAGAAGTTGTTTTCCAAAAAGTTGCAAGGTTTTTGATTGAATCAACACGCAGTCTTACTGTACTATCTTTGGAATGCAGAGGCGCTGGGTCTGATGGTACTCCATCTTGGGTACCTGATCTTACGGGAAGTTCATTCTACAGGGGAAGTTTGGTCCAGATCGACGAGGGAGATGATGGATGCATGGAATTAAGACATAGAACAGGGTACCAAGCTGCTCTTGGACTTCCTCTTAAGTTGGTGCCGAGTCCAGACCCAAAAATACTGGCCATTCGAGGAGTGTTGGTTGACACAGTTGTGAGTCAATTGGAACAGAACTACGACATCAGTTTGGGGATGCAAGATCTCCCAAAGGAAAGTCTCATTAGCGAGATGCCAATTTTTGAAAAAGCCATATCCGATCAAATGAAACGTTTTGAGGAGGTTAGTAGGTTGCGCCCCCCTCCCAAGGTTAGATCCATCGTGCATCTAGGCCATCAAAGCCCCTCACTCCTCCGGATATGGATGAAGATGGTGGAGGTATCGCGGGTAGTGGAACCGTGGGAAATCGAAGAGCTTGCACGATCCTTTCACAGGATTGCTACTGCAGGCCAGGGTGCCTCAGGGTCCGCATTCCATTCCGAAGACGAGTATCGGCAGTCTTTTAGCGATTGTTGCGCATATCTTCTGAAATGCGCCGACTCACATCAGCCTCCCTGCTCTCTCGAATGGCGCGAACTTCTCACTTGGCATTGTGACTCTGGAGATCCCAATAGCTTTTTCGCTGTGGCTCGGCATGTCTGTGTTGGACGACGATTCTTCTGTACTGCTGGGGGCCTGATGGGTATGGGGCCAGGTTCTATGCTGGGGGGCGATCGTCTGAGCGTTTTGTTTGGTGGCGATGTTCCTTATATTTTGCGGCCTAAGGATGGCCGGTATCTTTTCATTGGGGACTGCTTTGTTGACGGACTCATGGAGGGACAAGCTTTAGCGGGTATTGTGGCCGACGAGTTGTTTGAGATAATCTAGAGAGCCAGTATACACAGACGGCACTTAAAAATTGAAACGGCCACATTCTGATCTTCACTAAATAGAGGGGCGGGGATACAGTAGTAGTATTGGACGTGAGGCTCACCGACCCACCACCCACCACAAGTCAAGTTGCTGTAGCCGCCGCCGCAAGTAAGACACACTCGTGGCAACAGGGATTCAGCAGAGAGCCACAAGCCTAAAACCGGTAAGCTATCCGAGTCAGACATTCTGATTTCCCTTAAATAAATTTTACTTCCCCCCAACCTCCCAGGAATTATCGCATTACAGCGGGCACGTGCAAAGCCCCAGACCGCGAGTTAGCTCCGAACGGCGCCGAACGGGTGGGACAGCCAACTCGTGTTGAATTGAGAGTTCTTTCGCCGCAAGTCTCACCACCGCTTTGGCTTTATCCTTCTAGAATTTCTATATATCAGTAAGCTGCCGCTCCCTAGAATTAGTAGCCTTTATCTATGCTTACCATTCCTACCCCTACAGGTCTGACTCCCATCACACCAACCTCCCCTCATCGCCGATAGTTTCAGAGGTCACCGCCACCTTTATCTCCCAACACACGCTGACCTGCAAGCTATCGCACCGTATAGCCCAGCCTCTCTTTGCCCCCCGCAACCATGATCGTTACGCGCCGGTTCTCCTTCACCAACTTCGCTATCGCCACTTCCGCCCTATGTTTCCAAGTATTTGTATTGTACCCATGGCACAAACGATTAGATGAAGATTTTGCGGCACTGAGGGAGGAGCATATAAGGCTTATGCAAAAAGGCGAGCAGGCTCGTTTGGTCGAGCTGAAGGAGATAAGGGAGGGTCTTAGCATTTTGAAGAGAAAGGCGGGCTGAGGTGGCCATGGTCTTATCCGCGGTCTGTTACGTGCGTTACTATTCATGGGTCGTCTAAAGGAGAGCTTTCATGAAAATCGCTACGCCAGGATGCTCGGGAAATACCACGATAAATACCTATTATAAAGATATACTACTCTAGACTAGACTTTTTATCAAAATGAGATCCAAAAGCACGGTTACATCCTAGGACGACTCTCTAGATAGCCCATGAGCTTAGTCTTTTCTATATAGGGTCTAAGGTAGAAGCTCACAGGAGACGGCGTGGAGAATCCAGCTAAGAGTACCTCTACAGCAGCTTACCGCCCTGCTACTGAGTCGAGACTCTGACCTTATTGCGGTCTCAAATTTTATGCCATCCTCGACCTCTCCGCTCTTCGGAGCAACTCGGGTTGAATATCAGAGAAAGCCACACTAAAATGACCCCTGGTCAGGCAATATGTCCAATCCAGCGGCCTTAGGTCAACGCTGAGCGGTAGGCTTGCGAGAGAGAGGTAGCCTTCCTGCTGTTTCTCCTCGCTTCCTGCTCCCGCAGCCTCTGTGTGCAATAAGCATGGCCAACAGAGCTGCTGAATCCCAGATACCAGACCCTGCTCAGGTATTTCGTGGCCTCAAATCGGCCGGCCGACAGGCTCTTCGCCTGCGCTGGCCCCATCAAACACCATGACCTCTCCACCGATTACCGTGAGGTTGATAAAGATCAACACGGCCCCGGAAGTCACGCCTACGCGTCCTGGCAAGCTAACCGGATTCCAGTCATATAAAAGATACGCTTTTCCTGGCGCGATCTGCTGCTCAGTAGCCCACGGAATTCTCACTCTTGTTGACCAGGTAACGCAGCAGTGACTGCCATGATCCAATATTTTTATCATGACGCAGATATGACCACTTGATCGGCCTGTATAGGTTGGATAAGCGAAGGGCTTTTTCTGGTCGCTGAGTGGTAGGAACAGGCGGTTGCTAGGTGTCCGACGACAGAAGTAAAGTCTGATGTATATTTTGAGTCAACCATCGCTTTGGGTTAACGTGAGTGCCTGCCTGTCTCCCTCCGCTTGCTGCGATCGTTATCCCTTTGCGCATGGTAGTTTTAGTTCCTAATTAGGCACGCAAATATCGTTGGTTTGATTCTTTGGTTGCGTTGGAGAACATAGAGGCAAGCCTGGGGGCCGTCTGTTGTTACTGGCACGTATAGCCATGGCGGCCAAATAACGGGCTTCGGTCAACGAAGAGCCCATGAAGGTACATTCCGCACGAAATGTCTATATAAGGACAGTTTCCTTAGTATAGGAGCTTCGTACTCAACTCAAATAGTATTCCATATCATACTAGTAAAGAGTTACTCAATTGCGTTCGTAGCAGCTTGCGTGCCCGGGATGTGTCTCGGTACAGTTGATGGAAAGACGATGCAAGCGTTCTTTTAGGGGAAAATAGAGGGCTATTACGAGCCACAGGCTCTGTGAGTGTATTTTTGCCCACAATCAAGGAATTTTTACACTTAAAGACAGCCTATATCTGGGTGCAAAATAGCGTTCCTGCTCACCGGCCAAGATTTATCCAGCATCATACGGACGCCCATAGAATTGGGAGGTTCAATTAGCCCTCCTTACTTGCCTGATTTGAACCTGATAAAACATGCCTGGAGCTGGATGAAGAACTAAATACAATCAAAATAATATCGAGAGACGGGCTGCAAGAGTTGATTTGGGAGGCTGGGGGCAGTGCTGACGAGCTTTACAACTCGTGATAGGATAGGTGCTGGGTTGTTATTGACGCTAATAGAGCCCATATGCAACATTAGTTTATATAGAATAAATATATCTTCAACTTGGAGACTCCTTACACGTAATAGGAAGGGAGACGGCAAGAGCTTGCCCCCCTTTTAATGCGGTTTAACATTTCGACCAGGGGAAAAGAAGTTCCTTTAAAAGCTTGTCGTGCCACGTGCAACAGAATCTTAGACGGGTTTGTGGCTCAGTGCGGAGTCGGGCGCATCTCCGTTATTATGGGTCTACCATCTTCATAGGATCCGTCCCTCCTTGCAATTAAATTGTTACATCACAAAGATAATGGGTAGGTAGAGCAAGGGTTTGTCGAATTAAACCGACTCTTTACCACTGCTACTGGAGCATAGCGAAGGCTTGGCCACTCAATTTTCCCTCCCAGTCTACGCGACCCAACGAGGGAGGATGTATTTGGCCACTCTTGCGCCAAATCCAGTAAAGATCTTTGCTATATATCGCATTGGGAGTACCGCAAGATATATCAGACACTTCTTGTCGCACATCGTATCGGAGTCGGCCATACCTCCATTATCGTGGATCTACCCGTGTCCTGAGTATCCCCTCTTGTTGACCTACTCGTACAGATGTAAAATCTAATAAAGAAACTTATCTTCTATATACGCCGTTGTGCGCGAGCAAAAATCAGCCACTTATTCGCAGTGCTTTGTTATTATAGACCTGTTGCAATAGTGTAAGGTGCAAATTGGCGCATTGAGCGACGACTGAATTGAGCTATTGCAAAGGGTATCGTAAAGACTAAGTACATGTATAGAGTGGATATTGAAGATTAATCTGAGGCCAAATATGGATCCCAGCAAAACCTATAAATTGGCGAAGATGGCACTAAACTGTGATGTAGAAGGTGGGCCTTAGTCCAACATTTCGTCTGTGATATAACTAACGTCGATACAGCGAAAGGTGCAGCAGGCGTAACGCCAAACCTTCAGGCGGAGTTTAATAGTGGCCTAGAGAGAGCGTAAATTCTGAGAGTGAGGGCGAGTTTTTTTTGGGGCAGGAATATGGTCCGACTCAAAAATGCGTCTTAGCAGGGTCGGGGATGCATATCAGGGCCGGTTTTGCCCCAAAACGCTCCTGAATATTTAAGTGGTATGAACAAGGTTTGAGCATTAATGATTCATATGGCCAGTTGGGGTCCTCCTTGAGACAACTAAGTAAGGAGTCAGGCAGTGCTCGATCTGGCAGCTTGGCATGATAGACCACTTCCGAAGCCCAGCGCTCAAAGACAGCGTGAGGGATATAAAGATGCCAGTCGACCATTGAGAGAAAAACTGCCTCATTCGATTTTATCTCCTCTGAACAAAGCCCAGATATTACCGCCCATGTACTTAATGAGTAGTTTCGATCTTGACTGAATTTAAATGCTAAAATAAGGGCAGCAAGAAACATGCGCCGCTGGCACTGCAATGGCCTCACCCTCTTTGAGTCATCCATCGAATTGGCTATTGGCTTTTGCCTCAAAATTCTTGATTGTAGGAGGGCCAGGTAGTACAACGTAGCTAGTAGCACAGCATAGGTTGCTCGAGACCTTCGCAAGATGAACTCAACATAGTCACGAAGAGGGATCAGACTGCGGTTCTCTTCTTTTATGAGCGTAGCGGGGGTTGGCCAAAAGGCAACGAGAAGCCGATCAGTGAAGTCTGGTGAAGACATATGGTTAGTTTCCTAGCTCGCTTTCGACTTAAGCAGGCCGGAATATCGTACCAATCAAACTATCGACCACTTCGCGACGTCTTATCAATGGGTTGGTCATTGAGGATTCAACTTAGGTTATGGTCACGTGGCCCGCCCGACACCATCTAAGCTCAGCGACCACAATTCTAACAATAAGGGCATCGCTTGGCTTTACAAGCGTAGCGAGGATCAGCGACCTCCCAGATATAAATGATGTAGGGAACGAACGCATATAATTCTCGCTATGGTGATGATGGTTAGGTTCAAGAGCGGCGAGCTCCCGTTAAAATCACGCCACTATTTGGCTTTGCCTTTAACCCGAATCTCTCCAAAAAGAACAAGTCACGGCCACTTCACGTCTATCATGTAATGATTACAGCGGTTGCATAACTCGAGTAAGATATTCCAATATCAAAAGAATGTGTATTCTCATCTTCCATTCGAATGTGCTAGGCTAGAAATTGCAGTGATACGTGGTTAAGATGTAATTTGGGAAGTTAGCCCAACCATATCCCAGAGCTATTATGCTGCCTTTCTACCATATGATACCGCTAATCTTCAGCAGCTGGCCGGAGCCAAGGAAGAGCTACAAGCAACTTGAGCCCAGCCGCGATCCACAAAACACCAGCCATACCGATCGAACTGTGAACTGACAAACCACCTATAATAACGCCGAACAAAAGAAAGACTGGTGCACAAAACCCGTAATTTCTTTCGGCGTTTAGCAGCGCAAACAGCTCAGTGTCTGAAAACAGATCACAATAGACACTCGTTAATACAACGCTAGGGGGAACGTTATGTCTAAGTGCTCTGCTTGTTATAGCCTGACCACAACCCTGGAAGGAGACCAACGCAATGGGCGCGAGAACACTCCAGCCGATGTCGCCTTTCTCGTTGGTCGGCTCCGGGCCCCAAGTAAGGATTGCTGCTGCCATAGCGATCAGTCCCATCTGCGCCAGTATCGACACGCAAAGGACCCAATGCCGGCTGGGTCTTAAGTACCGGTGAAAGCGGCTGAACCAAAAAGACCCCATGCAGAATGAGATGAAAGAGAGACCGGATTTGATCCACTGCTTCGGCTCATTTGGTGCGGCCAAGCCCAGCCCAACGTAGATGATATTTCCTAGGCAAATCGTTGTCAGTCTGTACGCGCTAAATTGGCTCGCTATAGTAATATGATCTGAGCGAACCTGTTTGCATAGAAACGAAGGACCCCAAAGTGGATATGAACGCGCTATCGAGGAGACCGGTGACGATATAGCACACGGAAAGAACTATATCGTCCCAATCACGATATACATAGGCCATCTTCTCACGCCAGCCAGAAATTAACACCTGGTGTCCGGGGAGCGGAAGCTCCTTATCGGTTGGCCCATGAGCGCTAGTCCTGTTGCTAGCAGCCGAGTTGCTCAAAGTACCATACCCGTTTGATGGCATCATAACGGGTCGAATTAAGTTGGGTGCTACACAGCCCTTTGTGGAGGGATAAAAGCCCAGTAGATACGTATATACAAGCGAGGCTGCAAAAATATCTCGCTCTTATATAATACCGCTTCTTAGACAACCTCAAGAGTCGAGGTAGGAGAAGATGGCAGATTTAAGGCCAAGAGCGTGGTTGAAATGGAACTGCCAAGTGTGGCCTGTACAAAGCTTAAAAGCTGGATCCCGCATTACCCCCTCATTCTTGCTTATTTAGCGGGCCTCGGCGTGCCTTATTTCTCTATTTCCAGTATTTCAATTATAGCCTTACATCTTCCCTACCAGCTTGGAAATAAAATATTATATCCGTATTTCAGGCAATAATATACCCGAAAACCCTTATCCCTCGAAGATTCAAGGGCCGTCTATTGGTTATAAATAACCCTAAATATTAGGCAGAAAGGAATCGCAGAACAACTTAAAACACGGGAGGGATAGGAGCTAGGTTAGCTCGAGGCCCAAAACCTCATAACTGGAATGACATAAAAGTTGAGCGGGAAACATACCCGGGTTGGTTAGCTCTGGAGGTATTATCTGCAAATATTTATGAGATCTGCGGCTACCTTGCCATTCCGGGGATAAATTTATTTTAAGGAGATCGATATTGCGTGATTTGTGGTCTGATAATATAAGGCCACTTGACGGATCATGCGTTTTGTTCAGCCCTGGTCGGAGGCACCTTCGCTAGTTACGATATAGCCTATTGCAGAGTCTATTTTAAGTGAGAAAAGGTGTATCTAATCTTTCGTCCATTTCTTCAAAAATGAAGGCTTTGTACCTGTAGTAATTGTATTATACGCCGCACTCCCTGTACCATTAGACGTAATACTTTCAATCCCAAACCATAATAGTAAATTCTGTGGGTTGGCTGCTCCGACAGCTAGACCATAGACAGACGCCTTTATTATTAGCCAAAAAGTACGTGTGACAGTAAAAGAGTAAGACAGAAACCCAGTAATGGCAGTTCACTTGGTGCCAACTATTGGAGAGATTTCAAGCCTTCGACTCAACTGCTGAACTGATTCGTAGATGAACCCATGCAACTTCATGCCGACCTGGAACATGTAGCCAATGCTATTGAATATTCATTACATGCTATGCGAGGCGTCTTGCTCTCTGCTCTTTTAACAGCTTGCAGGAGGGAAAAAGGAATAACGTATGATGTTTTCCAGTTCCCAATACCAAAGACGCGAGGGGCTTTTTGGTTGCGCATCGTAAACTCTGAAATGGCTCGCGGTTTGGTAATATCCACCACTCACACCAACCGCAGATGCCCATTTGGCTTCTCACCACGGAAGCGCGTACCAACACTCACCTTCCAATCACCCTCCAAACTATTAAAATGCGCCTTCTGCAAGACACCTTCTCTTATGCCTGGAAATAATCACGTGAAGTCCGGCCGCCCGAAATTAGTACGAGATTTGAGGTCGGTAAAAGGGTTCACGGCAGTACCAACTCTACTAAGCATAATATTTTGAGTAGTGTCGATATCGAGTTTCTGCGTAAAGGTACGGATGTCTGTGTAAGAACCCGTGACAGTCCCAGCCAGGTCGGCTTGCGCCGTTTTGGCTCTGGGCTCCGAAAAAGGAGAACAGCGATTAGAGCCACTCAGAGGATGTGGTGTCTTGGAGATCCTGATGAATTCGGCGCTGTACTTGAGCGGGTGGGTTTTGCCCATTGCGCGTGTGCCAGATGTACTTGAGGATAGATACCTATAGAGTGACACCGATACCAGTCCCAGTAGGCACGCGATTTCGTTCTCAAAGACATCTTCTGCCGGTGCTCCGTGTAGCCCGTCAACGCGGTGTACTAGTATCTTCTGACGGGCTTGCAAGTCTATTTTATACATGTCTATTGAGTCGGCACTATCGTGAAGCTCTGCCTGTGCATAGCCCGCGCTGAGAGCATCCCTGAAATCACCGTTGAAGTCACCGACTCGTCGAACGTGGACAGAAATGTCGGGGTCGAAAGAGCAGAGCGTAATGGCGAATGGATGCTACGGTTGCCCCAATACAGAAAGGACATTCAGGATTAGCTACTGGCCTGCCTTATACTTCATTGAGAGCTTCTTGAACCGAACCCCTATAGCATCTATCCGTTTCGTCCGTGTAGTTTTGAATCGACCAGCCTGCCATAAAGATGGCTCACGGTCCTGACAATCATAGTCTCTCGTCTGCTTCAGATCTCTAGATAGACTCGCTTAATGAAATATAGCTCACTACCGCAAAGCTCTCAACACCAACTTTAATATCCAAGACAATAAGCTTAGAAATTGCCGCGATCGAAGGAAGAACATAGGTTCACCGTATCCGGGGATGAAGCATCTAGTACCGTGAGTGTAGAGTGCCAAAATTAAGAAATAAGGGGTGATGCATGTACCAGAAAGCTTCAAAAGATAGGTGGCGAAATTTGGTATAAGCCCTTGTGTACATAAGAAGAATGCTCAACAACATGATTTAATCGATAATGCCATCGGAATCAGCGTAGTATATTTGCAGCGCAGTAGTCGTTCGAATCTAAGTCTGCTGGACATTGAAGAAGCTGTAAATATAGCGCGACGCAAACGGTGGAAACGAAAAAATCCTACTTGACGTAGTGGCCACAGACATGTACAGTAGTCAACAACAAAAGCAAATATGCAATCTGCCGATAGAACTACTGCAATTTGTCAAGCGACAAAAACCTGATCTTTGGTCTCGCGTATCTCATAATATTTCGGCGTATAGGTATTAGAATCGTTGCTCTGTTCACTGACAAAGCCAGGCCAGCGCCTTGTGACCTCCGGACAAGAGAAAGCAAGAGTATTGAGGCCCGAAAGCCTAGGATAGCTCTAAGATATCGGCACTGAACTGCTTCTCTTTCGGAGACTTCAGCACATCACCCGAACGCGAAGGGTCCTATTTGGAAACCATGGAACAGGAAATCGAACAATAACTTTCGCTCCCGTGTCTGTGCCTTGAACCAACGAGCCTTGGATAGAACATGCGCGGGGCCGTCGAACAGCGAGGCTGTAATACGAGCGTGAAGAGTGTTATGATATATCGCGAGATTTTCTCAACTGATTTCTCAGATGCCATGTGTCGCCCCCACGACAAAGGCTACAATTCACCCCCCGTCAGGGTCTTGGCTTGCGCAGGGACAAGCCTCAACAGCCACGCTACCCCATCAATATCTATATATAAGACGGGGACCCATGCTTAGGGTGGAGCTTCGCGCCGTGAGGGATAAAAGCAAGGGTGCCCCGTTGATTGTTTGTTAAACACAAGGCACCGAGGAGTTAATGCTAGCCTGCTCTTTGGGGATAAAATGGCTAGGCGTATACCTGCCAAAGAGCTTGACCTTCCTAAGAGCCGCGCCAGCACGGCTGCGTATTGGCTGAACTGTATCCCGGGGTTTAGGACAAGTACTAGTGAGTAGCTTCAAGTATTGCAAAGAAAGTATATTGTATCCATTTTCTTACGAGTACTTTTGCTTTAAGAGCGAGCTCGATCGCACAAGGTCTCTCAAAGTACTTTTTTTGCCTCGGGGTTAAGACAGGCTTCACATTGAATCATCGTTCTGGCATTGCTGCGCATTTAAAAGCTATAGTCGTTCAAGGTATATGTTGGTATCACTTACAGATGTGCCGATGATCTCCACTGTCTCGTATGTACATAGCACAACCTGCCCAACACCCTGCTAACCATCGGTCGATTCACAGTATTCTTCTCATTCCTCCGCGCAAACCTAGCCCTTTCACCTCCACAACCGAATTCAAACGCTTCAACCCCTCTCCTCAGCCCGTCCTCCTCGCGGCCTCTCCCATCGCTGGCCCCCTCCCCGGTCGGAACCATAGGCACCATCAGGACCGTTGGTGGAGTCTCTACTAAAATTCTCAACTCTATTCCTCCCCTCGCAACAACCACTCTAAGTTCCGTACCCGACAAAGTCGCAGCTCTAGAAATAATCGCCAATTCTATCGCCGAACAACGCCACCTTGCGTCCCGCGCCGTTATGTTTCATCCTGTCACCATAGTAGCATATGCCATACTCTTGGGAATTGTCTGCCAACTTATATATGCTGAACGTGAAAATCTCGTTATCGCAGCCACCACATCTGCGGCGGCGACGATGGCGTGCCTGATTCTTGTTATTACAAACGGATATGTCAACCTTGCAGACGAGTTCTTACTGAAGGTCATGAAAGATAAGGGGGGAAAGGATATAATAATCGGATCGCGGTATTCCGGTGATATCATCGGCGCGTTGATCTTGAGATTGGAACAAAATGGGAGTAGAAAAGACAAGAAGGCGAAGAGCGGGAAGGCCGGAGGAAAGGGCGTTGTGAGAGCCTGGGCCACGAGACCTAGGCATAGGGGAGCCGGCGTTGGGACGGCGATGCTGGAGGAGGCAGTCAAGGCAACGAGGGAGAAGCTGGGGAACTCGGCGGAGGTTACGTTTGCGGCCGAGCACGCGAATAGCAGGATGATCCTGCCGGAGCTGTTTAATGAGGTGTTTCGGAGGAGGGAAGCAAAGGCTGCCAGGGCGTTGATGAGCGTAGTTGAAAGAATGGAGCCTGGAAAATAAGAAAAGGGAACTATCCGGGCATCTTCAGAGGGGCCTGCATGGTGTGGTTGATTGCCTTTTTTCTAGAACACGTTCTACCTATGAAATCCGTCCACGCGCCTTCTGATCGTGTGGTCCTGCATATGCCTCTTGCTTCCCTGATGTGGATTTGGCGACAATTCGCAAAATACCGCCCGCTCGGCTTCATAAGATCTTGTCGATCTCCGCGTCGATCTCGGGTGCGGGTGGTTTCGTCTTCGGATCGATAGTTGATCTATATTGTGACATAATGGTTCGTCTCCAACGCTCTCCGGGAGCAGTTGTGTTGTTGTCACTATGAGCAAGATTCGTTAATATGGAATATATCGACACGATTATCGTCGAAACACATGTCTGTCGCGCAAGCGAGGAATGGACATCCGGCACAAGCGCAGCGCCAGAGTGCCACCCAAAAAGCGCCCACCTACACCTTGCCGGATTTGTCGTATACTGGCGTGATAAGTGGTCTGATAATGTAAGCCACACTGAATAAAGTAAGAAAGTTTGTTCAAGCCATCTCTCACAATTCCACTTCACACTTCACTTTCGACATACCAAGGGTAGCAGATCTGTCAGGTTAGTTGCTGAGAAAGCCAAATTATTAGGGCTAATGTACCCGATATTCATGTTAGGAGTTGTTTTGTTGATAAAAACCTGGGAAACAAGCTATCCAATGGACACACTGGTAGCGTTGGCGCAATTCAGTTTTGTGTTGGAATATGAGACCTTGCGCCTTGGTGCCATGCAGATCTGCCAAGATACGTAGGCAGATACCCGCTGTGAAGGATAAAGCTCGGGACTGTGAATCTCTTCCACCCACCTCACCAAGCAGTATCCTCCGTCCTTGAATTTGATTCTATTTGTTCGGTCTATTCACTCCAGGATAGGGCCAGCATATCATTGTAGAACATTTTCGTATGATACGAGGAAGAACTGGTTGTAAGCTCAAAGCATTTCACAGACAATTCTATACTCCTACAAACCTCGCTATTTTCTCATCAGGACCCGAATTCTCCACACTTGATACACCAGCTTATATTTCGTCCTCTCTCCGCAATTTTGATACGTCACTACAACGGTTCAACCAGGCCGCAACTGCAACACACAACTGATCGACTTATCTATTCGAACCTCACTCCCTGCAGCAAATTATATCTTGCCCAAGCCAGGAATCTACACATATGTAGGATTGGCGTTAGTCTCAGCGTGTTAGAGTCGTCCTTAACTAATGGCGAAATCTGTCACTCAACAACCCGCCGTAGACTACTTCTCATTGCTAACACAGAAATATCGGGTAGGTGTCCTCCTTCCTCGCGCTACTTCACGATTCCATCTCAGGCATAACATGAGCCATCCGGGCTTAGGGGCTGCTGCTTGCGTCGTACACTACATCGCCTTACTCGTTTTGGGCTAACAATCAAATAGAGAAGTAGCCCATCCGAATCCAGTTCTGCTACTTACGAACCATCACTGACGCCACCTGGGTCGTGTGACGAGATCTTTCTCTTGCCAGTTTCTTCAGGCCTCAACCGTCAATCGTACAACCGACCAAAGACACAAGACGAGTCGGGGCAGGTATTCAACTTATATTCAATCGACGACTGGATGGACTGGGACGAGCCGGATCCGGCGGATAATGCTCTATCCCGCAGTCCATCAATTTCAGAAGAGCCATTGCCCCAGTTACCGTCCGCTCTCACCTCTTCTATAATAACGCACTTACACCAGAGCCTTTATTCTACACCTTCGGCAACCTTCACTACAGGACCGCCTACCCGCCTCACTCCACAAGAAGAATCACGACTCCGCGCAATCGCCATGCCATCACTCTCCCTTAGCACCTCGCAATCAAATGCCCTCCCACAAATATACTCTCCAACCTCTACCTCGAGTCCCGAACCACCGCCGAGATTCGATAAACCTGGGAAAAGGAAGTCTTCAGTAGAAGACGATGATGACGAGGATATGTCCGACTCCGAAATAAGGAATGGAAAGCCGGTGAAGAAGACAGCGCATAACATGATCGAGAAGCGGTATCGCACGAATCTGAACGACAAGATCATCGCGTTGAGGGATTCAGTGCCGAGTCTGAGGGCCGTGGGTAGGGGAAAGAATGGTCAGGCAAAGGAAGAGGATCTTCAGGGCTTAACGCCTGCGCATAAGTTGAACAAGGTAGCTTAACTCTTATGTTCTTTGAAAATCCTGTGTTAATGAACCATAGGCAACGGTGCTCTCCAAAGCAACAGAGTACATAGTCCACCTCGAGAAACACAACAATGCTCTGCAGAAAGAATACGCAGCCCTGAAGTCCCGCGTCGAAGCCTTCGAGATCTTAATGCGGAACCAACAAATGCAATCATGGGAGCGAACCGACAATTCGGGGCAGGTGCGGCGGCAACCTTATGGTCTCAATAGGATCGTAAGCTAAGTCCACCTCCAAAGCTCCGTGTAGTTTTCACTACACTCAAAGTAACCAGAGAGGCTCCCTTCTCTATTTCCTCAGTCAAGCCCAATGGGCTATTTAGCAATATCTTGAAGCCAGAGCCGAAGAAACTATTCAAGGCTATAAGATAACCTATCGACCCGGCTCTCTCTCGCTATCACCTTCTGCCTCAAATTATTCGTTCGTAACCCAGATATATGGCCACAAATACAGTCAGCAAGACCACGCTCCATCCTAGTGGTGTTTGGCAAGCATAGACCTCAAGTTGCAATTGCCATCGTCATCGGCGTGATATTTTAGGCCGGTTTACAGATACACCTCATAGGTCACAGATCTGTTAGAGAGCACACAGAGCTCAAGGAGGAGCTTCACAAAAAGGCACATTGACTACGATCGCATAGCTATCGTACGTACACATACCTCAATTACTACTACCTCCGCCAGCCTTTACCTCTGCTGAATTCCAGGTCCTAGTGTTACTGCTCTCTACGAAGATGGTCTTGTCTACGAAACTGGCTCGACCATTACATCTGCTGATGCCCTCATAGTATACCCTGGAGCAAAGATTGGTCGACTTCCCCTAGGTGAACGCATCGTGAGGGATCCAAGCTCAGAAAACGAGATATGGTGGGGACCCGTGAACAAGGTCATGATGACCGATGCAAGAGCATATCTTTCATAGCCTACGTAGATATCTAATCTTTCGCTGCCTTCACGCTTCCCCGCTTCAACAGGAGAAGATGGTTTGGCATTTATTTGGCCGCCTCGCTCCCATTCGACTGGTGTCCACGGGCTGTCAGAAGATCTCCATCTTCACACTTTCCTTGCTCGACCCGCGCATGTTGGCGCTAATTTTGACCGGTGCAAATCTGGAGAATTAACCGTGAACGAGCCATTGACTACCTCAATATAAGAAATCGTATCTATGTTGTCGACGGATGTGCGGGGGTGGGTTATTTGCGTTCGGGCCTACCATGCTATCTCCATGCGCAATATGCTCAGCCGACCTGATCGAAAGGACCTAGAGCACTTTCGCCCGGATTATTCCGCCTACAACGCTGGATCCTTCCCAGCCAACAGATTTACCGAAAGGACGACCTCCGCAATATTACCTACGCCATATTCTGCCACGACTGAAGAGACCTATGTGGATGGTAGGGCAGGCTAGCAGGGTGGTGATCTTGGCGAAGCTTGTGGCGGAACAACGCCTCAATCACACTATGTGTCGCAGAAACGGAACTCTAATTGCTGAAGTACTATTGCTTAATATATAGTATGACACTATGGAACCTACTCTTGAATACGGTGGCCAGCTTGCCTAGCTTGAATATCTGATGCGCTAGTTATAAATCATGTTTTTCAGGAATAACCCAAATCTTTTGCTTCAAGGCACGTGATTATATTCTTCGCGGAAATTTATTTCTGCTCCTAAGCAGGCGGTCCCAGGGAGAATAAACGATGAAGCAGGCTATCAACATTACGTAAATCGCCTATTTGTGAAGATGTCACAGTATCAATGCCCTTGGGTGTTAGACCCCTATGTAATCACATAGACTTCTTTGAGGAAGCTCTGGCGTTATTTTGTATTTACTTCATTGCGCTACGTCTCGTATCTGGAATTTAATATAAATCTTGAACACAGACGGTACCGTACATGACTCTAACAAGTTACGTCACGAGTGCCTCCGGGCCATGGAAACCACTATATCTTGAGGGGGGTTGGGCATTGATGAGGACCACCCAGAGCCGAAGCAGCCTTTGCCCTCTAAATTTCGTAGCACGTTTCACTGAGGCAATGTTAACAGTACCATACACGCCATCTAATGGATCGACGGGCTTGATGGTTGCACGAACAAAGGCAATCATTGGTGCCAGATTGACTTCTCCAAGAATGAACTTGGCTGAAGCTCGTTGTGTCTGCTTTGCATTGCGGGGCTAGTTGTAGGAGGACAAACGAGACGCCAGTTCCGGCAACATTTGGCACAGCAGATGAACGAGGGCATACATACCCATCTATACTACATTCCAAGTCAAAATTTTTGATTTTCCAGCTGCGCCGGACAAGAACCCAAAGTGACCATAGTGATCGGATATTTTACACTACCTTATTTATTCCATTTAACTTACATATGGGCTATTGCAGGAAAATTTCTTCTGGGAATTCGGCCGGAGAACTTTCACGACCCCGCAACGAAGGGAGATTTATGCTGATTTGAGTCACACCCCTCGATCGCCGCCTTCTCCAACGCGGTAACGCTCTGCCGGCACGTATGCTCGCAAAGCGGAAGAATCTGTTCCTCCATTTCGGGGGTTGCATGTAGTCGTCCTCAAAGCTTTTCAGCCACGAGATATATGCGTACATCGCAACGCGCTTTCGGATGGGATGATACACAAACAGGACGCAAATCGGCCCAAGTACACGGATAGCTATGGAGGAGTGAGGTGACGGTGCGTTTGAGCTACTCGGTCACGTGGTCAAGAGGACTGGAATGGCTTTTTGTTGCACGTCGCAAAGAGAAGGGAAGTTTTCGTGCCGGGCCGCAACGCCTGGCCCACGAACATTGCTGCGATGTCGACTGGAAAATCACACCAGTTCAATATCTCTTGTCAGCTGCCTCCCTCTGACAGCTTGTCCCTGCATCAGACCATGAGCATAGCACTCCCCAACGAGTTGAAATTTCAAATCCGGTGGAAGCGGCTGAGACTGATTCCTCCCCTCATCCACCTCCCTCAAGACAAAGGGTACATCCGCACCCTGTAAGACGACAAGCCAGTCGCCTTCTTTCAGAGCTCCTGGTCCAATTCCGAAGAACTCCTTCTCAGTGAAGAAGAACTTCCTCTTGTTGCACACATGAGCCATTGAGTCTCGATAGCGTTTCCATCGGGCCTCATTGACTGACTTAGGCACTCGCTCCTCCTCTTGGATAGCTGGATCTCCTTCACTACCGAAGAAGACTCTTTCCCAGTACGCTGCTGCATCTGCCTTGAGATCAAATTCGTCCACTTCGCCCATGTTTTTGCCATTGACCCACGTCTTAATGTAAGCTTCATAAAGACTGCTGTTGAGATCTACAAGCGCGTAACCTGACCCTGCGAATTCGCCGAGCAGCTGAGGGTATGGGTGGCCAGCCTTATGAACTCTCGCGAGACCTGAAGACAGCCAAAGTGCAGCAAAGGGATTGCTATCCCAAAATCTATGAACCAGCGGCGAGTCTGGTCCATGAACTTCGTCAGATGGCAAAGGGAGATCGAAAGACGAGGAGTCAAGCAGAATACTATGTGCAACTATTCTGGACACGACATGTCCACGTACGATCAACCTGTCTAGATTCGCAGATGGGGTCACGATAGCATCTCGATTCGCAGAAGCGAAGTGGTCACTCGAATAGGGTCCTAGAATCGGAGTACCAATGTACTGATCCCAGCGCGGGACCCAACTGGGAATAGGAAGGGGCATTAAGCTGTTGGGAACATGTTGTACGGCAGTCAGAATCTCGAGGGAAGTCGTGCGGTCGATGTGTGAGACTGCCAGATCGCGATAAACATCTTCTACGGATTTGTTGTAGTCTACTTCAACGAGAGGAGGTGGAAGCTCTTTGTCTTTGTATGTTTCTTTTGACCACCTCTCGGCCAGTTGATTGACAGCCCAGATGTCATGCGTGTCGGAGAGGAAGCGGGTGGCCAATCCTCGATATCGCTCATAGGTTTCCCAATTCCTAGGGCGCCATGTTGCCATGCTAATAGTTCGAGACGTTGGATGAGAAAGAAGCCCAAAGATTTTGTCCCTGGCGTTCGTAGCTTTGAATGGCCGAGCGTTGTTCAGCAGATGGAAAAAGGTAGCTCGAGGCGCAAAAGATGAGAAGGCCATGTAGAGGTTGCGGATACCCTCGAATCCTTCGGTGAAGCCCAGTCTGACCAGAAGGGGTTTGCAATAGTGAAGGAGAAACATGCAAGTAATTCCGACGGAATTCCACTCTTGCGCTGTGTCTCCCCAGAGCATGAAGGCTTCGGAGGCGAGTCCAACCTCTTGTAGCACCCAAGTTCGGGAGAACCATGCGAGGCGAAGGAACCTCTCGATCCGTGCTTTCTCTTCCTCATCAGGCTTGAACAGAGCGATGTTCGGAAATCCCGACACCATAGGTGTACCATCTGCAAGCTCCCAATAGAGATCACAAGTTTCGGCATCGAAACGTTTGAACTCCCCTCCCATGATAGCAAAAGCCGCAAGCCCTTCAATCAATGCCTCGATGTCTGCAAAGATCATTGGGGCGTCGTCATAGGGATCGGGTCCAAGCCAGACAAAGACCTTTGAAGCATTGCTGTAGATCGTCGCCATCATAGCAACCTGCTTGTTCTTCTCCAGGTTGTCCTGTTGATTGATACACAGAGCATCCGCCCACAGCCTCGTCTTGTTTTCAAGCCCGCAAAATTTCTGCAGCGCATCCCGCAGGTTTGAAGTGACGGATATTGATTTGCCATCACAGGTGATGGGCACCTTGCTAGACTCGTCACCCCAGACGTATGATAATGCGATGTATTCTGGAGGACTATGAACGTCGACAATCTCAAAGCTGCACGCCAAGGTGTCTGGATTCGATCCTGGCTCGAGATTGATGAGCCTGATGGATGTTTGCGTTGGTAGTTGCTGGTATTGATACGGCTCCATTGTCCAAAGCTAGGGTCTTCTTTGTTGGTGTGCAATATAATTGTAACGACCAAGAAACAAATGTTCTGAGCGAGATGAGGTCTGTTTCGAAGGAGCTGAAGGAGTGGCTGAGGAACGTGCTCACACTGGTTGGGCAGACAGGGCCACGAGCCTGCATCTCATGATGCTAAAATTAGCCCATATTCCGAGGAGGCTACAGCCGTGCTGTCAACTGAGTGATTTTCAAGACATCTGCAGTGCCTGAGATGCCCGCAAGGAAACCGGTGTCTTGTGTGACCCTGAGCGGCCAGTCACAGTGGCGCGCTGGCTTCCATTTTTGAGCATGAAAGTAATTACGATCGAGGTGTGGTCTCACCGTTCGATGAGAATGCAGCAGTCAATGGCTGTCGCGGTTGTCGTCGATAAGATGATGATGTTGATGAGTTCAGGTGAAGCCTGAAAGAGGTCAGGATGTCCATGCTTTCGCCAAGACTCAGCCGAATCGGGCAGATGCGGACGACATACCCCATCTTCAAGATAAGGGAATGGCTGAAGTCAACAGAATTCAAAACTCATCCTCTTCTACATTCCCAACTTCTTCCTTTCCTTCACCGTGCGAAAATCTACAGCTTACAATGGCCGAGGTAGCCCACCCCACAAACGGGCTCGACGGGCTCTCAGACACACTCACAGCAGCCCTCCAAGCCCAAGAATACTTCCAATCCTGCGTATAGCAAAATTGTTTTATGTTTTTAAATAGTACAAATTAAGCGCGTTTATGTAAAATCGCGTTTACTCCGGAAAATTGTAACAAATAGAGGGCAACAGGAGGGATTGCAATATAACAGGTAAGACACGTGACTGCAATAGAATAGAAATAGTGATGTATTGATATCAAAAGTGTGCTTGTCCGTCTAGCAGATAAACTCAAGCTTACCTTCCTCCAGAAAGCTCTAGCTGTTCCTTTATATTCTTTCAAATGTGCTGTAGCTGTCAGCCTGTAGCTGCTGTAGCTGTATGCTTGTGGCTGCTGTAGTGTTATGCCTTGTGGCTGTTGTAGCGGTATGCCTTGTGGCTGCTGTAGCTGTATGCCAGTTCAACTGTGATCAGACCCAAACTTTCAAAATTGCTCTGCCTCGACCAAGTAATCTAGATCGTGCTAAATGAAGGGCAGTATCAATTGGTCCATCAGAAGTTCGTCTTATTACAGCCATAAAAGATCTTTATTCTTAGCAGTATCTACTAGCAAAAACAGATTTTTCAAAAGAAATTAAGCAAGCATTCAGTTAAAGTTTATGTAGAATTATGCCGAGAAGTTAGTGTTTCGTTTGAAGGCGTGACAAAAGAAATACGTAGGCTGACTCTCACCCGAAGCGTAAAGCTAATGCCGGCGCCGGAATATTCCTTTCACTGGACCAGCGGCAAACTTCAAGAACAAAATTGCGGAATTAAAAACAAAAATTCGAAATTAGCGTGTAAGGTCAACAGGTTGAAAGATCCTACTGCGACAAAGTCAACACTCAAGCGAGATGCTAAAAAGGCCGTGAACCAGCTTACAGCGATTCCGCATACAGCAGAGTTAGAAAACCAACATTTAAAGAGGGATATTCAAAAATAAGTTACTATAACAGAAGGTTTTAAAGAGAGCACTACAAATTTCCACTAGACTGTAAATGAATTGTCCTTGGTATTAAAAAAGTTAAAATCTTCACTGCCTTTTATTCGCATGTAATTCCTCAAATTCACTGCGCTGCTGGGTGTAACAACTCAAGCTGAACAGAGATCTCGATCCGTAGATCTAGATAGAAGGATTCGGAGGTGTAAACAACTATCAATTGTTATAACTAAAAGAACAAGCTGCAGGCAGAAGAAGGGAAGGAAAGCAGTGTTCTATATACAGGAACTGACCGGAGGCCAGGATAGGTGAGCTTTGCGGTGTCCGGTGCTGAGCTCCGAGCTCTGGGGCATCCGGCACTGAACTCCTAGGCGGAAAGGACCAGGGCCGTGACACTGGGCTCGCTTAAGTTGCCACCAATCATTCTCGTAAATTTGTAGTGCAACAGTTACTGTTCTGAGACTACGGCTATGGATACTCATTCAGACCATTGTCGAAGTAGTCAACAATACTTAAGAGTCATAGGAAATGCAACAATAGGCTACGGCAACACGTGACTCATCTCGGGGCTACGCCAGGGAGATCAAAACAGCCCACCGTATTCTAACACAGACAAGCTTCGGCAAGCCTTTATGCTGGGTGGTTTTTAAATAATTTCCGACGCGTCGATGCATAGAAAAGCTCACACATTATTCAGAGCATTCTCGTTTCCAGCCTCCCTTCGTTTTCACCTCCTGTTCGGTATACATTTCCGATTGTTCTGTCCGTTTGTCATCATGGCTGCAAGGTCGGCCTGCATGAGCTTCAGGCTTCAGTATTGGTCTACTACCGAGACGCTACATATTTTCTCGTGCGGCTGAAGAGCTCGGCCGTGATCGCAATTCTTATTTTCATCGAATCCATTCATTTCAACCTGATCTGTTTCTGTTCCAGCTTTGATTTTCGTTCCACGGGATTGTCGTTGTTGAGTCACACTATGTCCGACCCAAAAGCCTCCCAGAAGAAACGAGGCCTGTTCCGCAAGCTTATATTGCGCTCAAAACAGGATGCCGGTCCAAATCATTCGACATCAATACAGGCCTCCAGGTCTTTCAGCTCCCAACAAATCGTGACAGGAGTTCCACCTCGTGCTGTAAATGCGGAGCTAGGTGCTTCTTCGCGGGTGCATGTCTCGGATACCAAACAAGTCCCCAGTACCAGCCAAATTCCATCTCCCAACAAAGGGAATCTAGATATGAGTGCAGTGGCATTTCCATCTCCAACATCATCGACGGTAGACGCAGCCAACTCAAAGCCACCTGATATGGAACCCCCTCCATATCGACGGGACTTATGGAATGATGCCCTGCGGACGCTGTCGCCAAAGGAGAAATCTTTTATCTCAGACCATCATTCATCACCGCCTAATAGCGTTAGTGAAAACTTTGAAGTTGTACTCAAAGAGGTGAAGGGGAAGAAGAAGACCTGCGAGCAGAAGCGTTGGACACTAAAGTGGGGAGAACGGACGATCTCCCTACATGCCATGGCCGACAAACTTTGCAACATGCTAGATCGGTTCAAGCAAATTGGAGATATTGCAGTCAACGCAGGCCTGCCATGGGCCTTCATCAGGCTAGCTGTACAGGTACTACGGTCCTACCAGGGCTAGTTTGTCTGCAAATCATTTTCAACTCCATGTAGATCGGGGTATCTGGTAGCCAGCAAATGGAAGCCTTGCTCCGCGGCCTCCACCAGGTCGTATCCCTTGTCAATCAGTGCAGGATTTACGAGATTCTGTTCCTCGCCAACGACCAGCTTGGGCAGGCGTTAGAAAATCTCGAGCTAGCCTTGATTGAGTTATATGCTACAACCGTGCAGTTTCTAGTCAAGTCAAATGGACTTTACGCCGCCAGTACCCTTTCACGAACTGCGCATGCCTTTCTATACCCTGATGATGTGGCAGAATCCAGAATAAATGCGGGATTCTGGCAGAGAATGTGGATACCGCTGCAGGGCATTGCAAGTGGACCGCAGACCACGAGTCTCAAGCGGAGGGAGTAACGAGAGCCAATGAACTTAATCGCTTTCTGGTCGAGTTGAAGGAAGATTTTCTGATCGGAATGGATTCGAGAATTACAGCACTATGGAACCGATCGAATGAGGAAGAACGCAAAAAGATTATGGACTGGGCTTCTGATATCCCGGTGCATGATAATCACATTTTGGCGTGTGAAAGGCGTACTCCAGCCACAGGCGAATAGTTATTGCAGACCGAGCAATATCTGACTTGGCGGTCGTCAAAAGACTCGATGGTTCTGTGGCTGCATGGGATTCGTAAGGCTCTCCCATTTCCATATGCACTTGAGGTAACTAACTAAGTACAGCTGGAGCAGGGAAGACGAAGCTCATCTCCAAAGTGATTGATAGCCTCTCTAAATCGCGCGTGAATAAAATGCCAGAGGATGAGGCTCTAGCTTATTTCTATTGCAATAGGAACGAAGAATCGCGACGAAATCCACAAAGTGTCCTGCGAAGCCTTGTCAAACAACTTGCTGTATCGCCTAACACGGGTGCTATCCACACGATTCTCGTTGAGCTCTTCAACAAAAAAAAATGAGGATAAATTTTCTTCGAAGATTCTGACGACAGAAGAGAGTGAGATTCTTTTGGTACAATTGAGCCGGGTTTACTCACAAACAACGATTATTATTGATGCTCTCGACGAGTGTAGGGAGAGATTATGCCTCATAGAAGCACTCGATAGGCTTGTCAACACTTGCTCCGATGTGAAGATTCTCGTATCGAGCACAAGGAATGAAGATATCAAACTCCAATTGGAGAAGAAGTTAAACTTTGGGATCAGCGCAACAGATAACCAGAATGATATCGAGAAGTTCGTCAAGGGGGAAATTGAAGCAGACAAACGGACACGAAGGATATCGGTTCCTCAAGATTTGCAAGAGTTAATCGTGAAAACTCTTCTCGAGAAGAGCGGAGGAATGCATGTCTTCCCTAGCTGGCTCTTGAGTTACTCCTGCGTTGCTAGCTACTAAACTTCTTCTCTGTGTTTAAGGTTCCAATGGGTGGTATTACAAGTCAAGCAGCTGTTGGCGCTGAAACTTCCCAAAGACATGAAGAGCCGACTAGGCAGACTTCCAAAAGATCTGCAGGCAGCTTATGACGAGATCTATAAAACAATATTGAATCAAGAGGGCAACGAACCTAAGATTGCTGTGCGAGCTTTTCAATGGGTCATGGCTTCCATCGATCCATTATCGCCAGATGAATTGGTCGCTGCGGCGTTCCAGGACCCGGAGAAAGACGAACCCGAGGAAATAGATGGCATCAGCATAGATTTCATTCTTGACGTGTGCCAAAACTTGCTAGTTCTTGACAACGTGCAGAACGTTTGTCGATTTGCACACTTGTCTGTTCAGGAATATCTCGAGACGACCTATTGGACTAATAGCCGGGCAAATAACCTACTCACAAAGGTGTACCTGATGATGCTCAATTACCCGGGTCATTTTTCACGCGATCTTATGCCCTTTTGGACCGAGACCGACCGCACCACTGTGGTGGATGCGCCTCTTCAGGACGTGAAACGAGGCACTCTTCCCCGAGCCAGTGCTTCGCCTAAAGACCGCAATGATTCCGATGAACAGGACGAGCCTTACCAGGATTACTCACTCTATCCCCTTCTAGCCTACGCAAAATATCATTGGGTAGCGCATATGAGAA
Organism: Chalara sp. BL73; assembly: GCA_918026815.1. NCBI lineage: Eukaryota > Fungi > Ascomycota > Leotiomycetes > Helotiales > Chalara > Chalara sp. BL73. Next base: position 719,781 of record CAKJVC010000150.1, on the reverse strand, counting down.
GGCACGATCAAGAAGCCGAGACTAATCGCAGAGTAGCTACCCTGTTATAGAATTTCTTTAGATCTATGAACGAGAGCGGTCCTGCTTATCGAAGCTGGTGTAGCTGGTATCGGGTGATGAAGCCATATCATTCACGTCAGACTCTAAGCACAATTCTGGAAGAATTTTGTCCGGAAGCATCAGCTTCGTTTGTGATTTCTTATTATGGCTTTTGTTATGTATTCAACAGCAACCTTACGATATTTACTGGAGTCTGGGGCAGATGTCAATACTGTGTCTGATGGGTCTTACGGCTCTGTCTTAATTGCGGCGGTACGTAGAGGCCATGAGGGAGCGGTGCAGATGTTGCTCGATAAAGGGGCAAACATCAACACCTACGTCGAGTTTGGATGCTATGGTAGCGCCATCGTCGCAGCCGTGCGAAGGGCAGCGGAGACTCGTGGTAATCTTTCAGTGGTCCGTCTCCTCCTGGAGTCTGGCGCAGATCCCAATACGCAAGCGACAGATCTACATGAAAACACCATTGCTGCCGCAAAGGGTAATCTCAATATAATACATCTGCTGCGTGAGTTCGGGGCTGTTGAAGGCGCCGAAGAGCGGAAGGCGAGATCAAATCCACTCTGGACGAGCACCGGGAGTTATTACATTTCCCTAGTAGATGATTCAGAATAAAGAAGCTTACTTCTTATTACGAACTTAATATTGAAGTTGCCTGTAGCTGTGGTAACTAGAATAATCATGATCTCTGTCCTGATTGAACTCTTTTGCTGCAGTACGGCTTGGGGGTGGTCTTCTTCAAAAAGCTGCACGCCAAACAGATATGACCTGTGATCCTAAAAGGAAATTTAGGGTGGTTGCCATCCAACATGTGCGGGCCCCAACCTTAAAATGTGAATGGTTAAGATCTAGAGAGAGCCTGAACTGGACGCCGACTATTTATAGAAAAGGAAGCGGCTAGTGTATGACGAGAGGGTTGAAAAATATTCGAATCATTTCGCACTACTTTGGGTCCCATCACGCCTCTCGAACAAGCCATCAACTTTCTGCCCTACACCACGCCGACCTTAGGCAGATAGTGATTCAAAAGAAATCAAGGTAAAGTAATAAGATGCCGCCTCTCAATTTAGAACTGGATTTGAAGTTGAACTCAAATGTACACAGGGTTAGGAATTGCTCTTCTCTCGTCTCTATTCTACTCTAGTTCTTCTAATATCCTATAGGTATTCAACTATCTGGTCCGCCTGCTGCGGAACCGCAACATTACCCAATATACCGAGAGCCACCCTGCCGCTTATAATGAAGTCCTAGAAGTCGTTCAAGAAATTCCACAGCCGAAGCCCTTGCCAACTCCACCTCCACGTCTCGAGAAGAGCCTGACACTAACGGCTAGGCTAATCAGCACAAAAACAAACTCGTCGACCCTCACGAGGGGGCTTGGAGTCAGCAAGAGCGAGGACTTGGATAATTACCAGCTCGGGCTAACAGAGATCTTCGTCCGTGCTGACATGTTGGCATTCCTGGAGAATTTTAGAGCAGCCCGTCTGAATCATTGCGCAACTGTGATCCAGGGGAATCTGAGAGCCAAGCGCTATCGCCGCAAGTGTTTGGAGGCACGAAACGCGATCCTCCTTATCCAGTCCGTCGCTCAGAGATACCTTGCCTGGAAGCATACGCAAGAGGCTCGCAAGATCAAATCTGCTACCACAATGCAAAGTGTATGGCGCGGTTAGATGCTGCGAAAGAGCTTCAATGCTACTCCGACAGCCTTGCCCTTATACAAGTTGTGGCAAAGGGCTTCTTGCGCAGAAGGGAGATCTTGGATACCCGCGTTGGAAAGGCCGCTATCTTGATTCAAAAGGTGTGGCGCTCGAAGGAGACACATGAAGAGCTGGAAAAAGTAAAGCGCAAGGTCGCCCTTGCCCAGAGCATGTGGCGAGGCAGGTGTTTGGTGCGGCTCTTGCGAACAGGGATCCAGAATCGGCCCCGAACGAACCTCTGTCTTACTCTTTCCAATTTTAGCTGGCGGCAGTCGTAGCCGAGGGACCAAACAAACATGTCGGCTAACCTCCTTGGCTCACTTGCTCACCCTGGCTCAGGCTATAGCAGTAATAGCTCAAGTTCAAAGATGGAAATGGAAAATGCTCATGTCGAGATTCCGATATCGAACTAGCCGTTCTAGGCGACATTTATTGCAGACCCTCTGTCAAGGGCAAGTTTTGAATCCTTAGGCAAAACACAAAGGATGGCGTAAAACACTTTAAAGTAAAACACAGAAAAGGTCCTATTAATGAAAACAGGCAAACAGAGATAACCGTCTGAGAATAAGTGTACGGTAAAAACAGAATTGAAGCCCCTGGCAAATAAAATATGCCTTTTCAGACTCGATAAAGTTGACGGGTTTTAGTAAAACTGAGTAAGCAGACCTTAGCAGACTTAAGTCAGAGCTGAGCGGGCTAGAGTCCAAACATGTGAGCTTGCCATATCCTGCCCACAGCACTAGCCGTGGATATGTTATGTGAGTGCTCCACCTCCCCGTCACTCGAGTGTAATATCATAGCAAGAGTCTGTGAATAAAGTACCTGAACCTACAGCAGCTGATGATTCCGGTGAGAAACTGTGTGCATAAATCATTCGAGAGTGCTGTCACATGGATCATTCTAAGAAATCACATTTGGGCAGAGGGAGTGTGGCCCTGAAGAAAGATGACGGATTATGGCCAAATTCAGTAAGATTCCGGTGATTAAGGTTATGCAGTATGAGAAGGGTTTGAGTGAGCTCCAACCCTCCCAGCTAACTAAAGACTATTTCAGTGCTGTGGAGACCCAAAACCGACGGAATAAGGTGGAAGAAATGTCCATATATCTAGTCGGCGGCGCCAAGGACTCGGCAACACTGTCATCATGTTCATAGATGGGAGGACCCACGGAAAAAGGTCGTGAATCGTGAGAAAAGAGGGAATTGAGAGAATTCCATAAGCTGCTTGAAGATAGAGATCACCAACTAACGATGCTTTAATACAGTAGATCACATTTTAATTCACATTAATCTGAGGCACGAGGTTCAGAAGTGGGAGAGCTTTCATGATTCGTCCCGTTGTGGAACCCGTCGGTACTTGCTGGCTAATGCAACCCAAGATGCTGTTGCCTGGAGTCTTTGCAGCTTCGACTTTGACGTATTCTTATTGTTATCATTCCCTTTGTGTCTATTTCCTTTTACTCTTCATCTCCAGTATTACTCGAATCTAAACTCACTTACCATTAACTACGCAGCTCGTAGTTTATATTACAAGATGACCTCCTTCATCACCTCCTCCACTATACCGCCAGACCTAATCCCAAATGTCACTACCTATGTCCGCGCCTACATGTCGCACTTCGATAGCTCGCATGATTTCGCACACCTCAAACGTGTCCTTGGCCTTGCACACAGCATCCTATCCTCCCTCTCTTCCCCCGAATCCCCGCACTACGATCCTGCCGTACCGGCATATGATAAGATATTAGTCACGCTAGGAGCATTGCTACATGATGTAGGGGATCGGAAATACCTCAAGGCTGGCGAAGACCCAGAGACCATAGTCAGGGAGATATTACTAGGATTCGGAACGAGCAGCCAATTGGCAGAGAAGGTGCAGACATTGTGCACAAACGTCAGCTGGACGAACGAGATGAAAGACCCAGCAGCTGTACAGGTGCTCATCGACGGCCCGTACCCTGAGCTAGCGATTGTGCAAGATGCGGATAGGCTGGATGCCCTAGGCGCGGTGGGCGTGGGCAGGGTGTTCACGTATGGGGCGGCGAGGACGAAGAGGGGTATGCGGGAGAGTGTGCAGGTTTTTGAGGGGAAGCTATATAAGTTTGAGGGGAGGATGGTATGGATTCCAAGAACTCTTCGCACCTCGAGTTTCTATTCGCGTAGCTGCTGACTTTAGACTATCACAGAAGACGAGTGTGGGCAGAGAAATGGCACGGATTAAGACGGAGAGATTAAGGGATTTCCAAGACCAATGGGACGAGGAATTACAAGTTGAAGGGAGGGGGATGGAGGTATTGAGAGCGGCGGGGGTGGGATCAGATATTGTGGCGCATGAGGAGGCTGGGGGCTTCGAGGAGGCGGTTAGTATGGAGGAGGTGAGGAGGCGGTGGAGGGAGGAGTTGAGGCAGGAATTAAGAAGCGAGGTGAGGAAAGAACTGATGGCTGAGATGCTGCCGAATTGAACGCTCTTCATTGGAAGGCAATACAACTGATGAAGCGCAGATTAGGTAGTAGCGGGCAGAATAGAAGACCGTCGCATTAGCTCGCCCAGCAAGCGCAAGAGGAAGCATTAATCGAATGATAGGCAAGTTAAACCAATACCGTGAACCTCACTGAAAAATAATCCCTTGAACCACTTTCCGAAAGATCCTTCCGCAAAGCCAGCACCGCCTAATTATCCTAGCACTACCCTATCAAATCTTCACCCACAATCCAAGCCTTATGTGCACTACCTAACCGACCGGACTAGGCTCGCTCCTTCGAAAACAAACCCAACTCTAATAAAAAAACCCTTATTAAGCTAGCCCTCAGCCCCAGGAACGGCATCTTTCTTTCGCCTAGGTCCCGAAACTTCGGAAAAATAGACGTAGCGTTTAGCTGCATCTCGGTACTAGCGAAATATTAAGTTGATAGCTTTTGCGAACTCGGTACCGTTCAATTTGTCGATACAACAAGTGTTTGTCCAGAAGCACTACGAGCCGTTAGGCCTTGCCTATTCTCTGCAGAACCGTATCTTTTTATAGCCAGCCTTTTCTTTGCCGGTATTATGCGTCAGGTCTTTGAAAGTAACTCTTTCTGTATTTGGCCTCCTAAGTGTGTGTGCGAAAAGATCGCATGTTCGGGGATGTCGTAATGGAGAAAGTCGTTGGTAAGGCTAAACTCGCTATTGTTGTTCATTTATTTATTTATTTATTTATTTATTTTTTAAAAAAGGGAATTATTCGGCTATATTCAAGAGGCGAAAAGGAAAGAGTGTTCGGTGGATATTGAGTTGCCTAGCCGATATATATGCGGAGTCATCTGTTTGTCACGGCCCTGGCCCTATCTCGCTTAGAGCCCCTTGGGGCTGGGACCCTGACACCACAAGGCCCTTCGCTTACACCGGCCAGTCTCCTGTATGTAAAGCGCTGCTTTCCTTCCCTTCTTCTGTCTGTAGCCTGTTCTCTTTGTTATAACAATTGATAGCCGTTCATACCTTTGAGTCCTCCTCCCTGATCTACGGATCGAGATCCCTGTTCGCCTTGAGTTGTTACACTGCCTATGATACAACTCAGTTATTCTGGAAATCGGTCTTAACCTGATGCGATAGGTTTTCATATTCAGTCTCGTGCATAGGCGGGGAAAGGCCTTCCTGCAGGTATCTGACGCTCCCAATATTCTGCTTATATCTAATAATTATGGTTGCGGTTTCAGCTTCCAACTAGAAAGCCATTGTTGCCATTTATAACAACTTTGCCATCTAATCTCTACTTTTGTTAACTAGTCTATCTTTTTGGATCAGTCCTTAGACTCCTTCTCAAGGACCTCGAGATATTGTTTCCACTAAAACTAGAAATCTTTATTAATTAAGGTATTAGTTAGGCAGGTTAGTGTTTAAAAGATAAGAGCGTCATAAATAATTTGGAAACCTCGCCATTCTCTTTTAGCGTATTTAATAAAAATTACGTTGCTTTCAAATGCTTCCAATAAAAGCCAATTTTGAGGCTTTTATGCTTATTGTTATTATTAAACAGACTTGGAACTAACTTAGGGAAAAGTGGAGCTTGTGAGATTATTAGATTTTTAGAAACTAGTAACTTCTGTATAGCGACAAAGGAACTTGCGGGATAAAAGTAACTTCAGCTTCACGATTTAAAATCACATGTCTCGCAAGTGTAACGGCAGTTGGTCTCGATGTGGCGCTTGCCAAGTTGTCTATTTCTTAGTGTGTCTATTTTAGGAATACCACGTAATTTAACGCTTCAAGACCTCGCCCTCGAATGGATCAAGCTATAAAGATATACTCCAACGTGAAGATCGCTCACGGGAGACAAGAATTATCAGTCCTGACGTATTTTCGCCAAAAGCCACCAGTGCTTTCCATCCTATCGAACCACGCCCCGCACGATCTCTGAGAGGATCGTAATGGCTTCAGAGTTTCATTCGCAAAGCGCTAAGGACACAACCAAAGAAATATACAAATATCAAAAGCTCACTGGTGCTGACGATATTCGAGTACTAGTTCTACCGCCCGGAGAAATATCAGACCCCGTTCAATGCCGTCTCGAGCATGTTTCTCTTTCAGCAAAACCCAAGTATGAGACGATATCATACTCGTGGGGAGATCCTTCTAAGAAATGTCCAATCGATTGCGAGGGGAAAATTATTCAAGTCACCTTGAATCTTAATTCAGCTCTTCAACATTTCCGCCATGCTAACCATGAGCGCGCTCTCTGGGCTGACGCTATCTGCATTGACCAAGAGAATCTCGTGGAAAGGTCTGAACAGGTTCAGATGATGGCGGATATTTATTCGCATGGACAGCAGCTCTTGATCTGGCTAGGAGAAGAAACCGAGGATGTGAGCAAATCGCTTGAGGCAATCGAAGACCTTCATACCTATTTCTTGGACAATGAAGTCGGTTACCCCAATGACCAACCGGATCGGTATCATATCTTCCCGGACGGACAGTCACCAAATTATATGCACCTGTTGTCAACAAAAAATAGGTGGCTGCATCCAATCGCCAACTTAGCCAAACGACCTTGGTTTCTTCGAAGGTATGTCCCCTTCAATTTTAATTCATATCCTCCAAATTGGGAGGCGACGCAGTACTGACACTTCAAGAACAGGTGGATAATGCAAGAGGTAGCTAAGTCGCCTAAAGGACTGGTGTTTTGCGGACAGAAACACATCCCCTGGATTATCATGGCAGATGTGACTTGGAGTCTACTAAAAGCCAATCTCCTGCCCGAGGTGGCACTTGTTGATGATTGTGGGGAAGCAGGGGTTGCCATCTACAGTGTCATAATCATTGAACTAGTCAGGAGAGATATCATTAGATCACAAGGTAGCCTACTACTCCCACTACTGGTGTCAACTCGCCAATACCACTGTCAAGATCCAAGGGATGTAATATTCTCCATGCTCGGAGTCTCCGCAGATTTCAGAGATTACGGGGATTCCGTTATACCCAACTACGATGCAAGTCTCGAGGATGTGTGCAAGAATTTCGTAGTCGGAAGTATTCAAAAGAAAAATTCATTGCTTCATCTCAGTGTTGCATATACGCCTCCAGAGAGCCTAAAGTTCAACCTGCCGTCTTGGATCCCTGATTTTTCAGACCTCGATCTTGCTAATCCGCTAATGTTCCTTCGCAATGAGTCAAATTTACCATTTCATGCATCACGCGAAACAAAGGCTCGAGTCAGACTTACGAACAACAATAACACATTCCATATCGTTGGGAAAGCCGTGGACATGGTGAAAGATATAACTATTGCTGCGGAAGAAATCGCTCCTTCCGACGAAGCTACTCCGCCAATAGAAGAATCGCCTAGTCTCATTCATTCAACCGCCTCGGACTCAAATGCGAGGGTTGGATTCCAAAGACTCAAACGATGGCTAGACGACTGTAAAAATCTCTCCTCTCTCAACCGAACAGATGATCCATTGCCACCTTCTCGGTTCGACGAATACTGCCGCACAATGGTCTGCAACCTAACTTCTCGGGGCGATTTACCACCCCCAGAATTCGCACATATGTTCCAGGTGTACTTAGAAGTTCTTGAAGATCCTGATAAGGCCGCGGAGAAACATGGGGATCCTGAAAAGCCGCAGGAGTTCCTTGATTTGATTAATGTTGTTGAGATGTCAATTAATCTGAGGATTGTGGGGTGGCGGTTTTGTAATACTGAGGCGGGACGAATAGGTCGTGTGTTGAAACCTGTGAAGCGGGGGGATATTGTGTGCGTTTTCTATGGTGGTGAAGTTCCGTATGTTCTACGGCCCCGCGGTGATGGCCAGTATACTTTTGTTGGATCGTGTTATATTCATGGTTTGATGGATGGAGAGGCGCTTCAGATAGAGGGAGTTGAGGACCAGGAGTTTGCTATATGTTAACTCTCGTTCGTAGTTTTATATATACATATACAGTTCTCGCAGAGCGCTACATGCTTTCTGTAGGGAATCAAATTTCATCTGGTACGTTATTAAACTGCAAAATCGACCAACAGCGAGCAAACACCAGATCAGCACCAACGTCTGATGCTATCGATAGCTTAACAAAGCTGTTGTCAGAATCACTCTTGCTTATTTGAAGAGCTGCTGGGACAACGAGAGGTGAGGTCAAGAAATCAGTCCTATAATGTTCATGCTACGGAAGATAACGGCCTACCGCCTGAGAGCATGCCTTGACTTCTTTCTATCTCTCCCAGATGCCCTGCAATCTTCAAATAAACGAAAGCGTCCGACGTTTTATTTTGCATGGATGACCTCATTCACGTTCCCCATTTTCACCACTTCTTGTCAAACACATCACTAGAACAAAACAACCAACTCCCTCCAAAACCTTTCGGCATCGGCACCCAACAGCATTCTCCACCATCATCAGAAAGTTCATTCTGAACTCGTACATAATCACTATAGCCGTAGTCACAATTCAAAATACCACTCGAAACTCCAGCGAAGTTCTGCGAATCCATTGAACCATCACGAGGATCCTCAATAGCCTCCACTCTTTTCCATTCCTTAACGGCCGTCAGGTATTCTGAATCGGAGCATAAATAAAGGTGTTCGAGACGCTCAAAAAAGATCAAGAATCGTTCAAATAGTGTGCGGTCGAAGGCTCCCGAGAACAACAACAGTCTGGGCGATTGGAAGTCGCTCAGGAAGCTAAATACCACATGCCGAAACCTCGAGATTATGTATCGGAAACTAGCGAAGTTATCGGCATTCTGAGGGAACCACTTCTTCAAGTCTTGATGGTAGATATCTCCAGGGTTATTGAGAAACAAACTTGGATGCCTCTGCTCAGAGGAGTAGCTCGGCACGGCTTTGACGAGTAAAGTGTCAGTTGCAGGATTACACCGCACTTGACGTCGCTGATGACTTTCGACGTCTGGATACCATGTCATGCTATATATGGTCATCGTTTCTGGGTATCGCAATAAAACAACGCTGTGGGACTCGGTACAGGCAAGGCTGAGGTTGCGTAGGGCACCGTCCTCGATATCTGAAGTATCGGCTGGGAGGGAAAAGTAGCCATTGAACATGCAAACCACGCTGGAGCTTGGCTGACCAGAATCAGAATTGTACGATGGGCAATGGCTATGTTGGCCGCAGAAGCTTCCGAGAAGGGGGAGGCAGGAATGCATTGTTACTGCGGGGTGGTGGTTGATGGCGACGGGAATCACGCGGTTGGCTGTTGCGGAGTGGAGGGCGTGCTGCCATATTTGAATCCGAAGCTCAGCGGCGAGGTCTGAGAAACGAGGAAATGTTGAGAGGGGAGAGAGCGGTTTTTTTCCTCTACCAGAGGCCATTTTGTGAACATTTGTGTTGGTTATTGATGAGAGGAAAATAAGTTTGGAGAGGAGAATGGTCTCGGATTTCAGGCAGACGTATCAGCAGGGTTAGGCGAAACCAAGCCTCACCTACTTTACGTAAGTAAAGTGGGTGGCCCGTACGACTATAATGTATAATATAATACGACTCGGGTGACTGCTAATACAATATTATATAAGCGTGATAAATCTCTCTAATCCAAACCAGTCTTTTGCTGGCCATCTATAAGTACACACACGGCCCGGCGGACGATGCATTTATGACTACGACAGGGAGTACGCGGATGGCCTACGCCACCCGCATCCACGTGCACAAACGTCACCAAACACAGGTGACACATACAGCCGGCCGCAATGCGGATACCGATCTCTTGTTGCAGGATGAAGAAGCAGCGAATACATGGTGGGAAGTTGTTATCTGTGAGCAGTGGGTTTCTCCTAGTTTGCTTGGCAAATCACCGATAAAAATGAAGCTAAGACTGCACTGGTGACAGGATCTAATTTAGCGAATTGAAAGCATTCGACCAACCGCTGATTCCTGTTTTTCCTGGTGGACATTCTCGACTGCCGATCGAACCCCAAATCCTCGACCAGCTCGATGTTATAGACTCGGAGTCCTTACCCAATATTCCCGTATCCTGTCTGACGTCGTCAAAGGTTGGAGGAATTAATCGGATAGCCTAAGCTACTTGTCTTCTGGATCAAGTTTTCAAAGGATTTGACACTCAGTGCATTGATTCTAGAGTGCTCCTGCTTGATAAGCCAGATACTAATATCCAAGCCTTTCTATTGTCGGTTGTGCCGCAGTACCAGGGCCAACCAGGCGTCTTTTGTGCCGCAATAACTACCACCATCGAGTTAGTCCATGCTCTTTTGCCTATCTTTTATTATTTCTTTTCCTTTTTATATGGGCAGCCATACCAGCCATGTCTAACCTCCCTCAAATAGAGCGCTATTCACATTACATTGCCGTATTCTCGGCCTGCGGCCGCAAGTTGTCAGAGCCAAGTTCAACTCACTTGAGGGGTGGTACAAGAGATCGCAAGAAGCGCTCGACACTACTACGAGGATAATAGTCGACACCGCCGTGTCCCTCACCGCTGCGTCTCTTGCAAACACGGCAACGTACACGATTGACGCCATGTCTCCAATGTACCCATGTATCGCTCGTACGGCGTTGAGAAATCTTTATAGCAACGCCAAGAGAGAAGGTGTTGGTTGGCTGGGAAGTGCCGAAGAAGTGCTTTTGGCAAATACTTCCAACGCTGAAACGTGAGTGCCGACCCGACCCAGGGTTAAAATAGATGCGAAATAGACAGGTGCTAGTTCGTTGATCCGAATGTGTACAAAGATAGTACCCCTGGATGAGATCAACTGCTCATCCCCTTAGCCTAGACTCTAGCTACAGCATTGAAACAGGGTAGCATGTGTAAATAATATAGAAAATTAGTGTAACTCAGTATCTTTATGAGGGAAGCTTTTGGAAGCAGAAACCTGATTTACTGTCGTAAGTAACAGCTTTCGGGCTATAGTGCTAAGCCTAGATTCGTGCCAATTCTAGAATGTACTACTAGTTAACCGTCAAGTTGTTGAAGTAAGATTTAGATGAGCCTGAGAGACCTGGAATGTCTGTATTTGAACAGAGAGAGCACACCGCTATCCTGCTCGTGTTTTTGATTCTTTGTTGCAAAGTAAGATAGGTTCTCGAATCGTTGGTACGTGGTTTAGCTTAGATATCAAGTCTATTTTTGAATATTATTTGCTAGCTATTTAACATTAAACTGGGGAATTAATATTTGAAGTTTGAGGAATGTTTTGTTTCATTGTTGTTGAAATTGGAATCGAGAAATAGTGAACGGTCAAGTGACAGCAGCAATCGAGAGAATATTAGCTGCCTTTGTTTTTTTTTAACACAGGCCTTAGAACTAGACTTTGGTTAAACGTTATTGAAGGTTCTCAGGTGAAATGGAGACATTATATTGAATGGTTACCTGTAAGGTGCTGGAGTAGTGTAGCACAAATCGACTCTTATTGATGCAAAAACTAATCTCTACCTTTTCTACTACGCCTCGAACTTTTTACTTATACTTTCCGTACTTCTGGCAACTTTCTATGTGCCAAAACTTAGGGCTTCTACCAGATCCCTTTATTGCTTTTAGCGCGTTATATCCCGGCACCTGACATTACATATTATACCATTTTAGGTGTCATGTGTGCTCCAGAGCACGGGACGTGACAACTAATTTAGCCGAGCTCTCAGAGCCTCTCGTGTATATATAGCCTGCTCTCCTCGAGCTCCTCTTCCTTCCTTAGCTTTAGAGTCTTGTATGATACCACAGTTACCCAATGTATCCGTTGATCCACAGCGCGTATCGTGATATTAGGCATCACAAAAATAAACAGCTTCCTTTGGCTCTTGGGCGTAAAATATAGTGGCACGAAGCCAATACAAACGCTTTTGCAAGCTAACTCTAAGGTTCATTTTGGAGAATACTAACTAAGGAGAGAAGGTGGAGCCCGAGAGGATCTCCCTTGGAAATAGGTTCATGTAACATTCTCTAATCCTAATCGGGAATAGTTCTTAGATGATCATGTGATGAACCGTGACACATAGGCTGTAACATATTTGTTAAACAGTTACTAAATTTCTACATATTTAAAACGTTTACAAAATATAGTCTAATCGATTAATTTTTAAAAACCCTTATTTTAGTTTAAAGTGATGTTTATGTTTTTTGCTATTTTTCATGGGGTCCCTAGAATGGTTTATTTAAAAAGAGCACATTTTGTAAAAGCTTTGACGCTCGGTCAAAACCCAAAAAGCTTGTTTAAGCTTGTAATGCTTATAGCTCCAGGGTTGTTAAAGCCTGTTAGCAGCTGAAAAATAACGTTTTTAAAACAGGTGATTTTTGGGACCCTTGGGAAAATAGCAGGAATATAAATATCACTTTAGTTAAATTTAGTAATAAAAATTCCAAAAAATTGCGGTTTTTTTACTTTGTTTGGAATATATCTTATGTTTGTTGTTGCCGTAACGCCTGCTCCCTACACAGGTAGTTCAAATCGATTAATCGGTGATTCTGTGCTCTATAGTACTAACCGCCTTTATTTTGTTGCCGCAGGCATAACTCTAGTATTATCGCGATTGAGTCTTGGCTCTGAAAACTCTGCAAGCAGGGTCTCAGGTTCGTAGGAGGCACCGCGTACAGGTGTTCAGTCATCACCTTTCGGCTTGGTTACATAAACTCAAAGTGGTGGACGCACACAAGAATTCTACTATTCAAGAGGAATTCAAGTCGGGTAGGTAAATTAAATTAAATAACTAGTCATCTTGTTGAAAGACAACGTGTGAAAGAAAAGGTTTTTTGGGGGTAACCATCTCCTCCACTGTCATATTCTCCTCCGCTCTCCACACCTCCATTTCCTCCTTCATGTGATGAACATACCCTGCTCTCCTAATCGTAGCACAAGTAACTGGAGAATCTGTCGTTGAAGTTACCGTATGCACCAACGGCTGCAACGTTGTTGCCACCTGGGACGCTCAACCAACTGCCAGAGCATCCTCCATCGCTATTATTTTGAAGTTAGTGAACGGAAGCGGTTCTGAGTGGAGAAGACCTACACGTAGAAGTAGCAGCCAAATGGTTGGTAGACCTTGAGAGAAGAGATAGCATCGTTCCAGCCATTGTAGAGACCGTCTGTAGATTCATTGTCAGTATTGTGTCAGCAATTTAAGTCAAAGTTGGGGTACTTACAGCAGACTTGGGTGGTGGTCTGGAGAGCCTCGTGGCGTCCTCCAAAGTTGATGTCTGGTTTTACGGGTCAGCTATAGCTCATTCATAGGCCCGCATCCTGTCCTGAACATACCAAGATAGACATCAATGTGAGTAAGAGCACGCTTCTCAACGTCCCTTGTGCTGACAGTCTCGTTGCCAGTGGTCTCAGTGAAGAGGATGCCAGTGGCAGTGTCGACAGAGATCTTGCCTGGGATGCCTTGGACACCAATGAATGGGACTGGGGCGTTGCTGAGCTCCTGACGGGCAACCTCAACTGGTGAGGCGAGGGCAATAGCGAAGAGGGAAGAAGCAACAAAGATGGAGAAGGACTTCATGTTGGCGGTTAACAGTGAACTTTGGAGCGAAGCTGTTGGTAGAGGATGTTGTTGTCTGGATGCTGAAGTGAAGGCTGGTGCTGGAATTTTCAGAGAGGAAGAGCCTCTCCTTTATAGGATTTTGGTCTCTTCAGTCAGACCATACTTCTTCATTGACATGAGAAGGTCCCAGTCCTTCCCCTCTTCCCATTACTATCCCGTGTCAGGTATTCGGTGAGGTGAGATATTGATTTCCAGGTAACAGCACAGCTGAAGGGACATTGTGCCTCTCCTCCGCAGTGAGAAAGTAAATGGATAAATTCTAGAACAGAGAATCAGCATAGCATGGTACCTACCTCGTGTCTGCAGTACCGTGAGGAGTCTCAGAGATTGTTCCTGCCAAGCCAGAGAAAGCGTAAGAATTGCGGAGAAACTGCGCCTTTTGCCTTCAGCCAAGAGATCTAGGAGAGGAAAAGCTAAACTGGTAGATGATGCCTAGAGTCTTGTCGATATGGGGGCTAAATTAAGTTCTAGTTAATGAGAAACAGCTAATAAGAAATTAGCAACTACTTGAGCGCCAGATACTGCAAATGAGATCTCGCTGCTCCGCCTTAAAACATAATATAAATTCCAACATACACTGCTCTGAGCAATGGCTTGTAATGCAGTTTTGTACTTGAGAAAATTAGGTTGTATCTATTATACAAGGCACTTGCTCTTTGGCATGTAACATTTTACTTGAAGTCTTCGTCCGAAACTTTGCCTTGTCCAGACTTAAGTTCACGATATTCTCATAAATCTAGACGGAGTAGCCATGTTACATCGGGAAGACCCAATTTACAATAACAAAATATTCTAAATTATCTTCGCACATACTGTAAGCTTCAAGCCATCCCGGTTATTTCCCGAGGTATTGATGACGGGGAACCGGCCTGGAAAGACTTGGGTATGGTTGCGGTAATGCGGCGAAGGTGCCTTGGGAATTGTTGAGAGGAGTTTATGTAGCAGGGAAGGAAGCCTCATGACTGGCACTCTTTAATATGGAAAAAATTAGGGCGAGAAAGCTAATATGCTTCTGACATAAGATCTTTGCTGATGCTGCGTTAAACTTCAGAGCATTTGCATTAGAGTAATATGTCCTTACATGCAAAAATGAGACGCTTCAAACTTCTCAGCTTACCCCATGCTCACGTCAGGTGGAATTTTGTTCAAGGCTAATCGTGTTGAAAATTTAGCCTAGATTTGGCCTAGGGCATGGTAGTGCTAATAAAGCACGGGACGGGATGCATGGTAAGTTTGAGGACAAGACAACGGAGAAAGCCTCAAACGCAGTTCCAAGGTTTTGGACGAGTTGGGATGTGCATATAGAAGAGGGGTTGCCAAGACGCGGTCGCCCAGAACGTTATATATTGCTCTGTTCAGGTAAACATGGCTAACTGGTGTTGCACAGAATTAGTGCTGAGGACCCCAATATTTAAGCGACTCAACAGTAAATTCCGGGGTCAAGGATCGCAGCTACAACCAAGATACTGACAGTCAAATTGCATACAAACAAGGAGCATACACAGCTCGGATAGGCGATGGCAACCTTTTTGCTTCAACGACAAGTGCATTTGAATATCACGTGAGTTAATTGTGGCTTGAGAAGAATCTTGTTTACAGATTACGGCTTATGGATACAGCCAAGCTTTTGCTGACCAAAGGTTTAGCCATTCAGATTCTTTTCCGCGTCTCCATCGTTGCTAGCTCGTGTAAAAAGGAAAACCGGGCCTTCCGAGGGCTTTGCAAAGGGAGCCGCAAGAGGGAGCTGCAATGGTCGCTGGCCATTCAAAAGGTTTATATAAGCTCTGTGACCCCACTGCCCCATCTTTTAACCTCTGTTTAGGGGGAAGGATAGTACTTCCAGCCCCTAATATATGGGGCGCGGCGTAGCATTCACCGGATAGCGCCTTTGTCCGGGTAAATTGCCCCCCTGTGGATACCAGGCAGGGGCCTGAATGAATGAACGTTAAAGAGAAATACCACCCGAGATGGGTTTAATTGGCGGTATGTAATATAGCCCTCAAAATAGAGTTCCTTAGTCCGAGTTGAACTTGAGGAAGGTAGCAAAAGCCTTGCATGCTACAAAAGGGAACTGTATTTTGCTGCATAGTCCGCCTACATCGTAGGTGGTGATAGCTGTAAAACCAAAGGCAGGAAAATCATGGTGATTGATCCGGAGTGTGTCAAAGCTCAACTTAGCTCCGAGGCATGGTTCCTTTCAGATAGAAAAATCTACTCAGAGCAGCAAAACGGGCTCCCGGGAGAGCCAAGAAACGGTGGATCGGGGTGACTCTCTCAAGTTGCACGTGATTTGAGAGAATAGGCACATTTGTCTTGGCTTAAATTGTCCATCCTGTGGCTTCGCTTAGATCCATATGCTGCGCAATATTCTCCTCATTCAGCTTTGGGCTGGTTGAAGCGTGGCAGAGTACTGTGACCCTGTAAAAAGCCCACCTGCCCTAACAGTTCAGATGAGCCTTACCACAACGCTGATTGTGGGTTTGGCAATATGATTGATTCAATTGAATTTTGATTTTAACTCTTCATGTAGAGATATATATTTAAAAGTGATGGCCTTTGATTCGCCTTCCATTTTTCTTAACCTAGCTTTAGCGATTGATCACGCTTTTTCCTTTTTTTTTTTCCTTTTTTTTTTTTTTTTAAAGAATCTTCGATATACTGCATTGACAACCTCGACCGCCTTCTCTTTTCCTGCCTTTTATGGATATCAATTTGATCGCACGTGTCTCTTATATATATATAACTTTGTACATACTTGGAAAATCCTAATTTGCAACGAACTTTTTTGATACTGTGCAGCTTTCGCTGTTTGTCCCGGTGTTTGAGAGCAGGAGCAGAAGCTTCAATTAGCCGGGACTCGACTGATTTTTGATATTTGACTACGGCTCGTACGTAACTTGGAGTTAAAGAACACTTGCTAGGCTCTGATCGTGATCAAAAAGACGAATATTGATATACGCTTTATGTGCAGCGTAATTGCCTATTGTTGGAGTAGTCCGAACCACCTGATGGGATCTTGCTAATTCTGGTGTGGCACAGCCCTGAATGTGAGGCATTTTTATCAGTCCCCACGTATGGTCTGTCAGGCTGTCAGCCACAAGAGCTGATACTGGCAAAGAATGGCTAGTCACGATAATTTTGTCAGGTTCAGAATGACAGACTGCCTGTTAGGTGGCCCAAAGAGGGCAATCCTCGCTTACTAAGAGGCCCTCAGCCGGATAAGACTTGTGGAAGCGTCCTTCGCCCAGCCATATAACTGCCGCAGTCAGGGCTGTAGAAACCCATTTTCTATAAATGCTATTCTTGAAGTTTAATTGGATATTGAAATACGCATAATTACACAATTAGGGTCACAAAGACAAGTCTAGGGTAAAAGCTCGACGACCAAACGCTATCCAAATCGCCACACGAGACGGAAACTTGTCTTTCATACAATTGCCGCTTGGTCATGGTGCAAATATTAACAATCTACCATTTAAAAGATCCTATAACGAGCCATTTTACAAAAACTTGTGAAGTTCTACTCTTAAAGCTGGTATTTTAAGTGGTGATCTCGGTACGGTATATCAATTACTAGAAGCGGGGGCATATGCGGCCGTATCAAGGCTGTTAAATCGCGTAACAAGTGTCTGATAATAGCCCTCCGGCTTGCGTGCCATTAGGGATGGTTTGATATTACTATCCTACTTGTTCTACACGGTGCAAATATTCGTGAGGCGCTGATACCTCAGAGCATGGAATTACAGTGATGACAACTGGTATAAGCACTGGCAACTATATTATTATTAGATACGTGTTAAATAGTGGTGCCGATATGAATAATCAGTCCAAATATTATCCAGTCCCAAGCCCGCTTCACGCTGCTGTCGTGTATGATAATATTAATATAGTGAAAGTATAATGAAAGAATTTATTCGGAAGAGTGCTAACTCAGACGACTCCGAAGCTCTTTAAACGGCTGCAACGAAAAATTATTTCTAGTATGTAACTTACCTAATAAGTTGCAACCTATTACTACTAGCCACAAACAATAACAAAAGCAATGCAGAGATATCTGATCATGGGCGAGCTGCTTTGCGTAAACGGCCAAGGATCGAATTCATAAAATAATTCGAACGCTATTGGAAGCTGGTGTTGACATCAAGCACGCTCCGACACAAAGGTTCCCCAGTTTTTCTGGCGCGCACAATAGGTCCTCCCCTATACGTCATGCAACCGCTATTGCCGTGAAAATTGTCGATTACGATTTGATAAATATGTTGCCGAATTATGGCGCGCCTATTAAAAACCTATCCAGCAGGTGCGGTTTTGAATCTACTGATAGGCATTTGTCCTTAGATTCACTAAATACATTGGGACATAGTCCGTCTGCTTGCTAGTTATGGACCAAATTCGATGAATATACTTTTAAAAGACAACTTTGAAGAGACAATCTTCTAGGTAGGCTTGACTTGGCCCATCAGGTTCTTTCAGTAAAAGTAGATATCAATACTCCTGCTGTAAATTCTAAAAGCAAAACTGCCCTCAAAGCGGCTTTTAAGTAGAACTTAGACGATGTAACTAAGCCTTTATTAAAAGGCATCAATACTTTCTAGCAATATATAAAAGAGCAACAGCACTTCAAATTGCGGCTATCAATAAGAATTTCTAGATTTTTCAGATGCTATTCAACGCTGGAGCTAGACTATATGCACAGTAAAAATATATTGACGGCTTTACAGCGCTTGCATTGATTGCGACGGCTGTATTGATTGAGCATGAGACTTTGAACATGGTAAGCTGAATATCTTAGTATCTCGTATTGGAATGATATTGCTCTCCCACCGAGCTTTTCAAGAAGATGGCCGGATCAACCGCCAATTCCCAAAGTCGGAGTATCGGTGGCAACTTCGGCACAGGGAATAATGTTTTATCCGCTTCATAATATGGCAGCTTGCGGCTCGACTCTTCCAGGCGACTTCGAGGACGCATGACCCGACGACGTTGCAAGGGGAGCTCGTCCTTGCCTAATCGACGATGTTTAGCACGTGCTTGTGGAACTCCACAGAGTCTTTGGCTTCTGAAGCAAGAAACTATCGACCTTTCGAGTGTAATAGTTGAGCTTATTATGCTTCCGAGATGTGTAGAGTCGCGCCTCGGCACTGTTAATGGCGATGCTGAACGCAGCACTGTCAATTGGCTGGAGCATTTTGTTCTTGCACTGCCTTAGCCGGCGGTCGAAGTGTTTGGCAATATTGAAGCATAATGCAGAGCCTCCGGGACATTGATTTATCGCAATCCACACACTCCCAGATCCTCCAGGGCCATCGGCCTTGAATTCGATGACAAGGAATAGATACAACAAGCCCTGGCTGTTGGCTACAATTTCATTTGTTACGGAGCGAAGTTGAGTTTATTACCAGGGAAATACTCTAAGACGGCTATATCTATAGAGTATATTAGGCATAAGAGTACTAACTCTAAGCTTCGACCCGACATTTGGGGCAACTCGCTAGGCTATTGGATTTTTGTCGACGCGTTTGAGACTGTCCGATTGTTCAGGATCAGGGAAGATGTCGGCCTTAAAATAATTTTCCACAGTGGGTTCTGCGGTTCCCATTTCAAGATCGTACAAACGTGTATTTTGCCTGAGTTGCTCCGACGATAGACCCGGGGAGTCACGGTCGTTGCCTACGTGATTAAAAAGACCGGCAATGTTTTCTGGGAATTCCTCGTAGAAATCTCGCATATAGATATTGCTCTCAGCCAAGTTATTGTCCCGTTAATAGATGTCCTAAACAAGGCTCTTTTGACTTGAAACAGGGAAACACCACTGATATCCGATGGCGTGATTGACGGGCGGTACCCAGACACATATGAGTCGTTCTCCGAATCTGCTTTATACGATCATGACTTGGTAGAAGCAGGTGTCGGTGGCAAAGCGAATCCATCAGCATCCCGTCTGTAGTCCATATTCGGCGCCGATTTGGTAGGTCTCCTGGGTATAATGTCTCCGTCTGAGTGACTAAAAAGAGGATCCGAACGGCAGTGTCTTTCCCGATAGGATTCCGATCCTGAAGCAGATTCGGCCCACTGGGCCACAAAGCTATTGACAGACCCAGGACGGCGTCTTTTCGGAGCAGGACTCAAAAGGAGCATGTCGACAAGGTCTTCGAGGAACGACGCCTATGGGGGCGCTTGAGAGGTGAGGCTTTAGCTATTACTATACAGTCCGCACGAACTTCCCATTAGTCGTTGACTATATGAAGAGATATTGATATACCTTGGCTTCCTGCTCTGTTTCCTCAGTTTCAATTCGGAGTCGCTTCGTAGCGCCAAACCGGGATAAGGAACAGTCAGGCTCATCGAAATCTGCGAATGGGGGTATCAAATGAGGCGAGCTCGATTTAGTCAAGGAAACGCCTGGCATTTTCAAGACAACCTCAAAAAGCAACTATTTAGAAGGGTCGCGAAGGGTCTGGCGTGGGGAGCAACACGCGGTGGTGTTGGTGGTTGGTGTTAGGTGATTATGGCCCAAATATCAGGAACAAAGATGTGTAACTAGGGGAAACGGGGTTCGATCCGCACTCTTCATGATAAGAAATTCTATTGGCAGGGAACTAACAAAAAGGTCTGATCCCTGGGGATTGGCCAATAATGTCACCTAGACTTTCTCCGCTAAAATACAGAGCACCAATCAACAGTAATACCGAGCTCGTCGGCAGGTGGGTATTCTAGAGAAGTCTCTCTTGAAAGGCTTGAAGTTGAATTAGCTGGTACGGCGCTACCATATGAACACGACAGTCACTGAGTGGTTCTACATTAGGCTTAGGTATATGGATTGAGTTGTTCATATTGGATACGATGAACTAGATTTGGCAATGGGAGAAACTAAGTTTGGTTTTATGGATCAAATAGGAAACTCCCGGTTCGTCAATTGGCTTTGGAAAGGAAACGGCCGGGACGACTTTATATTCAAAATATAAAGGCATTCCATTGATGTTAAAATAACGTCTGGCCAAAGCTTTACCAGAGTGGAGAATGTTTAATCTATTCCAGGGAGCCGTGACAAGAAACGCTAGGCAATGTCATGTAAGGGAAACACGCTATCGGAGCTCATGTGGTCTAAACCGAGCCCCACCATCCACAAGCCCTGCAACTTTATCGCTTCACTATTTCCCTTACACTGAACAGCTTCGAACTTCCGCAACCTATATATAAGTGGACATGGTCTATTCTGTATCTTAATGATCCCAAACTATCGAAAGTAGAATCTTTTGATCGTTTATATAGACTATACATCTGCAAACTGTTATTCGTCCTGAAGTAAGAGTGACAGAAAGCGTGTTTTGCTTTAGATATTGAATCTTCAGGCAGCTATCCACGAGGCAAAAGATAAGAATCAAGTAGGGCGAATACACAGCTATTGTAAGTCATTTTAGACTCTATTCCATATCTTGATAATAACGTAATACCGAGAAGCGAAATGTGTGTTTGTGAATTCATTACGTACAGCAAATGTGGGCATCAGGCTTTTGCAGGCATTACTATATGCAATGCACAAGGCGACGTCAAAGGTCCGGCTTGTGTCCGACAAATACCGATTAATGAGGCGAATGTCCTGCATGTGTGTATGAAACGCTTTCTCCATGAACTATTATTGATAAAGGTACGCTATCTGAAATGTTACTGAGGTGAATGGGAATACTGCTTGACCTTGGATTGAGAAAAAGCTTAGCGACACTAGCAGGGGTGGAGCGTCATCATATGACCGCCCATTATTATGACCCACAATATGCTCGTCACGTGGCCGAAACATCACTAGTCGATTCTTTCAACCACAATAACAGCCAACGCCATCAACGGCTATACCTAAACTAAATGCAATGGCATTTAGATCTCCAGAGCAGCTAAGCTATGAGTACAATAAATTGTCGGAGCCGGATGCTGTGCGGCTAATTCAATTACATCCTTCACCTCATCTCGAAAGTCCACTGCAATGCGAGCTACTCAGTACAACCCTAGCTAGATGTTATAATAACCTTATCGACAAATATACAGCACTTTCGTACGTTTGGGGGGATCCGCAACTCTCATCGAAAATTACTGTGGACGGCAGGACGATGCTCATCACAGCATCTCTTGCATCAGCACTCAGGCATTTGAGAGACTCAACACGGAAGCGGATAATCTGGGCTGATGCGATATGTATCAATCAAAGAGACACTCTAGAAAGAAGCCAGCAAGTTAGTCAGATGAATAGTGTCTATTTTTTAGCTCATCATACTATTATTTATCTTGGGGACTCCACTCCAGCTACAGATCAAATCTTAAATGATCTTCGGAGCCGGAGTTTGATATTGGCTACCCAAAAGTTTTCAAGATTGAGCGCTATTAGGGGTGAATTAGATAAAGGAACGGAGCGCGCTGCTTTGGAATCTATATTTTCCCGGCCTTGGTTCAAGAGAGTCTGGGTCTTGCAGGAACTGGTGCTCTCCCTAGATCCATGGCTTCAGTGCGGTACCTCACTTGCACGTTGGCACGACTTTCGAGAATACATATCTAGTACTGGCCTTGCGCAAGGCATGGAGGGTGCTCGTGTTGCTTCGGAAATGGCAAATTTACATCTCAAATATTCAAAAATGCGGCATGAGACTGTTCATGGCTACATGAGAGAGATAACGGCAAAGGATATAGCAAAACAGCTTCTCGAAATTTTAATTTCCAGGAGAGCATTCGGCGTCCAGGATCCCCGCGATATGATTTTTGCTCATCTGGGTCTGATTGACGAACGTGATCCAAGATCAGTGCTTCTTACCGTGGACTACTTGAAAAGCAAACGTACTGTCTATACGCAAGTAGCAACCTATCTCCTTGATAACCTCTACAATTATAGTATTCTCTCTCTCGCAGAGGGAAGTGGAGAAAGGGACAAAGACCTGCCATCGTGGACACCTGACTGGAGAGTTCCTGGCCCCCCAGTCACCATATACAGTGCATTGGGTCTAGATCGGGAACTACGAAGAACCAAAATTGAAGAAGCTTCCTTTTCGTCTGATCATTTTGGGCACAAGTATATTCTGGTAGCTCAGCATCAAGTACTCGCATGCGTCGGGTCTAAAATAGGCAGCCTTTGTAACTTCGGCTCAGTCATCCAGACATGTCCGGAATCTCAAGATCGACTACGGCAGGATAAACAACCCAAAAACCCATCGGATAAGGAGTTTGATCTTTGGAAGCACATTGAGATGGCTTTCAAAAAGGTCCTAGACAATTGGACTCACCTTCAAACCCCTAAACCATGGCCGAAGGAATTTCTAAAGAATCTTGCTAGCGTTATTTACAAGAAAGAATCATATCTTAAAAATGTTTCAGATTGCTATCTTTATTCTAAGTTCCATGACAAGGCATCTCAAGTCGGAATGGATGTTCATGTGGTGAGCGAATTACAATATATTTGTGATGAGCTTCAAGACATACCTTGCGAAGATCGAAGCACAGTACACTGGATACAAGGTAACGACATACTATTCAAAGAGTCCGACAAGAGGCCCGACAGTAACAACCCGGAGCTTTCAGAATTCGAACGAACTGTTCACCGCTCCGATCTCGACACGGCATCCTTGATATTTCAGTACAAGGTTTCCTTTCGCATTATCTTGGCCTACCTTGAGCAGTCATTGCTAGTGCGCATACTGTGGGCACACTTCGATGTCACTCAGCCTAATATATTCCATGGCCGGAGATTGGCCACATTACAGTTCCTCGGAGCCAGTACCCTTAAAACAGAGACCTATTCTCCAGCACTAGCCTTAGTTCCAGCATCAACATGTGCCAGCGATGTCGTATGCATTGTCCAGCATTACTTAAACCCTGTGGTATTACGTCCCTTGCCTCAGAATGCTCATCCTAAGGTTGCTGCTGAGATCAAAGAACGTCTCCAGAAAGAGAACCGATACTCCGAAAACTCTCTTTCAGAAGTGTTAAGCAATGGTGGAATAATAGAGCATTTTGAATTAGTAGGAGAGTGCTTTGTGGAAAACATGATGTTGGGGAGTAGTTTGTACCAAGACTTTGCCTCTGAAGAAATAGAACCGGGGAGCAGGATCCAGATTTTGGCTATTCATTGATTACTCGTGAGAACAACAAAATTCCGGCATACCTGAATATCTGTCCATACGTGTTGCAAAGTGAAAGTCTTCCACAGCTTCCTTATGAAGGTAGATGTATGTACACACTTTGTCCTGGCCTCTCTGTTCCATATTCTCCGAATGGGCTCACCACCGCTCAACAAGGGGCGGGGAGTCGACTAGGTAGGTAACTGAGGCTGTAGGAGTTGATGATATTCAGCTACTGCTTGGCAAGTGGAGCAGATAAGTAAGGCTAGACTAGGCCTAAATAGATGGCGAAGATCATGTGATCTCTCAAACGGTAGCCCGTTGTTAGAGATTGGCTAGAGGATCAATTAGAGGATCTGCGAGAGTATCACAGCAATAGAGTACGGGCCTATTAGGAGCGTTCCAGTTGTTCCATTCTCTACGGTTATAGGCCGTAATATATGGGTAAGAGATTGTCTAACTTAGTCCGTTAGCTCCTTGGCATACTTACGTAAGCCGATTCCTGACAGCATCCACATATTGCAGACAGTACTTGATATAAATGCATCCATGACCCGGATGCCTCTGGATGGGGAAGAAAACTGATGTTTGGTCCTGCAATTTCTACTATAAACCCTCATTTTCTTCACTATCTACGAGGTAAGGCCTACACGTACTACAAGCTATGGCATTAGACGCTGAGGCAACCGCCACCGCCAAGACAGAGGTAAAGGCCAACAAAATCACACTCACCGGCCCTCAAGAGACGCTTCTTGCCACCCTCTACGGTCGCTCACAGGATGCCGCTAGTTCTAACCCAATCCTAGGCGACAAATGGGCGCTCCAACTCGTCGAGAAAGTCGATTACGACTTTGCTAAGACGGGGATAGACGCGACCGCCAGCGCCAGCGTTGCCATCCGCGCAAAGCTACTCGATCAGTGGACCTCTGAGTTTCTAGCCGCTCATCCCTCCGCCACTGTCTTGCATCTTGCATGCGGCCTGGACTCGCGCTGTCTGCGTGTGCAGCATGGATCTGGGGTCCGCTGGGTTGACGTCGACCTGCCTGATGTCATGCATCTGCGGCAACAGCTGGTCCCAATCCCCGGGGGCGACTATCACTTGCTCCCGGCATCTGTCATAGATGCTGACCAGTGGATTAGCAGCATTCCGGCCGACCGGCCGACTATTGCCGTGTTCGAGGGTCTGACCATGTATTTGCGTGAAGACGAAGGCCGGCAGATGGTAAAGGCAATCATAAATCGGTTCGCCGTAACGGGCGGCCAGTTGGTGTTCGACTGCTACGGCTCGATCGCGATACGTCTACAGCGGTTTATGAAGCCGGTCAAGAATACTGGCTCTGAGCTGCACTGGGGTATTGATGATCCAAAAGTGCTGGAAGCATGGTGTCCCGGACTGAAATTGGTTGATGATCTTCGATCGGTCGACATGCCCGGAATTGACCAGCTTCCTTTAGCGGCGCGGGCGCAGGCGTGGGTCGTTTCAAACATGCCGTATCTCCGCGATGCTGGACGGATGCTCCGCTACCAATTTTAGACAGACCATACTCTGCTTGGCCATGCCAGACGTGGAAACAGCTAGCAGTTGTACTTTCTTGCTTACTTCCTCAATCTTGTCATTATCACGAGCTTGATCAATAACAAATGCTTTTGCGAAGGACAATGTCTCGATTACCGATCAGAGGCTACGACTGAGCTCAGGAGCCTGGTCTAAGATGCCACTTGCAAGAGTCTTGCCTTCGAAGTCGAGGAGTATCTTGGACGTTTCGAAGACTGCATTCCAAATATATGACACTTAGTTTTCGTAGTGATTGGATTTTGGTTTCTTCGCGGAGTCTAAAGGCTCGTCATGCTGGTCTTATCTGAGTTCGACGCTTCTGTTATTAATCAGTATATGTACTACTTACTGCTATTGTGAAAGTCCATACGCTAATCATGTGAGCTCAAATTTGTGGATATAAGCCATAGGACACTGTTGGATAATTTTTGTCCTACCCGACGACCCATAGCACCTGATATATTACTTCACACGCTCAATGTCGGCGAACTCCCCTGTGAATGATTCAAATCATATCAAGGCCATTTTAGAATGCGTCGTACATCCCTTGAAGTTGACAAACGTAGAGTATGGGGATCCTTACCTGGGTAAAAAACCGCGACCTGAAAAGATACAGCCCGGAAAAGAGGCAAGGTAGCGAATTTCAAGGTTTCAAGTCCGTAAGGGTCTGGTAGATATATCCATAACGCCCTATTTTTGTCACGAACAAATTTGCATTCTTGTATGTACCGGGCTCAAAAGCGCTAGTCCATATTTATTAATTGAATTCGATGCTTTGTACAGAGTGCGTGTTTCGCGTGCAAATCGATCTGCGGACATCACAGGCGTAGGGTTTACTTTTGGAAAATTGTTGTTCAAAAGTGGTGTAGTTCATGACGTGTAATAAAGAGTGTTTGCGTGTTTGTGTATTTGTAAGCCAAGAATACTTGAGATGTCGGGCAAAGTGATCTCACTAATTACACAACTGGAGCATTCTCCAGAAGACTCCACAGGAATGAATACAGGTAATATTGAGACGTGCTGCATATGTAGGATCTGGGTATAAATCCGTTGCTTCTAACCTTAGAACTCTATGACAAACAAGAATTCCTATATAGTTTGGAACACTATGCTGGGCACAGTATTGGCTCGCTCACGAGTCTTGAACGGACCAACATTAATTGCGGCTACCCTTGTTTGAAAAAAAAAATGAGGTTCCGCGGGTGTCACTCATGTAGATCATGAACCTTTCGAGCTGTTAGCACGTGTCAGAGCTCTGGCAATCTTTGGCAAGTCGTGCTCCTCCACAAAACTTTCAGCCCAGGCATAAATCTCGCTTGAACATAATGTTCTGGCACAAAAAGGGGTCCGACTGGAGGGAATCTGTGAGCAGCAAAGACAAAGGGCAAATAAATGATCGGTGGAAAATCAAAGTATGCAATCAAAGTATGCAATAAGTGATTAAAAGCTGCTTAAAGTGAGGGAGCTTTACCGTTACAGTTCCGCTGGGGAAAAGCACCAAGAAGTAAGATTTCCCTCCATGCCGCCCTACGTAGAAAGAGTTCATTGGATGCACGAGGAAATCTTTCAAGGTAGCTCTATGCAGGATGACGAGGCTGATCCGTGGTGGTCATAATTGAATGGCCAGCAAACCGCAAAATAACTTGTCAAGGTTGGCCATTCTATTATGACCACTACTGGTGTATCAAAATAGGCGTCCCTCGTACATCCCTATGGCAAGGCAAGTGCATTTACTCTGATTCGCGCGGAGTCGGGCACGACGACGTTATAGTAGGGCCTGCCGTATCGCCTGTAAAGTCACCCACCTCCCATTAAACCGACACAAAATCACTCCATTGCACCACTTTATCGCAAAGTAGCAAAAAGCACCACTCACAAAGGTACTTGACGGTGCTGTTCATATGGAATTTACTTCACCCCACATCACAACGACTACGTAAAGCTACAAAATAAAAAAAATTCTGTTGCGCGAAACTCCGAGTTAAAAAACATTTAAAAAATTCTTTAGCCAAGTAGCTTTGATTAGCAATTCTGCTCGCTTTACAAAATAGCAATCATAAGTAAAGCCCAGGCCACTTTGAAGTTCTGTTGCAAAAACAAAATCCCTTTACGATTCATCCTTTGGGTCATGGATCATGCGATCCCGCCTGCGATCTTCATTGGTTCGCTTACTCGCTGGATCTGGCATGTCATGTGATTCCACCTCTTCCATTATGGTCGCGTACAGCAACCATTACGCCTTTCCTCCTTGGTTTAGCATTCTCATAATAGAACAACCTTATTAGCCGCCTTCACACGCCTCAGGATTGGCTTTGTGACGGGTCACCGCCGCAGAAGAAGCTCAACTTTGCTTATTTTTCTTTTCAGCAAGTTGTTGGCTCGCACTAATACTTCGGGGCATCGAGCTGGATCATTTATATATATATACATATGTATATTATTTTTGGGCTGCGCTTTAACTTTCGCCGAAGGCAACAATTAGATTCTGAGCATAAGCGAAGATTGCAGCATCTAAAGGAGCGTTTTTTTCTAAGATGTTACGGCCATCAAGCGAATATAGAAAGAGAACATAGGGGCGAGTTTAAAATGTGTGTTAGCTTGGTTGGTGGGGAAATGAGGGGGACATATAAGGAGGAACAGGAAGGGGAGGACAAACAGAGGCGGAAGATTTCGGAATTAGAAAGGGTGTCTCTAATATTTACAATCAAACAGAGCCATCAAACCCGATTTCTCATCTCTCCCCACCGCTATCCTTCCTCTGCCGACCACCACCTATATAACCAAACTCATTTCCATCCAAACCCACCCCCTGGTTTCGTAGCGCATCCGACCTCGCCCGCGCCCAGTCATCCCCTTTCTTGCGACCCTCGTAGTAGTACTTCTCCGCAAGCTCTAGATTCTTCTTACATCCAATGCCATCTTCATACGCCTTCCCCATTAACCCATACGCCTGCGGCACGCCACCCAACATCGCTCGCGTGGCGTGCGAGTACGCCAGTCGGTCGTGCTGCTTGGTCAATCTTTTATCATCCCAGAGGAGGTCGTGTGCGATCTCATAATCTGCTTCCGGCAGGCCACGCCGCGAGGCAAGGTGCAGGTAGTGTTTTGCGAGGGTGGGGTCGATTTCTGCGCCTCCCATCCCTATCGAGGCTGTAGAAAAGGAAGAGTTACGGCGGCTGAGGGTGGTGCCTGAAACGGACGATTTACGGCCGGCCTTTTTAGCGCTATTAGTGCCAAAGTCGCCATAGCGGTGGTACTGGCCGAGACGAAGCTGGCTAGGGGCGTGGCCTAGGAGTGCTGCTCTGCGGAGATAGGTTAAGGCAGCGGAGACGCTGTGTTGGACGAGGGGTTTGGAGCTGGAGAAATTGAAACTGGATTTTATCTTTGAGCGCGATGGTTCCAGATGGAGGATGGCAAGGTGCTAGTGAGGTTAGCGACATTACAAAAATCAAAATGGACAAACTGTGGACTTACATGCAACGGATCGGGGCAGTCCTTGTCAGCTACTTCGGCAGCTTGCTGGAGAAAAAAGATACCTTTTTCCTTGTCCTTTTTAATGCCAAGTTGGCCATCTAAATGAGCTCGCGCTAACCTCTAGAGGAAACTAGTAAGCAAAGTACTGCTAGCAGCAAAGAAAAGAAATCGCGTGGCTTAAATAATAGTATGAATTTTGACCGCAACCGCACCTCGTCGGCATAAGATATCCCATTCTAAAAAGTAGACTTACGTATAAACAGGCAGCATCCCCACGATCCGCCCCATCCTTGTACCTCCTCATTGCTTCCCCTACAGCTTTAGCCTCTTCAGACATCTCCCCAAGATAAAATAAAGACCGGTGATGTTCTTTGCTGTATGCCAGCAGGTGCAGATGCGTCTTCTCTTCGAAAGGCACGATATATCTGGCGCTGAGGAAGTACGCTCGCCCGTGCTCCTCCCGCCGCAACTCCTGCACGACCTGCGTTGCCTGCGCCATCAATACGCTCTCTCTCTCGGATAAAGGAGCTCGTAGTGTCTTCTTCTTGACTTTCATCTCGGCTAGGCGCTTCTCGTGCGCGGCACCCACAGTACAGTGTCGTAATGTGTCTTCGGCCCAATCCAGTCGCACGACTGGGTCTGGGGAAACTAGGCAGTGCTGCATTGTGTCGAGGAGATGCTGCTCCAGGTCACTGTCGGCGAGCGGGATATACGCGGGCGGGTTGCTCCAGCGGTGGTTGGCTGGCAACATGTGCTCTGATAAAGGTGAAATGGCGTCCGGCGAGAGCGGCGAGAGCGGCGAGAGGTCGGCATTGGTCGAGGTGAATGTGCAACTCGTAGTCATAGTGTTGGCTGTTGAAATTGAGCCAAAGCAAGACATTGATGAAGCAGAAGACGCTCGATTATTTATCGTTTGTTCGGGCCAGACGGGAATTTTCTCATCAAGTGTGGTAATCGAGAACTTTTCATCGGTTAGATGTATTAATGCGGAGGCGTCGGAATGATGATATGATTCAGGCCTGGCACTGGGGACCTGGTTCCGTTCTGTCTGACCCGAATCGCGCCTATCTCCATGCTTCGCGAGAATATCTTTGGATTCTTGCACCGTGATGCTACTGTGTATCGTAACCAAGGGAGGTTGTGACAGTGGTTTGATAGAGTCCTCGTTATCTATCGACTGGGTTGATTCCCCTAGGAGCTCTGTCGGCTCCTCAACCTTGTTTGCTATTGTCTTGGTAAACTCTTCGTCCAAGAGATGAGGAACTGTTCGCTCCGACAGAGAACCCCAGGAGAGGCCTTCCCGGTCCATGAGTAGAGCGCTAGGCGATACGAGGTGTCTCCGATTCCAGTCGTCTATATCGTCGGTAAAATTTATGAGATCTCCGATTCCTTCTGTATCTAGTAATTCTGTGTTTTCCAAGGTTGAGTTTCGCTCCTCCAGCGGCTGATCTGATAAAAAGTCCTTGCTTGGCTGTTTCCGAGCCCGAGCAGATTGTGATGAACCGACAACAAATGAAGCACTGCCATCGATGAGACTGTTCCTTCTGGCGATTTGAAACGCTGCTCTATAAGCAGACGTGTTGAGTAATTCCTGGTCAAAACGTTTGTCTTCTTCGAATGTAGTGTAGCCTTCATACACCGACTCCGGGAAAGAGTATTCTTTGTGCTGCTCGCGGATATTGAGAGTCGCACTTGCAATCTGTTCGAGGGTTTCGCTGGCTTTGCGAAGAAGCTCGTGGGTCTCAGAGACGGTCTGTCTAAATTTGTACATCTCAGCCTGATCCAACTATGCTAGACATTGTACTTACGCTTGAAGACAACTCAGCACAGACTCGAGACCTTGGACATGTCCTCGGATCTGTGATCGGTAATCTTGAATAATTTCGTCATTGAAGAGCAATCCGAGCCTTTGTACACAGTTGATATCTTTCGTAGCTTCGGGGAGCAGCTTTCCCAATTCCTTATGAAGCAACAAGAATACGGTCCAACAGCCTGTCAGCGTCCGATCAATGGCAGCTCTGAGGTCCAGATCTTTTTCGAGTTTTCCGGAATAAAATGAAGATTTTCCCTTGAGCACTTTGCTGAGTTGATTTAGCAGTGCTTTTATCAGGTCCACTTCCGACGCGAGCGACTCCAACTTCTTTGGGGCGTCCTTGTATTTCTTGATAACATGATCGATTGTCTTGATAGTGGCCGTGCAAGTGGATATGATCTGAACAATATTAACCGCAAGAGAAAGTTCTGCCATAATTATAATAACGAAGAAGGATAAGGAAAGAGATGAACCCGCATGATGTAGTAAACCGCGTGTCAGCCTAGGCCAGGCCAAGCCTGCTGCGAACTATACCACGTACATGGTGCTGAGCAAGTCGGAATGAAAGCCAGTTCATCCAAAGGTGGTCACAGTGCTCAGTGTGGCTGCATATCTGAGCAAAAAAGGTTGCTTCGCTTTGTCTTGGAACCAGACGTATAGAAGGGGCACGTGTGCCCAATTCAACCCGCCAAATTGCCTGCGCCTCTGAACATCGCATATGGCCGTTTTTAAGAACATTTGCCCCGCTTTTTCATGTTCATTGAGGCTCAACTTCGATTCTACCTACAACCAACCTGAACTACACCTAATTCAGCTGAAATCTGGAATATTTAGCGCCTTCCAAATACCCTCAGCCTTTGGCAGAACTTTCAAAATCTCACAGGCTTGAACCCCTATCCAATTAGAACGTAGCGTTACATAGTATATAGCCACCACACCTAATTTAGTCAAATATAAAAATTGACCACATGCCTGTGGGGAACAAGCGATTCAGCGGCTGTGAAGCCCACGTTTTCCAGTCTCAAACCATGATTTGCTCAAGGGTTCTTACTTTACCGGGGTGGTTGAGAACGTGACTTTCTAACCCGCCCTGCATGATGATAGAGGCACTCGAGCCGTGATTTGGCGCTGTAGCGACTGTGACAACCCTATCATGTCAAAGGGAAATAAGCAAGGCCAGATAGCCTTTTGACAACAGTTTTGTGAGTCAGGCTGTTAGGTTTCACTTTTTTTCTATCCCTTTAATGCTTTCTAGAGGGGAGCGGTGGTCCTAAGGCTCGATACTTCCCCGGAAGCCGCCCTGGTAAGCACGTGCTAAAAGGGAAGGGTGGATGTAGTAGAGGTAAAGGCATCTCTATCGCCATCGACAGTTCTACGGAATGGATATCTAATTCCTTTCCCTCAAGCTACCCCTACGTTCCCGACTCTCCCTTCTTACTATTTTTGGGGAGCAACGGCGGATGCCTAAGTATTCTTTTTGGGGGCTTGGAAAGCCGAGTACAGATATGAGGATATATCCCCGTTGTCCCAAATCCTCGGGGAGATTCTAAGGTATTCTATAGCCTTAAATTTTGCACTGGCATTATTATATGTTCTATAAATGATCTTCCAACCCACCAAGCTAGGGCGCGCCATTCGCCTCAACCCCCGGTGTGGGATACTTGGGAAGGGGGTATATATGGAGGGTAGGATCGCACGTAGCCGTGCTCGAGAACGTGGTCGATTTTGAGGCTGGATTGAAGTGACCTTTAGGCCCGGTAGGAAGGTGGAGATGTAGGGATAGAAGCGTTGGGGCAAGCGTCTTGGCAATACTAGCCCTGTGTAGTTCGCGACGCTATTTTGGCTGGTCATCCTTCGTTCTACACTCTCTCCTAAAAGTCTCCACTGGCCTTCAAATACCGCTTTGAGCATCGACATGTCCTCGTCTCCATCGCATATGTCCTCTACCAGCCTTTCGACCAAGGCCCCAAAATCTACGATATCAATTTCCCTGATCACTGTTACTGGGGAGAGGTGTGTGGTTCGAATCGAGACAGAGCACCTACCGCGTTATGATACTAAAGACGTCGATGCATTTGATATTCCCGCAGAATCACTGAAGGCAATCCTGTGGGGCAGATGGCAGAGAGATTGGGGATCACGGCCGCCTGATCCAAGCCGCATCAAGTTGGTCCACTTTGGGCGGACGATCAATAACTTCACGCCGTTAAAATGTACCTTTCACATGTTCGACAGCTGTACTGCACTGGCTAACCACCCTATTTCACTCTAGTTAACCTCAAATTTCGCGCAACTATTGTCGTCCATATGGCCGTCGAGTCCCTCACGACACCCGATCACGCTGGGTTTCAAGAAGAGGCCTGACGTTGTAGCCTTTATGAGTTCAAAGCCCAGTGTTGCCCGCCACAAACGCCAATAACACCCCATCCAACACACACACTGCCACACACGCAAAGCTTTGCGAATTCGATAAAGCCAACCGAGTCGCTGCTTGCAATGGAATACACACCCGAAGCCCAGCGTAACAGAGAATAAGCCGGCTGTAACATCGACGATAACTCCTGCGTCGACCTCGATGCCGGGTGGGCCGGACATTTCGATCAGAAGCGATATTTTTGCTTCAATGTTGACCAGGGCTACATAATATTGGGCTTGATGGATACAACAAGAAAGGAGCCATGGAGTCAGCTGCGGTAATATACCATACCCACACAGCACAGAAGTTCTGAGTGCGAGACTGTATCCAGAACTTGAGGCTCAAGCAGAGTGTGTATATTAAGAACTCCTCGCAGATTTCCAATGAGCGTTCGGCTAATGCTTGGAGATAAAACTGTCACTTCTTGCGCCGCTATCGCACTCATAAGTTTACTGATATACTCTTGTGAGTTCTTTATTTAAGTTGGGCAGAGGCATGCTATACACACTATTCAGCAACAATTAAGTAAGTCGTTCGCGTTGTGTTTTCGCTTACGTTAATACCTATAAGCTTTTGCCTTCTGTACAACAAGCACAACAACCTTCATCAATACAATACACTTTTACCCTTCTATATATAATACCTTTATAGCTATTGATAGTTCTCTACTATATAGAGTTTAGGCTCGCTGGTGCTCTCTCTAGTATGCTACAGCTATCGATATCATACCTATAAGCTTTGTGCTAGATCCTGTTGCTGTTCCTGCTTTCAATATGTTCCCCTCCACAATATGGTTTTAATTAATAAACAAACATTGTGACTGGAGCCGCCGGAGCTAGTTTGCCCAGAGCCTGATTGGTCGTGGTAGTCCAAGCATGGCCGTCCGGGGTAACGGCGGTGGCATTTTAGCCTCGGCTATCTATAATGGATGACAGCATTATGTTTAATTCGATCCTTAAGGTTCTTCCGCTTGCAATATTTTTAATATTAAATCCATTTGGCCAAACCCGGGATACTACAATATCTAGAAACATGGCAGACACCGAGCCCAACGCCGTTCAAGTCAGCAAAACTCTGGATGGCATCACCACTATCACAATCAACCGCCATCATCGGAGAAACGCAGTCGATGGCCCCACTGGCAAGAAGATGACGGAAGCATTCTTGGCCTTTGAGAATGACCCTTCTCAGAAAATTTGCGTGTTCTATGGTGCTAATGGCACCTTTTGTGCAGGCTTTGATCTCCACGAGGTTGCTAAGTTTAACCTTGGAGATGCTGGGTATAACGGCCCAATTATCGATGCGAACCACCGCGTAGATGGCCGAAACATCGGCCCCATCGGCCCATCGCGGATGCAGATCAAGAAGCCCATCATTAGCGCCGTGTCAGGCTACGCAGTCGCCGGGGGGCTCGAGCTCTCTCTCCTCGGTGATATCCGCGTTGCCGAAGAAGACGCTGTGTTCGGCGTGTTTTGCCGGCGGTTCGGAGTGCCGCTCATCGATGGTGGTACCGTCCGCCTCCAGGCCATCGTAGGTCTGGGCCGAGCCCTCGACATGATCCTCACCGGCAGGGGCGTCCCAGCGCAGGAAGCTCTCCAGATAGGCCTCGCAAACCGAGTTGTGCCTAAAGGCAAGGCTCTGGAGGAGGCTACCAGCCTGGCCAGGCAGCTTCTTACGTTCCCGCAGGCGTGTATGAACGTTGATCGTACCAACTGCTACTATTCAGCCTACAACGCCACGTCGTTTGAGGATGCGTTGAGGAACGAGTTCGATGAGGGTATCAAAGTGATCACTACAGAAAGTGTCCGGGGTGCAGCAAAGTTCAGCGACGGAGTTGGACGCCACGGCTCTTTCGAGGATATTGGTGGTTCCAAGCCTTGATACATTGATTGATGGCTGTATAAGATAACAGCGTAACATATACTGTGTCTATTTCCAATAGTCACTACTGCAAACGTTCCATGATAAGATAATCTCGTGGAGACTCTCTTGTAAGAAATAGCTAAGAGGCCCGTCCTTGATGTATACAGCTTCAATCGAAACATTACATTTTCGATATAATTCCATATAAGCTCTAGTTGAATGCTTGCTTAAATTCTTATGAAAAAGATGTGTTCTTGCTGGTAGATAGATATTGCCAAGAATAAAGATCCTCGATGCCTGAAGTAAGATCAACTTCTGATAGGTCGGTTGATACTCAAAGCTTGCTCCCTGTATGTTTGTATCAATACCTATAGAATATATTAGCTACTGAATGGGTGTGGTTATGTGACTCTATCACGTAACATAGAGGAAGCATATTCTTATTCCTTTATTCAACCTTCGACAATCATCATCACATTTAACCCAACAGGCAACTACGTAGCTACTACGTGGTGTTGCCACGGGTAGAGTGATCCCACACTGTATCTTATCAGTATTAAGCAAGTTATGCAATATGTAAAAGCATCCAACTCACTAATATGCTTTAAAAGCTTTCCGCAGCAAGTCGTCCTCTATCTGGAGGAAGGCAATCCGGTGTGTTCCTCCATTGGCGCGTCGAGCCCGAAGCGAACGAGGACAATAGGACCCTTTCCAGCCGCATCAAGATGTCTTTCGCAGCCGTTTTCTGTTGATGAGATTGTTTTTCTTCTTGCATTGGCTGGTGCTGTTGGTTCTGTCCCCCCCACTGCTGGACTTTTTGACGTCATTCCTAGCATCCAGTATCTGACAACTCCAGAAGAGAGGGGGCTTGCCAACTTTGCTTGAGTATCAATATTGGTATGGCCTTTGGGAATTAGCTACTTCGGGCCGTTATTCGCTCAGTTGCTTCGCAGCTTTTTTATCGTGTCAGATCTGTTACGTTTCCAGATGGATTAGTAGTGGCCGCTCTGTTAGGTCTATTATTCAAAGACAAGACTCTAGATAGAGACCAAAGATGTCCGGGTCATGTGTTCATAATTTTAACTTCCACTCTGACTCTTCATTAGAACTAATCAGACAAAGCCAAAATTGCACAAGCGTTATCCGGTATACTGCCAATTCCCACTAAAGCTGACCCTGTGCTGATTAGCTTGATCGCTGGGCAATGGCGGAAGCTGGTGTCGACACCTCTCAGGATCTAATGCATAACTCCAAGACAGGCTATCTGTCAAATACCTCTGTAGATGCGCAACTACTTGGTATGCTTATAGTGCCAAAAAATTGCACCTTACTGTACAGTATGTAATCTCTGGCAGGCAAACACGCGCCACCAACCAATAGCAGAAATACGGGCGACGAAAGTGATCGGAAACGCAAACGTAGAGCTGGTCGGTAACCCTGGCACAGCGCCTCAAGTAGGCGTAAATGGTGTTGATTCGGGCAAGATCCATCAGTTGGACTCATACATGAACAGGGAGGAGCGAAAGCGAAGACTTGTCTAGGAGATGCCAACTGCAGCGCGGTACTTTAGGCACAAGATGTGCGCCTGGTAAAGATGACCGACCAAGCGATGATAGCCGAGGTGAAGTTGGAGAGCACTCTTAGAGGCTACAGCAAACCACCATCATATCCTCTATATCTTTTTGCGATTTATCGATCGCAGCTCAGATCACTGTCTAAGATCGTAAATGTCCACGGGGAGCCGTGCCCTTTTCCACTTAAAAGCTCTTCCCCACATCAGAACTCTCCCAATCCTTCACCCCAAACTCATTCTCAACTCTATCCTCCGCCTCCACAATCCTCTTTGGCAACCACTGCCCAACCCCAAAGAAAACAAACATGGCCCACTTCCACCTGAACGGATTGATTGCGATGCAAAACGTAAACCACCAGATCAGCTCCAAGTAAGTGAAGAAATCAAACGCGCCTGTAGGGGCGAACTTTTTGAGCGTGCGCGTCATGTCAATCCAGCGCTCCATCCAGAATGGCCTTGGTCGAGACAGAGGATCAGAGAGGAACATGAGGAGAATTCGAGTATAGATTCCAATATGCCAGTTCCCGACAGATCCGATGGCATTGGTATAGGTGCAATTTATCGCTGTAACTGAGACATGTTCAGGAGGAAAGGTTTGAAGATACCAATTGGGTGGATTGTAGGGTTCACTGAAACTGTCTCCAGGGAGGAAGTTCAGGCTTGGTCGATCGAAGCCAGTAGCCATGACGACCATATCGGCTTTGATGATTTTCTCTCGGCCAGGCCCGTTTGGAGGTACACCATTTCCCCGATGATTGAATTTGATACCATCTTCTGTGAAGCCGAGAATGTCGCCCCTCAGCCATTCCACTTGACCAGACCGCACCTTATCCATTACATCTGAATTCACCATAGGTGTTCCTGTGAACAGGCCCTTATCGGTTGGAGCCAAGTCCTCAAGATCGCGGTAGAAGAACTTTTTCAACAGCAACTCTGGGATCCAAGAGAAGATCGTTTCGCCGCCAAAAATGTTAAACGAAAGCAGCACGTTGATGACGGGATTCCTGGGAATAATCCACTTATCACTTCTCGCTAGGATATAAGTCTTGTCCGCCTCCTCATGGCTCGCAAATTCCAGTGCTTCAACAGCACTGGCTCCCCCACCAATGACAACCATTTTCTTGCCCTTGGCCTCCTTCCCAGTCAACTCGCTCGAGTGGCAGATCTCGCCCTTGAACCTTCCCGTTCCAGGAATATGGAGCATCTTCTTCTCGCCGCAGGTTCCCACCGCAGCAATTATGCCATCAAACGAGCCGAAAGATGTCTCATTGATGATCCAGCGGCCTTGGCCATCTTTGTACACTTTCTCGGCGCGGGTATCGAAGTGTGTTTTGGAGTCAAGACGGTAGCGTTTCCAGAGCTCCGTGATTTGAGTGACGATTTGTTGCCGGTTGGGGTATCCACCATCCCAGCGAATTGAGGGATGAAATTGGTACATTATGCTGTGAATTTGCAGGCCAGAAGTGTTGTTTACTCTCTGTTTTAACCATGAGCATCAGCTTTTACTCAATAGAACCTGGGGAGTATAATCAGTAGAGAGAGAAAATAAAATAAACTCACACTCCATATCCCACCCAACTGTTTCCTCGGTCCAGCCTCAAAGATCTGGACATCAAACCCATGTCCCACACAATGACTCGCAGCAGCCACGCCCGTCAACCCCGCCCCAATAATGGCGATTTTTGGCCGACCAAGTCTTGCTCCCGGGGCTGGGGCGGCAGGAGACAAAAGCTTGTCTGCGAACCATTGCATCAATTTATACAGTATTATTAAGGGGTGTAGGTTTGATTTTTCCATCTTGAATCTAAGAATTCAATTGATGGGAGAAGAAATGAAAGAAGCTGGGGAAGATTACTGTATGTACGGAACATTGAAAGTTGTGTTTGGGCGGTGCAAAAGCTATGACGTATGAGTTAAAGCTTCAGCATTTGCACGTGAAAGTCGCACCAAAACGCTGAACGTTTCATGGAAACGTCATATTTCATAGCATGGCCAGATTTGGAGTGGAGAAGACATGTTGCATTGAGTATCAAGTGCATTACTCGTGGTTACACTGCCAAACTTGAGTCTTAATCCTCATACCCCTCAACTAGGATTAGTAACTACATGCTGGAGAAGAGGCAATATCATCAACCAGCAGTGCAGCATCAGGAATGTAAAGCTCTATCTGCTGTCGCGTGATTGCAAAGACGGTGCTGGGGAATTCTCTGTATAATACAAGCGAGTAATAATTCATGAGAAAAATACCTCACTTATTTCACCTGCAACGCACAGAATTGCAAATCACAAAGGCTACAGCCATCAGGATTATGGTGGCCACGCTTGGTGCAAACTCAACGCATCGTTAAATTGATTTCGGAAATAGGCATATTAGGAAGCGGATCCGTGAGCTCGCCGTTAATCCCCTTTGCCAGCGTGACATTGACGCAGGCATGCCTAGCGCTACGAACCTTTTACTTGTGGTACTTTTTTCTTCAAGGTAACATGATTTAGAAGTTCTTTGCAGCCGCTATGTCTTTTGCTGTATTCATCGTAGTAGCATATTATTCAATGGGATTTAAAGATAGAGTTGGTGTTTATCTTAAGGCTTTAAACAAGAACTCGCGGGTGTTTGTAATTACTGTTAATTTCA
Source organism: Chalara sp. BL73 (assembly GCA_918026815.1). Lineage (NCBI taxonomy): Eukaryota > Fungi > Ascomycota > Leotiomycetes > Helotiales > Chalara > Chalara sp. BL73. Next base: position 680,630 of record CAKJVC010000150.1, on the reverse strand, counting down.
CAAGCCTTATGGTTTAGGAGCCTTTTTGTATGCTGGATATTGGGAACATAGCAAACCTATGTGTACATCGGAGCATATTTGTATAGACATTGCGCCAGCTGTTATAGAATTTTGTGTTCTTACAACACGAGAAATTTGACTCGAAGCATAATGGATGAACATACGCAGAAGATCAAGCAGCCAAAACAAAAGAGTCGCCTACCAGCGGCCTAGCTGTGCGCGTTCAGTACCAACTAATGCTTGTGACTAATGCTTGTAACTGCTAATTGAATAACTCGAAGCTGTTGCAAGCAATTTCTACGAATGCATTTTCGCTAAATGGTCGAAGCGCCGAGCTTGGGATAATTCGATCCATCCCACCGCACATTTAAATGCAACCTTGGTCCAATCACGCCATTGGAAGTGCGTGCATATTACCTTAGTATCCTTAAATATTGGATTGCAAATGCCTCTTTATGACGCGAGCTGACATGGTGAAACCCTCTAGGATTGCTCGCTCTCCCTAAAGCTCTGCTTGCGATCTTGGCAGCATATTGCCCACCTGTTCTGCAGGAACTCTACTTACTAAAACTAGAAATCTTCCCAAATGTATCGGCCATCCCCTAAATCCCCACACCTCGAGCAAGTAAGCTGAACAATCCGGTTGTGATCGACAAAAAGATTAACACCGATGCCAAAGTCACTAATATGCCAATTAAAGACCGCCGGGTCTGTAGCCTCAAACATAATGTTGTCCATGGATATATCTTTCGAATTGTGTTGAATGGCGTCCATTCTCTAACTATTTACGTTCTCAGTAATGCCCTCGCACGCAATCATCATACGCTTCACGCATGAATCCCTTTCCCAAATTGTCGATTTTTTTTTTGGAAGGTCCACTACTTCTTGGTTCTTCTAGTGCTGATGCTTTGGTATCCCCCAGGCACCAAATTGGATTCCCAGTCAGGGCTTGGCCATCAAGCCGTAGCGACGCATTGACTAAACCATCACTGGATCTAGTATATTAAAATCGCCTGTAAGGTGTCTCATGCCTCATCTTCTCGGCTTTGTGGAAGCCTCCCACCGTGACTTTATGCTCACTCTTCTCTCCAAATTGTTCGTGAATTAGAATTCAGACTACTCGATTACCCCTGTCTTTGCCCTCTTGTGTCTGCGCCAGATTTGGTTCCCCTGAAAGGATTCCAAGTGTAACATTCGAAGGGGAATCAAATTGAGCCCTACGATGTTACCAACGTTTTGCCAATAAATTGTGGCCGTAGTCCGGGTTAATTTCCGGTCTTAGGCTTGCCTTTTTTACAATGTCACCAGGATCTATCCTCCAGTGAATAAATCTAGTGAATCCAGTGGGACGCCTTCCTGACAAGAGCGATAACGCTAATCTCCAGTGCAACCATACTTTCTCAAGTCAGGATACATTTGCCAACCTGCTCACACCATCACCAGATCGGTACCCGGTACTATGAGAATACCGACATCACAAAACAAACTCTCTTCCAAGCCTCCTGATAATCACAGCAAGCGTCTCTTTGAGTATGCCTATCTAAATTCTCCTGCCTTCCTGCTCCTGGCTCCAACATGCATTCTAGAATCTTTCCAGAACCGGAATGTCATGATAACACTAACCTCAGACTCTACTGCAAACTCACGGAATCCGCTGACACAGCCACCTCTCAATCACCAACCCCCTCACTAATCCTCGAAAACAATTCAGGCAACAAGTTTTCAGCTCGGCGTTGTGGCTTTCACATCACTCCAATACCGTTTTGTGGCGGAAGAGAAGTTTCCAGGGATTGGCTCATGCTAGGAATCTGGGTCGCCGTATTTGAATGTGGGGGGGCTATCACAGGGCTGAGATTTAGAGGCTTGAGCTAAGATATAAGAAATAGCCGGTCTATCGGTATTGAGTTTCCATCGCATGTTTTTGAATGGAAATGTTCTTTCTGAAGTCAGGGCTTGACGTAACATGATTAGGTAAATGCCACTTTACCCATGGTTCAGCTGGGAGCTACCCCACACATTCAAGCTGCCGGAATTGGTAGCGAGCATGTCTGGGTGAGTTTTCTCATCTGCGGCGGTGTTCTTGTGAGACAGAGATGTGGTGGTGAAGCATTCCGTTCGTTCTTACCAATGACTTCAGTCCGGTATAAAGGAAGTCCACATCCCTTTCTTTGGCTTCTATGTGTTCAACTCAGCTCTATTTCCCAAGTCGCTGCTTCATCCCATTCTCAAAAAGTACATTTCTCTACCTCAGGAAAGCATTCTCAAAATTATTCATTTCAAAGTTCATACCATGGTTACAACTACGGGATCAACCTCTCTTCCAAACATTGAAGTCTTGAAAGTCAATTCCCAGCCATCTATCTCAGTCACGGAAGCCCCAACAACCCCACCCATCGCTATCTCCACCAAACTCGAATCACTCAAATCAAAGCTCTCAGATAAAGCTTCTATCAATTTTCGAGAGGATGCGGATTTCCATTCGAACGCGCAAAGATGGAGCACCCACAATGCTCCTTCACCAGCCGCAGTCGTGAACGTTGCTTCGGAGGAGGATATCGCTGCAACAGTATGTCGGTCCCCAACTAAAGCCTACCCTCACAGTATTGATACCCTCATAGGTAAAATGGGCCGTAAATAATGACATCACCTTCGCAGCCCAGTCCGGCGCTCACGGCTGGACATCCACCCTCGCGGAAGTCTCAGGCCCTAACAGTATAGTCCTCAACTTGCGTGGCCTAAACCATATCACTGTCGACCTCTCAAACCACAAAGCAGTCCTAGGAGGAGGGGTCATAACGCAAGAAGTGGTCGAGGCCGCCCACGCCGCAAAAGCCCATATCATGACGGGCGTTTGCAATACCGTCGGTGTGGTACCCGCGCTCCTTGGAGGTGGGATTGGGAACCTGATGGCGTTGTACGGGATGGGTGTTGATAACATCATTTCGGCGAGGTTGGTGACTGCTACCGGGGATGTAGCTACTGTTTCTGCGGAGGAGAACGAGGAGCTTTTCTGGGGACTGAGAGGAGCGGGACATAATTTCGGAATTGTGAGTGAGTTGACGGTTATAGCACATGAGCAAGTTAACGGCGGCGAACACTGGGCTGGAACCATCGCGTTCCCTGGAACAGAGGAGAATCTGGTGAAGATTGTCGAGGCTTTGATTGCGGTAGGCTTTGGAGACGGGAAGCCGATTGCTTGCACCATGATCTGGGCGAGAGTCCCGCCTACTTTCAAGGTTCGCCTCCCTAAAATAAACTGTTCTCGATGAGAAACAGCACTCTAACAATGTCCAAATAGCCAACCCTGCTGCTCAACGTCTGGTACGGCGGTGCCACCGCCAAAGCCGAAGAGGCATTCTCACCCCTCCTCTCCCTCTCCCTTCCACAAATCTTCAACACATGCGCCATCACCCCATACACCCTAATCAACGCACCTTCAGACTTCGCCTGCGTGAAGAACGGCCACAAGCGTCCCGGCTACGGCGTCGCGCTCTCGTCACTCTCTCCCCCAACCCTCGCCACGCTCTTCACCGAGTGGGAAGCCTTCACGAGAGAGAACCCCGACACAGGAGCGAGCGTCGTGCTGGTGGAGTGCTACGATTTCAAGAAGGCTAGGGAGTTGGGCGGGGAGCAGGGGATGGCGGCGGCATTCCCTGGGAGGGGCAGGGAGTTCCAGATTATGGCTGCCATGGAGTTTAGTGATGGCTCGTTGGAGGAGAAGGTGGTTGCATTTGGGAATGCGTTTAGGGATAAGCTTGTCGAGTACGGGGAGGCCAGGAGCGTGTAAGTTTTCCCCTTGTTCCTTTCACACTTTTTCTTCCCGCTTTAGAGAGCAGTTACACGTGCAAGGGGACTCGTCGCTGATGTTTATGATAGATATCTTAATTTCGCTACAGGGGATGAAGAGCTCGAGTCTATCTATGGCGGGAAGGAGAGGCTGGATCGTCTTCGCGGGCTGAAGGCGAAGTGGGATCCGGAGGGAGTTTTCAGCACCTATAATCCCATCAGATGAGGTAGCAAGTGCAATGGATGTATATATCTGGGAGTAATGAGATAAAAGGGCTGTTGATGTCAGGAATCGGCATACGTAAGTATGCCAAGGAGCTAAGTTAGAAAATCTCGTGCAGGCCTACAACGTAGATACTAGATATCAACGTACAATGTACAATCAATGAATACAACGCGCTGCAATCAAGTACGCTATTACTTCCTCCGCTGCAATACAATAATCTTGACAGTTAAGGACCATACTTATATGTCACGTTGTTAATCACGTGACAGTCATGCTACAATATGTTTGGTCTCATTCTAGAATCATGTATATAACACTCGCTTGTTACTCAGGGCTTAATTGAAAGTTTCTCACTTCAATAAAGGAAGAGTTTAAAGCTGGGGGTTATTAGTTGAATTTATCGTTGTTTCCATGCTTATAGCAGTAGTTGTTTTCCTTAGGGGCGGAACATATAATTAAAATTTTAGTAAGCAGAGACCCAGGATTTGCCCTCGTGCCCAACTCAAAAGTACGAAAGTAAATTCGAATTATGGGCCCGATATTACTCCACTATTCACAGTAGGGACGGCGTCGGATATTTGTATTTCCGAAATTTCCTCTTGGCGATACCCTTGGTGATTCGTCAGTCCAATGCTCATCATCAGTGAAGCTGATGCATCGAGATGTCCAGGTCCAGATATTTCTGGGCTGAGGGCGAGATGCAGTTTAACACTTTCCATTCAATTGCAGAACCTGCCTCTCCTCCTAGAATAGAACAGTCTCTTTCTGCCGCTGACAAACATTCGCCACATCAACCTTTTCAACTGCACCCCGCGGCAGAGAGCGAAGATACACCTTCTCAGAGCTACATTGACATCCCATGCTGGCATGAAAACCCTGTCCCCTTGACCTATCCAAACGATCTTGACCTTAACCCAGATTTTCTCGAGCTCAACTCCTTTGCCTCGAGCGACATTGCTGCCAGACATGCTGACCTCTTTCAACCCCTGACCCATCTTGCTGACGAAGTGGAACATATCGACCGACGCATTGACCAAAACACACTACCGCATATAAATCAAGATTTGGGGAATTTCAGTCAGTGGATAGAAGGGGCTTACATGCCGTCGTCCCCTTGCTTGTATTGTCTACAACACCGCCTTCAATGTCTGGTTCTACGAACAGATCTAGCGAACCCAAACCCTGTAACATCTTGTGCAAGTTGCGTGGCGCTGTTCAGGGAATGCAGTATGGCGCAAGGATCGAAGCGATTGCCGTCGGAGTTCGAAACAGCCATTCCAGTAATGGGTCAGCTCCACGGGGTAATAGAAGAGAATGGTGAGCGTGTCGCAGGCTGGGGAGGGACTGGCGAACCTGCGAATACACGCAAACAAATTTCGAGGAGATCGATTAGACCTTTAAAAGATTGGTTGTCAGCTCACCAAGATGATCCATTCCCCTCTCATGAAGAGAAACTACTCTTAGAACTTCAAAGTGGCCTCACGAAGGTCCAGATAAGTAACTGGTTTGCAAATGCGAGGAGGCGCCAGAAGGGAATTACAGTGACAATGCCTCCATTACCCATAATACGAAATAGACAACTGTCTGATACTGACGGTCGGCTTCTTGCAATGAATCCTATGGAACGCTGGGCAAACTCTCCTCCTGAGAGCGAGCCAGCGCAGTCATCCATGGTGGCGAAAGCCGCTGGCAACCTCCCACTGGCAAATTCTCAGGGGCTAGAATACGGAAGCTATATCTCGCCATATTCTAGGGCATCTGGGCCTACTACATCTTCTGTTAGAAGCTTTGGGACAGACTCTTCCGACAACTCCAACAATTCATCGATCTCTGCGTGGAGTGAGGCATCGCATTGCTCATTCAAGAAACGCAAACAAAGAGCCCGCAGGAGGTCTGCTCGTCCCAAGACCAAGATCAACCCTACAGAAGATAACGGTTGTGTTTACGAATGTACATTCTGCTCCGAATCCTTCAGCCTGAGGTATGATTGGCAGAGGCATGAGCAGTCTATCCACTTGCCGATGGAGCGCTGGATCTGTTCGCCTGACAGCCTCCTTGTGCCTTTACCTATAAATGGAAACTTGCTAGTCTGCATGTTTTGTCAAGAAAGCTCCCCTACCGCTGAGCACCTTGCTACCCACGACGCCGAAGCATGTCTAGAGCGTCCACCAGAGGGAAGGACGTTCACGAGAAAAGATCATCTACGCCAACATCTGAGGAAATACCATGGTTGCCAGAGTCCGAGTTCTCTCGATTGGATTCTCGACTCCTGGAAGGTAGAAAATATGAATTTTCGATCCCGTTGTGGATTCTGCGGTACGTGGTTCAGTGCCTGGAAAGAGCGTTCTGCACACCTGGCTTCACATTTCCAGCGAGGAACTCGGATGTCTGAGTGGAGTGGGGATCATGGCTTTGATGAAGAGAGTCAAAGGTTACTAACAAATGTTACCCATCCCAACATTGTAAAAAAGCAGGAAGTTGGATGAAAACTTGAATCTATTTGCGATTTAGGCATCATTGTCTCAATCAATCTTCCCAGAGCATAACGCATTGAACTGTCCGCGAGCAGCCTTCTAATACATATTTTCAAAATTCAAGCATTATCAGACGTAGGGCATCTGCCACTTTGTTAATATAATCTACCGCGGTCTATCCCACAGTAGCATGAGCACCACCATTAACACCGAAAAGTAGAGCCGGGATTCATTTCCCTGACAATAAAGCGCACTCCGTCTAGAATCTCTTTGATCATGCTATTCCTGGGCGACCTATTGCTGTCTCAATGTTATTTAAAGCCCCGATCACAGAGGGATTGGATTTGTCAACTTCATATGGTGGTCTTGATATGCCCATACGAAGGTGGTACTTGAAGTCAGGAACGCGACTTCGGATCCGTTCGAGTATGGTTCGCATCTCAGCCTCGACATAAGACGTCGTTTCTCCCGGCACGGTACGCCATTCAACGGTAGTTGTGCATGATACTGGATACGACGAGGGGCCCTCGCCTCCTTGGATGAGAGACGCGTGAATGGAGCCTGTGCCTAGCGAAGGATGCTTTGGCCCGTTTAGAATACCCTGACTGTATTTATCCAACTCGACTAAAAAATGGCCTGCTTTGCAAATTGCGTCTAGCCCATGATCCGGCCGGGATCCATGGGCGGCTGTGCCTAGTACCTCAACTTCAAACAATACGAGGCCCTTATGTGCGACTATCGCCTCGAGGGATGTTGGCTCGCTGATGATAGCTGCATCCACTGTCCATCCAGCATCCAAAACCTCCTCGGTTCCAGCACTGAGATACTCCTCATCGGCGACTGCAGCGATTATTACATCACCTCGAAGTCGAACCGCGCTTTGTCTGGCGTGAGACAATGAAAGGAGTGACGCTGCGACCCCTGCTTTCATATCAAATGCACCTCGACCAAATACAGAACTATCTCTCACTTCCCCGGCCAGAGCATCGCCTGTATATCCAGCAGTTGTAACGGTGTCGATGTGGCCGTTGAAAAACAATGGTTTCCATTCCCCCTGGCCTTTCACCCTTCCTACGATCGATTGGCGTCCAGGCATCTTCTCTAACCTGTGTACCTCAATATCACGGTGGTTGAGCCATTCGCTTATATAATCAGCAATGGCAGTCTCTCCAGCGCCGCCTCTCGACAGACTTGGATTGGACGAGTCGATCTGGACCAGAGCCTGGGTAAGCTTGACAGGATCATCGATGGACACATCTCTAGGCGTATTGTAGGGTCTTGCCCCCTCAGTACAAAAGATAACGACAACAGAATTCTCTGATAACCTCACAGAAGCTGGACTATTGTGACCGATATACTGTAAGGCAGCTAGGGTTGCTGCACCGCATGGCCCAGCAGATACGCCAACCGAAGAAAGGTACTGCACAGCTTCATGAGCTTCCCAGTCCGAAACCGTGAGAGCCGCGTCAACACCAGCTTGGAGGATAGGCCAGGAAATGGATGATACTGTGCCACAGTTCATTCCCGTCATAATCGTCTTACTCGTCGAAATGGGCCCAAAATGTTGAGTCTGGAGACTGTTCCACAAGCATGGCGCTGCGTCAGGCTCAACCGTTACCACCTGCGTTGAACGTCCACTGGATTTGCTATGACTCGTCACCGCTTGCGCAAAGGAACCGACACCGACAGGGACTACAACAAGGTCTGGTGTCACACCACGGAGCTGCTGCTCCGTCTCAAGGAGCATGGTACCATAACCGTCTATGATCCACTGAAAAAAGATGGTCAAATCAATGTATTTAGGTGAGCATCTACGCTTACCTGTGGAATACTCTCATAGTCTTCGAACGCTGTATCCTGAATCCAGAAAGCTCCCTCTGTTTTTTCAGCCGTATTCCTGGCTTCCTGCACGGCTTGATCATAATCCCCTTCCACGAACACCACGTTAGCCCCTTCAGACTTTATGTTGTTGACAGCTGATAAGTCCAGGTAGACCGGAACGAAAATTTCAGAGGCAAGGCCCAAGATACGGGCAAACCGAGCAACCGCTCTGCCATGATTACCATCTGTACCAGCAAACAATTTCGTATTCGTTGCTTGCGCTGCCTTTGCAAGGTCTTCAAAGCTGACATCTAACGGCAACCTGTTCCGCTCTGCAATGGCTCTGAAAGCTGCCCAGGACGCCCCCAGGATCTTGAACGAGGGCAATTCGCACCTGCTCGTCTCATCCTTCAGGTAGACAGCTTTAACTCCAATCTGTCGAGCAACATCATCCAATGAAATGAGCTTGGTAGGCGAAAACCCAGGCATCTTACGGTGAAAGGTCATAATTTCTTCGAAATTGGCTCCTGAACTGGTGGATGTCCAGGAGAGTGCTTGGGGGTTACAATAAATGTCCCGTCTGGCATAAGCGTGAACGTTTGGTTGTGACATCTTGTTCTTGAACGTGGTTCGTTGTAGCAATTGCGCGGACCTGACTATAACAGAATTAAAACGCTTAGAAATACTAGGTGCATAACAGTGCGAATCGAAGGTGGCAGATTCAAATATAAATGTTCGTGGAATTTTTTTGCCTTGCTTCCTTGCCTTCTCGAAGACCGAGAATCTTCTACAGATTGAAAGCAGCCCTATGATTCATTAGACCATGAACTTTATTAATTCACGCCTCTATCCCGCAATGGATCAGCTTGAGCCCCGATTCCGAGACGCATCTGTTTCAATTCATAACAGCCAGCCCGCACCATGATGATATGCGCCTCCGTTCTCGGCCAATGCTTCAAGCTTGTAATGCAATCCCGTACAGCTGTTTGTGTTGTACTTACTAGCGGGTTTTGATTCTACACTAACCTACTCCAAGAGCACGCGAGCCAACTTTGGAAGGTTTTGTGATGTTCTGGAAAGGCGTGGCGATGTCTCGAGAAGGCGCTGTTGATGTTCCGAGAGGGCGCGGCCGGTCCACCAAAGGGACTAGTGTTGATCCCTGCTAGAAGGCAATTCCCAACTCCGAGTTTTGCAGCCCACCCTCATCATCTAGGGCAAATTCCGAAAGGGTGCAGAGCTTCGTGGGAGCATATGAAGGTACCCCAAAGAGAATGAAGGTCAGCAGGAATATGGGCGCCGGAGTGAAAAGTTTTCATCCTGTACGTCGCCCAGCATCCGCTGCTTCATCATCGCATACGATATTTACACTGTAGAATAGCACCTACGACCTGTTATCTCCAGTTCTTTGCAGAAAAGGTTTTATACTGCTTTATTTCTTACCGGGTATTATCGTACTATGCTCCGAACTCTTTTCCAAGCCACGAAACTTTGCCCTCGCCAGCCTATCTATCGATCCACAGCCAGAATGATATCTAATAAAGCTCATCAAAAGTTGAGAATCGATGGCGGGCGTCTTATGAAAGACATTCATAGTACTGCGCAATGGGGGAAAGGCGAAGTTTGGGGAAGGTAGGCAAGGTATCCTTAGAGAAAGATATTCGTGTATATACTTATTCGCTTTACAGTGCATCCACTGAGACGGGAATGGCAAGACTGTCCCTCTCTTCTGAAGACAAGCTTGTTCGAGACTGGTTCGTTGAGGCCGCAAAATCATTGAGTTGCAACGTTCACATTGATGCTATGGGCAACATTTTCGCCATTCGTCCTGGACGCAACAATGGGCCGGCAACCTTCATAGGTAGTCATCTCGATACGCAACCTAATGGGGGACGTTACGACGGGATACTTGGGGTTTTGGCTGGCTTGGAGATCTTAAAGGTCCTTGAGGATAACAAGGTTGAGACAGCCTTCCCCATTGGAGTGGTCAACTGGACCAAGTAAGAGAACATCCAACCCGTCGAGATACCTCGCTAACGAAATTTCTCAGCGAAGAAGGTGCTAGGTTCCCAATATCTATGGTGTCATCTGGGGTGTGGGCTGGCTCGATTCCTATTGAAAAGGCTCATAACCTTAAAGAGGTCGGTGGGGGTTTCGCTACTATGAAAGATGAGCTCCAGAGGATCGGATACCTAGGTGATATCCCTGCAAGTTATAAGAGCACACCTTTTGCAGCACACTTTGAACTCCATATTGGTATATTCCCTGCAGAACCGTATGTCAATCGAAGAATTTGACTGACCTCCTCCAAGAACAAGGTCCTATACTAGAGGCTGAGAACAAGAAGATTGGCATTGTCAAGGGTGTACAGGCCTACCGATGGTATACAATCACCGTCCGTGGACGCGATTGCCATACTGGGGCGACAACTTTCCCGCATCGTTCAGATGCCTTGCTCACTGCTGCGAGAATGATATCCCACTCCCACGTCCTCGCAAGCGAGTTCGAGTCGTTGGCATCCACAGGTGTTCTAACGCTCAAGCCAGGGAGCACTAACACCGTCCCTGGGGAGGTCAAATTCTCATTAGATATCCGATCAGGCTCGGATTCTCAGCTGGCACGGCTGGAGAATAAACTTAAAGAAGACTTTGAGATCATTGCTAAGGATGAGCTTCTGCCAGGAACAACGAGGATGGGTGTCAAGGGGAGAGGCTGCTCCATAGAGTGGCAGCTGGACTCTACATCGACGGCAACCACTTTCAATGAGACTTGCATCCAGTGTCTCTCGGATAGTGCAAAGGATGCTGCAGCAGAAGCCAGCGTGGCAGCTGAGGATTTCTTGAAAGAAGGCATGATAAGTGGGGCTGGTCATGACAGGTGTGTAACTTTCATAACCGACTCTCAAATTCCGCATTCACTATTCTAATATTTACCAGTGTTTATGCCTCAAAAAGATGCCCAACCGCTATGGTATTCATTCCTTGTAAGGATGGTATCAGCCACAACCCCACAGAATATAGTTCTCCCGAAGAGTGTGCTACTGGGGCACAGGTACTCCTCGGCGCCGTTTTGCGATTCGATGAGCTACGGGCGGCACAGGCATCGTAGGCATGTAGGTCCAAAGTAGCTTTACTAAGCCTGAAGGCTAGGCTCAGAGACGACCAGATATAAATTAAGCCACAATAAGTCACATGAAAAGCAAGTGTTTCAAATCATATCATTGGTTTCTTGATTTCATGTCTGTTTGCTCTTGACGCGAACCATGCGTTTGCCCGAACAGTCGTACCCTTCCAGTGCTTGCTGGTGTGCATCCCCTCTCAAGCTTGCCTTAATCAGAGGAAGGAAGGCCAATGTTATGATATGCCCAACCCACACCAGTAATTTGAATTATGCTGCTAATCATCATATGCGAGCACTGGTTGCGTGCTGGAGTAGCAATTCTCCGTGAAATAGATCATCTTTGTAGATCTACGCATAACTAACGCACTAAGATGGCATCTATTCACGTAAAGGAATTGGTGAATGCCTGTGACTTCAAAACAGGTACATAGATAAAGAAACGTGCAGCCGACTACCACTAACATGATGGTTTTGCGGCTGCACACCTTGCTAACTTAGCTTGCCCACTCAGCCGAATGGCAGTCTTGCGAAAGAGTGGTATCGTTGTGCGTCAATCAGAGTGCACCATGACCCAATAAGCGTAGTGTGGGGCCCACTTTCAGACCTGTTATCCTTCTATCTCCATAGCTGCCGCTTCTTACATCGCTAGGTCCTGCGGCTGGACTTAATTTGTCTCTTTACTGGCTCATCACACGGGATTAAAAGCTAATTTGTCGGCCGCCCACCAGGCCCCATTAGGCTGTCCGACCCGCCGCCAAGCCGCACACCTGAATTCCAATCGTGACTTATTCCTTAGTATCAGCAAGCAGTAAGCAAGCGAAGATGCCGCCCGGCTTCCAACTAATCTTTATTAAGTGTAGTCGCCAAATGATATCCAGTCTACACTATAGGCTGCCAAGCCGCGGTGTTTTAGCGATTGATTCTGAGAGTCAATAGTTGTCGGAATACCTATCACCGTGCAAAAGGCGTAGTAGCTATTGACTACGCTCTTGCGGTGGTGATTCTGGTATTGGTTGATTTCATTGATCTAGTGAGGGCCCATTGCCAGATATTTGTAGGTGATAGAAGACCCACAATTCCCGCGATCCGGTGGATCGCGGGAAACTCTGGACATGCATTCCAACAATAGTAGTTCAGCAAACAAAGAGTTCTCTTTTGCAACAAAAGGGCATTCTCTGGCGTATAGCCTCGTGTAACTACTCAAACAAATAGAGGAAGTATACAAAACATAGCAAGTATTGCCGGAAAGAAGGAAAAAGATCGTGATACTTTTTTTTCACCAACAGCCGCCCTTTTAACTGGCAGTTTAGTCACGTGCTCTGAAGCTAGCCTCTAGAAAGTCTTACCCCCACAGCGCCCTTCTCCATTACAATATAATTTGTGTGGCATTGTAGTATCAATCTACATACATGCAGGAAAAAGCCTTAAAATATTTCTTCCAGATCACGTGACTCAGAGTGCCCTTCCACACGGTGACAGGGATAATTACGTACATGTAAGATATTTATTTTAATTGCGCCCCATTTTCAGCACTCACCTCAACCTCCAAAACTCCACTCCCCACTATCAATTCCATCAACAACCATCATGAACTCCATCGCCCAGTTCTCCACCCGCTCCGCACGCCTCAGTGGCGCCTCAGCATTGCGACAAGTAAACCCAATCGCTCGTCGAGCATTCACAAATGGTGCGTCAACAGCTTCACACTTGGGGGGCAAAGCAATAGCTAACACCCCTTCCCCACAACAGGTTCAACAACATCAATCTCTCGATTCCAGCCCCCCGCCCGCAGCTCGGGCCTCCTCATGAGCCGTGCCATTCTCCGCAACACGGCCTCCAACATCGCGCGGGGCCAATCGCGCGGCGTCGTCACTGAGACCATCACCGTCGGAGCCGCCATCCTTGGCGCCGGCAAGCTCATCGGAGCCGGAGCTGCCGCAACAGGACTCATCGGTGCTGGAGCTGGTATTGGCACGATCTTTGGGGCCCTGATTAATGGCGTTGCGAGGAACCCGTCGCTTAGGTCACAGTTGTTCTCGTATGCTGTTTTGGGGTTTGCGATTGCTGAGGCCACTGGTTTGTTTGCGTTGATGGTTTCGTTCTTGATTCTGTTCGCGATGTAAACAGCCTACTGCATGTGGGTTGGGAGCTGGGAAAGAAGCGGATGGGGAGGGAGAGGTGGAATGCCATCAGGTGGGGATGGAAGATCGGCCGGTTATAAAAAAAACTCCTCTCAGTGTACCAATAGCGTTCATATACCCCCCCTTCATAGTAATTACTTTACAAGAGATGACCTCTTCGATCTCTCTATATGAGAGGCTTCAGATCAGGCTTCAGAGGCCTTGAGGAACTCATCTGTCTGATAGCCTTATAAACAAGCCTGGTTCTCGACTACAGTCAATACACATAGTCGATAGCCCCATTAATGGCGTGTGGCCTTCTAATAACTTTTTCTTGTGCTTGGCTCTATTGAAAAGAGCCGCGAATCCCCTTCCCTGTAATCCTTCCTTGCCGAGTCGCTTGTGCTCGAAGGCCAGCGGTTAACACAAAAGACATTGACCTTCCGGTTGGTTCCACACAGCTTTACTCTATTATTGATCAAGAGGAAGGATGCTAAAAGCGTTGTGGTAATATAATTGACCTCCCAGACCGATTTTTCCGAACCACCTTATCTACTACCGCCTCTTGATCTACAACTTGATTCAGGCTCCTTTTCTTAGGAGCCGGAGTTGTAAATGACTTAATAGGTGCCTTTTGAAGTTTTGGCAGTTTGCATGGTGCCAATCTAAGCACAAAAATAGTAAAGAATTGTTCCTGTATTAAGTTGCCCACTTAAATCGAGCTTTTTGCCTCTCAACCGCGTTGAACAGCATTTCAGTCAGATTTTTATCAGGGCTCCGCTTGTATGCTTTTTGAGCTTGATGAATGGGTCTTGCGTTTATAGGTATTTAAAGTATCTTAGAATCCCTTTCGAGTCTATGCTCTACTGTACGCTTGACTGATTTGACCACATCTGGGATTTGAATCAAGCGTCTGATACGGTTTTGGGTGAGCTACCTATCGTCATTTTTCTAGATTTCAACCAGCTCAGGTCAACCTAGCAACGACATTGCTGTCCTACAGTCAGGGAAATCTATCTGGGTCATTTTACGCAGGTAGTATTCCTGGTAGAGCAGATGCGTCAGGCACAAAATCTGGCATTTCAGGAGTTGCTCCAGAAAGCGCGGTCCACTACTTTAACAGAAGATGATGTCGCTATTTTTAATTCGTGTACTATCGAAAACAGACTTGCAAATGCAGAAGCACCGGCAGAAAGAGCTATTATACGACTCAATCGAAATATGCGAAGCAGCTAACCTTCCCAACTTCTTCTGCCTACATTCCTTGCTCACCAAAACTCTGGTGCTCGACCTCATCCTAACTCTGGCAAATTAACCAGCAGCTCACATACTTCTTTCGCTGACGGAACACTCTCCACCGACCTTGGCATATTGTACAATCGTGTGGATGCGAACCAGGTCAATGTCGCGTCATCTATCCCTATAGTGGAATTGATTGTCAGGAATCAACATGACACACCGACTTCGAATGACACGGATATTTAGCTACGGCGTTTAGGTTGATTACGCGAACGAATTCTCCGACGCCACCGCCTGACTTCGGGCAAGACGTCTTCGCCATGTCACTGAGTTCGGGTATAATAATACAATTCACAATTCTATGAGAATGTCTCCTAACGAGGCACGACATTGTGTAACATTGGACACTTGCTATAGAATCGAGGAGGATCCCTAGGGGAAAATGCTTCTAGCAAAAGAGTATTATTGACGCTATGAGAAGAAAAAGGAACTAGAGCAAAGTTATCAAAGCCAAAGTGCGTAAGTTAAGAGTTATAAAAAGTTATACCAAGAGAGTTCTAAGTTGGTGATAAAGTTATGTTGTTGTTGGCGAACATCCGGACTATATAAATAAATTAGAAGCTTAATTTTAAGTTCCTTAGGCTATCCAAGAGAGAAGCCTATATAGGGAATAAGCCTATTGGTTATCCATTTCTATTGAATATATAAATATATATATGTACCTTGTGTCTCTGCGGGTCGGGCCTGTGCTTGTGCCGTAATAATTGCACGAGGCGGGTTTGTGGCTGGAAGCTGAAAGCCGAAGCGGCAACCCCCGCAGAAACTTGCGGGATATTCTGTTTATTGAACAATTGTTGTAATGACCATGTCTTATCTGGCCACATGTGGCGCCCAATACATAGAAGAAATGATGATACTAGGTGTGTGTGCTGGCAGACTAGTGGGTCCTTTTGCTGATCCGAAGTAGAGAATATCCAGCATCCTTCGTCGTCGAATTTAATTCCCTGCCAATATTCAACATATTTTACTGTCGGAAACGCAATTCGGACCAACGCACAATCGGTTCGAATACTTCTCACGCCAGAGTAGAGAGGCCCGATCACAATGGTTGACGAAAAGGGAGCGGAAATTCATACCTCCAGGATCCGATATAGACCTACAGACAAAATCAGGATTAGGACAGTCATTAGGGCCTTGAAAGTGCTCATCTTCCACCTGCTCGCCTGCATTGGGTTGTCCCTCGCTTTGCTCTATGCCGTTCATGACTACAAAGCTCTCGACGGCACGTCCAAACCACGTTCTTCAAATGGAAAGTTCACCCTTCGTTCCGGCGATATCACGAGTCTAATCTCTGCCGCCATCATCATCCTCAATGTTATCACAACTATCTGGTGCTCCACTTCGGTAGCACAATGCGCATTTGCTGAGCTCGAGAACTCCGGACTTACAATCGCGCAGTTCAACAGGATGATGGCATGGCCGAACATACCCCGATTGAAAGTTAGCGGGATAAGTGGATTTGTGATGATTATTTTGTTGGCCAACTTTCCTCAAGCATACATAGCACCCTTGCTCGAGGGATCAGTGAATTGGGGTGCTGCCTTCGAGGAAGTGGGGGAAGTGATGGTGGCGTCAGGGAATCCAGCGGCGGATTTCAACCTCTGGGGTTGGTATGGGGTAAAGCTGCAAGATCGCAAGGCGGCCGTGAGGAGAGCGGCGGGAATGGCAAATCTGGCTTGGGGGACGACAAATGGAAGTGACGACTCAGGGACCGCTCAGAAACGGTGTCGCCATGTTGTCAATGATAACCAGCTCCCGGTCAACTCAAGGCTGGCCAACATAACTATGCCATCTATCATAATTCATAGTATCAAATGGCCTACCGGCCCAGAGCCAGAAATCGTCAACACCGTCGCTGACGCGTCGGAACTTCTCACTATCTCTGACACTACCGCTTTCTCCTTTGTTAATTACCCTGGTAACGCTGTATTGTTTGACCAAACGAATACAACACTCAAGCTTCCGTATAATGGTGACCTAGAAGACGACGCTTTGTTTCGCCTGGACTCGGTTTATCCCGCATCATTTAAGTTCTCAGGGGTGATGACTGCGATTGTTCTCCTCGGCAAGGAATATGACGCCGCTCCGTACTTCGTCGACGGATTCGGATATCCCCAACCGAACAACAATTTCTCGACCCTTTCATCGTTTTACCAACTCGATTTTACTTATCTAGAAGTCAACTTTACCGTTGGTGTCACAACCATTCCAAGCAGCACCTACATCTCGAGTCAGGTAGTGGAAGGCACTGTAGACCCCCAAGCAGAGGATATAGTAGCAGGTCCATGGGTTCGCGAAGCGCTATACTTACTCCCAGACGTGATGAGCATGCTAGCAATTATGAACACTACGTCATTAGATACGTGGGGCAATCTCTTCAACTACACGGAGAACCTGATCCGGTATTCCTACCAAGGGTCGTGGGATATGCTGCAGCGAAACTTTGACCCCAATACGACGACTCTGGCGGCGACCATTGCAGCTCCTCGCGTGCAGGCTACCGTATCCTACGTGAGAGTTTACTGCTGGCTTTTTGTAAACCTCATGTTGACCTTGTCGGTGTTCCCCCTTTTGTGGCTGACGACAAAATGCGACCGAAGTATTATTGTTGATGGACCTCTCTCATTGTTACTTACGGACCCGACGGAACTTTTCAAGGATAGCAGGGAAAATAAATACGAAAAACACCACTTATCGAATTTGGCGTTCCTGTCAAGGGAGGAAAAGAAGATGACCATGCAGCTCGTGCCTGATGGAAGCGAAGGTTTCAAGCTGACTGACAGAGTGGATCAATGAACACTGTTTTGTTGAAATTGGCATTAACCGGAAACGAAAGGCAAGGGCAATCCATAGTGGCATCTCTTGCGCTCCTCATTCTAGCTGAAGGACCTAACTACTCTTAAATTTATATCATACTTATAAGAGATTCTTAGTTCCGGAGCCTAATCTTCTCCCCATCGAATTCTGAGTTGAAAGATAATATAATCCGCATATTTTTAATGAAGGTGTAGATGGTAGGGTTTGAGATCTTATCCTTATTCTGGAATTGAGTGGCAGCAGCATCTAAATCATCCCTTGACAATGTGGCTATATCCGTGGCAGTTTTAGACCAGTATCCTTTCTTTACTTGGAGGTAATTCCCAAACGAGGCCTGCCAGATAGGTATCAGGTCATAAAGGTAGAACATGAAGTTGAGATGCGGAGGAAAGCTAGATTGTTGGTAAAATATACACGTTTTATAGAATACATACAAACTGGAATGCGTCTAGTCGCGTGACATACCAAGCTCGTAGTGTCCGAAGACACCTCTATTAATCGTATAGACGGGCTAACTAAACAAATCTAGAATTGGTTCGCCTAGCCAGGACCCTGGAACTGGCTATGGTTATATAATGGCAGTTCCAGCAGTAGTTACACCTTTTCTCTTTAGTTTAGAAACTTCTTATTTAATACCTTACAAACAGCTATCACAGGCGCCTGTATTGGGATCGTGACATATACTATACGCTCCGAAATACTAAGTACGGTGCCAAGCTAAAGTCAGCTGATACGCGGAAGCATTAATTGGCCAAATAATAGAAGTATTTCTAGTTAGTTAAAGGTTTTTTTTAGCATTAATATCGTATAGAGCGTTGTGTTGTTTTTATTTCTCATTTAAGTTTGATTTTAGTTCTTGTAGGGCGTAGTAATACTACAATATATCACAGTACAAGAGCACACTAGCCAGCGGGAAGGTTCGTGCCGAAGTTTTGCTACTAATCTCCTGTGAAAATAGAGCATTAAGTCTACCACCTCGTGTGATATGCCTAAGCAAAGATGTTTGTTTCCTGTGCAATGTTTTCATCCGTATGCATGTGAAAGATGCATACTCTCGTGGATTGATTGTAAGAATCACAGTTGTTTCGGCGGTAACACATGACTGAGTACACGGCCAAAGCGTAAACGAACATAAGCTATTATGAGCGTTTTTTTGAGGGTGCGGTGCACAAGGCGATCCTAACCATCTTGATGTTGTCTTCTAATTGGACAGTGGATTCAGAAGGGAATAATTAGATTGTCTTGAGCGCCTGCAAAACTACCTCGCCTCCAGCAAAAGAGGGTGCTCTTAATCCGATTTCTACTATAATTGAAAAAGTTTTCTTATTATACTACTGAACTCTTATGGCGGCATAGCCAAAAGTTTCTGACGTAATTAATAGAAGCTGTCGCCGCTACTCCAAGAAACTTTCATTAACACTTTGCTTTCTGAGCTATAAAGGCTAGATAAATCCTAACGTTAGCCGCGGTGTCGAAACCATTATAGATATCAATATTTCGATACGTACTGAATCTATGACTGCCGTTCCTTCATACAGGCCCAGACCTCAGCAGCCACAAACTGCCCAAATGGCCCACTTGAAATCTTCCGAAATGATTCGAAGATTTTTTCTCGAAACTCCGGTGGTGATGCCCAGTATGCATCATAGAGTCCATCACGCTTAAACTCATATGCAGTCTGAGGGAACAGGTTAAAATTCAGTACAAACTTACCTTTGGTTCCCCGTTCTTCCATGGTTGTCCTTGATTTACTTGTTAACTAAGCAGAAAACGTGACTCTATAGGACGGAGAGCTTACACTCCAAATATTTCTCCGCGGATTGACCTCAGAGACTTTATGCGCTGATACCAATCTAGACGGAGAGTCTGTTGGGCAATGTATACTGCAGGCCCCTTGAAAGAACTCTCGCCATTGGAAATATCATGGCAGTAATGGTCTTCAAGCCGAGCTAATACTATATCAAGTATACCGTCTGACATCTTGGCTACGGAGAGATTGGGAGCATACTGTATGGGAGTTTGGCCACCAAGTGCAATATAGCATGATAAAAGGCCAAAAGAGTAAATGTCACTGCAGCTCTCATAGGAAGGATGCTGCAGTGATCCACTAGATGTGAAGGGGTCGGGATTTTCGAGGCATTCTGGCGCGCTCCACTCAGCTGTGCCACCCCGAGGTCGAGAATCTGGCATAGCCGCACGTTCTCCAGAGTTGGTGTACGTTGTCATGCCTACGAATCCGAAATCAGCAACCTTTGCGACAAGCAGGTTGGGTGATCCGGGATCAGGAAAGAGGAGAATATTTTCGGGTTTTAGATCTGCATGGACAATATCGTGGTCGTGTAGCGCAGTTATGCCATCTGCAATATCCGCAACGAAATGTGCGCTCATCAGAAATGGTAGCCTTAGCGGCATGGAGGAGTTATGGCCGACATCAAAGTAGTGCCTTAGGTCGGGATACTGCTCGTGAGCAAGCTCGATGACAAGGCCAGGGTGTATGGTAGCTACTGAATGCCCGTTTATATCTTGGGCCTGTCTATCGAAACATATCGCGAGTAGTTTTGGAATATTTCTATGGCTGCGTAATGATTGTTTTGACATCAACTGAAGTTCGAAATTGAGGTCGATCATGGCTCGACTATAATCTTCGCCAGTGTAGCTTTTGCGAATATATTTGACTACAACTCCTTTCCCATTCCAGTTTCTTTTGTGAACTTCCATTGTAGCGCCGTATAGATTAGTGGTGTCTGATTTTCCAACAAAGTCAAGCGGAGTATCATCAAGGGTTGCGATTAGAACTTTGTTTCTGCCCACCACTCTGAGGAATTGAAGTTCAAGGTGGTCCAAGTCCGGCTTGCCCCCAAAAAAACGACGTGTTGTGCTTCCCCCTTGTCCCATCCCAATCCCCGAGTCCTGTGACGTTACATTACTGCGATATGATCGCGAGGCAAACATTGTATTGTGGTGATATCCGGCGATATGAGTCCGACAAAGTATGCAGCCGAGCAAGCCCTGATAGTTTTCGAAAATTGTTGATAAAGTAAAGCACTTGGAATGAGAGACGTCTCACCTGAATAGAGGCTGTGCATAAATTAAGGAACAATGCACCTGACATCTTGGCAGGGTTCTGGGCCTGCATATGCGTGTTTCAGGGTCTCCTCAGGCACTAAAGGTACGTACCGCGCAAAGTTAAACCAGCCAGCCCTGAGACTACTTCCATCTTGCCTCAAAGTCTAATATTTTGAGGCAAGGTCTGTTACAGTACCACTAATAGACAGCCAGAATTTCAAATACCGCATCTTAACAGCCTCTGGAGCCTTAGGGCTATAAAAACATGCGTATCTCTGCGGGGACTATGGTAGGCCTACCATCAAGGAATAATATTTTTGGAAGTTCAAAACCATATTTTTTATAAGATCATTATAATATCATATAGGACTTGCCGTTGCAACATCACAGGGTTGAAAATTTTCCAATTTCAACATACAGTTTGGCCTGTACCCGCAACGAAAACGACCAGAACAGTAGCATACCTATGTCAAACATCATTAGGCACAAATTCTTGTCTCCATAAAGCAGGAAAGAATAAACTCACGTCGCTCCAGCTACGAACATATCCCCGGTCCTCGCCTTCGTCAGCACAGCCAACAGTATAATAACTATAGCTGTTGATAGAACAATCAGAACCAACCTCAGAAGCGTGCTCGCTAGCGAATTTATAACGATAACTGGTACCAGGAGGAGAAGCACAACCCCGGAAGCTGCAGCTGCACGCGCGAATCGCTTAATGAAGGTTCCAGAGAAGATATAAACATTAGGATCACGAGAAATTGGGCTCCGGAAGCACTAAGAGATAGAAGCCGATATTAATAAACTGCGCCATAATAGTCACCATGACTTAAGATGGCATTGTAGGGGAAGAGCGATGCTTACTCTAGCAAAGCCACTCCAACCCAAAAGCAAGGTCCTCTCAAGTAGAAGCTCCAAACGGACGAGGAAAGTATCCGTCTGCGCCGCGACACATATTAGGTCTTCCTCAGCGCCTAGGTATGCTGTCTCATCTCTGGATAAACAACCCGTCGACTGGACCCAGTTTTGTAGACTGGCTACGTTTAAGGGCTGTGCGGATTCGTGATTTAGCATGCGGTGGTTGCGCTCTATGAGCTCGTCTGTAATTTGTCAAAACATGCAACTCTGTTGCGTCCTTTCTATCATATCCTAGCAGGGAGAAGGTGAAAGGCAAATTTGAGACGTACCATACTCCTTCAATGCACAGTCAATCTCTTGTAAAATCTGCTTTCTGGCAGGGTTATTGTCCCGGCGGTGATTTCCCAAATAAATCTCTTTCGTTTCATTGGCATCAACCGCCTCTAACTTCGCTTCAAGGGATGAGAGTTGGTCTTGCTTGAGTAGGACAAGACGCGAACGAAGTCGAGCGAAGCGTCGTGAGATGTGGAAAGGAGCGTGAGCTCCGATAATCGCTGTAAATCGGGGGTAGCCGGGTCGGTAGTCCTCAACTCGTTCATGGTTTAGCATTGATGCCATGCCTGTCTATAAAATTTCTGGTTTGCATGATACATACTTTGTTTCCTGTCAATATTTTGTTGGTACGTTGGGAGAATGTCAGAGGACGTGCGGGAGGAGAGCACAATATTTGAGCTCCACAATTTGTGCAATGTTGAAAAACGACTTGATTGTTGGGGTTCTTGTGTTGCTACTGATTTCTGTTAGCGTCATATTACTGCCATGAGGATATTGAAGTTACTGTTCGAGATATCGGATGCCATCTGAGGTCTTGTCCTATCCTGAGGAGTTACTTCGATCATTTTTATGATCAAAATGCCTTGACTGGCGTCTATCAGAGCCTAAGCTGCGCCTTATGAAGTCGCTGTTGCTGGTCGGTACCAGGAGGGCTGTAGATGCAACCGATAGTGGACCATGGGGCTGACCCTCCCCAAAGTGGCTAGCGCGACATAGCCTCTCCGCCACCAACATACATGCATTGAATACCCCTCACGATTTGATCGGCCATATCACACTCGCTCTCTCAACCAACAAACTCATTTCAGTCCTAGCACCACGCTCCAGAGCGAAGGAAAAAATGCCTAACCAAGAGGGGTATGATATGCCTTGTTAACCCCGCTGACAAGGCTGACTGACGATCGCGCAGAGAATTGTCTGATGAGGATTATACGCAGACGCCCCACGTGGACGACGACACACACCGCGCCGTAATTAAGAAGGGCTCTACGGTATGGCGTAATATCCTGTAAGAAGCATGCCACCAATTTTTTCCACAGAGCAAATACCATGTAGGAGATAGAGTCTGGTTTGACCCTGGTGGGTCGAAGCCATGGGAAGGTCCATATCTGATAGCTAGTGTCCCATCAAACGGGCGGTACACACTGTGCTATGATGATGACAGTAACAATGAGGCTGTAAATGATGGAGAAGAAGTGGATGAGTCACAGCTCAAACGGGCGTAGCTTGAACACACCTATAGGCTAATGGGCAGGGATTGATATAATGATAGAATTTACTGTTCAATGACTACGCCGCGACCTATTTCCCCCAAAACCTGAGCGTCGAAAGCTGCTGCAAGACAGGACTGTGTAAGATCATCTTGTTTAATACCAAAGTCGCCGCTAAGGCACGTGCTCGCTGCTCGCTCGTACAACGTGTCCATTGAATGGCCTAAGAGCTCTTTTGAAGTTTTGAGAATTTTCTGCCCCATCGCATAAGGGGTGATGCTCTTTCTCTCCTTCTCATCAAAGAGTGTCTCCACAACCTTCCATAACCCAATCTCAAGCAGCAGGACTCCGTAAGCATAAATGTCATGCTCCTTGCGGTGGAACTTGGACGGCCACCCTTGCCGATCCGGATGGCGATATACGTTGGCCTCGAAGTTCTCGACAAGTCGAGAGGTCGAAGGTGCATCACTTTCTCGAGAGTATCCAAACCCGCAGAGGTAGGGTTTTGAATAATCGATCCCGTGAGTCTCGTCATAAAAGAATACAATATTGTGACTAGCAACACCTTGATGCACCCAGCCCACGAGATGCCATTTAGCAATTGCCTTCCCAATTGTGTGTGCCATGTGGAAACGTTGACCTAGAGTTGGCTTATATTTTCCTACTACCTTTCTAATGATATCCCGTAAAGAAATTTGACATTGCCGCGATCCTTCTGGAATCGCAAATATTAGGCCGGATCGGCCGAGCTGTGAGTCAACAAAGAACCGAAGACAAGTCAGGGTGTGAAAGTCAGCGGATTTGGATGAGTTGAGGAGCTCCGCCAGTTTTTCCATACGCTTCTTGGAAACCGCAAGAATAGATTTATTAGTAGTAAATTCGTCATAGTCTTTGCATTCAACCAAAACGCGTCCCAGTGGAGAAACGTCTTGAATAGAGAGGTTAAGAAATGGGCCAATCTCCTTAATTTTGCTACTATCCAAATCTACCTCCAATCCACTGTCTCCTTCTGCCCTGACGCCGAAGTTGGCTACTAATCGTAAATTAAGGGTTTCTACAAATCCTAAGTCCTCCATGATTTTATCGTCGATGGCTGTCAACAAAACGGTTTCGTCGTTAAGCTCTGGTAGCGACATGATATTCCGTTCAATAGCACTTTCGAGGGGCCTGAGGCATCGGTCTAGCTGGTGCACAAAATCCCCAGGTACGTTACTCTTCTCTAAGGGATCTGAAGAAACAAATAGTGTCGGAAATTTTCTCAACGAAGTCGCCAGTGCGGCTATGGTGGTATTGAAGGCACCCCAAGTTGATGATATATCCCTTTTCGCAGGTTCTGGAAATTTCTTGAAGCTTCCCACGGATCGAGATCCATCCTCCTGGCTAGATGCATAACTATATACTCCACTTGCAGCGGTTATGATGTTCTCGACAACGACCTTAGACACAGTGCGCGGGGGATTTTGTTTCAACCACTCGATAACCTCTTCGAAGGCCTGGCGATCATTATCAGTAATTGAGAGCTGCAGTACCAGCGATGCTGCCTCTGCAATATTTCCAATATCGGATGAGCCTGGCTTTTTGAACGGCTCAAGATGTGTTGTGCCATTCTTTTTTTCGAAAGGAAAGTATACTGCGGATTGAGCAAGTAGAGAATCTTTGGATGCCATGTTCTTATGAGCGATCGCAACGACAGCAAACTTCCGAACTGTAAGCTGTGCCCGGAGCTCCGCAATCAAGAGCGAAGTAAAAGAGTAACGTCCTGGACCAACCGTCTTCTCACCCATACCACAAGCTGCAAATAACTCGAGGTTTCGGGGTATTGGGCTGCGACGGCGCGAAAGCGAATCTCTTGCAGCTTGGGAACCATAACAGCAGTCTAGAAGTAGAAGTACTTCTGAGTTGTGTTGTGCTAGCTTTGGCTGAATATTAGACCATTTGAGGGAGGGGGAGCCAGCGTCTGATTCTCTATAAACAATACTCAGCGAAAGATTTATCCGGAGTAGCCAGCTATGAAATACTTACGCACACCACACTGACTCTTGGCTCTGCCCATACTCATCGTCTGCATTTCCATGACCCCCGTAATGAATAATAAGTAGGGTATCAACCTTGCGGTTGTCACGTAAGTAGGTGTTGATTCTTGCATCCATTTCGAGCTCACTATCAATTGAAGGTATGCCATAGTGTTGCACAGAATACCCAAAATCTTGGCTGAACAACTCTCCAACCTTGTGGGCTTCATCTTTGTATCCTTTGTTCTTACATTTCTTCCAGTAGATGATGAGAACCGCCACTGCGTCGTAATCCGTAGTACGTTTGAAACGGCCTTCAAGAGACCTATTGAGCTCATCCTTAAGCAAAAAGTCTGACATGATAGTAGATATTTACCTGTTTTATACTCTAGGGGAAGGTACGTAGAGCCCACTTAGGGTCGGTAGTTGCAGCCATCATTGGCGGTTATCATTGAACGCCCATTATGTCAGCATAAAATATGATAAGTCAGCATATGATATCGCCTGAGGCAAAAACACTCTAAAAACAACATCGACCTGCCTATTATAACAAGCAAGCACCAACAAATGTCAAAAAACAGAATTTTTTGGAATATCGCAACAACAACTATATCTAGTAGCTTTACTTCTAGTGGATTGAATAGCCTGTGGCCAACTGAATACCATGTGATGCCTTGACATTCAAGTTCAACCTTATTGTTAATGTCGCGTATCATACTATCTAATCACGTGATTTAATATGGTATCAACACCATGATTCTCGATCCTCAACCTTTTCTTCTAAGTCTAGTATTCTTACAATAGAACCACCTTATTAGCCGCTGCATGGCCAGGTCCGAGGATTGGATTCGTGAAGGTAACTTTTTTATTAAAAATTGCAAGTTCTTTAACAGCCAAAATGAAAATAGTGATTTATATACAAAGACTTTTGGTCGGGTTGCAGGCCGTTTTCAAGTGCAGCCGGGGCTAATTAATTACCTGCTTATTAGAGGCTATAAGTCTGTGTCAACCTCCTACTTATATCCCCCGTACCCCTAGCAACATCTTGCGTGCCGAAACCCAAAGCTTCTACTGAACCACATTCTTACATTACCTCTTAGCACGTGATATTCCGGCCCCCCGAAACTTGTCAGGAATCGGCTTACGTGAGTAGGCCAAGAAGCTAGTTAGAAAATCTCTGTCACACATATATTTACGGCTTAGAACTGTAGACAATATCATCAGCCTCGCAGATCCTCTAATTGATTCCCCAGTCGACAGATCCTATTTCTAACAAAACTAAACGAGAGTCAAGAAAAATGCAAATAGCAGCCCTACATGTTCACACTTCGTCTTATTTTACCCGGTACGCCAAGTACTTAGCGCGCTTCTAGAAAAATATCAAGGCACATAAGAATAGCTTTTGTTGTTGATACTCAACTCCAACTATCAGCACAACCCTGAAATGCTGGAACTCGACAAGATTAGCTACTCCCGTGAAGCAACATACTCGCGTTTCGTGACTACTACCGCTTCCTGGTTGGACTGTACATGGATGAGTTGCCACTGGGGAAACCGACAGCATGCCCATCGATGAAGGCCACAAGGTCTTGTCTGAGGGCGATGCGTGGGAGAACGTAGTGTCCCATGTTATAGGACTGATATTCGGCGATAGCGCAAACAAGGTCTTCCTTCTTGATACACGGCTCGGCATCATCCACTGGCCAGAGAGTGATGGCGGGGGCGACCACCGGCGTAACTACAATGACGATCCATGGTTTATTGACATGGCCTATGATGCGGAGGATCATGTGCCTGAGAACGAGGTTGCGTGGCGGAATGCGGCCCCGGCTTGGGCGATTGTAGGCTTTTTCGAGCTTCTAAAAATGCAGTATCGCAAACTCAATTGGATCCCCGTAATGCCAGACAATTTGTAGCGAGCGACTTCGTCTTCGATGCGTCCGAAGATAGAATGATCCCTATGCTCCAAGGTATTTTTCGGGAGCACGGTTAGTTGCTTGAGCAAGGAGGGGCACATTATCGGAAGCGAGAGTGCTTGGAAGCCGTTGAGACAGCGTTAAAAGAACGTTATCCTAATTTTGAGGGTTGGATTTAAAATCTCATTTTTTCTGTGAAGAATATTGTATTAGTAGTCTAGGATCAAAAAAGAAATCCGCATTAGTTTGACGCATGTGGTTCTTACGTGAAAAGCTCCACTTCTTTGCCTACTGTAGTCAAATTTAATCACGGTTAAAAGTGATTTGTTGTTGGTAAAAGAAGCCGGAGCTGCCTACCTCTTTAATATGGTAAGCCGTTTTATAATAGCTGTATATACAAGGCCTTGATTCCGCATAGTTCAGAATCATCAAGCTTGTCTAGCCTTCAAGCATTACCATTTCGCTCAGTCATTATATTCCTTCACTCCGAATTCTCACTATGCTAAAAAAATGCATTTCTTCCTGAGTATTGTTGCTCTCTTTAGTGCCACGAGTGATTCATGCCGGTCGATGGCGACAATTTAAGTATTACCCAGGCTCAATTTATCAGCTACAACCTGGTGTAGTATGTACCGCCCTGTTGCCGGTTAGGAATACTGTGTAGAGTGGACAGGCACTCCCCCAAGTTCCCCGGCTACCACAAAGCCAACCACCACTTCGGCAAGTGCATCAACTACCGCCATTGCTCTTACGGGGCATCTATGTGCAAATCCTAGTGTTCTATCCCCAACGCTTTGCGGGTTCACTCTTTAGGCATTATCTTGACTCAGAGCTCCATTATGGAGTATTCACGCTTCAGTAGTTGTAAGTACAGTAGTCTGATACTTCGCTCCAGATTATATACATACATAAAGTTTATTCTGTACATATTTGGTAAAATCAACCCGCTAAAGTTACACGCGGAGCCCAGCAGTTGGAAATAGTAGGCATTTTTAAATTCTGAGAGCGGGTTGAAATAACTGCTAACACTGATAAAGCATGCTCAAACTTGTGGCTTGGTTACTACTACTGGTTGCTGTTACCGGGACCAACTACGCCTCCTGGTACAACCACGATTGCAGCTCCTCCTCCTGGGCCTTCGCCTGCCCAGGGGGGTATCGCAACTGACTGCCAGTCTTTCTTTGATCTACTACTCTCCAGAAATCGCTAACTTTGTTATATTATAGGCAAGAAATATCAGTTCGCAGCCTCAGGTGACACCTGCCAAAAGATCGCCGACACCTACAAAACCTTTTCCTTAATCCAATTATAAGTGCAGCCGACTTACTGGTCTAAAATTACTGTCTCGCTTGTTCAGAAGCTTATTGCGAAAGCTAAGTTTACACCCGCTGGCGCCTTGTCTCCCTTTGATAAAGTGCTCTTTCATGAGGTAACCAACTGCATGCTTCCTGAAAAAAATTATTTCACGCTGAAGGTACGGTGTGGCATTAGTTGACGCATGCCAACAGAATTTGGCATACTTTGGATGTCAAATAGTGGGGACTCGGACGCTTATGGTATACAATACCGCCTTTAAATTTGTTTTAGGAAGTATAAGTGCTGAACTCTTTTTTTTAGGTTGGACTTAGTGCATGGCGCTATCTAAGGTGGCTACTGCGAATATTCTTAATGGACCGGAACTGAACGCAGGTAAGATATTGGCCCTCCTTGAGCTTTTTGTGATTGCTAGGTTTTGATATCATTCACAGACCGGTGGGCACTGTTTAGGAGCATTGCTTGGCAGCTTGCAAATAATAAAATTACTGCCATGAATGAGGATGGGTCATTTACTACGCCTTAGGGACTGGAATCATCATGGAAATTGATTGTTCTGTTGAGTACAGAGTAGAGGGAGATGTGGGGAGTTATATTTTGTCTACGGATGATTAAAAAGAAGGACCGACCCGGACATCAGATGATCAGCATGCAGCAGACTGCGTTCAATGATATAACCGAATGCTGTTGATCAGGTCTTACAGTTACAAAACAAGCAAGAGAGAACGAAGTATGATAAGGCTGGCCAAAAAATTGGAAAGCGCTACAATGGAGTCGGGTATTACATTGTTAGATTATCAGTCGGAAGACTATAAATACCAACTCATACACATTAGGCGTTTTACGTTATCGACATTTCAAGGAGGATAGTAAGTCAACGCAGAAGATTACATGCAGAAAATATAACTTAGCGAGGCTAATAGTGATGGCAAGGAGGGAGCACGGATGAACGTAGTGACAGCGAGGTTGAACTGGACACAGGCGGAAGAGGATACCCCAAGCCTCGCTAGTCTGATTTAATGAATCACACGAAAATTCATGGTATTGGTAGATGGTGCACGCCCGCCACCTAATCTCTTCCGGGGAAACGCTGTCGATAAATTCGTTAAGTAAACGTGATTTTGCAAACAGTCTTCTCGCCAACCATTGCCCGCCAGGTATATAGATATGGAAATGCCTTTGAATGTCTTTTTTAGAACAGCTATTTGATTTCTGCCGTCCTTGCTATTGTGATAGCCCGATCAAATGTTAAGGGTAAGCAAACATAAACAAAGGCGAGATCATGAAAGAGAATCTCGTCCTTTGTAGTGGAACTTAAAACCAAAAGATAGGCAATCAGAGCTTTAAGGGATGACCCGGTAATAGGCGCCTGTTTCTTTTGCACCACTCGACAGGCTCCTAAACGATCCAGATAGTTTCGATTTCTATATCAGTTTTAGTTCGGGCAAAAAGAGCATATCCGTTAGAATCTAAATCCGACGTTAGCAAAACTTCATCTTAGACTAAGGAATACTCACAAGCCTCGCCTACAACGACATACTTCTGACCTTCCACCTTTCTTAGAACATATGGGGAGCGAGTGCCGCGAAAAATCCATATCTCGTCACCCGCTTTTGCATCTGCTGGAACAATCACGGCGCTCCCTTTCTCTTCTCCCAGCTTCGTTATGCAAAGCCGCCGTCCCACACCAAACTTGCGGAGATGCGCATGAATACGCCTTCGCATATCGTCAACATTAGCGGCAGATTCGCTGTGATCTTCCGGGAGGAGAAGGCTTTTCACCATCTGGTAATTTACTTGGGTGCCTAGGGGCGACACCGTTACCGGTCGAGACATCCCCGAGTCGGCTCCTCCAGAGATAAAACGAATCCATGCTCCATCATCATGTTGAAACTGGTTTACAAGGCCGTGGTCCATTATATCACCCTCAGAATTCGACAGGACTCTCAAGGCAAACTTTTTCCAGTTTGCCGATAAAGTGTCCAGCTCCTTGGCAGACGAATTCTGTTGTGGTGTGTCGTCGCTAAGCCTATCGACAATGTCGAAACGGCGGCCTTCGGCCCTCAATAGTTTATTGCCTTCTCCCCCGAATGCGAAATCCGGCTTCTCTTCGGCGCCTACATCTCCGATATCAACAGGGACTGCAGGTTGAAACAGCCGCGCCTTCCAAACGTCGATAAGATTAGGAACCCAAGATGGAAGACCGTGAAAACGTTCCGGATTCTGACAACCGGCAAGGAGATCCAGGCTTTGCTTTTTAGATATCATATTGCGAGCTGCGGTAATGAGCGTGTCATTGATGGAGAGTCTGTAGTCAGCCGTTAGTTCCCAAATTTTAGGGTCCACTAGGCCAAGCATAGAGAAGACCTTATCTCGAAGGTCTGTGGCCTTGCAAGATCGAGTATGAAGAATTAGCTCCGTGAGATCTCTATACTGAACGTTCGGCTTCCTTCCCCCGTCAGTTCGGAAGCTGGCTAAGATACACGCCTGGAGATAAGGTGATGTTGTCAAGATGCTATTAGGAATTAAGGGGCTAGGAGCATTTGCCATCTCCTGCTGAACTGGGCTAAAATCAAACTGCTCGTCTACCTTGTTCAGTATGTCTGCAGCTATCGAAAATGCAGAAAAAGTGCAGGTATGGTTCCCACAATGCACTGTGGCTTCCTTAGCCAATGCCAGCTCCTGACGAACCCACACACGTTCCCACCAAGGTCTTTCGAAGAGTGCAGTCAGCGCTTTCCAATGCGCATATCTCCGCTCTGCAGTTATCTTAGGATAAGCGATGTCAGGGTCTCCGGGTCCTGGTCGGACGGGACTACCAAGTTGGCGGACGAGATTCATGGCAAGTTCACTATCATTGTCTTCTTCCCCCAGCCAGATGTAGGCACCAGAGGCTTTCCTGTAGATCATGGTCATTAGGTTCACCTGCTGGCTACGCTCAGCGACGTCATTCTGATTGATGCAAATTGCATCAATCCACCAAAAGGTCGGGTGAGAATCCCTGCCAGTTTTGGAAGGCTTTTGAAGGCTATTTATATTTCTTAAGGCAGCCTCGAGATTCTGAGTTACTGGAAATTTGTGACCTTGGATCATGATGGAGCGATTATTTTCTAGGTTGCCCCAGGTGTAAGATAGCGTCTTAAATTCTTTAATTGCCAGAGAAGATCGACTTTCGGGATCGTTCAAACGATCACCATTAAGACTCGTATGCAGTAGCTCACATGTGATTGGATCTTGCTCATCCAGGCTGCTGTATACAACAAGGATCCTAATTTCATTGAGAGCCGAGTTTAATGGTTGGTATGTGTAGGAGCCGGGCTTAGCATCAAACCACGGTCTCTCAAATGTGGGTGTAACGATTTCTTTATCGACTGAAAGTGGTGGGAGGCAGCTTAGGATTTTGCTAAGTGTTTCCTCAATTTTACTGATACGTTTCTCAATTTTTTCCATGCGTTGTTCTAGAGGGTCCAGATAGGTCTGTAGAAATTCTCCATAGGTTGCCATTGCGATCCCAGAGTCTCAACGTGGGTTTGGAACAAAGTATGAAGTTTACTTGCACGATGTTAACGTCATGTGTGAATTACGTTGGACCATAGCAAAGAGAATTCACAGGAATAAATTCACAGTATTCTTCGGGGCACTCCTGTATTATAGCTGGATACCCACGTGAATTGGATGACTGGAGATTGGGTGATTGTGCCGCTCGCTTAGCTGAGTTGCTGCCCATCTGTGTGGTGTCTTGCCAAGAATGGTGGGGATAATGTCCGCCACTAATTTCCAAGCACATCAACTACATTGTAAGCACGGCACAAAGTTGAACTACCCCATACAGTGAATACGGTGCAACAAGGCCACAAAAATGGACCGAATAGGTGCCCAAGGATAGTAGCGCTTGTTGGAACAAATCTCTAGCGATGGATCTTCTCCTCAATGTGACCTGGATGTAATGATCGCTGAGACCTTGAGCTGCGGAGCGCATGCATTGCGGCATGATAATTGGTTCATGAAATCTCGTTCCCCATCACGGGTCTTTGCGGTAATTGAACTGGGGATGCGCGGGCTAATAGAAAGGTTCTATTACGAGAATACTAAACTAAGGAGGAAAAGGTTGAGAATCGAAAGAATCCCAAGTAAGTAGATCTTTGTGGATCACGTGCCTAGGTAAGCGAGGGCACAGCATGTGATACTTCCACAAGGTTAGATGCTTGATATGCGAGGCGAGAGATACTGGCGAGGTGGGCAATCGAAGGGAGACCATTATGAGAGGCCTTACCGCGACCAACTCAAAGGCATGGTTTCTGAAATTCAATTAAGAAGTACGAGGCACTCTTTATACGAGAGAAGAAAGGGAGGCGGAATGGTCTAGAACTAGGGAGTCATCCTAGTGGGTGTAGATTGTTCACAACGTCTTTTCAGGCATAAATGAAAGAGGCGGCTTACGTTGTAGCCAACTCACATAGCATACTTATTTGGGAGCAGCCAAAATATTCGGCGTCCAGTTTAAAGCCCCGCCAAAACTCGAAGAGCGATGGGAAGGGGAGGGTTGATATGTGCGGAGCAAATCGTTCTTTTTTAAAACCAAAAAAGTGGAGAGCTAGATTTAAACCCGGATTCTAAGAATAGACATCACGTGGTAAGAGCTATATGTGGATTACGGCTGTAATCTGTGTATGCGTGAGGTGCTCTAGCTCCTTGGCATACTCACGTAAGCCGATTCCTGACAAGTTCAAATACAAGGCGCAAAGAATAGCACAAATATTTAATTTGCATCCAAACGGATCCCTATGCTCTAAAGTATCTGGAGGCAAGTGTTGGCTCCTTTCTTCGCCTTCTGGATGCCGACTTGGCACTTGCGCTAGTGCTAATTTACGCTCTCGATCTCACGTGATTATACCATTTCCCTGCAGGACGACGTATGTGGCTAGATAACTGGAAGTATAGGTGCAAATCTCAGTCTTGTCATCTAGCCACTCCTGTTGTCTAGCTACACTTGTCGTCCAATAGGCGTGTAGAAACCAGGTGGCATGTAAAAGCCAGCAGGTGTGCATAGGCCAAAAGGTGCGTATACGCTTTGTAGATGCGATGATCCCAGAATGGTCTTTATCTAAGATGATTCTAAGGGCTCTGGTCTAGTGGATCTATCGATTAGCCTCAACTTTCTACTCTACGACGCATGTTCTCCGGGAATGGTTTCAATTAAACATTATAATGCATAAAAACAGCTGTGGTGATAAGACCTTAGCAACGGTGCCCAAGCTTTGAAATATTTGATACGACAAGTGAGAATTCGATTTTTCCTGTTGCAGGAGATGCAGATTTATTGCTAATTTCCAAAAAAGCTTTTTTTTAATTAATATTTTAACGGCAAATATCTCAAATACCATCGTTTTGTTGACAAATATCTCATATACCA
Source organism: Chalara sp. BL73 (assembly GCA_918026815.1). Lineage (NCBI taxonomy): Eukaryota > Fungi > Ascomycota > Leotiomycetes > Helotiales > Chalara > Chalara sp. BL73. The sequence goes on along the minus strand of CAKJVC010000150.1, from coordinate 646,847 downwards.
CACTTTTTTTTGCCGAATATCTCATATACCACTTTGATGGTATATGAGATATACGTCAACAAAACGATGGTATATCAGATATTTGTTAACACTCACTGTAAAGCCTGTAATACACCCTGTAGCAACTACGCTGTAACAATCACAATACACGCTGCAGCAATATATACTGAAATAATGCAATTACAATTACAAATACAAATTAAATATAGTATAACTTACATTAATTTATACCGATATATTATATATTGCTAGTTTATTTATTGTTACAGCGTGTATTATAGTTGCTACAATGTAATTGCTACAACGTATTTAACTCGTAATTGTAATTGTAGTTGCTGCAGCGTGTATTGTAATTGCTACAGTGTAGATACACAAAAAAACGATGGTATATAAGATATATTAGTGTTTCTCATATACTATCGTTTTGTCATTAAGTATCTGAAATACCACTGTTTTGCGCCAAGAGACAAATGGTGGTATATGAGATATTCGGCAAAAAAAGTGTGGTATATGAGATATTTGGCAACAAAATGATGGTATTTGAGATATTTGCCGATATTTTAAATATATTTGCGCTTATTATACTTGCAAAACAGGTATTTTTTTAAACTGATTGTTAATTACTTTCAGACAATATTTATATCAAAATGTCCAATTCAAAAAAGCAACCCGTTCCCTGTCTAAACGCTCCAGATCAAATATTGAGCCGTGTCAAAAAAGCCCTGTTCATAGCCTCCAATTCATCAGAAGACGATAAGTCCACTCCTCGCTACTTCCGCCTATCCAGAGAGTCTCCTTTTCAAAGTCCTCCAATCCACATATATCTGCACACACATATAAGCCGCTCCGGCTTTTTAGTCGGCGCGTCTCTTGTCTAACATCGCCCCTCCGTCCACTTCCTCTGGCGGCCTGTCTGGTCGAGCATGCCTGCTTATATCTAGCAACGCGTTGTTTGCCATCCGCTCAAAGAGCCGTTCTAGCCACTCTCTTTCGGTGCTCTGTTCTTGAAAGGAGAAGTGTGCTACCCGAAGTGCGAACATTGACGCTAAGGCTCCAGAGCAACCTGGAGCAGAGAGAAAATAGGCTGCACTGCGGCTGATACGGCATGCAAGATCATACACCTCTAGGGCCGAAATACGGTCCGGGCGCATGTCGATGCGAGCGAGTTGTAACAATGAAGCATAATACAAGGCCAATGCTTGGGCAAGATGAATGTCGGGGTAGTATAGGTTTGAGGCAACTACACGGCCGGGACCTTTCCTACAAGTGAATGGTGGTAGCTGGAAGTCTTCTCCTAACTTCGCCCACCATTGATGCGGAAGTCCATCAGGCACACACGGAGGCACTTCCACCGGCTGGCCATTCATATAAGAGTCAGCCCGCAACTCCTTCCAATTCCGCAAACGGTATTCCATGTCCGCTACAGATCGCAAGAGTGCGGCATGTCGAATATTGGCCACTGTAGGTGACATACGCCTATATTTCAAACCCTCTTCAATATCTTCGAACTCAGAGTAAAGTATCGGAATATCAGCGACATGATCTAACAAGTGGTCTAGCAGGCTCTTTGAGGAGCTATCGAGAGACCAAGGCACCGTCTTCCACTCAGGCTTCGAGAGGAAGTTAGGAGTGCTTCGGCAGAGAGCACTGATTATCTGCAATTTTCAGCGCGGCTTAATCTGGAAGTCGCTGCAAAGGTCAGTACTTACACCATGCGGCCGAAAGAATAGGAACATATCGTGGGCGATTCCCGACGTAGTTTTATGGCTCCCACGAAACTCGAAGAGTCGTTCGGCCCCACGAATGTGATCTAGCCAGCTTGTGGGGTTCGTGTAGTTGATAAACTGTTCAGAATAGCTGATTAGTTTACATGCCAATAGTTTCACTCTCGGATTGCTAGGCTCATTGATTGCGGTTACCTCATATAATGTCAACGACAGGACTGTTCCTAGTGTCTCCACTGACCCGCCATCTTCCGAGTACAAGGCCGTTTGCAGCATAGCCAGGGCCTTTGCGTACATCTTTTGGCTTTCTAGTAAGAGATGGGACTCACTAGTAGCCTTTGCGACGTATGACGTGGCGATGCAACGACAGGTAATATCAAGGATAGGCGAAAAAGCTCTTGTCTGCACAACACCAAGGAGCCACACGGAAAAGTTATGCGGCTGGCCGCTCACCATCCGCCCAGGAAGCTCTGGAGCAAAGTTGTACAAGAACTTTTCTATGAAAGCGTCCTGATATACGTCCGTATATTGGGGCTGCCTCAGGATAGAGGAAGAACTCCTTCCGCCATGGTTTGACTGGTGCCAAAAATAAGATTTATGGATAAGTTCTAGAGCTGAGGATTAGTTGTGATCTTAAGTCGCACTCTTATTGATAATCTACCAAGTCAGTGCTTGGATTTTCGTACCTTGGTCAGACCGGCGAATGTCTTTTTGTCCCTTTGCACGAGGCTTAAAAATGGGGCTAAGAAGTTCTTCACGTCCTCTCTTGCTTGGAGCCGCCACGTTGCCTAGGTCCATCCCCACCCGGATTCGACACACATCACTATCGCCGGCCACATTACGGTCAGACGCTCTCGTAGCAATTACAGGATCTCCTCTTGAGTCATGGGGAGAGTGCTCTAGCCTCTCTCTGGTAGCATGGTGCTGAAAGCTAACGGTAATACGATCAGCGCCAGCTCTCTTGTCTTCAGCTCCTCGTACGGTCTCAATAGACGTGGATATTTGCTCCTTTACACATCGTTCTGGGTTCGATTCACCGTCAACCGAGTTAAATCTATCAAGATCTTTCACGGATAATACGTTTTTTGCTAAGGATGAGATGGTCCCAACTATTGCTTGCAAGTCCTGAGTAAGCCCAGGAACTTGGCTAAGGACGCCACTTGCGAGGACGTCCTGTTGAAAGTTATGAAGGCACGTGCTCGTTCGTGAGATTGCTTCTGTCATATTCGACACTTCGTCCCGGAGCGATTTGATGGTATTTTCTTTGCGAAGCCTGAAATTTCGCTGTGCTAGTCTTATCTGAGTGCGACGCTTCTGCTATTGATTAGTATCCGAACTACTTGCTGCTAATATTGCGAAATCACTTACATCAGCTTGCGTCTCATCTATAGTATGAAGCCTTGGTCTCCTCTTATGTTTTCTCGAGCTCTGGCTGTCACTACTCAGCCTTTTCTTTTCGCTCATTCTTTGCGCACCGTTCGTCACCAGTGCAGACTCCATAGGGCCATCTCCGCTCGTGACAGCACGTGGAATGGCTTTTGGCTGGTGGCGTAAAAGCCCTCTGTTCTAGTGTTAAAAGCCCAATATTCTATCAAACTCTCCCATGCCCGTTCGGTGGATAAGATGTTCCAATCTATCTCGTGAGTATTGCTATATAAGTCGTGAACAATCAAACGGCGGGATTGCTGCGTATTTATAACCGATACGAGAAGAATGTTCGTGGAAGGAGTACTTCGTATATTTCCTAGAATTGGTTGTGGGTAAAGTGCTGGCTGGTTGATGTTCTGGCGATAGATATCTAATACAATCGAGACCGATGCGGTCACACTCCTAAGGCATGGCTTAATAAATCTTTGCTGATTGCTGCTATCTTATTATCCGCAGCGGCACAATAATCGCAGGTTCCTTCTTCCCGCTAGTGGCGCCACACATCACAAGATTATTTGCTTTTGGTTGCATAGCTGGCTGACTTCTGAGACAACTACCGCTAACCCGCGAGTGCTCAACTGAGACCTGGCGAGACAGAGTGGCTGTGGAAACATTATGAGGCGGGCCTTGACAGTCATAAGTACTGCCAAAGAGCCATTGCTTGCTCATACATAAAGCCATCACAAAAGAAAAGAATGATGCGCACCACAAAACTATTTGCGGAGTTTTCCGAGGGATCGTAAACCAACTACGCCACCGACTTGCACCAGATATTGCACCTGTAGTTACAGGCCCCAAGGAGATTTATATCAATCTTCATTGTGCTAAGTATAAATGTGGAGGACTCTGTTGTTGCTTTTTACATTCTATTTTAACGTGCTATCCCAGATACCATGTGCAAAGTCCAGCGGAACTTATGTCAGATTAAAAATGGTCCGTGCTCCTTTGCTTAACATGAGGCGCTTTCCGATTGGCTCTTACTTTTTTTTGCATAGATCTTGTTTTCAGCCACGGCCAATCAGCCTCAAATCGGTGCCACCCACACTAGCCTAGTCGGTATGTGCGCGGTCTAATATATGATAGATGACAATGCTAGATGATAAATATGCTGATTCTTTGAATGGGCCTTCAGCTCTCTTTCGCTCACCATATATAGCTATCACAGGAAAGAGTATTTTGCACCCAAATTCTTCTCTTGCATCGTTTTTGCCATGGACGTAAATAATAACAGTACCACTAAAGGCGTCTTAGACACGACTATCGCAAAGGCATACACAGTGTTTTTCTGTACAGTGACAGTATGCGCAATGTTAGTGAATGTGAAGGATAAAATTTTACTGATCCGAAGGTATGACACTCTACATCCCTTATGTAAGCATCTAGTTAACGTCATATTGGTAGACTCTCTACCTGCAGGGAGACAAACACGAACCCAAGCCGTTTTCGGATATCTTTCCCCAAATCCGTAGCCTTAGCCACGGCCATTCTCCGGGGGCTCTCTTATTATCCTTTAATTTCTTTCCAATGTCTCACCCTCACTTTAGGCGGCTTTTTTATTATTTTGGTCTACGTTAGCGTCGTTCTGATTCTCAGTTTCTACAAGTTTTCAACAACCGACTTATCTGCATCCAATCGGTTTAAAGACCTCGGCTTTCGCTTCGGCTGGATCTCCGCACCGCAACTCCCTCTCCTTTTTCTCTTGTCTCAAAAACGCAGCTTTGTCGGGTTCCTTACTGGCACCTCCCACGAGAAGCTAAACTACCTTCACCGCTGGGCCGCGCGGTGTCTTCTTCTCACCGTAACCTTGCACATGTCATACTGGTTTCAACATTGGGCTCGGAACAACGATATTGGGGGGCAAATCCGGCGCAATTCGACCGCCCAGCGAGGGTTAGCCGCCTGGTGCGTCCTCCTATGGATTGTTCTAAGTAGCTGTGCGCCAGTGCGGAACTGGAGATATGGGTTCTTCATCGTGCAACACCTCATGACTGGCGTCACTTTCACGGTAGTAGTTATGCTGCATATGTCATGGTACGCGAACATATACCTATGGTGGGTGTTATTAGTATACTTCCTGGACCTCCTGGGGCGTGCTGGATATTTCCTGTACCACAACTTGTCAATCTTCCACTCACAGCTAGAAAGATCTAGACAAAATTTAACTACGCAATTTCTTACATGCCACGCGCGCTTCACCCCTCTCCCAGCTGGTGCCGTACGAATTTCCATTTCGAACCCCCCATTCGGCTGGAACCCTGGCCAGCACGCATTTCTATATAACCACCATATGATCAACCTACATTACCGGCCCCTCACCATAATATCTCTCCCTTCCGATAACAATCTATCCTTCCTCGTCTATCCGCGCAGCCGTGTGGCAGGTGCACTTCTCCACACTGAGTGCCATTTACCACGCCTTAGTGGAGGACAGGAGACTGTACCGATCCTCGTCGGTGGCCCTTATGGACGCCACCGCCCGCTTGAGCAGTTCGATAGGGTTATCCTCCTGGGTGGCGAAGATGGGGCTAGCTTTGCAGTGCCACTATTGCAGGATTTGGTAAGGAGATGGGGACAAGGGGGAAAGATAGTAACGACGAAAGTGACATTTGTGTGGACGGTGAAGCAAAGGGGGTGTATAGCATGGTTTAGGGAGACCCTGCAGAATCTGGAGGCATATATGAAAGAAGAGCAACTCAACTTGTCGAGTAGCAGGGGCAGAAGCAGGTTTGAGGTATGCATGAGCATTTATGTTACGGCTGATTTGACCTACACCGAACTAGAGACAATCAGCAACAGCGATAGACCTCTAAGTCATCCTCAGTGCGCCCTAAATGGACATGTAGCGGTCGCGGGAGTGGGAGTTACTAAGAGCAATATTTCAGTTCTTGGAATGAGGAAAGGTGCCGAGACCGTCGTTGAACAAAGCGAGATGGGACCGCATGATCCATGCTCCACATCTACCACAGCTACCACTATTACTGGTTCCCCATATTCTTACGCTGATAATAATACAATATTGCGTAGCCCCACCCCTATTCCGGCAGCTTCTGTATCTTCTGCTCCCGCAGTCTTGCCTCCAACAATATCTGTCCTTACTGGCCACCCATCAATCTACGCCATTGTCAAAAGCGAACTCGAGCAAACGCCTGAGGAGATAGCAGTGGTCGTATGTGGACCGAGAGCTCTAGTGAATATTACGAGAAGGGCTGTAGCGGGGTTAGGTAGTGAGAGAATGTGGAAGGGAGGCAGTGATGGGGTTAGTTTTTCGCGCGTTGGGTGCTTTGTGAATAGTTGCTAATGATTGGATTGAATAGATCTATTTATATACGAAGAGAACCTACGGGGCTGGGGCGCCAGGAGGATAGCAAGTGGCCCACGATCTTCAGAGCGGCAAAAGTGACAATAATCCAACACTTATTAATTGAGACGTTTAGATCGACTTGTGTGTTCTCTGCTACAAGATGTGCCCTAACATATCGTTTGCTTTCCCTACCTACAATCACTACATGGTCGTATAATTCAGCTGCTTGACGTACGTTGCCATCTTTTCACGCTTCTCTTTGTGAGCTTGTGCTTCTAAAGAATCGCTCTCCCTTTTCGCGGTTTTGACGGCGGATTAGAGCATTTAAGGCAGCGAAGCTCATCTCTGTCGTCCAAATATCCTTCTCACAGTCTTTATTTTATCAAGTTCTCGTTCTTTGGTAGTGAGGGGGCTAGTTCTGCGAAGGTGGAATTGGTCAGCTTTCACCATATTGTCTCTGCCCTTTAGATATTCGTCATTAGGGTCGACAGCCCTATTATGTTTGAGTCCTCGCCACCCTCTATTATGCACTTCTGTTGAAGTTCTATCGGCGACGGTCGCTAAGTTCACCTCAAGTTCAACCAAACGGATTTGTCAAACTTATAAGCCGAGGGAAAAAATAATAGTTATCATTTTTTGTAGTATAATTTCCATAACAAGTTAAAGACCAGCGGTTGAATAGCACTCATTTGGTGAAACTGAGCTCTATAGAAATCATCTTACCTGATATGCGTGGAGGTGGGGATCTTAGAGAGAGTGTTATAACGAATACAAATATGGCCACCTATTTTCACATGATATTGATAAAATATGTGGTAAATCTGTTGACAACGTTGAAGGTACAAAAGGAAGGGATACAAAGGAAGGCTCTAGACACTTAATTACGCCTTTCTTGATTACACAGCCGATATCTGAACTGTCCAATTACTACTGCAGTACCCGTTTTTAGACTTTGTTTTCACAAACTTAAATAGTACTATTAAGCTACCTATTTAGAGCTTTTCTATAAAACTAGGTTTGGATCATTAGACTTAGCCCTTCTAGAAACTTCTATAACAGGTCCCCAATAGCTTTCCAAAATGTAAAACATGGAAGTTGTAAGCTGATTAAGTTGCAGTAACCATGGTGCATGATTTAAAAACACTTTGATATCTCGCCTCCCTAGTATTTTGAAGGGAGAATGGGAAGGGATGGAACGAACAGTGCAGCGGGTAGTGCCATAGATTTGATCCCCAAAATAAACCCCCAGAAGGCCAAGGTATTTGCCTTGAGCACCCTTTTTTATGCACTATTCTTCCATTATAATGCTTTTTGGAATGTTTTACGAGATTCTTTCACCTAACACTTCAAAAAATTCCTCAAGCGGGCATTCCACCACGATTGTGCCCTTAAACGTTTTTCTTTTGATTATAGCTGCAATTGATGCATGTTTAATTTGACAACAATTAGCGCGGAAGCTATAAAAGTGGTGGAGCGGTGATCTCGCTCAAGGGTCCCGAAGGACCTCGATTGGCTAGATGGGCGGTCTGAGTTCTGTCCACTTGGGGATGTATAACCCTGAACCGAAGAACTAACACAATAGGAAGATTTATATCTTACAAGAGAGTGATTTCGTCGATTTTAACAGGAATATTTTATATGTTATAAAGCCATACCGTAATAACAGGGTTCCACGCAAGCATAGCCAGATTCTAGAAGGTTACAAAAACATATCGCCACTTAACCAAAACCAAGGAAAGATTTCCCCTTTACAGAATCAATTGCTATATTGCTAAAATAATTCCGCTATCGCTAAAACACCTATTAGCATCAAAACTCTCCATCCAAACTTGTCCGTAGCTGGTCTAACTCCCGTGTTGCTTGCGGGAGATGTCGCAGTTGGTCCGCTATCCGTAATTGTTGCGCTGGTAGGGCCGAACGTAGTCGGGAGGGACGTGCTGCTTCCGGGACTGTTGAGAGAGCTACTGGTGAATCCGTTGCTTGATTGCTTGATGATGAAACTCCCGCTGGACACATACCAAGACGAATTTTGGGATGGTAACAAAAAGTCATGCGGCTGCTGAATATAGATTGCCAGGTAATAATAAAATTCTCCTGAAAGGGTGCTATACGGAGGGCTCGAAAGTACGTTCCACACTATTCTCCTCCCATGCAAGTCAGCAAATAACACTAGTCGCATAAATACCCCCCTTCCCCTTCCTTGAGTAAGAGAAATGATGAGACGAACCATAACTTCCACTATTCGGCACGCTAGTCGCTATCTTTGCACACTTTGAGTTAACGAGCCAGCCATCACAGGAAACTGGCACTGTAGGATTTGTGATGTTGCCGCTCACTCCAAAGCCACTCGCCCAGTTCCATTCGTCGTTATCCCAAAGTTCGATTGAAATGCTGCCCGGTATGTCTGGTGGCATCCATTGAATTGTATAAGGTGAGTCGTATGCTACGATCTCGTCCTGGGTGGGATGAAGGACGCTGCTACTACCTGTAACTTGGGAGCCCGAAGCCGAAGAAGACGCTTTGGGCGTTGATATCGTAGGGGATGTTAATGTGGGCAGTGTTGTTGTTGCAACAGAGAGGGTGCCCAAGAGGAGAGAAACCAGGGTGAGAGCTATTTGAATCATAGAAGCCATGTTGTGTAGCCCCATCTACCTTGAGAGGCTATAAGTAGTATTGTGGTTATGATTTTGCACGACTGGGTGTATGCGGCCCTTGCTCATTTTATCTCCTCGATCGGCGCAATTCAGGTCGTGTCTTATAAACCTTATTTGGGTGGCTTGTGTTGTACTAGCTGGAAGCAGATTTGAGGTGCTTTGATTTCGGAAAAGAACGTTCCTAAGCGTCGCTACTTGGAGAGTGAAGCGATTGGAGCTTATACGACGAGTTATCGTCGAGAATTCCGTAAGTTAGGGCTAATCAGAAATTTTGGGGAAGATCACTGGCTGCTCTGATGTTCCCGCTTTTCAAATTTTATTTGGTCCCATGCCTTGCCGCGGTTAATATATATCGCACCAGTCTGATGGGTTCTTTGCCAAGCGCATCGCTCCGCCTTGAACGGCACAGCCGCACGCCTTGTTTCCTCTAAGCATTGGTCTGTGCCGAATCCAAGGATGACCCTTGTCTGGTTCATCAGTTGAAGCACTCACCACCTACGCCCAGGAATTTGGATTTACGTCGGAAACCCGTCCAAATGCTAGGGGCGCATTGATCGATTTATATAAAAGCGTAGATGTCTTTAACAAAAGTTATCGAATTATTAACATTTACTTTAAAGCTTCATCTAACAATGACCGAGATTAGCTATTTTACCCACAACGTAGGCCGCATCTTTGCTGCTGCCCCGCCTCCATATTCTAATGGGCACCACGTGCCGAAGTCGACTCGGCCACTGCATCTCCAATGTTCTATTGCGGCGTTCTTGTAGTTATTGAGGAAGGTCTGTGACTTGAGAAAACTTGATCTTGGGCATCGCGAACTAAGCCCATTAACTGGTTCCTCAGTTGTTCCTCGAGAAGTTACGTGTTGTCGTTCACAACGAAAGATATTATAGAAACAAAAGAAGCGACGCCTAAGATTCTGAGCCTGAGTTTGCACTTACAGCTAAAATCTTATCGGAAAAAGTGTGGGCTAAAAATATTCTAGCGTGCCTGGTTGGCCTAGCGAAATCGGCTGGTCCAGCTAAGTTGAAAAGTAAAAACTTTTAATCACGTAGTTTTAGACCTACTTTACAACTCCAACTTCCTCGTCCGCAAAATAACTAATTCGAATCCCGAAAAAGCTTTTAGATCGCCTGGAATAAGAGCTATTGTTAAATATCAATTAATCGCCAGGTACGAATAAAAGAGTCAACAGCTGTGATTAAACTTAGAGATTTTTGAGCTTACGAATTAAATCCTAAACAATACGTCGAAACTACTTAATTAAAATGTGCTAGACTTAAACTAACAGCTGAAATGAGCAATATTTATCCGCAAACGGCAAACGGGGCCGAGAAAAAGTGTAAATCGACACTTTCCGATCGTCGATCAGATTCTCTTTCGCTATACAACGCTTCTCAAATACGAGCCTAGACCGAGCAATTACGCGCATACGTATAGCTCTGCACGAGTTACAGTGATACTTAACTAGCGGCTCCTTGACTATATACAGAATAAAATCGCAAAAGGGGAAGCCTAAAAGAATATAACGACTTAGTACACGGCCTGAAACTTGATAATCCCGTCATAATCTACAGCTACCCCATCATCTGGCGATTTTACCAGTTCAACAGCAAAACCCATCAGAAACACTGGGCTGCTTAAGCAATTCGAAGCCGTTTTGCAGATAACGGAGTCATAAGCTATCCACTAGGAATCATTAAATGTACAGATGAACCAAAGCTCGGACCGGAATAGGGCAGAGAGGATGAGATGCCGGACCTAGAACAGCTTACAGCAAGCAGTGTCGCTGCTATTGACACACAACAGGATGCGGAGTTCGCCTTTAATGATAATCTAGCGGTATTACCAGGCATGGCCAAAGACACGGTTTCAACTTCAGTGATAATTACTTCAACACCACATCATTGACGAGACAGGTCTCCAGAGAGCCGAAACCAGTCTTAAAATCACGTACTAGGGAAAGGAAACAGGGGGAAGAAGAGGAACACCCAGAAGCAGATTTAGTGGTGGACGACAACAACTGGGTGGGAGATAGCACTGACCCCATCTTGCTCGAGTTTTTACCTTCCTCGATGCTACGAAAGTATATTCACGACATGACTAAATATTGCCTCTCAATCTGTATGCTTAGGCTCGCCTGACCAGGTCGCCTACCCGGGGTGATTCACCTTCATGTAGACATACTTTTAGTCATGTGACCGTTGTTCTAGAATAGGGAACTCATAGTACCTCCTCTGTGGCCTCGTTTCCACGACTCATATGTCTTCAGCCCCTCAAATAGACGGCATCCCAATTTAACAAACTCCCGGAACAACTTACCGCCGCAATAGGTAGTGCGGCAATCTGCCAGGGACTCCGGTTCAGAGAGTTGAAGGAATATGGAAGGTAGTATGTACGAGCAAAAATGTAGATGAAAGGATGTAATTCGAGAGAGAAAAAAAAAAAAAAAGGAGGGGGGGGGGGGGTGGTTACTAATAGCACAGTTGGAAGCACTAATTGCACAGCGGTGACAGCGGTGAGGGTGTTGAGAGTGAAAGTGAGGATGATAATGGTGATGAAGAGGAGGGTAAGGAGGATTATGAAGATGAAGATGAAGATTGCTGTACTGAGTATTCTGTAGTATACGTTATTCTTTATACTATACAGGAATCCCTTAACTTATTACTATCGTATAGATTACACACAACCTAACGTTCATACCTTGGTATGGCTTTAGCCGTATTATAAACAATACAGATATTACTGACGGTAGGTATCTCTGTCTCGGAAATCTAAATCGATAAGACTCACTTCCGGGTTTATATTTCAGGGCCTAAGTTAAACATCTCTTCTATCGCTTTTACCTGGATTTCCTACTATGAGTTACGGTTTCCACGGTTTCGGTACTGCACCTGTACTAAGTGGTGGCATAGTTCTTAGCTTCTAAGTTATCTTCCAATTAAGTCCCCTAGACCCGTACTACGGCTAGATGTTCGTGTACGAATTAAGCCCGCTGAAATAGGCTTTATAGAACTGCTTCCTGCGCTAGGATTCATTTCAGCAAGCATAACTTGGTATTCGTATTTATGAAAATTTTAAAATTGCTTAGTTCCTAGGCTTTAAGCTCTAGCCTTTATTTTCGTAAAGCATTCTGTAGTTAAACTTGAATATGTAATTAAGTCCTTATCAATCATATTTCAGCCTCTCAGACGCAGGATAGATCACTACAGCAGGCTTGTATCTCGAACTTAAATTCCTAGAGGTAGTGAACAAAAATTCGGGCCTGCTCTTACTTTAGCCGTCACCGCACATAGGCCATTCAGGCATCAGCACTGAAATCGTACCAAGAGCATCAACTGAAATCCGATTCTTGCCAAAGGGGGCATGTTGTCCCGCTTAGCTCAGTGTATCCCAGCCCCATGCCTTTTTCAGATCTGATTGAGTTGCTTGCGTTGGCCATGCATGGGTGCGTTCTGCTCGTTTGAGGAATTCGAGCAGCATGTTTCGTTCTATGTTTGAAACAAAATAGATGCCATCTGTTCGATTGATCTCGCATCAATAAACTGTGCTATCTTACTTGCGTAATCAACCGATAAATGCTGGTGAAGAAAAGTAATAGTTGCTTACAGACGGTTATACCAACACACGCAGTCGACATAGCAGGTGGTGTGCTTGTATTTGAAAGAGCAACACCACAAAGCGTTCGGACAAGCTGTCTAATCGTCTTTTATGCAAAGTCAGAATATCAGGAAACCTTGTCAGATATCTCATACATACATCTTCTGTCTTCTCCAAGCTTGCCTTACTTTTCAAGCCGACTCGTGGCAACCGCGGATCGTGGGCTACGAGTAAAGATGCTGTGAGGGTCATGTATTGGGCCGCTGTGACTGAAAGGGTCCGTCAATCGTGCTTCTGATACTGCCTTGCGGATAAATGGGTTTCTTCTTACCATGGGCATCTCCTAAATATTGAATATAGGGAAAACCCAGCATGCTATCCGGGTCCCCGCCATACCCAGAGTACAGTGGAGCAAAAGCGCGGGGCTTATTTTTTGACCACTGAGCTTGATAGTCTGTTAGGTCGTCATAAAGCTGACGATCAAGGCTCCTATCCCCCCCAAAGCAAAATCCTATCACTGAAACGCAATGGACGATGGTCCTGTAAGCCCAAGTACCTTCGTTTGCTGATGCGAACGTGAGATCAATATCGCACTGGCTTAGATTAAAGGAGATCGGCCTCTGCTGCGTGATCGCCAAGTGGGTTTCTTGCCGCAGCGCAACCCAGAAAGAAGCCTGGCCAAAACCGCTGCTGATGTCGTTGTATCGACGTGAGTTAAGAAGTGTCTGCGCACCCCGATGGTGATCTTGTGTATCTACTCCCGTAAGAGGTACTTTTGGGCATTAATTTAGGATCCTCTATCTGTGGGGAAAGATAGCCTGCCTTGTAATTCTTCAAGGAGTCGCAGTATGACAACTGCAGCGAATAGTGACTCATCGCCTATCACGGCCGGATCGTTAAGCGTGGGTATCAGAATTTGAAGGCATTTTTGATGATACTGATCCGCTTCGTAGTCGTCCCAGCAACCAAGAATACTGAGATGGCGAGCTGAGACGGCGAAGATGGCGTGGAGTAGCACGGGCTGAGAAAGAGCACGCCTTGGGACAATATTGGCGAAGTGGCGATTTCGGTCGCATACATCTAACTGTGCGAGATAACGGATGAGGCTGAGCTGTGGAAGGCATAACTTGGCGACTTACCCATGGTGACAGAACATCGATGAAATGCCTTAGAAGCCTGCCTTCCTTCGCACTTTGTATAGGACCTGTTGATTCAGAATGCAATACAGTATCGACAGTAAGGCTGCCGTTCACTCTGGACTCGAGTATCGAGGGGAAGGTTCGCAAGCATATGCATCCGCTTTTGCACGGGCTCTCTCTCACAGCGTAGCTATTCCCAATAGCCGTGGGGCTTATGGTGACCAATTCTGACGGAGAGGTGCGACGAGCTGAGATGTGTGATCCTAAAGCAATAGTATCATGAGAAACACCTAACTGCGGGAAGGTTGGGGTGGCTCCAAGTACTGTCGATCGAAGTTGCGATTCATCACAATAATCCGTTTGCAGTGCTAGTGTCTCGTCGACGAAGGCTACTTTGTAGTCGTCAGAGGTCTGGTACAACTGACTGGGGAATGTCGAATGAGAGGAAGACTGAACACTTACGTCGTTCGGGCACGCGAAGCCACGTTTGACTGTCATTGAAATGAGTTTTTAGATGACCGTGAACATAGCGGATTGACTCATCCCACTTGCAGTCATTGCGGCTGACATTGCATGGGCCACAGGTAGGATGGACGCTGTTACCTGCTATACATCAATGAATCGCTCAGGCGACAGGTTGAAATTGCATCGCTCACATTTGATATGTCGATGCCGGCAGGTGATACTTTCCCTATTAGTGACCAACAAAAAGCTATGGCACGCCACACTCCGCTCGCAGGAGTCCCTTACCAGCCTTTACGTCTCTCGGCCGTTGTCGGTGACGACATATTCATGCGCCTGTCCGTGATACTCGGGGTCGAATGCTACTTTCGACTCTGCCCGTCAAATGGGTAAGTAGAGTTCATGGAATTAGGGGCAGCTTTCATTTACGCGAGTGGGCAATGCCTTTCAACCGCCTGTGGATGTGGCCAATATGCTTGGTGGGTACAATCAAACACCACCTCTTCTGACAGAATTATCCCATTCCCCACCTGGATCCTGGCAGGCAGTGAGATCAATAACCCAGCGAGACTAAACCTGACTTGAAGCGAGTAGCTTGCCTGTTTTCCACGGACAATGGTTCTCTCCCCGCCAGAAAAATAAGGGAAGATGGCCCTAATCTGGGTTTCCTACTGTGGCTCGGCGAATTCTACCGAGATACGCATTTTGGGTTAGTCTCGGCGGGGACGAACGTCCTGACGATGCCAAGACTCGGAGGCAATAACCTGAAAAAATCAAGAAAGGAAAGCAATTCCGTCGAGTGAGATGCTGTACCTACACTCGGGATGTGGGAAGCTGCAATGACGATATAATTTGAGTGAGAGCATATATTTATATATTAAGCTTGATTCTTCACTTCATCGCGAATGGCTAGTCCACAATATCCAAATTTTATCCCTTTTGTCATTAGGATCGTTAGCAGAGCATTTGTTGGTCATTCTCAACGCAATCCTTTACATTTCCGATCGCAATGGCAGTGGCGGCTCAGAAATCTCCAAACCTACTTCCCCTACAAGCCGCATCCAGCTCGACAGCAGGGCCACTGGTCCGCACAAATTATGGAGCATTTGTTGACCAAAATTTTGTCAGTTACATGAAGCCGTCGTGCCCTGATACGCCGTTAGCAGAGTTGCGTGACAGGTTCGAATCGGACGGGTATATCTTCATTCAAGGATTGATTCCTCAACAAGACGTTCTAGATGTGAGAGAAGAGTATGTTCTCGCTACCATTTAGTTTCCGTTCTACCGTTGAGCATGTCCTTATGTTCATGATAGGTATTTCAGACAACTACAAAGTACCGATATCCTTGAGCCCAACACAACGCCTAGAGCCGGAATATTCAACCCAGCGGCGATGGCTTATGAGCACGGCGGTATTGGAGCCCTTGATCGTCCCACTGATTCCAAATATCAGGACCCTTTGATCGCCGCTCATTCTAGCCCACAATACTTAGCATTTTTGTCACATTCTGCATTACGAGGCTTTATTTGCAAGTTCACCGGCTGGAAGAAGGATGTCATTCTCGAGCGCACCATGCTCCGGCACTCAGTTCCAGGGGCAAGCAGCACCGCTATTCACTACGACCAAATCTACTTGCGGGCTGGGAATCCGGATCACGAATTTCTAACTGCATGGGTCCCACTGGGCGACATTACCGTTGACGGTGGTGGACTTATGTATCTTGAAGGCTCAAGCGATCTCGGTCGCCAATTCGAGCAGAAGTTTACAGAGGGTGCCAAGCATATGACGAAGGAGGAAAGAGAAAATGCTTTCAACGCCAACATGATGGCAGGAGGCGCGCTCAGTCAGGATGCTGAGGACTTTAGAGTAGCTCATGGAGGCGAGAGGCGATGGTTGATTGCCAATTACCAAGCAGGAGATGTTGTTTTTCATAATCCTTACATGGTGAGTTTCAAGTTGTTCTATATCTAACGTATTACTAACGCGGACAGATCCATTGCGCCAGCAAAAATCAAGACAAGGAGAGGAGGATTAGGCTGAGTACTGATTTAAGATTCTACAATGAAGGAATGGAGCTGGATAAGAGATGGACGAAACATTGGACTCCTACGGATGGTTTGTGATTGCAGTGTTTAGACCGCTGTAAAACGTGCCTTGCGTTTGGTAGAATGACGAATTGAAGCAATACTGTGCACATTACAGAAGACACTGAACATGCTTTAGATACCATTCCCTAAAACTAGGTGAAAGAGTTTGCTGTTCCCACCGCTGTTTTCCCCCTAGAAAGGTCTACCATTAAAAGGCATACCATGCTACGGAGACTTTGAGAAATACACATCAGGACTCCACGCGGTTTTGATCCATATTTGAGTGAACGAGCGCTGCTCTTGAGATCAACTCTAAATCAGTGTTTCCGTTGTTGAAGTAATAAAGGGGAGTTGCGGTGTCCGCGTTTTCCATTTTTCCGATGGTCACAAGGGCGAGGAGAGCGCTGGCTTCCATTAGTTAGACCAAAGAAATTTCGGACGCGCTCAACGAGATTCGATTGTGTATCATCTAATTAATCGCACTCCCGAGCTTGGAGCCGTTCAAGAGCGTGCGCGTGGATATGGAGGGGTTTACCACCACCAAATCCGAGCTCACTTGACATCAGCTTATCTTTGACCTCTACAAAATAGTCTACGGCCCTGGAGTTAGTTAAATAGCAGGTTGTGCAAGTAGATCAGCTTCTCGATATCGCTAGATTGATCAAGTATAGCGCGCCTATTTAAACAGACCCTGTATTGTTTATCCTTTACATCACGTCAAGAACATGCAATCAGTGGTGTCAGATCTCGATCACACTGGGCAATGCTTCTATTCCAAGCTAAGAGGCTGTTTGCTGTGCTACCTATGAACTCGCCTCGACGGCCCTGACTCCATTCACTTCTGGCTGGTTAAGCAAGACCCGTTTTCGTCTCGATGTGCTCAGCTGGTAGCTCCTTTCTTGCAATAAGCATATTTATAAGCAGACCAAGTACTGCAATAGAGCAGTACAAGATCTACAAAGGCCTCAAGCTTTTTGCATATCAATCTTTGGCTACCCTTCTTTGTGCAGCCGTTAGGGTTCTAATCAACTAAACGTTCGCTGCAGCTGCATCCCCCAAAGAACAGTTGCCCAATGTTAGAGGGTAGAATCAAACGCATATTATAATAATGAGCTTTTATCTGGTTCTGGAAAATGACTTCACCGAGAACGATTGATATCACCATAAAGAGGCTGCGTACAAATCTATAAAACAGCTGTAGCAGCAGCCATATCATTTTGATCCACAAAATATTGAAAAGAAATGAGAAGTTGTTGGAACGCCAATCCTACTCCTACTCCCAAGCCCGCCACAATTTCAAGGGAGACAACCTTGGTCAGGGAAGTGCTAATGCTTAGCGTAATGAAGAGCCCAAACCCAAGGGAAGCTAAAGCTATTCCAGCCCAAATGAGTTCGAGGTGCCGCCCAGTTCGAGAGATGAGAAAGCCAGCGGCAAGGCCAACAGTTGGTTGAATGATAGTGATCGGTAGGATCAGTAGTCCAGAGCACAGCGGACTGGATCCTCTGCTGCTTCAAAAATAGAGTAGGAGGAAGTACCAGGATGAAACATTCACCAAATTCATATAAGTGCTCGTTTCAAAAATTGAGTGTTTGGACGTACGAAGCTATGCACAAAGCGAACGAGGAGTGATGCGATATTTAATCGGCGTCGAAGAATTTGCATAGACATAAGAGGGTTTTTTTGCAATTCTCGCTTCGTAAAATGCGAAGAGAATGCTCGTTAATAATCCGAAGACGATCAAGCAGATTACTTTCGGTAAATCCCAAGGACTAATGATACCTCTGAGATTAAGTCCGAGAAGAATGATCAAGCTTGTACCAAGGATATTAATTGTTCCTAGTCAGCCGATCGCTCGCGCTCCTCGATATAGACTCGCTCGAGGATTGTGGACGTGTAGGTAGAAGCAAAGCACAAGGAACGAGAGCCCACAGGCTTGGAGATTTATCCACTAGCTCCATCATCGTGGGACATTCTCCGTTAGTACCCCTCCGAGTGGAGGAATTACGCTGCCGGCCAGACTCCTTACATGCCATTAACAAAGCCGACACCGACCAATGCCAATATGGCCGTGGACCTCAGACGATGCACCACATCCGGCACGAGTGTAGACATAATATGTGGGCAGGCAAGGAACCCTGTGTAGACATCAAACACATTCCCTGTAATTCTCCAACAGCAGTACAAGTAGCAAAATTCATCTTTAGAACAAAACTGCTGGTGTAATTTAGGGCAGTTTTATTCACTGCACTTAAATATATATAGCGTAAGGTCATAACTAGTATACAGAAGTAAAAGAAAGCCAGGGAAAGCCCAATGAGTGCAGAAATATCGAACAGCTACTAAAGCTATCAGCATAGATGCAACTGCAATAAAGCAGAAATGGGGAAGCAATTTCTGTGCAGGAATAGCTTATTTCCTGGAACCGAAAAGTGGAAGCACCTATATTGATAGTTGCGTTCTACTGGGGAAAGTTTGCTAGTGGAATTTGAGTGTTCTGCTTTATTGTTGAAAGTTTGTAGCAGAATGCGGATTTCGTGATTTGCTGGTGACGGCTTGCTAGTAGGATTCGGTCTTGCGTTTTACTAGTGAAAGTTTGCCAGGAGAAATTAAGTCTTGTGTTAAACTGGATCGGATTTATTTACAGGCTATGTAGTATACTACGAAAGACTGGCAAGCGTAGTGTTATTACATGACTTGGGCCTACTGCTAAAGCAACAGCTATACTGATTATCGAGAAGTCGGGCGGTCGTGGAATTAAACATAACTGCTACTGAAGATCTGGAAGAAACTGTATGGCTCAACGATGCTAGGAATGGAAATGAACGCGCGACTTATTGTATAACACATTAATTATTTCCTACAAACGCGTTGCGTTATATGCCTTTCTCGATATCAGCATTTTCATTGGTTCTTGTGGTGTTCTTTTACGCTTCTGATCCTATATTCTCTTCGCTTCGAACCTTGGCAATTACATGTTTGATGAATTGTGCAGCTAAAGTATATGTAGCTTTCGGGAACAGTGTTTCATTGTAAACTAAGTATTTTACGCTTTGCAATTTTTAAAATATTAACATACGTTAAAACTAGCTTCGCCCACATTTTATAAATAGGATTGTTACGCATTTTCGTCTCTAATTTTTCAATCTGTTCTGAAGTTGTGGCAGCACAGAAAACCTTCGACGCATGATATTCCCATCACACATATTTCCACTAACGTAATTAACGTTCGTAGAAACTCCCATCGCAATCACCACGTATTCCAAGATCATCAGCGATCGGGAACGCGACTGAGATGCTATATGTTAGTGCCGGGCCACTACCTAAGCTTTGGCGGGTTTGGCTCACTGGAATAAATATCTAGCATAACTATACAGTACTGCTATGTCTTCTTGTGTTTGATTGGCTTAAGGAGACGAAATATTTTTTACTTCTCGAGTATTGTACTAGAACGGCTCGATATAGCATAAATTCGTTTCCGGTATACATGTAATTATATCCGTGGCGAGAGTCTTAGTTGGCGGGGATGTTATAGAGGCATGTTTGATGCTTACTTTCAGAGAGCTTATTGAAGATTCACTTGCCTCATTACTGTCATGCATTCCAGCATTCATGTCTGCAGGCATCGTGCCTGGACTACCTATGCTGTCGTTGTATTCAGTTGATATATTGCTTTATGTCTAGGCTGAAGGCAATGAAGGTTGAGAGTTTGTGGATTGCCAATTAATCGTTAGGGATTATTCTTTAGATAAGAGTACTCGCCTTACAACCTCTTTGGAAGAATGAGGTTCGAATTGAATGCGCGGCTAGGAGGAGGGTCTCGAAGAAATGAAAGAATGGGGTAAGCCGGGATTAATTCATCGTAAGGGAATATTGCCGGAGGCAGATAGCCCAAGAAAATTGGAGACCGAAATAACGATGTCACTCAAACTTCGTATTACATTGCCATTGCACCAGTTCCATGGACTTGGGCACCCAAAAGAAGAAGGGGAAGGGGAAGCTGTGGTCGCGGCCCCAGCAGGCCTCTTTTGATAAGGTACGGGTAGCTCAAACCTTAAGTACTTAGAGTTCGGACTTTGGTTAACCTACGTTAGCTCAAACTTTATCTCGAGTGCAACACTTGAGTCGGCCTAACCCCAGCCCCGTTTCTTTTACGCTAGGTCTCCGGAAGGCTAGCCCAATTAGGACAAGTCTAGCTCCATGCGGGGGCGGATTAATTTACAGTTTTCTGCTTCTCTACTAAATACTCTTAATATTCTGCACATCATTCATTGCTTGCGGCCTTTGCCAAAGTTTGAGAAGTGCGGATTGATCTGATTTTAGTTAAATCTTTACTTCGGCGTTAGCAAGTTGCTATACTTATCTACGCCCTAAGCGGGGATACTGGCAATATCCCAAAAGCGGCGCTTTAATGCATTACAACTTTGACCCTGTTGTACAAAACACTATACGGCTTAAGGCTTTATATGAATAAATATTTTTATCATCACTCGGCCCCCACGAACATTATCATTTGTCAAAAGAAAATACCTCCATTTTCCCTTTAAGGGAAGGATTTGTATGACATGGTAAACCTCGGCAAGCCGTCAAAGGACTGTCTTCCTTGCAGGAAGCGGAAACTCCGAGTATTACCCCTTGACCATTAGTGGTTTATTTGGCTAGGCAACTGATTTGATTGGTTATAGTGCGACCTGCTACCTGAGGGATGTGGGCAATGCCAGAGAGCCAAACTGAGGTGCCACGGATACCGGAATCCCCGCGACCTTCTCTTCCGCGATGAGACTCATTCCACCGAGCAGAAAGTGGTAGCGCGGCAGGCCTGGGCCTATAGTGGTGCACCTACTACACTTGAGTTTGGCTGGGACGTCCGGGCTCGATATGCCTTCTTCTCTGTATACGTCTCCAGCTTCTCGCGGAGTTGCGGTGCACTGGCTTCTTTTTATAGAACGGCCCCCTCTTTTGATTACTTATCTGCAAGTGTTGAGGCAAGTAGCCTGGCTTTCATGGGAATCCGGTTAAATAACCCTGGGCTGATGCGGCTGGCAAATGGGAGCTACGTAACTGCTATCCAGAGGCTGAGCCAGGCTCTAAATGGGCTTAAGATCTCGGAAACAGAGGAGGTTCTTCAATCTGTTTTGCTCCTCGACATGTACGAAAAGATGATTAATCGCAACCCCAGAGGCTCTGCTTCATGGATGAGCCACGTACACGGCGCAATGTCCATATTCAACGTCCGCGGGAAGACGATTCTTTCAAGCTCTACTGGTCGCCAGCTCGCTATCCGTCTTGCTACAGTTCTGACTGTCAGCTGCGCCGTAGCGGCTGTTAGGGTACCGGATACTCTCATGGCGTTGCGCCGCGGCCTCGACCCCTTCGTCAATAACGTCAAATGGAACTTCACGGGAATTTTGGCCCATCTTATAAATCTCCAAGCTGACCTCCAAAAAGAAAGTGGCGTCTACCCGATCGACATTACTGAGAGAGCAAAGCGGCTGGAAGATCAGGTGAAAAACTTAGGAAATACATTACCGCTGACTTGGAAGCCCCAACGGGTTTACTATGTAGGAGAAGACACACGTATCTTCGGCCTCTATTATGAGATATACCCAGACCACTATATCACTCAAATTTCCAACGGTATTCGCGCTATGCGTCTGATGCTTATTGATATCATCAGGAGGCATTCCCCATACAATATTTTCAGTACCAATAGCAGTATATTAAGCGATATCCGCAATATTACGGAGGAAATATGCGCTACGGTACCCCAATTTGTGCTGCCAGGGGCACAACCAGACAACACAGCGTCATTCTCACCACTGCAATGCCTCCAATGTTATACTCTTCTTGCCCCACTCTACCTTGCCAGCCAAGTTTCGACCGACTGCCACATGCAAGACTGGATAGGATATTGCTTGAATTATATATCAGCCAATGGTCACATAAAGGCGGCAAAGGACATTGCGGATATGATAAAAGCTAAGTCAAATTTGGGCTACTGGACTGTTTACGCCACCATGGGCAGCTATGCATTCACAGCATAGAAGCAGAGAAAACAGAAGCTAGTGGCTTACGCTGACAAGAACATTGATGCGCTTCTATCCTTGACTTGGCTATTAGAAACCAGCGTTCGTGTTCTTGCACTCTCAACTGTAGGAATGCTCCTATTAAGCTCTATATAATACGATACGGGAAGGCTACTATGATTGGGTGAATGACACCCCTAGATGTAACTCTAAATCTCCCGAAATTAAAATTAACTGGTATCGTGCGTATTCAAGACCCCTTAGAAACAGGTGCCCCGTCTTTTGCGCCTTTTAGGTTCACATCTCTACGAATTCTGCCTGTGTGGTGGCCAAGGGGATAAGCCTGTTTGTTTGTGGAAGCTCGTGTATCTCCGGCCTCGCGAGTACATACCTGTGAACCTATTTGGTGCACTAGGCTTAGTGATCAAACCTAGTCAAGTGGGGAGGTCGTGGATGGAGTGGCATGGTTGCCCCATTTATTGTTGTTGAATCTGTGGCTGAAAACGGTGATTTTGATAGTATTTACGCCACTACTATCATTGACCTTGGCAATCAGGAAAGAATATGAATAAGTAACTTAATTCCTTATATCCCTTCCTACGCTATCTTCATCGTTCGATAGGTATTTCCATATATTGCCACGGCCACGTAGTCCTATTTGTTTTCATTTATGAAGACCCACACTTGGAATTTAAAGACCTACACTATAAGTCAACCGCTCGTAAATCACATGTCTTTAATACAATTTCCGAGTCCGTCGGCATTAATAACAAAGTCTCTTGTACGAATCCAAATGAGACTCTGATACACCTAAGATTGTTTCATCGCTCCACTGGACCTTTAAAGCGGCCATGATTGCGGACAAATGCCAACCACTCACCCATAAGGACATTGTATTGACCGAGCCTGGGAGAGAAGGGGCTCTGGTTATGGTCCTTGCTTGTGGCGTATGCTACAGTGATGCGTTGGTGTGTGGTGACTATCTCCCCCAACACCTTCCTAAATTACCGGCCATAAGCTCGTGGGCTTGGCCGTTGGTGAGGGCGCTATGCGCTTCAAGAGTGGCGAGAGTGTGAGTGGACCATGACACGGAGGTACGGAACATTCCTGGGCTTGTATTGTGCTTGACTAACTCATTTGGCCTATCCCCATTAGGCCATGATGCACAACGTCGCACATTGCAGCGGGGCCAATTCGGATGTGTCAATGAGAAAATCAGTGGAGTGTTACCCGAGACAGCGGCCACGCTGAGTACGCCGTGCTGCGCGAAGAGCTGTCATTGCGCATCCCGGCAAGCCTCGATCCTGCCGAGACGGTACCGCTTCTTATGCGAGGGTGACCGCCTTAATGGCATGCGTAAAATGTAGGCAAATTCCCTTGCCAGAATTATTTGTTCCCTTTAAGCACTACTCGAAAATCCTCTCTAGCGTTTATAAGTCCTGAAACGTGTCGTTGCCTACAACACAAGCCCAAGACAACCCAGGGAAGAAATGAATAAAATTAATCTGTCACAGGCATGTAGAGGCGGGTGGTATCGTAGCCGTTTAGGGACTGGGCGATCTAGGCCACCTGGCGGTGCATTTTTTGGGCGATTGTCTAGAAGACTGTGGCGCTATCGAACAGCACAACAAGCCACCTTGATCAACGGCAGCTTGTCCGTCCACGGCTGGACGTCAAGGTATGCGCTCGACTCGGAGGAGGCCATTGCCTTCTCGCGCAATCACGGGATTAAATTCATGGTACGAAATGCATGGTCGAGAATTCTTGCTGGACGATGCGAATAAAGCATTTGAAAATATGCGGTCTGGCAAGTTGCAATTCAAGGCAGTCCTATTTCCCAAGTGAACGGCCACATATGGAGCGCGAGAGCGAGCCTGTGTAGTCTTGATAGGTGTTCAAGGTGTAGAGATTGTCGGGTGGTACGCGCCATTCAGTCGGGATTGTATTGTGTCTTGATTATTTTAACCATAAGTCTGGACATCTTTTATTGATTAAGTTCTAAAATCAACAGATTTCGTAGAATGAAGGACGGAAATCACACTTTTCTCAGCCGTAACAGTCTCTTTGGCCATATTGGACATAAAATTGATCATCATCACTACCCTCAGATACATGCATTGCTAGCCTAGGAAATCAGATTTTCAAAGTTGCCAGCCACCCTAGAGCGAAGTACCGGCACCTAACGTGAGAGAATATCTGCACGGCGCAACAGACGGGCGCTGGGAGAAGGCTATAACAGAATGGTCCAGATTGCATCTCACAGAACGCCACAGCTTTGCTCGCATATGCATGCCATCATCCTCTTCGCTGTTTTCAGCACAGCGGTGTACAGCAATGCCCCACCCTTAACTCTAAGGTGGGGTAACAAAGAATTAAAGTTGGTCCTCCGGAACGCTAGCCTGATTAGGATAAGCCTGGCTTGTTTTCGCGGGTTAACCCTCCACGGCGCTAGTTTGATTACATAGCTCATGGGGCTAGAATGCAGATCTGTGCGAGAATTAAACACATTAGGATGCTACTTTTAGGAAAAATCTATGTTGTCTTTTGCAGTTCAAAAAAATTGCTATGGCGGATGGTCTAATGTATGAATTTTACATCCTATTGTAATGAGTACAGGGTGGATTTTATGAGAAGCAACCTGCTGAAAATAGAACGGTTTTAGGGTAACGTTAATAAAAATGAGACCCTAGTAGACTTTTTGTCCGGAAATTTCCCTTAGAGCATGCTGTGAAGTAGTATGCGGCTGTCGCAAGCTCCTCGACCATACCAACGCCTCTAAAGTAGTATACTAAAAGCATAGGAGAACGATACCCCTATTCCTAACGGTACTGAATTAGTCCTTGCGAAAGAAGCCGCAATTTGATAATTTGTATAGAGAATTACCTAGCATAGGGCTCTATTGATAAATTTACGAGAAAGACACGTAATATGAGAAGGAATGTCTTAAAAAAAGCACTAGTTAAACTCAAGAATACAAAAACGTTCTCCAGTGACTTCCTTTTACAACCCTACTCAAACTTCAAATTCCCTCTCTTGGAAAACTCCTCTAGCGAAGTCAAATGGCCCTTGGCCAGCTTGACATCCCGATCGACATCCTCCTTCATCGCCTTCCCGTAGTATCCATAGTCCCTGTAAGACTTGTACATTGCCTGTAAATCATCCTTCATTCCCTCTGGCATCCACTCCCTGAACACTTCGTCAGGCACTTGCTGGTATTTGATAGTCTTGCCAGTAGCCCTCGAGATGATTTGAGCAATCTCGTCCCAAGTATATAAGCCCTGTGCTGCAGCTAATACTTTGCCCTGATACTTATCGGGCTCTTCAAGGATAGTGGCAGCCCATTTTCCTACATCGGTAACGTCGACGAGTGGCAGCAGTGTATCACTCTTGCACAAAGTTGCAAAGAGGTACGTGCCATCATTGGCGGGGGATGGCGTCGCTGGCATTAATTCCGTTGTGAAGTTCTGCATGAAATATCCCGGAGCGAAGAAGGCGGATTTGATGGGGAGGCTGCGAATAAACTCTGCGATTTCGGCCTTTGTATCGAAATGCTCAGCTTGCAAATTCCCATTCGAAATTACTTCAACGTGCGGAAGAGTACTCCAGATGAAATATTTTGCGTCGGCCGCAATCAACTCGCTACAAAGTGCCTTTGCCTGCGCCGTCTCAATAGCACGAGTATTACCGCTCAGTTGGGTGGTTGTTACGGCAAAGACAGTATGTGCACCTGCGACAGCCGCTTTCAGGGACGAAGGGTTGTTCAAATCAGCTTCAACAATTTCGGCACCTTTGGACTTCAAGATTTGGGCTTGTGGACTTGAGGCTGAGCGAGTAATGGCTCGGACAGAGTATTTCCTGGAGAGCTTTGGATCGTCGAGAACATTGTTGGCGACTGAGCCACCTTGGTTCCCGGTTGCACCGAAGACAACTAGAAGATTTTTTGACATTTTTCTGACGGTCCGCTTGGTTATATGGAAGGGAGATAGCGGGAGAATACGATTTTCGTAAAGTGAGCAGTAGAATAGCTGATTGGATTTGATGACTGGTCATGTACATGAGCACTTACCTCTGCTTTAAGTACTAAAGCCAAGACTAAGCCCGACTACCTAGAGCGTGGATTTGCAATCCTACTATCCAATCGGCCATAGCGGGGTTAAGCCAAGAACATGCATTCGGAGAATGAACGCATCAATAATGCCTGAGACGACACTTTATTTTAAACTCTATTTATATCAAGCTTGAAGACAACACATGTACATCTCTCGCTGATTCAGGATTTACAGTCAAGGGTGCAGGAAGCCGCGTCTGGGTTACTGCTAAGAGACGCCTCATAACTAAAATTTCGTGTCGTAAGCAAAAAACCCTAATCCGTGCCTAAGCTTTCTTGGCTAATAGACGTGTGTTGACACTGCATGGAGTACCTGACTCTCTTGCATACTTTAGCATGCAGTGCCATATTGACTAGGATAGTGGCAAATTAACCCCGATACCGCCGGTCACACAGGCGTTAGTGCAGATAGAACCAATTATATATGTCATTGTATCACGCCACAAGTTTAGCTCGTCTCACTTTCCTTCACTAACGCTCACGAACACAGAGTCAATTGATCTTTGTCTACAACAGCAGCAGTAGCGGCAACCATCACGAGCATCATGAGGGCCTTGATACTGACCACAAAGGACCGATCCATCAGTGTTCAAGGCATTCCTGTTCCAATACCTGATCGGAAGCAGATTCTCGTTCATGTTCAGGCTGTTGCCCTGAATCACGTAGATTTGGTATACACCGCCAACCCTGTCGCAGCCCAGGACCGCCGCGTTGTAGGGAGCGACTTTGCTGGAACGGTGGCTCAGGTCGGTGCGGATCTAGTTGGACTTGCTGATCTGAGAGCCAAAATCGGGGCACGAGTCGCTGGGTTCGTACAAGGTGGTAAGTAGAAAGAGATTATACGGGTCGAATAAAAAGCACTTCTTCGTTTCTCGGTAAACCTTTCGCTAATTCGGAGTCTTATGTAGCTTGCTCTATTAATGACCGTCCTGGCGCATTCGCCGAGTATGTTGTAGTCGACTTTGATTTAACATGGAATGTCCCCGGCAGCGTCTCCTTCGAAAGTGCCGCCACAATCAGCATGTGCGGCCTCACCGCCGCACAAGGCGTTTTTGAACGATTGCAGCTGCCATGCCCTTTCCACCAGACGGGAAATTTCGACTGGCTGAATCTTGCGGAAGGTGAGACCGTAAACTTCTTTATATATGGCGCCACATCATCCCTCGGGCTTTTCGCTGCCCAGCTGGTCAGACTGGCTGAGCAGACTTCTGGCATAAAAATTCGCCTGATAGGAGCAGCCAGTGCATCGAAACATGCCATGTTACGGGAGACGCCGTACAGATACGATCTATTGGTGGACTATCGAGATGCAGACTGGCCCCAGAAAGTCCGAGAGGCGGCTGGAGCGAGAGGCGGGGTTCAGTATGCCCTCGATGCATTTTCCCAGGGACCATCAGTTGAGCTTACCGAGAGCACATTTGGACCACAAGGCAGGTATGCTGTATTCCGAAACCCGGCTGTTGGGATGTTTGATATATCGAAACTGAAGATCAAACCAACTATTGGCGCAGTGTGGGAAGGCCTAGGTGTCGAAATAGGGTATCAGGGTAAGTCTGTGTCTTTCGCAAAGTTGTAAGGCCTGCAATTATTAATAATCTTGACGTAGGCGTTACTTTGCCGGCCAATCCTAAAGCACACATATTTGCAAAAGGATTCTTTGAATATCTCGGTTCGGACGCCGCGTCAGGACAGGCCAAGCTGGTACCTAATCCAGTTCGCTATATGCCTGGTGGTCTTGAGAAGATTGTGTCAGAGGGATTTGCACTCCTTGGTTCGAAAACGAGCGCGGGCAAGTTTTCAGAGAGCCAAGAGAGAGATTACTTGCGACCGATCAGCGGGGAGAAAATTGTTTACAATGTTGTTAGTGGAAACTGAAAACCTTGTAGTAGGACGAGGAGTTAAATTTAGCACTCATTCGAAGTTTGGCCGAATAATTTGTATGAGAACCAAACGTCAGGGCCGACAACGGTTGCAAGGTTATATTAGCTTTTTGGGCTTAGCCCTGAAAAGAAATCCGATTGGACAGATCTATCCAAGGACGGATCGCGTGTTGCTGTATTATGACACCCTTATTAGTACTCTATGATAAAACCCTGATTTTCTAACCACCCACTATCTCGACAACATGTTACCCTGAGTAGCTGTCTGGAATCGACCTTGAAAGCGTCCTCCCTTGAGTGAAATTCTGAGCACCCCAAAATTTTACTAAAACATCCGCACTAACGAATAACGATAGATATGGAAAGAAATATCAGCGTTACCGTGTTTTTGCTGGTAATTATTGGGATCCTTTGACCTAAAGGACGTCCTTGGATGCGAGGTACGTACTTGACGAGAATCTAGGTTAGACAAATCTTCTAAATCTCTATCTAATATCAGAGCTAGACTACGGTCGGTCACTCTAGATACGTATCTGAGTCGTAAGTTTACCTGTCAAATTTCTTGGCGGAAAGCAAAGTATCTGCGACCAGAAGTCAGCTTAACCACATGCTTTCTTGATTTTTACAGGAAACTCACGATCGAATTTGCAGCGGCGCGTTCATTGTCTCTGGCGGTATTAGCGTTTCATTTGTATTTATTAAATACCATAGCTTTCAATATCACAACGGATCAACGAAACCATCCAAATTTATTATCATTCGCACTCATACAATAGGCGGAACGGTTCCAGCTTTAAAAGTGCTGGCTACTAATCTTTTTGCGTGTCACTTAACTATCGTTAGCAAGGTCGTTGCATACTTCTACGGGGGAAAAGCGTTCTGATTTGGCCGCAACGAAGTATGGAATCCGCTCTATTCCTCTTTCCAGCATATTGGTGATTACAATAGCGGCTTTCTTTGTTGATTGTCTGTAAACAGTAAGACGTATGTATGATCAATTGTTCTCAGACCGATATGGTATACGCATTTTTAATTATTGCCCATTGTTGTTCAACATTAGACATTCACTTATCCGCTTCGCCGAAAGACAGTCATCCCACTACCAGATCGACGATGATTACTTTACATGCCAATCTCTGGATCCTACAATCCATGCTTGCATTCCTTTATAGGGTCTGAATGGCCCAATACTTATTTTAGATCTTCATCTAGAAAACTATGGAACCTTAGGCACTGAGATAAATCTAGTTTCCTCTCCAGGGAACACTAGCTTACTAGATCTACAGGACATTCCGGAATTTCTATCTTAGGGATTTGCGCCGTGTGTGAATATACTATGGAGATGCACTACATGCAAAGAATTATTCATTAAAGAAGGGGCAAAATTACAGGATAGAAGGCGGGAAAATGTGGAAACAAGCAAAGGAGAACAAACTCTTGTAAGTGCATGGGAAGAAACGGTGGTAGTTTAAAAAAAGCACAAAAGGGATAACCAAATTCAGGCAGTCAGAATAGCCAACTTAGATCTAAGTAGGTACAAAAGCAAAAATGTAGATTACATAGCCAAGGAGTCCGAATCTAAAATTACCACAATACTTCTTGACGACCCCCTGATGCAATATCTACAAATCTGTTCTTCTATTCACTTTACGCGAATGATTGGTGACCATCAGAACGAGAAAACCCACCAAAGTTGTACCTGATGGTACAACCACGCTGGCAGCTCACCATGGCTACACAACAAGGACTACAAGGACTAAAGGGTTTTACAGTAGGATGGACCTGTACAACACATGTTGGCTTAGCCGCAGCATCGGAGATGCTAAATGGCAATTAACCGCTGCCACAGGGACCGAGAAATGTCAATATATACACATTCAGACGCATCTATTGCCACTGTGTACTGATTACCTGCCTCGCTGGCTAGCCGGGGACGGCTTCTGTAGCTATAGTCGCTTCTCCAATGAAGTCTCGCTTTGGTCCGATATGGTTCCGGCCCCTGGTCGGAACTGGGGAGGGTCCCAACAACAGATATCCGGCTTGGTAATGTGGTATTCAGCCAAACGAATGCCAAATTTGAGGGAGTGGCGCAATATGACAGAGGAGAAAGACATGTGGATGGCAGGTGTCTTCACACTGGCCATGATTCGAATTTGTCATTGATAGCGCATCCCAGTTGGTGTCAAAGTCTATCCCCTGTCGTTGGGCTGTGCGGCTGGTTACACTCTGCTGCTTAGGGCAGAGCTTATGGGGTAGCACAAAGAGATGAGGCCATTCAGGAAGCCAGAATAGCTAACTCGATCCACAGAAAGTATATGATATAAGCGATTGCGTCAGGCACAATTAGTGAAGCCAGAATCCACCAGACCTATGCTCATTCACCGGTGGCCGACATGATAAGTGGCGCCCGCTATGGTTTCTACATATTGACACGTGACCACATCGATTACCATCCCTGATTGGGATTAGTGACACATGACATGGACCTATTTCTAAAGGAGATCCTTTTGAGCTTTACTTTTTTCCTTTAGTTTAGTATTTTTGTAATTGAGCCTTAAATTTCTAAGCGCAAGTATTTAGCTTCGTGACATATTGTATCTTCCATTCTGTGACGAGGTGATAGAAATGCAATATTGCAGCAGTTCTTTTTAGAAAGCATAGTTACAGCACGTATTAAATAAAGCGTGTAAGGAGATTTCAACTAACTTACACATTTTAAAACTGACCAATATACCTCTTTTCGCGCTATTATTGTAACAGCTCAAGGCGAACAGGGATTTCGATCCGTAGATCTCAGGGAGAAGGACTCAAAAGTATGAACGGCTATCAATTGTTATAACGAAAAGAACAAGCTAAAGACAGAAGAGAAAAAAGGAAAGCAGCGCTTTATATACAGGAGACTGGCCAGGGGCCGAGACATAGGGGCCGTAAGCGAAGTCCGGCCAGGGCCGTGACAATTATTTATAATGCAAAACGATTCGCTCTTAAAAGCCGACCAATAATTGAAAAAGCTCCTTTCAAATATATTGGACAGCTTTGGCATTCGCACCAGAGATGAGAACAGTCCGAAAAAAGCCAACGCTGCAATATATAGTTTGGTTCGTGGCCAGCGCAGACACGCTATCACCTACAACCATTGTTTTACAGAGAGTTCTAAGAAGGGATTCAGATAGCAGTCCGTGGGTTTGAAGGTGCGAGCAGATTGCATGGCATTCTTAGGCAAGAGGGTACTTGACAGGTTTCGTCTCGGCCCTCTTGCTGTTGACCTACACGTATCTTAATATATCAAGATGGAGGGAAGGTTTTAAAGAAGTAAAGGAGGGGAGGGAGATGCTGGATACCATGGGAAGTGTTACTGATTAGTTAGAAGGCATCCTAGAAGTTTTTAGAGAAGTGGATTGGCGCGGGGTTAGGTTTGCATGTGCATACGAGTTTATCTCGACCGATTCGTAAAAAATGGTCAGTGTCCTCATTTGGTGCTCTAACTATCTCATTATTGTAGCACGATACCATTTTATCCAAAAATTCAATACTAGGCGACACGAATCACCTTTTCACCCGGATCTGATTCACCCAAGGATTTCCAGCTTGAGAACTTTCCACATATCTGAGATTTTCCCAATTACTTTGAAACTATTTCCCATTCAGCTCTGGATTGGCAGTTATCAATAACAGCGTCCGGAGTGCCCATCTTTGCCATTATCAAATCCAAATTCAGGAGGTCGTTAGTTTCTACCCTCTCCGCCGCGGCTTCCCAATTATCTTCAATCCCGGTCTCGACGTGCCGCACGATCAAGCGACGTTTGGCCGTCTCCCTCGAAACCTTTATAAACCACCTAGCAGGTGTAGTCAGCATCTGTACTCTCATCTTTAGACCCTACAAAACGCACGTCTCATCTACCATTCTTTGTATTTGGTTCCAGGGAGACTCGTTCATAAGAAGGTAGTTGCCTTCAAGAAGAATAACTCGTTGTGATGAAGGGATGTATAGGTCCTGCTCGACTGGGTCCTTCTTTGCGTGGTCGAACGTAGGTGCCCAGGTGCCTTGAACTGGTTTGTCGATGTCCGTCACTGGGCTATTCTTGAGCTCTTTCAGAAGTTCTATAAAAGATTCGGCATCGAATGTAAATGGTGCACCGCGCCTACGAAATGGACATTCAGGACTCTGTAGAGTGGAAAGTCTTGCTTGGTTGTAGTGGAAGCCATCCTAGAGACATTTAGTTGATAGCGTTCACAGATTCTGACCCGGGCAGTACATTACCATGGGAATGATTTGCAACTGTTCATGATTCCGCCCATTGAACAACTTCATTACTCCCTTCGCTATGGTTGATTTCCCTGAGCCTGGTGGTCCAGCCATTGCCACGATTATACGCCGCGTCAAACGGGACGAGTTGCGATGGAGCAGAGTCTCGAGCCGATTGCATAATATCTGCTCTGGGGTTTCCATCTTGTTGATGGCTGTGATTTGGTGTGGATAGATTTTATTCAGGAGGAAATGCAGAGTTTGAGCAGAGGGTATGGACCGTGAAAGAGAATTACCAAAATCTCAAATGCTGGGAAGAGAGATGTCTATCGAAATCAATTCAATGCGCGGCCATATCTGTTGAGGAGACCCCATCACCCCGCTCCGGTAAACAGTCACCCATCAATCAGAGGTTCCATTTTGTCTCCATTCCTCCGCCCCAGTATCATGGAGGTTCACGCACTCCGCTAGGGGTGGGATTCTTTTTGTGAAGACAATTCCCTTTAGTACTTCATGGGAATGTTTAGTTCTTCGCCTGGCTGTTGCGATTGGCGGGTGGATGTCGTCCGGTCCCACTTCGGCAAGAACGAGACTAACGAAAAAAACAAGGATCATCACTTGTGGACGACAGTGGTCCGACCTCCACTACAACCTTTGCAGCAAAGATGTTCTCTACTTATTCGCAAGCTACTCGCTGTCATCCGCCAATAAAAATCTTGGATTCAACTGGAAAATCTCTGCAATGGGTCAAGAAATGCCGGCCCACGTTTTGAAGGCACAACCGAGAGTGGGGAGCGGGGAGGTGGGTTAGTAGCATCCTCTTCTCCATTAGCAGGTATATAAGAACCTCGAATCTTTATCTTCAACTTCCTCTCATTCTCTCATCGGTATCTTTTCCACCGCAGACGGTGACCATCGAGGATAATCTTACACCAACCATCAATTAGCAGTGGCATAACCATGGCGGCAAGCATCACCCCGCACTCCAAAAGCCAAAAAGGCCTTTCTCTGCTGTTTCAAAACCCATATCTATTTGGAGTGGCTATGGTGTGTCCTTTCCTCCCCTTTCCACGCGTACTCGAGCAGCGAATTCTAATTTTTCGGGCAGTTCTCATCCCTGGGTGGATTCCTCTTTGGCTATGACCAAGGTGTCGTCTCTGGAGTTCTGACCATGGAGTCTTTTGGGGCAGCATTCCCAAAAGTTTTCACGGACCCTGGCTTCAAGGGCTGGT
Source organism: Chalara sp. BL73 (assembly GCA_918026815.1). NCBI lineage: Eukaryota > Fungi > Ascomycota > Leotiomycetes > Helotiales > Chalara > Chalara sp. BL73. Next base: position 612,958 of record CAKJVC010000150.1, on the reverse strand, counting down.
TTGTAGCAACTATCTTGTTAAGTAAGTCTGACAGGTATTTCCAGGGTATGCTCAGACCTTGAAGCTGACAACAATAGCTGCATGGTTCGGATCGCTCGCAAACGGCCCTATTGCCGACAGGTTCGGGAGAAAGATGGATATGATACTCTCCGTTGTTATCTTCACTGTTGGTTCCGCTATCCAAGCAGGAGCTATAAATGATGCAATGCTCTTCATTGGTAAGTTTCCGCAGCCTTCATTAAAATAATATTCCTCTTACTAACCCCACGCAGGCAGAGCCGTTGCAGGTTTAGCTGTAGGAATGCTTACCATGGTCGTTCCGCTCTACATTTCAGAAGTCTCCCTACCAGATATCCGCGGCGGCTTGGTCGTTCTCCAACAATGTAAGCCATAATATTCCTCTTTCTCTGAAAAAAATTCACGGAGCGGCCTGTCTATCGATAGTTTGCTGATTAGAAGCTTCTAGTGTCCATCACGATTGGTATTCTAGCTAGTTTCTGGATTGACTATGGCACACATTATATTGGTGGGATTCGTTGTGCACCTGATATTCCATATACTGGTGGCACTTCGGACAATCCAACTTTCAATCCGTATACCGACGTTGGTGCTGACGGATGCACCGGTCAATCGGATGCCGCTTGGAGAATTCCACTTGCTATTCAAATTCTCCCGGCGCTCATCCTTGGTATCGGAATGATATTTTACCCTGACTCACCAAGATGGCTTCTTATGCAAGAGAGAGATGAAGAAGCATTTCGCACATTATCTAAACTTAGGCGGCTTGCGCCAGAGCATCCGGACATTGTAGCTGAGGTACTTGATATAAAGGCTGCCATCATGCTAGAGAACTCCTACGTCAAAGAGCATTATGCTGGTATTACAGGCTTTAGACTGCATGCTGTCCAGGTAAATGGCTCCCGTCATCGCAAGAATTGTATGCTAATATTCTTGGAGTACTTATCGCTACTAACCAACAGATCCAGATTCAGAAGGCTTGCTGTGGGGTGCTGCGTCATGTTCTTCCAACAATTCATGGGCTGCAATGGCAAGTAGAATGACTTTTATAGGAGTGACCTAAGGAAACTGACTCTATACAGCTATGATATATTACGCTCCTACCATGTTTGCATCTCTCGGACTCAGTGGAAATACTGTAAGCACTGATACAATCACAATAGATCTAAACTGACACCCTGCAGACGTCTCTGCTCGCAACAGGCGTTTACGGGATTGTCAACTGCCTTAGCACGATTCCTGCAGTACTCCTCATCGATAGGCTAGGACGAAGACCTTTACTCATGTGCGGCGCTCTTGGTACTTGTATCTCGCTCGTCATCGTTGGAGCGATTATTGGGGCATACGGAGACACCCTTCGTGATAACAAAGTTGCTGGCTGGGTTGGCATTGCATTCATTTATATATACGATGTCAACTTCTCTTACTCGTTCGGTAAGCAGTGATATGGCTCTCTCTCTCTCCCGTTTTGATAGCTAACTTGATTCGTTTCAAAGCCCCTATCGGCTGGGTTCTGCCATCAGAGATCTTCACAATTGCCATTCGCTCAAAGGCGATTTCCATCACCACCTCAACAACCTGGATGTGCAACTTGTAAGTCTAGATCTTGTTATTAACACCCATGCTATAACCTACTAACACAATAAGCATTATTGGGTTAGTCACACCAGACATGTTAGAGACGATCACATGGGGGACCTACATCTTCTTCGCAGCATTCTGTCTACTCGCACTAGGCTTTACCTATTTATTTGTCCCCGAAACCTGTGGAAAGGCAAGTACTTTGCTTGCTTCGTATTGTTTGTACGTTACTTATATCATTCGCAGACTCTTGAAGACATGGATCTTGTGTTCGGCGATACGGCAGCGCATGAGGAAAAGCAGCGCCTTCGACAGATCGAGGCGCAGCTCCGAGGTGTTCAAATTGACGGAACCGACGTGGAGAAAGGTTCCGATGCAGCAGTGTTTAATCATGACGAACGCGCGTGAAGTCGAGTCGGACTTTGGGACTTGTGGGATCTTGATGCTCCTCAATTGCTGTACTCAGAGGGTAAATCTATGCCAGATTTTGACCAACAGAATCAATCTAAGTTTTTAAATCAATTTACCGGTGAGATTTAGAATCCATCACTTGCCGCTGAAGTCTCGCTGAGCTCTTACAGATAGGTCAGCAAGTAAGGAGTTTTTCAGTTCATTAATATACTTATTTATATAGAGTTGCTATCACCAGTATGAAGTAATTTAAATCTAATCCGTACCGCCTGTATCATATCATCTGACACCGGCACATCTGTCTCTGCAGTGGTGGCATACCTATCCCCATTCTACATTGCCTGCTTAACGCTTTCACCGCTAGTACAACAGTCGATACCAGCTTCAGGGTTGAAACAGTTGTTCTCAGCAGGAAGGTCTTGTCCAAAAACCGGTTGTCATCGTCTGAATTGAATATCTAGTGGTCACCGCAAATTGCCAATTTTAGTGCAGGGAAGCTGCTGCGTGTGTTACACGAATTTCCACGCTCGCCGGTGATCGCAAAAAGTGCAAAGTGAAGTCATTTTGCTATGATTCTTTGAAGACCTACTCCAAGATTGGCTTCTGCCAATCCCAAAAGTCAAGCATCCCCCCAAAACCATCTCCAGCGTGCGGCAAAAATCCCGCGTCGAACAATTCCGGGTACTGCAGCGCATCCTCTGGGACAGGAGCATCAAACACCGGCGAGCAAAGCCGGTTGAAAATATCCAAACACCGAGTCGCGAGGCTGTTGTTGGTGGCTGTCCGGGTGATGAGATCTCTGGTGGTCAAGATATCGTTAAGCCATGCCTGAGCATCATCATTCGCTGGATCCGTCATCAAGCAAATGATGGGAATTAAGCCAGCCTGGAAAAGAAAATACCTATCAAGACAGCTTAATTTTTGGGCTCGGAATTCCTTGGGATAGAAAACCTACAGCATATACCATGTGCTTAATCGTGAACTTATGTCCAAAGACATAAAGTTAGAAATTGAACTAATTGTTGAGTGTGCGTGTCGAAGGCAGGTTCGTCGGCAATTGGCCTCCTCCTCTGTCTCGGGGACGCGAGAATCTTCCGCCTTTTGTTTGGCTGACCATCGGAGTAATATTGGGCGCAGTAGCACGATTCTCAGATTCCAACTACGCCAGGAAAGGCGATAGCGGGCAAACACATACGCTTGGTGGGATTGGATAGCGAATGAATTCGGCTGGAAATAGGATGGGAGTGAGCTTTCCCATTCATCGATGGTCTTCTGGAGATCTAAGATTTCTTGAATTGATGGCTCAGTGAAGGATATCAGTCGATGATACAGGTGGTTTGTTTGGACGTGGAACTGGGATTGTGCTATTAGTCCGGTGTAGATAGTTGGGGCATCAATCTCATCGGGTGGAGCAAGCGAGATTCGAGTCAGAGACTAAATTTGCCATTAGCTGTGCTGAGAGGGTACGTATCACGTAACTTACCTTTTCGTGGATATTCAAAACCTCAGAGGCGTCCATTATTCCAGAGTTTGGTAGGAGAACAGGTCGACCGAACGTTATAGATGCCCCACTGTCGAAAATGAAGACGCCCCACCATACTCTGCGTCTCATCTCTCTCTGAAGAGGAGTGATGTCCCAATGAGAAAACTCTTTGTGAAGTCCCAAACTTACTGCAGTCCGAACGGCAAGCCCCAGATAGTTCCATCCCGTGTTGGGCCGGTTGCGCTTCTGGGTGTAATTACTCAAGAGCAGTAAAGCTTGTACCAGGGCCAGGTTCCCGGTTTCAAATACAGAGCTTTCCCCCGACACTTGGGGCAATCTCTGGTAGAAGTAATCATCCATAGAAAACCGGTCATCCCCAATACACCACGCACCCAGGGCTAATACTGTGTTCAAGAGCATAAACCAAGAATAGCCTTCTGGTCGAGGATATGTCCCATTGAACTGTGCTCTAAACGTAGGTTCGTGTAGAAACGGATATGTTGTGTGATAAAAGTGAAAATACGCATCTACAAATGAGTCCTCAGGGATGCTCGATAGTCTAGTGTTTGGTGATATCCGCTCGGGAAGCGAGAGATGTATCTCGGTGGGAGAGCCTTGGGAGGGTATTTTGTTACTAGTACTTTGACCTGTATTGAGTAAGGCTCGAAGAGGAGCGACGCTTGACGTAGCACCTATTGTAGAAAGTTTATTAATAGGGTTTTTGAATGGAAGAGCAACACTTTATTTACCCAAGTATCCTGCTCCATCCGGTAATATTGAGAGGGCAGCCATTCCATCGGACAATCCACCAAAAGTTACTTCCCGCTCGGCCCAGTCAAACCCATCTGCTTCTCGAGGCAAACTTTCGATGCCAGATTCGACAGCTTTTCCAAGTTCAGGTCGATCTGGAAGTGAGGCTCTCCCTAGCTGTGGAGCGCTGTATGTGGCATGTTGATTTGGGATCGTGCCATCTTGTTTGATGGACTCCCAAAGAGAGCCTAAATTGACATTTGGAAGTAAGGAAGAAAGAATGGCTTCTAACTCTCGTACACGATCCTCAGCCGCCGACAAGTTGCTAGAGATCTGGTCAGTTGACTCAGAATTGCGAGTGAATAAAGGGGGTTGCTGAAAGTGGAGTCTCCCACCTTCGTGTCAGGGCCGTTCTAGAGACTTTGAGGCTGTACTTGCATTGCCAACCATGTTGTCCACATGACTTACAGGCAGGCTGCTCTTTGGAACACTAATAACCATTATGAGACAATGATTAAACGGTCGGGTTATGCACACCTTATATTTTCGAGCCCTGCATGCATCGCACTGAAGGAAACCACATCAGTCATAGGGCTTGAATTTGAAGGAATAATAGGGACTTGCCGAAGAATAATATTCGCCGCTTTCAAGAGGCATCACTAGAAAGTTAGTTGGATATAAGAAACTCAGAGGAAAAGCACTTCCCCGCTCTACCAAAATACTTAAAACGAGTCTGCTATCAAGTTATTTACCAGTAAACTCTATTTGTGGTTACCTCAGCGGGCTCAGGCCATTTTGGGTCTAGCCTCCTATCTGATGGTGATTAAAAAACGTTCCCTAGTCAACCGCCCCAAAAGCGCTTGTAGCAAGTTTTCGACATAGCAGCATTATCTAATCAAAATTTGAAGCTTGCCAATGCGATTTTCAGGTCAATTTACACTAGATTCTCATCTTTTAGAAAATTTAAGCACTTTGAAATTTTCGATATTTTTTGGTGTTCCTGGGTAATAGTGGGTATTGTGGGACCGTGGATCGAACGCATGAACCTAAATGGGTATGCTCTTGTAAAAAAAAAAGGCCCAGTTCTATCTGTTGCCGATGCCCAGCTTACGAATTTGGGCGGGACAAATATGGCTTCGATCTCAGTTAAGTTTATAGACAAAACCATATTTATATAATTGTAATCACTCCCTAGAATCAACAAATTCCACTGCGTCCCCGAGTCCTCTAATTGTGCCCTCCATACCCCTGGCTACCCTTTGCAAAACTAAACCTTGGAGCATTTGCCGAGTCTCCTATCCCTCTTCGGCACGTGACATTATTGTTTGGAAAACTACCCAACAGTGGCACAACGCTTACTTAAGGCATAAGTTACTCATGCTGCATACGATATACTATATAGAAGTTAGCAACAAACGGGAAAGTGTAAAGATAATACTCGGTTGGTGCTTATGCCCGTTGGAGACTTGTTTCCCGACTACCTGATATATCCTTCCGCTCCACCAGGTATTCCTCCGCCAGTCCGCGCCGCATGCTGCCATTTCTTCGTATATATAGTAGAAAAATAGCCGAATCGGGTCGCACAGACAGCTGACCCGGTGCATAGAACAAACGTGTTAAGGTTTATATTCCCCAATTACACGTTGCCAACCGGCAGCAACTGTTACTTAATATTGTCAACGCGAGGTTAGAAATAAGGCTAACGATCAAAATTTAGAAGGAATTAACGCTAAAATCCGTATAATGGCTAAACTGCGGTACGTGGACGATTAATCGCTTGTACTCTAATTAGTAGATGGCCAGCTTTGACAACATGTGTAATAAGCTGATTTGGCTGAATCTGCATACTTTTACGCTTTGGAAAGACTTTCGGGAAGTTGATAAGCCGTTTAGCGTTGCTAGGAAGGCATCTAACCACAAGGCCGAGAAACTCAGCCTAGAGATTCTATACATCCTTTGTCACGCAACTAATCTGAATTTTTTACCGAGCTGTGGTCAAGATGGAATCAACCTAGTGGATAACTTATAAAATTCGCCTTAATGATGCTGGGTACGGATGGATTGATGCTCTAAATATACAATGCTAAGTTGCATTTCGCTGATAAAATGATGAAACCCCCCAAGCCAGAATAGGGCGCTCATATCCCTAACTTCAAGGAAACGTATGTTGTCTTTCCAACTTAACAGATCGACTACTAACAAGAAGATAGTTCCTGGTACCAACTAATGGTCGGCGAGCTTTTTCCTCCATATTACGCAGCATCCGTCGAGCGCTGGACCCTATTAGTCAAAACAAACTGACCTAAGTAGAAGGCAAATTTTCCTTTAGGAATTCCGAGAAAGTACGTATTAACAATTTAATTGTGCAATCCCTATTCACAAGCAAAAGTAGGAGTCAACTAAGTAGAGAACTTGTACTTGTGCTACCTAAGTCCGTTTTCTGCATGTTTACATAAAGTGGAGACAAGACCTATCTGAATCTTCGACAGATGGTTCTGGTAGGTAGATGCCGAGTTCTGTAATTATACAGACCTACAGTTCTATAATACAATACTTTTCTGCAAGCACTGGGTGTAAGTGAGGGCTGCATTAGCTCTAAAGATCATGAATGGAAAGGAAATTTACTCGAACTTCCTAAGTTCGTTCGTTGATACAGTATATTTTTCAATAATGTAGACAGAGTGATATGGGTACCCAAAAATAGAGAATATGCTTAGGTTCTGCACGACATACTAAAATCCTTGGCCATAATCTTCTCACTTACAGCTGCAGATGAAAATTGACTGCTCAATTCTTCGCGTCTTCACTCATCGCTATTCCAGCCCATGCCCACGATTATCTCTTTAGCTGAAAGGCGTAGTATTATGCACAGTCCAAACCGTCCCGCGATCCAAGCCCTCCCCTAAATCCGTAACCCCCAGCTCAGCTTGCTGCGCAAAGCTAACCGCCAAATAAAAATCCGTTCTCAACGTCTCCTCCTGGTCGTCCGCATCAAAGCTCGGGCCGCCAGAGACAACCAGCGCGGTCTCGTCGGTGAGCGTGCGCGCGTCGAGCACGATGAAGAGGGAGCGACTGAACTGCGACAGCGGCCGGATGTGCTCGACAAAATACGTGTTGAGGTCGACGAGGGATTGGTTAGTGAATGGGGTGACAGGGGTGCTGGTAGGTGGTCTGGATGGCGTGTCGATGGCGGCGAGGGTATCGGAGGAGGGAGTGATGAGGCGGGGGCGGAAAGAGTAGGGGGTTGCGTAGGTGGCGAGGCGAGTGAGGAAAGTGTCTAGGACCTGTAGGGCGTGAGTCTTTGCTTGCAAGTTAGAAGTGAGGGGCGCACCGTGGTGGGGACGTCAACGGTGCAGAAGACAGGGACCAAGGTAGTCTCGTTATCGTCGTCGTACGCCATGTTGAGCTGTTTGAGTAAGGTTTCTGTATTGCAAATGACAGACAGACTAACAACCTCCAATTCCCAGCGACTGTGAAGGTATTTATGTGGCTAGGAGCAGAGGTTGAGGTCTCTTGTTGTATGGAAGAGGTTGAGGTCGCGACCGAAGGATCAGGGTTACATTATCACCTGCATATGCCCAGACTTTGCACGGCCCCGCATCCTTTACTAGAGATGGATTTCTTCACCCCCCCCAACTAAGAAGTATCACATCATTCTGATTTGTTCAGCCTTATTTCCCCCTAGTATCTACCTAGAAGGAGCGTCGCTAATGTTACCTGCATAGCCAGCTCCAGGAATTCCTCATGATTCTCAGCCGCAACAATCATTAGAATACCACATTCTAGACATCCTTAAACTCCTGCTAAACTACAGCCTCGCAAGTGGTTTGCTTAGTGGTATCGCATCACTGTCTGGGCACTCCTGAAAAGGTAACATGTCAGACTCCGGCTACCATTTTTCCCCAGTTCATGTCGAAGACTCTGGCATTCCTTCCTCCTTGAGCTCCTGCTCAAAAAATACAGCCTCCCGCCATTCGTCTCACTCTATTATGCTCTCCTGTATATAACAAAGCTCTTTCTAATTCCAAGTTTCTTCATCTCAACTAAGTTTCAAGTATCACGTATCACGTGACACCTTTGTCGACAGGCAAAGCTCTTTCAAGTCACAATGCGTCTCTTCTCTCCATCTGCGTTTATTGCCTCCTTTCTTATTTTTTCCAGTGTTATTGCAGCACCTCTACCTAACCCAGCTAAGAAGAGGCCACATGATGCTATAGACGATGGAGCACCAGCTAAACCACCAGTTACCAAACAGCCACAAGATGCACCGCTACCCGGAAGAACAGGGACATCTATTAACAAGGACGGAGTCGTCACTGGGCGTAAGTAGAGCCCCTTTTTTACAATTACCAATCTGGAAATGAGATTTTGCTGACGTCGTACTCTCTAGACTATGGAGATGATTATTTGCCTGAGCATATGCGTCACGTTCAGGACAACCAGAAAGAGTTTCCCCAGAATAAAGGGGCATTCCAAGTAAACCCAGATGCAAAAGAGGATCGAAAAGATAAGGTCGGTGGCAGCAATGTTCGACCTGGTCCTGATCCCGTAACTGGTGTAGGGCGCGTTAAGGACGAAAAGCCTCTGGCCTCTCAGCAATTAGGACCTGGAAATCCGGGGACCACCTGGCAAGCGCTATCACACGAAGAATCCGGCGGTGCTGGGAAAGGTGCGGGTCAGATAAAGCTTGAGGAAGATGCCAAGAAGGACTGGGAGAAGAAAAACCCAGGACAGACCTATGTACCACCATTGCCGAAAGCAAAGCCTGAACTACCTGAGGGCAGTCAAAGAAGTACGTTCTCAGTGCACCGAACTCTAGGCTCTCTTTAACATGCCGGTATAGCGGAAGCAGCTCTCGCAGCTAAGATGAAAGTTGAGGCCGAAAAGGCTGAGAAACTAGGATATAAAGACGGCGGTAAAACCAAGGTTACCGACAACCCAGCATGGCAGCCATTGAAGACGAAAGAGAACAGCAACGATCCTCAATTGAGAGCACACGAGGCCCCAGCCGTGATGAAAACGCAGGAACACCACGGACCCGACCCAAAGAAGATAGCCGGTGTGGAGGGAAAGCTAGGTGATGATGAACCTGCGCGGAAGAAGCAAAAGGTACAGAAAGAGCCAAAGCCGCCACCCACGATAGATCCAGACAGTATGAAAGGAAGATTGAGAGGAGGCACCCAAGCCCAAGCCAAGGAACCACCGAAGGAAAAGCCCAAGGGGGAATCTAAACCTTCCGATGGCAAGTATACCAGTCACCCAAACTACCGCGAAGGGAGCAGGCCAAAGGTGCCGGAGCAATACAAGCCGGATGACCCATCAAAAGTTGGCATTAGCCCACCTAAGGAAGATCCCAACCGACTGCCAAACCGACCACAGGACCGTGTGCACACCGCTTTCCCAACTGCCGGCCCACCACGCATTACACCCGTTCCTCAAAATCCCGTTAAAGACGACAGCGCGATAAAAAAGCCCGCCGGACCATTTTCTCAACTTCCAAAAGGAGAGTCCAATATGAAGGGCGTCCCTGAGGGATGGAAGCCATATAATGACAAGAAACCGCAGGCGGACGATAAGAAATTGAATAAGGATTTTGAGAAGATGCACATAGACTGCAAGCGGGACGGAGGAGCTGCTTGTGCACTTCCGCAGACAAATAAGAAGGGAGAGGGCAAAAAGGAGATTCCCAAATCACAAGAGCCAAAGAAAGAGACCCCCAAGTCCGAGCCAGTGAAGCCTGCTGGTCAGCCCCAAGCCCCTAAGCCAGAACCAGGGAAGGAGGCTTCAAAACCAGAACCCAAGAAGGAGACTCCTAAACCGGAACCGAAAAAGGAGGCTCCTAAGCCAGAGCCCAAGAAGGAAGCTCCCAAACCAGAACCAAAAAAGGAGGCTCCTAAGCCAGAAACCAAAGAGGCTCCCAAACCAGAACCAAAAAAGGAGGCACCAAAACCAGAACCAAAAAAGGAGGCTCCTAAGCCAGATCCCAAGAAGGAGGCTCCCAAACCAGAACCAAAAAAGGAGGCTCCTAAGCCAGATCCCAAGAAGGAGGCTCCCAAACCAGAACCAAAAAAGGAGGCTCCTAAGCCAGAACCGAAGAAGGAGGCTCCCAAACCAGCGCCGAAAAAGGAGGCTCCTAAGCCAGAAACCAAAGAGGCTCCCAAACCAGAACCAAAAAAGGCGGCGCCAAAACCAGAACCAAAAAAGGAGGCTCCTAAACCAGAACCCAAGAAGGAGGCCCCTAAACCAGTGCCTAAGCCAGAGCCACCAAAGCCAGCAGCTCCAAAGCCAGCAGCTCCAGCACCGGCCAAGTCCTCAGGGGGCAAGAAGAAAGGCAAAAGATTTACCTCGTAACTGAACACAAAATTTGAGATGAAAAAAAGTTGTTAAAAGGTGGGAAAATAGAGTGGAATTGGCGTTCTGGGGAATTTGTTTTTGTTTTATTAAAAGTTTTGTCACATAGGATATCGGTAGCACTTTGGAATGGCCAAACTGAAAATTTACTATATGTACGTCCCTAATGAAATTGTGTCTAATAATCATAAGCTCCGAAATCTCACACTTAAGCTCGCTGCTAAGTCTCAATAGCTGATACTTTAACAGAAGCCTATTTTCTACATTATACAAGCTTTTGTGCGGTACACTTTTTTGTCGCGTCCCTCCTCCGGGGCATACGTGACCTATATTTGTATATTCTATTTGACGATATAACACGAAGGCTTCGGCCTACCGGTGTACGCCCGAATATGCTACGTTTATGCTACGTCCCAGTTTCGTGCTAGACCCTGTTACTGTTTATGCGCTTCAAGCATGAGCTCCGCTACAATATTACCCCATTACAACTTTTTATTTTATTTCTTTATTACAACACTGCAACGCCCTGGTTGCTTTGGGCTTTATAAAAGGATTGTGGCACGTCGGTTGGTACTAGACATTGAAAATGGCCGAACATCTGGGTTCTTCACCTAGGAGTGAAAGGGTTACAAGCATAGCAATAAATATTAATTGCTAGACTATAATAGTTTGAGCAGGAAGCTCTTATTTAAGAATCTTATCTGGTTATATAGAATTCCGTCACATTCTTTTTGGGGCCCTTGTGGACCCTAAGGGAACTTGTGGTTCATCACGCGGTTTCTAACTTTCCTATACTTTTGTAATTTAAAAAAGTATAGCAGTGTTTTTGTCCGGTGCTGTGATGTCACGTGCTAGGGGTAATAAAGGGGTTCGGTAGAGGCTTTAAGTCTCGGCATGTAAAAAGTCGCTAAAGTACAAAAAATAATAACTCCAAAGGTTTAAAATATAGTTTAAAAAAAACCTAATTTGTGCTATATTAATTCATTTGTTCTTGCCATAGGACCACATCCCCGTACTCAACATACCATTCTCTCTTTCTCTCTCTCTCTTCAATTAATTACAATACAGGCACACCAACCCCTATTATATGATCTCCTTCCCTGACAATTTTGTCGCAAAGCCTATTATCTGGGACCTTGTAGGGTAGCTAATAGTTATGTTCTATTCGAAAAACCAAATGTTTAATTTTTATTTTTATTTTTATTTTTTTTTCTGAATCAGTTGTTGAACAGGTTTATATATAACGTTATAACAATTGCATACTTAACAAACTCCTCCATACAAGCCACAATTCTGAACACTCACTCCCTCTCACCCTCCATCACAAGCCAGCTAGTTCGTGCAAACGCATTTCCTATATCGCTTACATTGCTGTAGGATTCTGTTTGCAGCCATCTTTAACCCTTTTATCTCAGGCCGACAGATACGAATCAAGTATGAGATGTGATCATGCGAGGGACTAATGACGATTAAGATAAGATATATATGCAATTCTGGCCAGCATAATAGAAACGAAGCAATAGGACGAGCAATTGGGCGTACTCTGGGAGCAAGGAAAAGAGAACCAAAGTGGTTATAGAAAGGAGGAGGGTCTCTTTGGCGTTATATATGCTCCCTCTAATTAGCCCCCTGCCATAAAATGGAGGTCATGTAATAATATAATAAATAAGTTAATTATTTCAACTCGCTATTCTACGGTGATACATAGCCCGTACTTATGGGTGCTGTAGCTCCCAAGCCTCCCGAACTATAAACTGTAACTGAAGTGTTAGCTCTCAATTAAAGCTGTAATAGCTGAAAAGGTTAGATCTTACAGGTCTCAGTTCTCTGAACATAGACTTTAGGTACCTATGTAGCCACGACATTTAGTCCCTAAATATAGACCTCAAGCCCCTGCGCTGATCGCTACATCTAGAGTCAATAGTTCAGTGCCTAGGCACCTAAAATGCCAACAAATTAGAGGAGAAATAATTTTCATTAAAGAGTGTACTATCTCCTAATGTTTTGTTTTTTAAAGCTAAGAATAACAGATCTCAGCCTCAGAGTCTGCTGTTGTTAATTGCCCGTTCCTTAGCCATCCACCTATAGAAAGTAAATAAGGAGAGTAACGAATGATAAAGTTCGAAGTGTACATATGAAACCCCATCAATTTTCCTCCAAGTGTCCTAACTTTCAATGCTGGTCTGTAATTCGCGATGCTTATAGAGCAGGAAAGGTTGATACGTCCGTCTCTTTCCTGTTTACTTGAAAGACGAAAATCACTGCCCGCGTTGCTGTGTTCCTGTAACAACCCTAATTGCTGCAGCGACACCTGTCTGAAAGGCACTGGTAGTAGGTGTATCCCAACCAGTAGCAGGCATTGCTGCAACCTGCAGCGGTGTAGCCTCCGCACCACGCAGCGGCGCCAACAAGTCCCGGGGCTGGTAAAGTGAGTTAGTGCGGCTCAAAAATCGCCCGGAAATATGTTTCATACCAGCGAAGCTTTCAAAGGTACCCTCTGCGGCGGGTGGCAAACCGGGAGTAGCAGGAGCAATGGCAGCATCTTCAGCTGCGGGTGCAGCTGCAGCGAGGAGGAAGAGGTTGGCAACAGCCATCAAGTAGAATGAGGAGCGCATATTGGAATTTGTTAGAGAAGCTTGGAGGAGGTTGTTCTGAAAGGAAGAGTGTGGTAGCTTGGACGGGTCAGCCATGAAAGATTTCTTTGATGTACCAGTAGCTTAAGGAGAGCAAAGCACTTACCAAAGGCGAGTGGGAAATATTATAATACCTGAAATGACTTTAAGTGGCTTGTGAACGTTGTCTGATGGAAAGAAAAAGATGTTTGTGGGAGGATTTCAAGGCTATTTTATATTTGAAATTTTGGCAACCAGGCCTTTCCATCGGCAATACTATCAAGTCCTTTTAGAATGATCTGCAGCCTGCCCTCTCAGCTAACTGTCTATGACTACTGTAGCCATGTCCTAATTGATGTAACCCAGATGGTTGTCTTACTGCCAGGAAACATATGCAAAAATCGGGACCCAAATTTGGTGAGCTGCAGGTAAGCTTTTGATCATGAAATCCCAAAGCGGGAGAACCATCGTGCCGTTCGAAGCCGAACTATGGCATCCATCGCCCAGCCACTCACTAAATCTATACCGTATCGGAAATTTTACCCTAAATGTAACGCGTGGAAGTATGCCCATGCTTTCGAGTTGCATCCGGGGGGATTTCCCCCCTAAAATAAGGCTCGCATGCGGCGACTTACCCCGCTTCCTTATGTCGTACAACAGCTGCCAAGAGCGTTAAAAGGGACGATTTCGTGTATATGCGGCTCCGCGTCAGCCGTGAAGCATCTCCTTGCTGTGACCGTCCAGCCCAAAACCTTAAAAAATTCCGAGAGCTAACCCTAAAAAATCACCACTTACGTGTAACATCCACTAGAAGCTCAGAGCGGACCATTTTTGAGTCAGTTCGCTTTTCTACATCGCCAATCCTCATTGCTACAGTCGGACTTCATGTCCTCGTACAATTCAAGCCAATTACCACTTTTAATCTGCTGCATTCTCTTCGGATTTTACCCGGCAATTCACAGCCTTGCGCTATTGAAAGGGCTCCCTTTCGGCAGATACGAGATCGGATCTGACATGCATTCCAAGGGCTTGCTATGATTAAGACTTTTTGTGTACCATTTTCATTTCCAGTTAGCTAATATGCATCAAAGTCTGACACATGGACTCGGAAGAGGGAATATGGATTATCTTGTACCACAGTAAGATGTGTTTACATGACTCCATGCGGGACGACTCTGTCACTTGGTGCATTATAATGAACTGAATGTAAGATCTGATAATAACTCAGTGGTACTCCATGTGCTCTGGAACTTATTTGACTTGAATTGGCACGGTCGGCTTTCTTACTTATTCCTCCGAGCTACAAAATTGGCGAGGAGTGGGATCAAGCTTCCAGCTAGGTTGTCCCCGGCACCCTTTGGCGCCTTCTTAACCCGGAGGGTGCACAACCAAGTCATTGGATATGTTGAAGAATACAACTAGATCGATATAGTTTCCCCTCTAAATGATAATACAGCCGGGAAAGATGACCGCAGAGTAATTGCATTAGATCTTACTTTTATAGAGCATACAATTTTGCATCCAAGGGTGGTGGCGCGAGAACTATCCCGATTTACTTACTAAATGATTTCATTGGCAAGCAAATCGCATTTAACTAATGTATTAGGGGTTTGGCTAAATCTATTCTATTGGCTAATTACATGATTTCGTCGTGTTTTAAGGGGGTTGACGGCTCGATATCGGGATCCAAAAAACGAAAGCGGTGTCGGGTCAGAAACTGATTGATTTTGCTGGATTGGAGCGCAGGGGAATAAGGATTATGCGGAGGCATCTTGTGAATGCTGCCAGTAGGGCAATGTCCGAATTCTGTACTGGAGATATTATGTCGAAGGAACAAATTTGAGCACAAGTTCTTATTTATATATATTGAGTAGAAAGAAGAGATATAAAAGGAGGAAGAAAAGGTTATGTGAGAAGAGACTTAGTTTGAGCTCTAGCGCACAATTGAGTACCGTTATCCATCGCATCAGCCAATCAAAAAGAAGCAGTGACATCCTTTCGAGACTAAGCAAGTAACATTCCAGTCTCCACCTCCCCCCTTATCTCGCCCAGGTTTGGAGAATTGATTCCAATTATTTGCTCGAAGTCAGACGTGAAGCACAGAATAGGAAGCTATATGGTGCAAAACTGTCGTCTCTACTATTCCGCACGCTAGTGTGCAATCCCCCGCAGGTTTACTGGTTAGGCTGCATGTGTTGATATCGAGGTCTTCCTTCATGTTTGCTTCGCTTCTACATTCTTCAAAATATGACTTCGGACAACCTGCTATTTAACTTAAATTTATTTTCCGGCCTGACCAAATACTGCTTCTTCTCCGTAATAATGGAAACAAGCGATCCCAGTCTCGTCAAACCTGTAACGGAGAGCCCGTAGCATGCCGCCTACCCACCACCAAAAATCACTGCACCAGTCGTCACTCGTGAGACGACTCTCTCATGGATGCTCTAAGGAAGAATAGTCGGAAAGGATTTCGTTCTTGTGGACCTTCGGAGGTCTGATTACGAGGTATGTCTTAATGTTCTTATCATAGACGTTTGCAATAGCAACCACATCCTAAAAGCATTGAAATCCATCCATGAACTAAAATACTAACCGTATAAGGGTGGTACTACTCGTGGACCTCCTACTGTCGCCCAACCATTAATACCATCTTTGAGGGCACAGATTTCCATCCCAGTGTTGTCCTAGTGATTGATATAATCTGCAAACCAACCCGCGCGGCTACCACGACCGCGTGAGGAACCTACAACATTTAGCCAGGGATACGAGAGGTAGCAAAGTGAAAGGAAAGACCAGGTTACGAGTGCGTAGATTAAGAATGCAAGAGGCGGATGACATACCACAGTACCAAATCACAGTCCGAATATTGGCGGTCGAGCAAAGGGCTGTATAGTTAGGGATAGTGGGGTAGAAAAACTGAGCGGGCAGATTGATTGATAAATATGAGAGAATGGTGGGCGGATACGATGCTTCGGTGTGGAAGTAAAGTGGATGTGCCTTCTAGTAAGCGTGGCGTGTTCTCCATAATTTGGAATGAGACGCGTGTCTTCAAGGACTCGTGGGGCTTTTCCATTTCCAACACTTGGATAAGAAATGCTCCCATCTCTTAGGACTGTTGTTCTGTCATAGGCGCTAGTGCTCTGTATAATAAGCGGAAATGGCCTAAAACCTATAGAGAATAGGCTCCCGATCTTCAGTCCCCTCTTATACATTCTCCGCTACAACCTACATGGTTTTATTAAATATGCCAAGCGCGAGTCCGCTTTCTATTACAAACCAAGACGAACCTGCTTTGAACGGTAGCCAACTGACTCCTTATGCACATATTGTTTAAATTATGCGCGACTGTCAAGACCACAGCCGCTTCCACTTTCTGTATTTGCTTTTCACAGAAAATCGGAATATATACCTAGAAGAACCGTGCTATACTAAAGACCAAGCTTAGACGAAAAGCGCCGCTCGCTAGAATCTCTTTCTGGGGCTCGCTAATTTGAGGCTTGTTTGATAACAGTTAATCGTCAGTAAACTCGTCATAACTCTAGAATTATGATGCTAGCTATAAAGTACGTCAATCCGACAAAGATCTGAGAGTAGAAGAGCACATGTCCGGATCCGTGATATTTCAATCTCAGTGCGATTACTTCAGGAGCTACAAAATTAGCATAGCAATATAGGAATCATTCTTCGAATATGGAACGAACCATGCCAAGCTTACAGGTGATTGGTAACACGATCACTCAGCCAGGCCGGTGAAAGCATAGATGGTAGTTTTTCAAGTCAAACGACTTCTGTGCATATTGGACCAATTGCCTCCATGAGAGGTCAGTCTGAGATATGAGCGGCTGGCTATGAAATGGCTCATAACCTAAAGACGCCGAGGATTGCACCGTTGACGATTACAAAGAAAATGATACCACATGGACTGTAGTGTCTAAGTTTCTAGGTTAGAGAGAGAAGGAGCTCATTGGAGAGCGTGTATGAGTGAGGATAAGGGAAGAAGATGAGGGAGAGAACAGAAGCACTACTTTGTTTATGCAGCAGGTGAAAAGGCCAGCCTGGAACTAGATCCTCAAATAGGTTTTTAGAGGCAGGCTAGAGCTCCCGGTCTATTAATGTTGGCTAGTATAGTCCCCACAGGATACTTTGTGTTCCCGCCTTTCTTATTTTACTCTCAGACCTTGCGTATAATAATACACCATCCCACCGGATCGCTTGGCCTGACTTTCTTGTTATTCCTGTCCCGGAATAATACGTGACTCACTGTAGCCGAGCCCACAGAGCTTCTCACGTGTATAGAGCCCTCTTTCCTCGAAAAAAAAAAACCTTTTTTAACTTTAGATTCTTATGCATCAAACCACTGTTGCCCACTGTATCTGTAAATGCACAGCACATGCCGTGACAGATTTCGGCATCACATACCCCTCCAACGACTGAACCTATTCCGGTGGCTTCCAACCGAAACCCGCCGTTTGCGGCTATGACAACCCGGGGACAACTTTTTTTACATTGGTAGTTCCCTTGGCCGGAACAGCAGACCAGATATTGGCCTGTGCAGAGAAGCAGACAGTGCTTTCTCAACACTGGTTTTCATTCAGCTCCAACCTGCATAATGGTCAAATGAACGCTTATTTAAGGTAAGGCTACTGCATCCTGCTTACCGTTAGAGAAGTTACAAAAGTGGAAAGGCGGGCGTGAATCCAATCCGCAAAATGCTTGGCAATACCACTTTTCTTTGGCAAAAACTATCGTAACCTGCTTGAAAGCGGCTCTAAACTACTTTCGTACACGGCTGAAATAACCTATGCTCTAGTCCCTTGGAAGGTGCCACATTTCAGCACCTGTAACCAATAGCTATGCAATGCATCTAGCGCTGCTTTCGCACCAGTTTTGTAGTGGAGAATTTGACAGAAGCAAGGATCTAGTGTATACGAACAAAATATACAAAGTTATCTGCGAGAGAACGAACCCCTCAATTTATTATTCTCCCTGGCCGAAGCTGTCGCGAATTAACGTCCCAACCCTACTAGTATCTGGTGGCATGCTTTTAATCCAGAAAATTTTATAGGGAGCCCTCCGATGTCATTGTGATGATCATTTGGTTCTTTAGCGTATAAGCAGGCTGCAGCAAGGCTGCTTATTTCGAGAGGTGCTTCAATACGCAAGTGACGAAATGGATCCTTTATGCAACGATGACTCGATTCCTGTTGTAGAACTGAGCAAGATGCCACAACAGTTGGAAGTAAGCGCTCCAGAAGATGACTGGACGGGTGTGACAAGCTCCGCAAAAAGGAGACGGATACAGAACCGTCTCAACCAGAGGGCTTACCGTCAGTCACGCCCATTCTAAAACTGGCCACCATGGAGGCGGACTGGCACTGATGTTTGCATAGGGAGAAGGAGGCTCCTCCCGGCTCAATGAATTTCCGCCAAGAACTGCTCACCAGCTTTTCAAGTAACACAGGAAATGCTGTGCAGATTTTCCACCGAAGCATATGAGGCTTACGTCTCCAACGTACCGAGGCTCGCGTCGCTATCCATTCTAATCCAACTAAACGTATTCAATGCACTTGCCCACAACGGTGCCATCCTGGGCATCTCACCAGAAACGCTATGCGACAAGGCTTTACTCTCTCCGTTCAACAGCACAGACCCCCTGTCCCCAGTCTCAGAACGTTGCCCCGTGAGCCTTTACCCTACAGAAATACAGAAGACAGTTCCCCATCATCCATGGATCGACCTGTTTCCTATACCGCAGATGAGAGACAACTTCATTCTCGCTTCTAATAGTATCAACGAAGAAGAACTGGGTACCGATATTGTGAGTATCAGGGATGGTACCGACGAAAAGCCGACACTTATCGTCTGGGGTAATCCTTCGGACCCTCAAGCATGGGAAGCTAGCACTGCATTCATGAGGAAATGGGGCTGGTTGCTGCGAGGATGCGAAGAAATTATTAATTCGACGAACTATTGGCGAGAGAGGCGAGGAGAAAAGCGAATAGTTGTTCACGTGGTGTGAAACAGTGATGCATTCAAAATATGGTGAAGTATCAAGGTGTAGTTCGTTTGGGCGATAACCAAATGGTCTTTTGTAGCCTTAAATGTTGTCCTCGGCCCTAGAAAATCAAGCTGTTATGCTTGACTAGGGATTGCTCAAACGCCTATCACGAATTCGGAGTTACTCGTAATGTTACCAGCTAGCTTCAGTTGGCAATAGAGAATGCTACCCGTCCTATAATTTCACTTCATGTTCTCGTTCCTCCCACCTCCATTCTTACACATGCATGCATCACACATAATTGAAAACGAACCTTATTCCAAAGAGTTAGGGCATTCTCACGCGAGCGCAAAAGGGGAATCCTCTAGTGACAAATTTAAATCAGGAATTAATGAACAGTTCTGTATTCTGTAACATTAAAAAGACGAGGATGGCCAGTCTTGCAGCAGGCTGCCGAATGGTTAGATGACAACTTACAGCCATTAGTTACAAGTCCACACGAGTCAGCCTCATCCCAACAAAATTATGCAACCGCATCCCGTGGACCCCGAGATGGTTGTTTATTACTTTGATCTCCCACCTTATTTGCACAGCAGAAGGTCGACATACATGCAATAATAGGGTTGCCAGACTTTTCACCTTAGACTTCTCACTATCTTCCATTGTTCAAAATGTCCAATGTCGCAATCGCAGGAGGTACTGGCAGTGTCGGTCGGACCATTATTAAAATTATGGAGGCGCAAAGTCGTTACCAAGCCTTCAATCTTACCAGGGGGGTACGAGCTTTGCCCTAAGGTGTCCGGAGACGCGAAGAGTTGTTCGGGAAGCTAATAGCGTTTCGCAGTCTAAGGCAATTGATAATGGAGTTCCATCATTGCAGATTGACTATAACAATGTTGAGTCTATGACACGAGAACTCGAGAAGAACAACATCCACACCGTCATCAGTTGTCTTAGCTACGAAGGAGACGCTTTGAAAGTCGCTCAGATGAATCTGATTAAGGCTGCAACTGCATCTTCTACAACGAAGCGCTTTGTTCCGAGCACATTCGCCATTGCGTATCCTCCTGAGTAAATTTTCCATATCCAAGCAACTCTCTAAGCAATGGACAGATTTTTGTTAACGTGGTTAAAGTTCCGTAAACGATCTCCCTATACTGGTTGATTATTTCGGCGCCATAGAAATGCTGAAGAAGTCGGGATTGCAGTGGACGGTGTTCCTCAACGGCTGCTTCCTCGATTACTGGGCACAACCGCACATCAAGTCTTACTTGCGGCCCTCACCATTCGCCCTCGATATTGAACACAAGGAGGCTGCTATTCCGGGAGACGGCAACAGTCGTATCACCTTCACCTACTCGTTCGATGTGGCCAGATTTGTAGTTGCATCGCTAGACCTCGAGGAGTGGCCAGAGCAGAGTCGAATTGCTGGCGATGTACTCACATGGAACGAGTTTATTCTCTGCGCTGAGGAAACGCTTGGTTTGCCACCCGTTTGTTCGTTACTAGAAACTCTTGCCGCTAACACGGCCATCAGATTGCAAGTTCAAGGTCACTTATGATTCTATTGAGAAGCTTAAGAACTCGCAGATAACGGAGCTTCCGTCACAGATCCCCTGCTACGCGGTTTTCCCCAAGCCACAGTTCCAGTGGTTTATGGCCATTTTCTCGAAGTGGACGGTAGACGAGAAGATCTCCTATATTCCGGGAGAACTCAACGCCACATTCCCACAAATCAAGACCTTGACGGTAAAGGAGATGCTGGAGACGTATTGGAAGGGGAAATGATGGGGCCTGCGCGAGCTGAACAGTGTAAATGATATGATATGAGTAAGTAGCTGGAAAACGAGATCGCAAAAGCATTTATATTTTCGCATTGGAAGCCTCTACCATGGCTGAACAAGTCTTTACAGGTGGTTGGCACGTCATGAGTTTATAAATATCTTCCAGAATTCCAATTCAATAAATCGTCTTGCTTTGCTCATCTATATATAGCCCCTGTCCGCAAAGCCGCTATCCGCAAGGTGTTCATTACTCCGTTTTCTGCTTCGTGCTATTGGGTCAAGATTCTAGCACTGCAGCATTCTTTCTGTGGGCATTTGTCTTCCAAAACTCTGTCTAAGCTAGTGTAGCTGCAAGAGTCTGGACCCCGCGCACGGAACAAGGTGTGGTAACCCTTGAAGAGTTACATATACGATGGTTGTGGTAAGGGACTCTTGCGCTAAGAGATGCTCATGCGATGCTGATTGACAGTGATATTCCACCATCATACATCTTTACTTAGTGTTTGTATTCACTTGCAACTATCTAATTATTAGCTGGCGCACTATCTTTGGTTCCACGATAGCTTCCTGGTTCTTTAAGAAAAGGCCCCATCCCACGCTGTCCTCATACAGTAATCCCTGTCCGTAAGACACTCTCGCTATCGAGGAGAGACAAAATGTAAGGCATATCAATGCCTCTGAGTTCCTGGGCAACAGATTCAAGTTCATCATTGTTTACTCCTTAGCCTACCCTTAGCCGTGAGCCAAACCTGAACTACGTTTGCTCTAGGAAGGAGGCATTTCATGTAACAGCAATCGCCTGGCACCCCATTGATGGAATATCATTTGGGTCCTGGGACCATTATTTGGCCTTCAATGAGAACGTTTTCCCTTATCATCGGGCCCTATAGCGTAACCATAACACCCTAAGAAGAGGAGCCATAGTTGAAGCAGAATCGGACTAAGAACAGTACCGCTCAGATCTCTCGACGCACGGCAAGTAGAGTATCACCCGTCTTAACCTTTGATTAACATATTAGCTTTCAGCGTCGACTTTGGTACAAAGTTCTCAGCAGAGGAGACAGAAGGAATTTGGGCATGAACTGCCTCCCTAATAACATAATTCTAAACTTCTATGAATGTTACCCCAGTTATGGAGCACATAAGCCATCCTTTTATTTTGCTTACTTGGCTACAATCCCATGCTACATCGTGTCCAAGACCAGCTGCATACCCTTGTTTAGCATAACTTATCCCTTTAACCGCCGGTGCGGCGGGAACAGCCGCAATAAGTGGGGCTACGGCCAATCAGAGGCTGTAATTCAGGTCAATTTTATTGAAATCTATCTTCTATTGCCTCTATTCTACTCTATTTTCATGATACCACTCAAAACAGTCGCCTGTCGAACAAAGGGGCACCTGGCATGCAATACATGAATACCTCGATGATGGAGGACGTTGATTTTGTTTCGAATTGCCTGTAATTTGGCCTAAAATCCTGCGTTTTGAAGGTTCTCTGACATGACCTCTTTCTTTGCAAGCATAACAGTCTCGACAGCTAGTTGTATGCTCTAATTTGTGAATCGATTCAATAGAAGGTAAAACAAGAGCTTTCTTTTTGCGTAAAGTTACTTGAGCTTTTTTCATTAGAGCTGTAGCAAGCTCTATTCTGAACGCTTTTTGAGTTGTAAACCTTTCCGTATCAAAAGCTGTAAAATGAAAAAAAAGAAAATAGCAATTGACTAGAACAACGTTGAATAAAAAGTGCCAAATAGCTTGCCATCCTCCTTTGCGAATACGTCGTAAACCAGAGTTATATGATCTTAGTTAATCAGCTTAATCAACAGCGTTCATTTGATGATTGTAATCGTCGACGAATCGAGGTATTAATAGCTTTTTAGTAAGTGAATCACCAAAAGGAACTCTAGCTGTTTTAGCTGAAAAAGAAGTTTCTGAAGGGCGTTTGCGTTTTCGAATAATTGTACTTTGGCCATCTGCAATTGTAGACTAGAAAAAGACCAAAGCGTTATCTTTCCAGGCCAAAAAACAGATTTGTTGGTCTTCCGAAAGTCGAGTAATCAAAGTTCCCCAAGGTATTTCATCTTTTGTTTTGTCAATAGCCTTTTTTTGTACTAGATCCTTCGATATGCCAAAATTTCCTCGGCATGTGCCTGTAGCACCTATTCCCCGGTCTCGAAGTACTTTCAACAGCTTTGTAGACGTAAAAAGGTTATCCAAGTACACGCAGTACCTGAATTTAGCTGTAAGAAGCTTTGAAATCAAGTACGGAACGACAGCGGCTGTAGAATTTGTTTTGAGTTCTGTTGGAAATACAACGTTTTAAAGCCCTCGATCTTTGCCTTTCCCTTTTTTGTAAAAACACTATACAAGTATATAGCCTTTTTGAGCTAGGCACCACACTTTATAACCCTTTGAAATAGGTTTAGAAAGTATTGTAAGAGTATCGTTTGATTTGCCAGCAAATCGGGCCATAGCCTCGTCGACAGCTAAGTCGCGGCCAAACACCCAAAGTTGCGTGCAAATAGACTGAATGTGCGTATTTAAAGGTTCAACCTAAAGTAAAAGTAAAGTCAGTTTACTATATAATACAGTATAAAGTTGCTTCAAACCTTCTGAAATACGTCACGCGCACCAAGTCTAGAAAGCTGCAAAAATCGATGTATGTCCTCCTATCGATTTTTACTCATTGTTTAAGCAACTATTGTATGTCGAAGCATCGATTCTGAAGTACTCCAATACGTCTGAATATTGTTTTCTATATATAATCCCATATAAATCCATATTCCCATGTATCTGTACAACTCAGCAATTGTGATAGGCTGGACAACGCGTGCGCCTTTTGTACGAAGGCCATAGAGTTTCTTTTTCGATATGTACTCATTTGTATTCTCAACTATCACTTTTAGTTGTTCCTGAGTAAAAAACAGGCTCCAAATAGCCAATGCGTCGTTTGGCGCAACGTGTGTAGGAAGCGTGATATCGAAGTCAAATTGAGGGCATTCAAGAGGCACAAAGTGTGTGCCAGTCGTTGTAGTAGGAGGAATCTTAGGTCTTAAGGTCCCTGGATCAGTAGAATCAGCAATAGTCTCTTTTCTAGGCATGGTTGTGGTGTTGTGATAGAGCTGTTGTTATATGAAGGTCATTTTTACGAGGTTTGTTTATTTTGATGGGGTGAGGTCACGTGATCAATTACAAGGGCCTGCCGCACCGGCGGTTAAAGGGATAGATCTGACACGTACGTTGGTCCCGCTTTCCTTATTACGTGTGTTGGTATGCAGCTGGGTATACGGTAGGGGGGTTTTAGGTGGGTCTCGTGCGACCCCATGTTTCTGTCACCTTTCTATGCCTAATTAGGGAATATATATTTTGCCACTTTCGTTTACATTCACTAGCCCGAAGATACTCCCTTTCGCACTCTAACTTTTGAAAGACGCTCTTGTATCGTATCAATAAACCTATTAATTAATCCTATAGAGATCTCTGTCTCCCGGATATCAACCATAGCCTCCTTTAAGTTAGAAAGGGTCCAACTTCTGTGCGGATTACGATTACGTATGTTTTGCTTTAAGGCCCTCCGTGTATTTTCGATTAGATCAAGGTCAGGAGGACTAGGCGGCCAATTAATCGAGTGAATATGACACTCTGTCCATATACATTACACAACCCTTTATTCCTTCGTGTATATGGCCTCTCGTGTACCGGGCTATTGTCTTCGACACAAAAGAAGGCCCCTGGTTGACTAAAGAGGTTTTTTAATGGTCTTTTTAAGATCCGGCTAGCATACTTTCGTTATGTGAACCCTTTACCTTCTCCTTCGTACGAAAGAAAATAAAAGGGGGACTTAAAGTCATGGCCAAGCACAGCCCACACCATAATAGAAAAAAGTGTGTACCAACTAATGAGCGGCTATGTTCGGGGTCAGAATAGTTACGTGGAAACCAAGTGGTGTGCAAAAACCAAGAAGTGTGTAAAACACGAAAAAACTCTGCAGACACCAAGCACTGTGTAAAAACTAATTGGTGTCAAAGCATACGACTTGTTAACCTATAGCCTTGTTCATACAATTAAAGTGACTTACGAACCTTCTCCTTCGAGGTGTCTCGTTGCGTGAAGATGCATTAGGATGTTGCAAGACTTAACAGCCCGAAGTGGGCAGAACGGAGATTGCTTAGACTCATGCAGCATCCCGTCGAGGCGGGTAGCGACGAAATTAGTCCTCAGGGACTCGTTCCGTTGGCACGAATCATCACAGTGGCAAATATTCGGCAGATTGTGGGTGGCGTTTCACGGCCCATGTCGTCACTCTACAGAGCAAACCATGAGCAACTCCGGACATCCGCGGTAGATTCAAGATTTTTAAATGCCAAGATCAACAAATATCAATGGGATCCGTGCGTTCGCCAAGTTTATATAAAATTGCAATATTCCCTTCATGATTGTGTTCTATTCCGCAGGAAGTGTCACGTTCCCACAGTTTCTCCTCACTCAATCAGTTATTGGACACTATCAGAATGATTCCCGGTACTTCATTCATCTACGGCCTTGCGATTGCAATTCTCGCGCAGCCCTCCCCGGTGTCCTCCTTCTCAACGTCTAAACTGAATTTTTCCGGCAATTACTCCCTAACGGTGATCCAAGATATTCCCGCACTAAGTAACCTCGAGAATGTCGCAGTTCGTCATACCGGGGAGCTTATAGTAACATCGACGTCTTCGTCTTCTATATTCCAAGTTTCTCCAGATGAATCGAAGGATCAAATCCTGATAGCCGAAATCCCTGCCTCCACTGCACTCACTGGCATTGCCGAATTAGAGCAAGACATCTTTTATGTCGTCTCGTTGAATTTAACCGGAGTGGTCGCAGTCCCTGGCTCAAATGCTGTTTGGAAAGTGGATATGCGACGATTCCGTACAACCAAGAATGGCACCGTGTCTCGAGCTGCCCAGGTCTCCTTGGTTACGAAGCTCCCCGATTCACAGTTGCTCAATGGGCTGTGCCGCCTATCTCCCAACGATAACTCAAATCTCCTGGTTTCCGATTCTGTTTCTGGCTCGATCACCAAACTTAACGTCAATACTGGAGAATTCGAGACTGTGATTGAGGACGACACGATGAAGATTTTGCAAACTGGATTACCTATTGGCATTAATGGAATACAAATTCACGAACGTGATTTGTTCTTCGTGAACTTGAACCAAGGACTTTTTGCGAAAATACCCATCTCCCTCTCGACTGGAACCCGTACCGGATCGGTGGAAGTCATTGTCAATAATACAGCTGGTGATGATTTCGCTATGTCACGCAACGGAAAGAAAGCATGGATTGCAATGAATGGGCAGTTCACGTTGGTTGAGGTGGATATTCCAGGGAAGAGAGCAAGTATTGTGGCCAATTCCACTCTCTTGATGTCAGATAGTGCGGTGGCGTTTGGTCGAACACACCTTGACTGGAATAGTTTGTATGTTACAGCTGCGGCGACTGTTGATGAGGGGAATAGTACAACAGAAGGCCAGGTTGTTAGGGTAGATCTCCCTTACACATTCGCAGACCTCTGTCGCTAGATACCATAATACAGCGCTCTCGGCTCGGAGTTGTAGTTTGCTACGCTGTAGGTAGACAATTATTTAAGAGGTACTAGCATAAATAAATATAGACAGCCACTTACAAATACTATTGCCTG
The DNA here is from genome assembly GCA_918026815.1 of Chalara sp. BL73. Lineage (NCBI taxonomy): Eukaryota > Fungi > Ascomycota > Leotiomycetes > Helotiales > Chalara > Chalara sp. BL73. Next base: position 586,290 of record CAKJVC010000150.1, on the reverse strand, counting down.
TCTACATCAAGCACTTCTCGCTGTAGAATCAATAGAATCACCGCTGAAAAATTCACAATGGACGTCACTTCATATGCCGCAAATTCTCATTCCCAAATGGCATCACATCTTCAACACCTCAACACGTCTGTAGGGGCATTAAATGCAGCTATTGAAATCCCCCTAGGCAAAATTTTGTGGTAAGCGATAGCTCCCCAAACCACCCCACCATAAGCCACGGTAGATGGACGTGGAACCCTGAGGGTCGAAGTAAACTGCTTATCCTTGTATGCTATCTGTGCTGGCAGAACTCACTAACATTTAAATAACACAAAAATCGCTGATGCACTGGCCTCGGTTTGGGCCATTTTCGCGTCTTTGTATACACTACACCACACCTGAGGCTTAATATATTATGGAGTGTGTAGGTAGATAGCTGGGATTTCCTCACGAGTCCGTCAAGTCCAGCTTCACCTGCCTGATGAGTTCCCACTGTCTCAAACCGTTTCGCACACTCACCATATGAAAGTTGAGCTACAGGAGACTTGAGAAGCTGGTCATCTGTAGTTACAATGCCGATAGTTGTAAAATTTTTAATCTGCGACTTTCTTTCAGCTACACTCGCCTTCCATCACAAAATACAACCAAGCTCCCCTTACGCATCATCTTCCAATCCAACCAACTCTAGTGACTTAGCCCACAGCTTAGCCTCTTTCTCTTCATTGTACGCCCAAGCAGCGTAGCCCGGCCCCCACTGTCCATCACTTTCATTCCACTGCTTACTAATTTGACAATCCTCCAGATACCTCCCTCCCTGGCCATCTAATGCCTTGGCCACAGCTCCCCACGTACTTGTTGCAGCACCTTGTTCCGGGCTCTTGAAGATCTTTGCAAGCGCCTCATCCTTCACCATAGCAGCCTGCTCTTCCTCGGAAGCATGTCTTACTAACCCAGTATTAACTCCGCCAGGTTGCACACTCCATGCATGCAGACCTTTTGCGCCATACCGGCGCTCGATCTCGTTCGCAGTCCAGAGATTTGCCGTCTTGCTTTGGCCGTAGGCGATCCAGGGGATGTAGTTTCCATCCATTTGGAGGTTTGAGAAGTTGACTTCTGCGGCTCGGTGAGCAATTGAGGAGAGGATGACGGCGCGAGACTCGAACGATGGAGTTGACGATGCGAGCATGACATTCTTAAGTAGGTTGAACAGCAGGAAGTGCGCAAGATGGTTGGTGCCCAATTGAGTCTCAAATCCATCCTGGGTACGGCCCTCAGGCGTGTTCATGACTCCAGCGTTAGCGATGAATATATTGAGGGTCTGCGACTTGGAGAGGAATGTGCCAGCACATGTGCGCACACTTGCCAGGGAGTTGAGGTCGAGTTCCAAGAGATGCACGCGCGGTGACGAGATAAGGTCTCCCAAAGCCGTCTTTGCTTTGGTGAGATCTCGAGCTGTGAGGTAAAGAGTAGCACCAGTTACAAAAAGTGCTTTAGCTGTTTCGACGCCCAGGCCGGAAGAACAGCCTGTAATAAAAATCACCTTGCCGTGTAGTTTACCTTCCAGGGCCTCATCTTGAATGATTTGCAATGCTGTCGGACGGGCATCTCCTGGGCCATTTGGTGACTGATGAACCGCGGTGTACTTTGTGGCCATGGTGATATAAATGTGCGAATCGAGTACAGTGATTATGTGTAATAGAGGTGGACTTAAGTGGTTGGAGATAGTTGAGGAGTGGTATTTTGCTTTGGGGGGAGGAATGAAGAAAAAGTAAAAAGAGAACGATTCATTTAAGGAGCCGCTGAGAACCAGTCAGGCGTGTTGGTTGGTCCGAACATCAACCCAGCATAAAAGAAAGGAGAATCCCCTAACTCCATCAAAAGCTATCGTCGACTAGTCATCGCAGTCAACAGCCCAGAAATGTAGAGACCAGCGGCCCAACGCATTCTTCCCTAGCAGTCAGCAGATTGCATTAGCCTGAACCTACTTCTGGCCTGTTAAAAAAAAAGTAAAAAAGAAAAAGGTGACCTCAATATGCGATCGTCTCGCCCTGTAAGCTGTGAGAGGCGTCTTTCTGTATGACCACGAAGTATATGGAAATGCTGTAGTTTTTCTCCACTATTTTTCTTAATCAGAATCCCGGTGGATGAGGTCGCACTCTATTGGTGTCAGCAGCTTGCATGCCACTAGGCTAGGACCCGGGCCACCAAGGCCAAGGCCGTGGTAAGTGCTGTTCCAGGGTATGATGCAGTTGTGACTCGGTAGTAAGGGAGCAACATCAAAAATTAGAGTTTATTTCACAGTACTCCCAAAACTCTAAAATTGGAGTATGTTAAAGCAAATGAGCCAAAATCTACGAATATCACCCTATTTTGTCACACTCTTTGTTGTGGCCAAATGACCATTTGGAATGCTGGTGAGGTTGGTGGTTGCTAAGGGAATGCGCCATGCCCCACCCCGAGAAACCGATTCTCGCCACTTCTATTCAAACCATGTCGCGCAGTCATGGCACCGAAACTCAAAGGAGAGGTCAGCAACCCATGCCACTTCTCTCCAGGTAATACTAACTGGAATTCGCAGCCAGCTACGTTGGCTAGAATACGCAACAATCAGCGACGGTCTCGCGCACGCAAACGGGAGCATGTCGCCAGGCTTCTAGCGCAGGCTCCACGAATACGAGGTAAATAGAGTTCCAATACGCAACATCCTTTTTTATGATACAATCTTTCGACTTGAGGATGAGAATAGGAAGCTACGTGAGTTACTATACCTTGCGGTGGTGGAGCAGACGTTAGTGAACACTCACCTTAACCATGGCAATGGCGCTTCTGAGGTTGCTGCCAGCGACAACCGAATGCAGACCTCCCTTGAAACAGCACTGGAAGACCTGGTAAGTCTGGAGAACTGTATTTGACCCAAATGGCCTTTGTGCTCAGTGGCATATGAGCTGGTGTGTCAACATAACAAAAAGGGGATTGATATGATGGATATTAGCATTCCACTCTGGGATTATTTTGTAAAAGGTGATGAGGCTGGTTGCAAAGTAGAAAATAAATTACTTTTCAGCATCTTGAAATATATCAGCGATTAATGTTATCAGTGATAGAACAAGTCAAGTCAGTAAGTATACAACATATCTCAAAAAAGCAAGCTTTAAGAGTAAATTCAATCCGATAACGAATAACTAAGTTGCATGCGGCAGAGCTCCTGGTCGTAGACAGTCAAAACGACTTGAACGTGTACTTGACCGCAGCAAAGGACGGGACATCATGCTTTAGAATGGCCGCAGAGAAAGTCTTATTTTGCTGCACTGCGGAGAAGCAAGCGACATCCTGCAAGCTGGAGCTAAAAGAGTCCTGCTACCAATCCGGTTTGTCGACATGCGGTTGCCAGGACTTCCATGGCAAGTGAGGCCAAAAAGTTGGCCGCTTCGATAGGAATCATAGACTTCAACGAGTGGGCTTGTACAAACATCACAAGCTTACTCATGATGGTTCTAGGCCAACAGGCTCACAGTGTTCTTCCAAGTCTATGTCGCTAAGCCGATGATCAATTGAGATATATGCCTATATGGCAGACGCTCGTTGACGTATGTTGATGGATGGCGAAATCATAGCATTATCTGTCTTGTTTCCTTTCCTTTTTGATGGTGTCACTCGTCCTCACCAGCTCTTGACTACGGAGTCCTTGTGTTTGCTCCCTCAGCTCCTTTTCAACACTCGCATCATGGTCCCATCAAATTATATATCGATACAACTCGCACGTCATGATAAGTTAATTTAAGACCATTTTCCTCCATTCAGGTGTAAATTGTTTTTTTGTGATCGACGCAGGCGGGGAGAAAAGGTGCCTATTTTGCCCGATATTCGAAATAGTTGACTAAACTCTGGGTGAGGATATGCACCAAATCTATTCAGTTTATCATTCATTCAAGAATTCAAAGCATTCAACTTTGTCTCTTAGCGTTAACCTCAAAAGTTTGTGTACCTAAGAAGTGAAGCGTCAGAAATGAGAAAAGTGAGAAGCAGCCACGACTTTATGAAGTCGCGTAATGCTTGCCAACCCTTGTATACTAATCTGTTTGTGTTTACAAAGTATCTAGGGATATATGCCAGCTTATATCGAATATATGGACACCGGATGCAGAAGATGAAGACGGCCAAACTTCACATCACTGATTGAGGGTTCTCAGGCCAGATGTGTGAAACCTTCACGCTCGAACGTTAGTTGATCTTTGCTTAGTTATCTCCTGGCATGGCTACCCCTATTTATCATTCTGTAGACAGATTCTATCCTAACTCTTCAATCAATTGCATATACCATATTTGATACTATTACCTCCATATTATAAGCCCTAATTACAGGTCTGACACATGGCGATTGGTGGCGCCCCGACACAACGCCGAAACCTCTTTTCTGTCACACAAGTGTAAACAAACAAATCTCCTCTACATTGTAGATTATGGCTTCGTCAGTCGTTTTAAAAATTCATATCCCTTCCAACGTATGAATCAAGTTCTCGAGTTCGCAAACAACATCCCTGTAGATAGCGCTTTGCAATTTGGGATCTTTCAGATCGTTTCCAAATCCGAAGTCACAATCCAGGCACTTCTGTGTGAGTTTTTGATACTTAGGACCCAGCCTTGAATCACGGTTACTATCAGCTAGCTTCCTGATCTTCACAATATCGTCGGGATCGAGTGCGCTCCACCGGCCGACCTGTAGTAACGCCATTCCTAGGCTATGCATTGTCATATTGCGGATCCCGCGTGCGAATTGCACATCGCCTAGTTCACTGGGTGATTGCACCACACCTTCCATCAACGAATCAGGATGCTGCGGTTCTAAGTGCGGTGCTGCAAGCTCACTGCTAATGTGCAATGTACGCAATGACTCGGCCAGGTCGGTGCCTGTCCAGAAGTAAGACAGGTCTTGGAGGCGCCAGCTGGGTCGCAACCAGGGCGTAGACTGAAACTGCAAAACACCTTCGACAAGTTTGAGTGCAAGGCGTAGTTGTTGTGGAACTGAAAGGTGCGAATCAACAGGCATAGTCAATACGTCACTGAGCGGAGTAGGCTCTCCAAATCGGCTAGGGTCAAAGCCATCCGCAGGGTCTCGTAGTGGGATCAGTTGATGCCTCGTATTATCAGGTGCATCGAGGTATCCGCTAGGTGTTTTTGAGATCGTTGGGCTGCTTGGCTGGATGTGATTACATAGCTGGTTGCACATATCCTGGCTTGAGCAGAGGTTTAGAGATGTGGTCATATCTTCCGTCTTGGATTCTACTAAAGCTGGACTTAGAATCGCTCGTTGAACTGATATCTTTTTCGCTGAATCAGTGCAATCCTCCTCAAATCTTACTCGTCTCAATTTGCTTGGGCGCTCTTCCTCAAAAGGCCCTCCAGGATTCACCATGCTTAAACGGAGCAACCGGATGCTCTGGGAACGAACCTGCAATAGCAAGGTCCTAAAATTGGGTCAGCAGTTTGGAATTTGGAGCACTTGACATGGAGCCTCAATGATCCCACAAATGCTACACGCTCAGAACTAATTAACTCACTCATCTGTTTGACACCATCCATTCTGCGTTCGATAACGTACTACAATTCGTAGGCTGCTATCTGGCAGCGAGTCCAGCAGAAGATGAACGTTATGGCTTAAGTGTTGTGCTTGCAAACAAGTCCAAAATCTTAGCGCTTCATAGAAGGAGGCTGAATGTTGCTTCACCAACTGATATAATGGTGGTATTGGCTTAGATCGCACAATAACGTTTGTCTGGCACTTTTTAATGTTGGCTGCAGTTTTACGCAATCGTTTTACCTCCTGATTAGCTTCTTTGATAGCCTCTATACTTGATTCGTATTTGGTCTTATTGACCATCAAGTTAACAGCGGATTTGATCTAGAAAAGGTTAGCCCATCATCCAGAATTCGGCACAGCAGTGAACGCTGGGTTATTATGTTCCAACAGCATATTTGATCGCATATTTGATCGTATATTTGCGACCAGATCCTCTGTGCAGTATCCCAACTTTGGTGTTTTTGAAGAAATTGTGAGAGTTGGACTGGCTGGTTTTGGGTTGGACATGTGTTCAGGACGCTAATGGTAATTGCTGGGCCTTACTTTGATACTGCGGCTATTGTCCTCAGCATTAGCGAGACTTTCATTCAGACAAGTGACATGCCCATAAATCTCTTCTACGATTTCGTTATAATTCTTGTGTTTCCTTCCGAGAAAGAACTTGATCTGTTCTTCTAGATCAGGCGACTCCCAGGCATCATGGTTGGGATTCTCTACCATGTCCTCAACCTCCTTTGGGTCATGGAAGTTCTGAAAAAGTAGCTGACACTCGTCAAGAAAGATATCGGTTTGTGTCACAAATTTCTTGCGCAGGCGTTTTATTTCACGGTCATGATGCCGCAATATTTTCAGCTTTTTCCGACACAAACCAATCCCTTTGATAGCTCCAAGGCACAGAGGAACGATTGCTAGTGCGAGTTCCGCCATTGAATACACAACTTGGTTGATGAAAAGGTGCGACTGAGGTGCCGGAAATTCTTAGCGTTCTGGCATTTGGCAACGGGACTTAGAATACAACAAAAACTCGCCTGGAAAGCATACCAGGTTGCTTCAGTGCTAGTTATAGCAGAACCCTCCGATCATCATGAGTGACTCCTGATTTTTCTACCTTATTCTGATCGTTCAGGACACAATGAGATGTCGCAATACACTTTGTGGTATTGTAAGTATGCGCTTTGGCTGAAGTGGCGCGAGATGGGGCTGTGCAGGATAGCGTAGGCTTCTGCACAGCCACCTTTACTCGCCCAGCTCGATTGATAAGCGATCGATCCCAAAAAGGTTGACAAGGCTTTTCTGATGGCTTTCCTTGTCGAAAACATCATCCTACATCTTGCTTCTCCCTCTCCTGTTCACAAAGCGTGGTGATAACAGCTCGGGCGGTGAAAACATTACATAGTATAGCTGCACCGCTGAATATAGACCTCAGGCTGCTGAGATTCTATACTGTCGACATATCTAGTCCAGGTCACATACTGAGAGCTAGCTGCCACAGCACTATGGACAGTCTTCTAAAGATAACGCAGTGGCAAGAAGCTATCAGTCATGAACGGAATGTGGAAGAGCCATCATTCTTAATTGCGCATGTCTATGAAGCTTGTTCCAGTCTTTTCAAAGACCTTCTCTCTGCGCTGGCCAGCTCCTCCGCCGATAACTCGAGTATTCGTAGTTTAGAACAAAGTCACAGCTATCTCAGGCTCTGGGCTGATGGGTTTGGCGTCAAGAATGGGCAACTAGACAGGTCCCTGGACAAGTCTCGACGAGCAAGAAATTCAACGATTCGTCTTCTGGGCAGTATTTGTCAAACACTGACTCAACGTAAGTACGTTTTCTTTCTCGCCGTCAATACATGGCCGTGGACCTTCCTTTGAGTGTCTCGTCCAATGGATTATGATATCTCCTCGGGCAGCGCTGCTTTTAGAAGTTAATCCTTCAAGTTTCTGGTGTTAGGAAGTTATGCTGTTATACTTCTGGCATGTTTCGGTAGTTTGCCGAAGGTTCTCGTACATGTTAATACTAGGATTATGACGAAATTTCATGTTCATTTGTTGTTATTGGATCTGACATTATCAATAGGCTTATTTATTGTTCTACCAGCTGAAGAACAGACTCGCCTCAAGTCTCAAGCAGCCGAGGTCACAGTTGCAGCGGAGAAATTGAGATATCTCACACAACCTAACGAACAAGATTCGAGCGACACAGAGAGCGAGATTTCGTCGATTCCAGAATCCACAAGTGTGTTGGAAATAGTGGAGGATCTGAAAACAGACACGCAGTGTCTCATGGATCTAGGTTCTCGATTTGAGGACCAGAATGTCGGGCCTATAGTACCAGCTACAGATGAAGAACCTGCTGGCCTGGAAACCTTGAACAACTGGGACCCTTCGCAAAATTTCACAGACCGTATTCGCTGGCGTTATCCAAGCTGCGAGGTGGGTTTGGCAGACCGTCTCGGAAAAGCCAACTGGACTCGTGTGCTGCGATACCGCAACCTACAAATTTCTCAAACACAAATACCTATACCTGAGGATACTACAACTCGCGCAATAAAACTAGCCGACACAGTCTCAACGGCATATCACGACTCTGCACTTGGCAGCTCAGTACCTTCAGCTCTTGCCGGCCAAGCCATTTCCTTAAATCATCACACCCCAAGGTCATATGCTGAAACGGCTGTATCGTATCGCGGAGAGCAAGGGGAGTCTGTTCGACTTCCATCTCTTTCTGAGAGCGCAAGAAGAGGAACTCCATTTTCCTGCATAGGCTGTGGAAAGATGGTCAAGATCTCCAGTACATCTGCTTGGAAGTATGCGTCAAATCATTTTTATTTACACTAAATTATTATTAACTAACATCAAATCTCTAGGAGGCATCTATTCCTAGATTTACGACCTTATGTCTGTCTCGAAGGTAAATGTAGCTTCAGCGGCTCTCCATTTGAGACAAAGGCACAATGGGTGGAGCACCTTTCGCTCGACCATAGGTTTTCCCAAATAGGTTGGGAAAGCATGAACTGCCCTATTTGTGACTCAAAAACAGAAAGCGGAAAGTTGAATGTTATTACCCACTTCTCACGCCACTTGGAGGAGATCTCATTGACAGTGCTGCCCACCTACGCGGACTCCGAAGACGGCACTGACGACTCGGGCTTAGCTTCATCAGAGTCATCTTCAGACAATGATCTCGATAATGATATTACGCAAAATTTGTTTCCTACATCTCACTTCAATATTTTGGCTGATCGAATTGATCAGAACATTTTGCAGCCACTTTTCGCAACTCCGGCTTTCAAGGATTTTCAACCAATTATTGTAAAACTTCGTGAGAAACTTCGTTACCATTTAGCTTCCGTTTCTCTTAGGGAAGTCGAACAGGATCTGATATTAAAAGCGAAAGTATATAACCTGCCGTATATGTTTGAAAGCATTAGCTAATGTCAGATAGGAGCATACCACCGATAAAGTACTTTGTCTCGACTTTCGTCTCACATGTATACGTGCAATCCAGAGCACCGTCGAATTTATCAGCATCGAGGATCAAAAAAAGGCTCTTCAGCGACCTTACACAGATGATTATTTTTCCGATCTCATAAATTATGTGCACAATGATCGGGTAGCTGAGTTCCCGCCATACGAAATCGAATCTAAGACTGAAATACGAACATTTGCGAATGAAGTGTCTGCTGAAAACGGGCCAGAAGTTCGGCCAATTCCCAGTTCGGCCAACTATACTTTTAGAACATTCAATAGCCCTGACGATGATGCTCATACGATTAAGTGTATTTGTGACTACGTTGATGATGACGGAAACTCAATCTTCTGCGAGAAGTGCAACACTTGGCAGCATATTGAATGTTACTATCCCGACAATATTAAAGATGCGTATGAAGTAGGTTTTGAACATTTATGTATAGACTGCAATCCGCAACAGCTCCTCGATCGACATTTGGCGAAGGCTAGACAACAGAACAAGCATGGTTCGAAACCACTCCCTCCGAAAAGCCATAAAAAAAAGACGCAGGAGCGGCAGCAGAATCGGCTAACGATTGACACACAACGCGCATTTCAAAGACAGATCATAGAGGTCAAGAGCTCAGAAAGTATGAAAGGTGGCGAAGATACTACAACCACGAGTGCAATAGCACGTCGAAGTAAAGTGAGTCATCTTGAACAAGCGCTCAAGATCTGTAGCCGCCCTGGCTGTGGCAAGAAACTCAAGCGGTCCTGCGATCTTGTGAAGCATGAGAAGACACATATTCGTCCCTGGAAATGCCCTATTCCGTCATGCAAGTACCATGAGTATGGCTGGCCAACTGAAAAGGAAAAGGATCGTCACGTGAATGATAAACATTCTGGATCCATCTCCTTGTTTGAGTGCTTATTTCAACCATGCCTTTACAAATCGAAAAGGGAGAGTAACCTTAAGCAACACATGGAGAAAGCTCATGGATGGGAGTACATTCGCAGTAAACATAGCAAGAAGCAACCGGAACACCTTGAAACTAGAGTAACAACTTGGCTAGATAAACATGACGCGGCCGAGGCACCTTTTGAAGCGAATAGATCACGGGCTAGCGTTCTCCTTGATCCACCATTGACTGATGAAGCAGAGGCAGAAGCAGAGCGATTAGGTCTTTCAATAGATGTCTACAATGCCGTAATTGCACTTGCAAAGGATGATAACCCCCGGACTTGGGATAAAATACGGCAGGATCTTTGGCTGGAAGGACTTGACACTTTTGCTAATCTCGAGCTCTGTCGGCCTCAAATTGAGACAATTTATAGAGATACGCAAGAGTCGTTCCTAGATCACAGTTGGCCTTCAGCCACCACGCAGCAGCAGGGACCAGTAAACCCTACGCCTCAACGCATACCGCTGGCTATGTCCTATGCTATAACACAACTTGCAACATATGGAGAGCCTCGAATCTGGGAAGATATAAAAGTAGAGCTCACGCAGCATGGATTTGCACCCTCCAAAATTGAAAGCCTTCGCGCTAGCATCGAGGAGCACCACAAATATCTACAAGTCCAGGATGGAGCGCGATATAATGCTCAACAATTCGCCCGCAGAAGCAATGCTGTCTTGCCTCATGAGGAGTTCGGGAAACTGCCTATGCTAAGCTTCCAGGAAGCTACAGAAGACAGGGGATGGCTAGATGAGTGGGATGAACATGGGCCGACTCGAGGGCCCGAATCATATGTGAACTGGGCACCTGTATTCCACGGGCCCGAAGAACAAGGTTTCCCATCCACAACCTCTCAGCCAACCATGGCTTTTAAAGCAGCACATGACCTATTCGACAACTCACCATCCCAATCGCTGCCTAAGTCAATTCCTCAAGCTCTTAACCCCTATAACATTCCTATCCTTGACATGACGCTTTCCGCTTCCCCTGCTCCAACTTCAGCAGGTACAACGCTTCGTTGCCATTGTGGTTACGTCCCCACCGGCAGTGAGGAGTTCAAAGCTTCCAACCTCAGGCGCCACAAACGCATTCAACATGGAACGCTTGGATATCGATGTGGATATCCAGGGTGCAAAAGCGAATATACGCGAAGGGATAACCTGATTATTCACCAGCGATTAAAGGGGCACTCATCCGTATATAGAGACACGTCGGCCTATAGTAGCAAGAATAGCAAAGAGAGTGAAGATGAGAAGAGTAGACGGGCGGGTGGGAAAAAAGACAATGGCGAGGCATTGCTTTTTGAACCTAGCCCGTTGGGAGGGTATCCTTGAGGAACTATTGTTAATGATTTGTATAAACGTTGCCTCCAATCAGCACAGCACATACCGATTACTGGGTATGCTCTCACTCAAAGTTGAATTAAGATTTAATATATCCTTTAAATGCGTGGCCTAACAGCCAGTAAAACTGGAGATACTGCTATGAGAAAGAGGTAATATCCCTATCATCATCGGGAACTACATGGGCGGAACTGGGTTAAGGAGAACTATGGATAAGTTCTTGTCCTCTTGGCTAGTGGTGATCTAATTGAGTACAATTAGGCTATCCGGCTAAGGATTATTATCTAGAGTCCGGGGTCGGTAGCAAATAATGACAGCGCGTAAGTTACAAAGCCAATTGTAAAAGCTATTTAGCTAGGAGCTAGACTTATTTCAGCTTAGCGGTGCGCATTGGACAAAATAACCCGATTTGTTCCAGCTGTAGGTTTATGTAAAAACTATGCTTATTTAGGCTGCGCTTAGATATGAGCCGTGTTTGGAGTTGTTAAGCATTTTTAACCAGTACAACCTGTAATCTAAATGTCACATATCTATTGTTTTTTTACGCTGTGCGTTGGCCTGATTTATCTTTATAAGCTTAGCGGCGCTAATAGAGCTGCTTGTCTCAATCGTAAGTTTTAAGACACCCAAATTGGGTAGGCTGCCAAGGCATTTTGTCAATTGTAATTCATATACTACTAGCTAATCAGTGAATTAATGTCTTGGGCTACTTAGCGCACCGGTTTCGCTCAAAGAAAACTCCATTGGCGCAGTAATCTCTTCAAGGATATTACAGTGGCGCTCCCTATTATGCTTATTCCGGGTGCAAAAGGCTTCTCCCGGGGAAGCCCAAACTATGGCATGTATACGTAGTAATTAAGCTCAAATATAAGTACTGATTCCAATATCAGATTTCTAAATAGGAAAACTTATGTAGGAAGGCATCTTTCATTCATGCTATCGTTCATTATACTCGGCACGAGTTAGCTTCGACGAGTCATGTACTGAATCGTGGTCCTGCAAAGCCTCAATAGTAGTCCAGTTATCCATCTGCGCTTGTTCCAAAGAGAGTGCCGAGTTTCCTTTAGAATCTTCTGCTAATGGGTTGTGGCCGTCGATTAGCAAAATCTTCATAATCTTTGCAAGACCAAACGCAGCCGCGATCTGGAGTGGCGAGCTGTCCATAGCGACCTTTTCCAGAGGATAATTTTCTTCACCCTGATAAATAGCAACCTCCAAGAGCGATTGGCGCTTTTTTTCAGAGGTTAGAAGCTCTAATACTATTGATGTCTCGCTGTCCGAAAGATCGGATTTCGAAGTATGTATTCCCCAACCAATATAAGCGTAGGTCAGAAATCGGTAACTTTGGATTCTTTTTTTGAGATCACTCTCCGAATTCGGTTGGGACTCGAAAGGCTCGAATAGAAGGTACTGTAAGCAAACATATAGTAGGGGAAATTCCTCATAGATATCTTTAGGCCACTTCTGGCGACGCTCCCGCCAGAGGAAGTAGTCCATCACCGAAAAATGTGAAGGTCTTATCTGCTGAGACACGGCATCTACTGTTATAAAACCTTCGCACATTTGTTCAAGAGACTGCGGATTTACTAATAGACGTCTCTGTCGTGGTGGCGAATCTCTAAGCCTGAGAGCTATTCCACACTGCAGCTCAGCAAATGTCATGGGTCTATACGAGTGAATAACGAAGCCCAGAACTCTTGGGTAATTCTTCCAACGCCCGTGCATTTCGCTTGTACACCTCGAAAAGCGATGCAGGTGCGGAACTCAGAATTTTATCGATATCTTCCTCTGACGCTCTATTGGCAAGGGCATTTATGACTTTATCCATTATCATCTTCGCCCAAAGGATTCTTGAATGATAATTAGCCCAATTCCAGGTTGTAACTCCTCCAAAGAGTGGTGGCTAATCGAACCGACTATTTCTAGCATTGAAATACTTACGAGCCGTCGGAACGAGACGTGACATATGCCAGAATTAACTCCTTCACTTTAGGCTCAACTCGACTCTCCACCTCAGATAAAAGACGACCATGCACGTAACTATCTATATCAAGCTGATTGTGCTGTGTTATCGACATGAAGACGGACCTAGAGAGGTGCAGCGCATTATCAAGCACAAGAGATGAACGACAAAAGACAAGGACTTTGACCCTACCTCCGAGATCTGAAAGAGCTTCTAAAAAAGCTCTGTGGTTGTCCTCGCCATGTAACTCGTCTAACTCGTCTAACACGATATAAACCAGTTTTAAGTTTGCTATTTTCTTTCGAAATACAGTGCAGAGCTGCGTTGTTGTTAGTCGACGTTGATAGTTCTGAGCGTAGAGCTGCGCAACCTCATCCCGCTCTTCCATATTGGAGGATCTCATTTTCAGGTACATTTGGCGTATTAAGTTTCCGATATAGTCCTCCAAGGTCATATTAGCTACAGTCTGGAAGTCGAAATAGGTATATAGGAAAGCCGTATCCTCCGACGCAAACTCAAAAGTCAAATAATCAATTACAAACGACACAGTCGTTGATTTCTCGGATCTGGGGATCCCATGGCACACTAGATGTGTGCTTGAACCGTGAATCCAAGACTGGAAGCTAGAATTGTCTATCATCCAAGTCCCACTTTTATATGTCCCGAAAGCCGGGAGCGCTGTCTGCTTTCCATCAGTGTCTAATCGTGACAACCACCCGGCGGTATTGCGTCTTAATTGGACCAGTTTCTGCGACCTATAATCACCCATGGCTAAACGGATCTTGTGGACACTTTCAGAAATCCATGTGGATAGCATATGAGGTTTTTTTTTCTCAGTAAAGGACTGAGCTCCTGCTTCCAAAGACGTTATGTGCGATTGAAGTTCGTCCTCGCCAGCAGCACTGATCGGTGCTATACCCAACTCAGGTTTGATCAAACGTCGAACCCAACTTGTGATAATCCAGACTGCTACAAAGAAGCAGTCAAATTCAACATCCGAGTGAATCTTGACCCAGTCAGTTGCCAGGGGGTGTAGCGAAAGATGGCGAAAAGTCGACCGTTCCTTGTTGGACTTCTGGTCATTTGCTTCGTCTGCGGCTGCAGTATTCGGCTTCGCTGCTTGGCTAACAGGCTGCACTAGAGACAACTTGCTAAGCTCCCCCAACACGTCCCTAAATCTATACTTGAAATCCCAACTACCGTCATCGCCAAGAATCGGACTCATTAGGCCGTCCAAGATGGTCTTTGCCATATCGTTCGATGACTGATCTTGCCGAAAGGGAAACAGTTGGTGAAACGGGGTAAGATTCGCAACAAATAGTTCTTTAGATACATTTCTAAAGTCGAGGAATGCAATTACCGTCAAAAGATGAGATTTTACTCCCTTGCCACCATTTTAATCGCCCAGTAAATTAAAAGAAAAGTCCCAAGTCGTGAATACGCTGATACCCTCGTCTCGTTTCGTGTATTCCCAGTCATCTGGAACGCGTTTCAATACAGTCTCCTTACGACTTTCAAACTCAGGAAGGAACTCTTGTAGCTCAAGGTCCTTACTACGAATATAAGCTCCCGCTTGGTCAATAGCTAGGGCAAGATACCCAAGCCGCCCCAAAATTCTGCGGGCTTCAATTCGTTTGGCGTTATCCGTTGGCGAAAACCAGATACCCGAGCTTGACGACAGCAGGGTCAAAGCGGAATCCTCAGTTAGCCTACCAATACCGATTTGAATGCCCCCCAAGGCGATTGAGCTTTGTATGTCTAGTGGTAACTAAATATGAACCCAATTCCCCTTCAGGCATGAAATGGCTTAGATCTGAAAAGTGGATCATTATAATCTTCAAAAACAAGAAGCCATTGGTCCGTCCATTTAAACATGACACTTTTGGCTTCCAAGATAACGATCCGACCGGGAGGTTTTAGGATGTTCCAGATCTTCTCGGTGCTCTCAATACAGGCTTTGCGGGAGGGAGCATCAACCCAAAAGATGAATAGGTAGCATTTGTCTTTCTGGGCTCGAGCGCAGAAATCCCGGGCCAGCTGCGTTTTTCCTTGTCCTGGTAAACCACTTAAGATGACAGTTTGATATGCTCCAGATCCGGGTCGTAATTCTTGTTGGATCTTCTCTGTCAACTCTTGCCGGGACACGAAATGGTTGATTGGTTGGGCGAATTGATACGCGATGGTTGAGCCTAGCTCGAACCAACCATAGGTTCTGGAGTCACCTAATGACTTCACAGTAATCTCTTTGGCTAATGCCTGAACGAATGCAACGGGCAGGATTGGTATGTGGCTGGGATGACCTCCAACCGTTTCCTTATCAGATTCTACCCAAATATAAGCCAACGATTACTCTAGGATCTAGACGGGCTGACTATTTTGACTGTTGGCAATAATAAGATCCACCCATATTCTAAGCCTCTCGCTAACACGCCGGTAGCCAACATCGGTCTTTTCCTTGAACTTTGTCATTTCCATATGGTTGGCGGGAATAGTGGCCGAACTTTGGGGACGCCCGGGAAATTTTGCGGATTCCGGATCCACAACACGCTGAGGGCCTTTAGCAAGAGCACATGATACATTTCCTATTCACTTACCTTCCCGATACCTCTAAAGATTGTGGCGCTTGCCTCTTCGGTGAAACGGTATACTTCAATTTCTGGATACTGGAGAGGGGGGTCTCTCCGTTTGCCCAGCATTGAATAGAACGATTCTTGCATATTGGCCAGTACCCCCGAGTCCTTTCGGAGTACCTTCAGGTTGCTATTGTTGGGATTTTGGAACATAGTGTACTCTATAAAATGCCCAACGGCAAGGGCAAACTTGGTTAAATCAGAGCCGGAATGGGGTGTGCCGAGAAACGTGATGCCTTTAGTGGACTTGAATATAGTGTACTCGGGTTCTGTGGTTTTCCTCTCGAACGATGCCAAAATAGCCTGATGGGGTATGAGCGCCATAAACCCCATATGTAAATTGGAAGTACCTATCACTTACTTGCTCACACACAAGCCCTCCTGGGCTATGTGCCACAAATATGAGCGGACGGTCAGTTGTTTTAGTGGCATATCTTTCGTTTGACAAATCGGTCATCAAAATTTTCCCATGTACGAAGACGATACTATATCGCAAGTTAGCCCTCCGGGTTCAATACTCTAAGACACGGCCTCTTGATAATAAGTGATCACATACTCGACTATAGGCGGAGCAGTAAGCGCTCTCGGAGTCCAACAATCCAACCCAGTGCAGTTAGCATTTTTATCGGCTAGGACAGTTGCTGGAGCAGCTACTTGGACTTGTTCGCCGGCTGGAGAGACTGGTACTAGTGTGGGCGGTGCGTTATTAGCTGGGCTTTGTGATGAAGTTGTTTTAAAGAGATTTTTAAGCCTTTTCTGGAAGATTTTTTCACGGTTATTTCGTTTCCTTGGGGCGGTGAAGTCATCTGCGAGGCTGTGTTTTTGTGTTCAACTGGTTGGTACCACTCCAGAGTTTTGTATGCGTCTAGAGTAACGACACACTCTGGGAGACGGCAACGGCCTGAAGACGACGACAACTTTTGTAACACTGAAGGCCTGTGGAAGTGAAGATATCTTTGCTATTGCGAAAACTTTGTGAAGAAAAGAAATCTGTGCAAGGCTGCAATCTTCAGCTGATGCCAGGTAGGCAAAGCGCTACGCCCATACACGCGGAGCACATCATAGAACACTTAGGCGCTACATCCCGCCTCGTTGGAGTTACTTACCAATTGAGAAAGGCAAACTGGGAGGTACCAAAATATTGCGAGGAAAAGAAAGCTAGATACAACATTGTTTTGGGAAGGGGGAAGAGTTGCGACTTCCGGGGCAAGTCTCGGCTACACTGTACTGTAACATATTATGGGTGTGATCAGAAATTTAAAAGATAACGCTCTGCTGTTTGCCAAAGTAATACATTCTGGCCAAGAAGATATACTACTATGTGATTAAGTATATATATGTGACTGGGTCAAACCCTTATATTCTAAAGGGAGAAGACGCCAAGAGCGGCAAGTACTGGCGAGTGCTAGGCGATGACAGCTCGGCGTTATCTACGTAATCGGTCGAAGATGTGTTCGTGGTTTTGTGAAGTGTCACAACTTTCCTTGGCACTACCAAGGGGGATGATTGTACCAAAACACTGATGGCATAAGCGACGGGGTAGCGCCGGGAAGAGACCGGTTAGTAATATGATATCTATTCTACTATATAATAAGATAATTGAGTATTAACAGGGCAAAAATAAGGGGGAAAGGGGGGGGATATTTCTTATTGAAATTGGTCGACTTCAGTGCTTACTGGATGTTGGCGGTTAATTTAGCGGGTCGTCCCTTTTTGACCACTCAAGAGGCCAACCTTACAACGGCTAGCGCACCACAAAGCACTGTACTTACTTACAAACACAGCGCTAGGCACGACCATCTATTCCGCAACCAACTTTCCCTCAACATGTCATGATCTGAAATTGCTTATTGTCAGACGCATGTGCTTCCCATCTAGTTAAATCTCTCTCTCTTCATCTTTTAATTATTTGCCAAGTCCATTGCCATCGGGACTTGAGTCTGAGCCTTGAAGGGCAGTTTTTACAGATCTTTCTCGGCCCGTCCAACCCCCGTAGAGCCCACATTCAGTTTCTCATCCGGATGAGGAATACTCTCGGCTATAATAATGCCAAATGGAGAAACGTCACAGTACCTCCGATAGTGGGGGGTTTGAATATGAGTTCCCAGACGACATGTCGTGCCTCTCTCACGCCCCGGCGACATCCCACGGTACTTATTTAGCAGGTAATCAAGATGGCCTTGAAGATCTAGAGGACTACCAGATAGGAGGCTATCACCCTATTCACTTAGGCGACTGCCTGGGTGCTGCAGGTCGCTATCAAGTCATACATAAGCTAGGATATGGTGGCTTCAGTACAGTCTGGCTTTGTCGCGATCTCCAGGAATCCCACTATGTTGCCATCAAAGTCCATACAGCCAATATAGCGCTGAGCGATATACCGGATCTTCGCCTTCAAAATTTGGATAAATCCGCCCCAGGAGCCGAATTTATAAGTATTCCAAAGGACCATTTCTCTCATAAGGGACCGAATGGCACACATCAGTGTCTTGTATTCAGCCTTCTTGGACCTCGCGTCTCGCCGAACCTGTGGATGAAAATGGAAAATCCAGGCTCGGTCTTGAGGAAGATGTGTCTACAAACAGCTCAGGCTCTAAGATTCTTGCATCATAATAGACTTTGCCATGGAGGTATGTCTTAATCCCCATCCCAAAAGCCCCGTTAACGCTGCCAGACTTTCGCCCTGCCAATATTCTAGTCAAACTTGCAAATCTTGAGTCTCTTAGCGAGGGGAAACTTTTATCTCTGCTTGAGCAACCCGAGCTGTCTGATGTCTTGACCGAGTCCGGGGAAGAGCCGAATATATCGACTCCGAAATACCTTGTTGCATCTACAGATCTCTCATGCTTGAGTGCCGAGTACTTAACAGAACAAATCTGCGTCATAGACTTTGGAGAATCATTTCCATTCTCATCACCTCCTGCCAACCTCGGGATTCCAGAAAACTACCTTCCGCCTGAATATCTTATGGAGGATATGACATCCATCGGGCCAGCTTGCGACTTGTGGGCACTTGGCTGCACGCTTTTTGAAATCCGACACCAGATAGCACTCTTCTATATGCTAAGTGGTACAGATGACCTGCTGGCGGAGATGGTTGATTTTTTCGGTAAGCTCCCAGAGCCGTGGTGGATACAATGGGACGCTCGGTCGGAATTTTTCGAAGAAGATGGGAAGAGGATTATTGTTGAAGGGGCAGAGTGGGAGTTGAATACACTACGAAATGCTTTGAATCATAAAATCGAGGCGTTTCAGAGAGGTGGCAAAGATAGAAAAGTGTTGGCTGTGCCGGAGGATGAGCAGAAATTGTGCGAGGATTTACTCATGAAGCTCTTCTCCTACAGGCCGAGAAATCGTTTGAGTGCTGAAGAAGTTGTCCAGCACGAGTGGTTTAAGATGTAAATTGAGAGATATATGAGGGATATAATATGAAGGAAATATCCAAAAGTTGCAGCAGCCAACCTTTTCAAGAATTCCGGAAAATGACAGTGCCCGCTGACCATAACGCTGTGACTCAGACCTTAGAAATACAGCTAATATAGTTGGACGCCGGAGATTGTAATACATGCCCTCCATTGGCAAAGACTTTATAATAATGGAAGGGTTTTCCTCCATTACAATGGACAAGTCATTCATGGATTCTACGTTATTTGCCTTCCTGTACAAGTTAATGTAAGAGATGTTTAGTGATTTATAGATAGATGTTACATAAATTTGTCCAATTTCCTGCATTTCAAACCCCCTCTCATGATGATGAGAAAAGAATTGATGGGCACCAAACGCCTTGATTCCCGACTTCCCTTTTAAAATAGGGCTTCAGGTTTGAATCGACATTTCAAAACTCGCTCAGAAGTAGGAATAGGTGAATGTTATCGATACTAATTCATTGAAAAATCAGTTGTATATGAGAGTTGACAGTAACATAACTAATTCACGGGTCAGCCTATGGAAACTAATCGTCTGCTTACTTGTGGGCCTCCTTTAAAATGTGATGCCTCCTGAGTCAAGGAAAGCGAATGGATCATATAAGTGAATGCCCTGCATGAAATGTATTTTCTCGACTTAACCATCGCGAGAAAGTTTTTTCTACCACAACGCGATTATAATTTTAATTCATGAAAATTTATTAATGTTTAAAAATCAAAACCTAAACATATGATCAAGAATTTTATCCTTCTCTTCGCTTGCCTTATACTTATCAATCTTTTCCTACGTATAAACCGTAATCTGGGTTGCTTCTTTTTAATGACCTATTTATCAAGAAACGCAAATATCTTTTCCTTTTTTACATGTTATTTAAATTTCTTCTATACTAACGTTAGTTGAAGGGTTTGCATAAACTAAAAAGGAGGCACCCCTTTGCAGAAGTCAATATACCATCTTTTATCACTTGTTTCGGCCAAATCCTCAGTAGATTTAATTTTAAGTAAATAAGAACACTGCTTAGCCCCGATCAAAAGATATTGCAGCCCCAGGGAAAAGAGAACTAGGCTATTCTCTTAATCTGGGGTAACTATAGCTTCATATGTTTGAGAACGTGATGGCGCTATACCACCAGAATGTTTGCTCATCCCAACCCTCGGGCTCAGGCAACCACCGCTACCTTTTGCTCATGCCTGCCCAGGTATGCTTAGCCCGTTTACCTCTTCAAGGCCCACCCTCCGGTATTTTCACCATCTATCAAGACCTTTATTTCTCATGCCTACTCCAAACATTTGCATTTGCCCAAGCAGAACTCTGCAAACTATGAATACCGAGCAGGAAAAACGATATTAGCGAGGAAAGTTGGTTTGTAAGAGAGAAAGAAATGGATCCATTTAATTATCGATAAATTCTTATTTTGTAATGGGCCGCGCCTCAAATCCCACAAAGCACCCTCAATGGCGCTAGTCAAGCGTGAGGACAGGTCTGTTTGAATAGAGGGGTCTCGGCTGCATGGAAACCTGGCAGGGAGTTTTGCACAGTTGATCATCCTCCAACAGCCGACAGCACTTGGCGCCAGAAATACCCCGCCTAGTCAGCAGAACTAGAAATGCCGTCTGGATGTATAAACAATGCACTCATTCCGACGAACAGTCTTCGAACAAGCAAAACGTCTCATCTAAAGCATACTTTGCCTATCGTAAGTCTCCAATGGATCTTTTATCTGTACCAAACGATCCCTCCTTCCCAGCCCTAAGAGCCCCGTTCATCTGCACTGAGAGATGGGACGGCCGTCGCTTCCTGACCTATGCCCATCGTCGGAAAGCCGCGTTGTCTAGCATCCCTTACCATTTGAGGAACGACCACAGCGAGGAGCCTTTCACTGAAGCGCTATATCCTAGGCCTCAGGCCGAGCAGGAGGCGTTTGTCCAAACATGGTTCTTCTTTGGGTTACTTGCCGAGTTTCTAGGCCTTAATGACACCGACGACAATGGCGCAAAACTGATTGAAGCTGCCCAAGCGGAAGCTGAAATTGCCGCTCTATTCTCGGATTATGTCGTCACAGAAGGCGAGACCCAGTATCTCGCAGGCGCAAGGCTGCTAGAGTGCCGGCAACTCGTCTGCCAGCGCAATCTCGGCCCAGATTCAGACCACCAGCGCAGGCTGGATCACCTTAGCGAATGTATACGATTCGCGTCCCTCACCATCGATTCAGCCTTCTGGGGATGCAGTGATCCTATCAAGTTCTCTGTCGGGGCACTGGCCGAGGCCTGTTGGGCGATTCTTTATGATAACCAGATGAGCAGACCCAACACTATTAAGCCGACGCGGAATTGGACTTTCAGTACCTATGCCCTAGGGAGCAAGGCTGAGGAGAATATGGCCAAGGCAGGTTGGTGTAGAAGTGACATAGAAAGAACCAAGTTTATCTACAAGGGACTACATACTACATACTTTGCCAGCAGGCTGAAACGGCCACTTCTAGAGTCGGATCAGAAACAACCACTTCCAGCGTCAGGCCAGAAACTGCCACTTTCAGCGTTAGGCCATGAGAGATGCTCAAGTCGAATGTGCGTTTCTGCCCAGATTGATGATGCTACCTATCAGCTCTCCCACGCGCCTGGCTGCAGCAAGTGCCCGGAGACTGGCATCGACCATAGTAAGGTCAAAAATATACTTGAAGACACAACAACCTCTTCCTTTCCTGTCCTTTATCTTACGGATACTGATACGCCTCATGATAACGTCCTTTGTGTGGAGGAGTACAAGCCTGGCACCCCTTTTGTTGCCATCTCCCATGTGAGTGGTACTTCTCGATCCTTGCTTAGATGGCTGCAGCCGGGCCTCAACTAACTTGGTCTCTAGGTATGGGCTGATGGTTTGGGGAACCCCAGAGCGAACAGACTTCATACCTGCCAGGTTAAAAGACTAAGGGACCTGGTCCGGAACCTAGAGTCTCTTGTTAAAGGGAGAGAACATCCCCAGTCCAAGGCCGGGGAGTACCGACTTTGGATCGATACGCTTTGCTGCCCGGTAGAAGAAATTGCAAAGGAAGGGACCGTAAAGAAACCAACTGCAAAGGACATCTCTATCCAACGAATTGCCGATGTGTATCATCATGCTGCGCATGTCCTGGTTCTGGACTCGTCTCTGTCTTCGTATCGACTATCCGATATGGGCCAAGCCAGCCCCGCTGAGTGTCTCCTGCGAATTCTCTCGACTTCAACATGGATGAGACGGCTTTGGACGTTGCAAGGTTAGATTCCACCCATAGAACTTGAAACCGTTTGAAGACTAAGATCCTTCTTACAGAAGGGGCATTAGCAAGGTCCCTATACTTTCAGTTTAACGACGGCCCAATTCAGCTTGCCAGCCTCCGACAACAGCTTTTCGACCTCGCCGAGCTCAATGTGCGATATACCCAACTTCGTATAGACATAGATCAAGAGGTAAAAACCCAGAGAGGCTATAGTTAAGTTTCGTCGTAGGTGCTGACACTAGTCCTCCAGTTGATCAACATCTGCGGCTTCTTCAAAACTCATGAAATTAAAACTAAGAAAACGCCTTGGCCTAACCTCTCACCAGCCTCGCTAACCGCCTTAATGCAACAGTCTTTGATCTGGCGCGCTGTTTCAAAACCTAAGGATGAACCTCTTTGCATTGCCAACCTCCTCTCTCTCAGCTCGAATTCCATCCTCAAGGCTGAAAGTGCCGAGTGTCGGATGATTGAACTCCTAAAGCTGATCGAGGAGAAGTTGAATGGATTCCCAAAGCGTATTATCTTCTATGTCGACAATCCACTTCAAGAACCCGGCTGGGCTTGGGCACCTCGCAGTCTGCTAAGTTGGGACTCTGACTTAGAACTCGACTCAGAACTTGACTTAGAACTCGGCTCAGAACTCGACTTCTATGCCAGGTCTTCGCGGTTCAATCAGACTGGCTATACGAAGCCCAAAGGCAAAATCACTAAGCATGGTTTACGAATCGAATCTCCAGGATTTCTGCTAAAGCCTAAGGCTTGGCTAACTGCTGGCTGTCTCCTCCTATGGAAGGGTATCGAAAAAGTACCGCGGGAACACGTCCTTGTGCTTCACAGCCCAATCTCCAAGAAGTATTATCACTTATCAGACCAATACCGCGCCCAGAAGCTGTCTAAATGGTCTGCTGCTAAGCTTGAGGCTTACGACCGAAAGAAAAACTGGCCGCTACGCACAGCTATTAGTCAAGGCAACGTTGCCCTTATATGTGACGAGTCGATGAAAGGTCCTGTGCGATGCTGTCTCATGGTTGAGACAGCAGATGGGGCCAGCAACGGTTTTGACGGTCAAGCAACCGAGAAAGACCGGTACGTACGGATATTGCGCCGTGTGCAAATATCAGAGCTGCATCCCGTGCACGCGCTCGTGTGCGAGAAGGTGGAAATTGCCGCGGAGCGTGTGGCTAAGGACGTTGTCACTCGAGATTTACTATCCGCATCTGGAGGCCCCGACGGCGAAGTCTATCGAGCCCGTCTGGAGAAGGTCAAGCAGAAAATGAAAGAGGTAATGGCCGACATCTGGGAACACAACCCTGACTTCGTGCAAGCTGTCCGCGATACCATATCTCAGGATTTCAAGGACAAGGCCTGGGCGTTGATTCCGTTATGGTTCCCGTTTCGTATCGTCGCTAAGGAGCTGCGGCAAGATCAGGTCTGGGTTGTTGACGGGACTAGGGGGGGCAGTTAAGTCTTTGTCTGGTGCAAGTTGAAGCATACCATCTAGCCTGAGTTAAGAATGATATATCTCTATAGACTACCTATGGAGCGTCCGAAGGAGGGGCGTATTTGGAGGCTGAAAGAAAGAGTCATACGGGATACTGTCCCTGGTCGCGGATGACTAGCGCCGGAATGGTGTAATTCTGGAGACCATCGTTGGATTCAGGGCCGTCACCCGGCTTGAACTGCCAGGTAAGGGCATAGGGATAAACGCAGTCATACATTAAGAACAACGCATCGTCCTATTCGAACAGAACAGTTGTCTGATTTTATATCAATATATTAAGGTTAAAGAAGCTATAGCTATAAGTGTTTCCCTCAAGTTTAGACTGTAGGCTGTACCTAGGCTAGCAAAGGAAAAATAACTCTTGTAACGGCCGCGCCTGTCACGGAGCCAAACACTTACGCTTAGAAAGCTATAATAAAGGTTAAAGTACGAGAATACTAAACTAAAGAGAGAAGGTAGAGCTCAAAACGGCCCCCCTTGTAAATAGGTTTAGGTCATGTACCGCTAACTACCAAATTATCACGCGATAACATAACCTCTGCTACAGTGCGCAGATCAAGGTGCTCACCGGCGATGGCCGACAAACCATACTGCACGATTGATACGTCGAGATTTGAGCAAGGGCAGAAGAGAAAAGCATAGGTGGTTGTATGAGGATAACCTGCAGGAACCAGGCCGAACTCAAGGAAGCGACGGAGTAGCAGGGGAAGGAGAACGATGCCCATAGCCAAGATCACATGGCTGGTAGAATGGACACCAGAATTGCGTATGGATCAATGATCATTTGCCTCACTAAGTCGTTCATTCTTTCTAGGATTTGCGAGCCGCCACAAGGCGTTATGAGCCACAATCCACTTTTACACTAACACCAAATTTCGGCAGACACCGCCAGCTTCAGCCCTTCAAGGAAATTTAGTTAATTTACACAACAGATACCTATCTCATCAAGTATTGCTAGTCTATGAATCCCACATCCAGACTCTGCGGCTGTTAGTCGCGTAATATGTCATGTGATCTCCTTACGAATAGGTTTGTATATAACACCCTTTTTTTTCCTGTTAATGAATCAAGGCTTCTCACTTCAATAACGGCTAATTATCCACTACTTCCACGACCTAATTCCTCCGCCTACACATGCCGAGTTTGCCGGGGGGGGCTGGAGGATCAGGCGGTGTAACTAAGCTTACTGTGTCATGGGCAGGATTTGGAGAGGACAAGTGCAGCTGAGGAACTTTCAACCACATAGTATAGCGAAATTCCATCAGGATACAACTCCTGCAGTTCTCGCCCTCCCCTAATTCTTCCCATTTCCCCTTGATTAAGCCGCCTAACACTTTCGAGAAAAAAGGGACTTCACGGACTTTACTTTCGCATGCGAACTAAGCGTTCTCCGTAAAAGAATACAAGAACTTGCCTATAAAACATTGTCCGTCATGTGATTATGTTTGCATTGTTTATGTCATAACGAAACAGGAAAATGACTTGCGATTCGAAAACCATTCACCGGTGATGGAAATTGCAAATAGTTAGGAGGGCAGTACAACCAGCGTTGTTCTCCAAGCCTCAGACAGTAAGCTACTGGTGTTTCGTTACCTAAAGAGTTGGTTGGTCACACCGTAAAACCAAGCCACCACCGCTTAAAGATCTAAATCGATCCTAAATTCAATTCCCTAAGGATTTAGAAATATTTTGAGCTGCTTTCCCGGTTTTTGTTACTTTATTTAGATATCCTTTAATTTATAGTAAAGTAGTCTTCGCATATTAGTCAATTGAGCGTATATTCAAAATTTTCAAATTCAATTCTGCATTCCCACTTACAGCAATAGCGGTATTTACGTTATTCCGTATGTATCTTTGTTCGCCCACAGTGGTGCCTCTAATAACATCTTACTAGAACCTTGATATAATAGCTGCCACGTCAGAATCGCAATTAGAGCTGCGTGCACTTACTCATTTCTTCTCATTTCACGATTGATGTTCCACATATATCAAAATGAAGACTACATTGCTTGTCACTCTTCTACTCAGTCTTGTCGCGGTTTCGTTCAGTCAAGCATTTGAGAACACGGAAAAGTATTTAATGCACTTCCTAAACTTTAGATTGCCACTAATATTCGCGCAGCCGGAATCTGCTATCTAGAAATGTTGGTGCTTCTCGGAGCGTTGCCGATGCCTTATATCAAAAGAATTTGCCCCAACGCAGGACCGCTTCATTAGGTGTAAAGGTGTATGACGGCCAATCCGTCTCCGCTGGCAGCATCCTCGTTCGCCAGAATAAGCGGAATTTCTCTCCTGGCGTGAATGTTGGGGTAGGGGCCGACCATACTTTGTTCGCTCTTATAGCTGGTGTTGTACAGTTTTCGGGGAAAAGGGTGTCGGTTAATTAGCTCAATTTCTGAGGATTAGGGTGTTTAAGGTTAAATTACCCTTGTTACTCATACTATACTTCGTGCATGCCCAAATATTCCAGCTTTTCCCGTCCGTGTACACTTAGGCTTGGCATGGTTACTTTTAAGACTTCATTGGTATTTTGCATAAATTTTTTGCATTGTAACCACTGTAATACACTCATTACTACTTTATTTACTAAGGTCGATTATTAAAGCATCATCAGCATTCTATACTCTTTAGTTTGTGGTTTGCGAAGAACTTTCTGAATGACGCACGGACCTGAAAAGGCTGAATATTTGGTTGTAGGCTAGCAAGAGCTCAACTCTGTCAACGACACTTGGCTCTTAAGTTGGACATCCGAGAACTCCTTCGCTGCCATATTACTTGAGTACTCGAGGTAGAACAACACCGCGATGCCAAGCATCAGAACAGTATCGAGTACATACATCGTCCACCTCCGGCGTCAGCAGATATCCGTCAATTCCCATGATAAATTCCGCAATCCTGCAATTCGACTTTATATATATATAAATGCACTCACACCATATAGCCTATACATAATTATAATCCAAGATTAGTCGAATTGATACGATCGCAGCGGTGGAGATTTCCACAAGCGCTTGTGCATGAGCGAAATAAGCCGAATGGTGAGGCCGGCCATTACTATCCAGATGCCTAGCCAGCTCAAGGGGGGATTTGTGGATTCCATGTCCATTAGACCGGACCAGCTGTCCTCGAGGCCAGGTAGTCAAGACCGCTGGTTGGTATGCCAATTCTTGAATCCAATTTAATCCAAACCGGGTTATACTTTGAGCTCAGATTTATGCTTCTTCGTGATCTGACGTCATGGATATTTACATAATTTGGACTACAAAGTTACAACACTTATAAGCCGCTGAATGCGTCTTCGCCTCGCTGCACTACAAAATAGATAGGTTCCCAGCTGCTCACGTATGTGGAAGCAAGTTTGTATTAGAATAATTATTCCGTTTCTACCACTGCAGTACCATAGAGTCAATCTATAAGTACGCCTTTGTCCCTAATCTCGTTATCCCAACCTCTTTCCCTCTATTTTTCCTATACATCTGAACGCAGCTACCTCTTCTCACATCCAAAAGACACCTAAACATGCACCTACCTCTCCCACAGCCCCGAACACACCCTCAACACACGCTCGTACGGAGAGAGATTTTCCAAGATACAGTAACAGAAACCGGCAGCTTAACTGAACAATTATTTATAACAGCTGCAACTAGCGTTCGGCGAGGCAGTAGAGGTAAGGCCAACAACTCTACACACTAGTAACGAGTTTAACAGAGTTTTAGATAATGGGGCTGAAAGCACACGCTTACGGGTTAATATTTACGGTGCTCTTGGGGTATGTGACGTCCGTAAGCGTATATGTCGAGGGCACGGCTAGTTCACAACTTGTCTCATGTGTGAATGCGAAGGGAATGTAGGGGTGGTACGAGTTAACCCCTAAGTGGAATATTATTAAAGCAGGAAGTATTAGTTAACATCACGTCCTGGCCACACAAGCACTTGTCGGCCTCTCTTTCGATCCCTCACATCTCCACCTCGGCCCGAGATGTGTAGGTGGGCCAAATCTGCCTTTTAAATAATCCAAATATAGTATCTACACTATAACTGCACAATTGAGTCTAGCTGTTCGGCTTTAGATTCTTACGTCCTTAAGATGCAGCAGTCACTATTTGGAATGATCTACATTCTCACTATCAAGTGATAGGCAATCTATTCCAAGACTGTGCGTCCAGTTCCAGCGTGGAATACAAGGAACCGTTCAGAAATTTTAATTGTTAGCTTCAATGAGAAGGGCAGCGGATAGTTACATCTACGATTACCAGGTGTCTTTGTTGCAGTTGCAGCTGGGCTGGTGCTTTTGCTTCGAAAGAACTGGAGAGCGTTTGTGCACGCTACATTGTGCCAATTGAAGATAAGGAGTCAGATGGAGACATCGTAGCGAAGCTAAATAAGTTCTGAGCATCGTCAGAACGACTCCTTGATGGGAGAGGAAAGGCGGCGTGACACGTGACCATCAAGAGGTCAGATCAGAGCAGGTGGGTTTGCTACAGCGTACAATGTGCCATTGCCATGGCTATCTCTGCGCTGCGGTATACGTCAGGTATAGCGAAGCTCACAACTGCAGGCACAGGGTCCTCGTATAGTTTTTTGGGGGTTTGATGCAGCAGATGGGAGTGAGGAAATCGCGAAGTGGATGAGATGTTTCCTGATGCCAAGAGTTAGAGAGGAGGCTTGGCAGTCGTGTCTTGCTTCAACATGGTTCACGTTGTCTCTGTCTCTACCAAGTGTTCTTGTATCAAAATCCGGTTGCAAAGTCTACCCTATTCTTTTAGACAAAACGAAACGATGTAAAGGTCAATGATTTCGGCTTCAAGCATCATGTGATTCCCTATTCTGGCTTAGAACTTCTATATACATCCGGATTATTGCTGCCACAGACAAGTAATGGTCCACCACAAAGCACTTACACCACTGCATGGGAAGTGCCTCTGTAGTTCCGGGGGTTTATAACAGTTTGCCCTGCGCGCCGGACACTGCAGATGACCAACAAGTGCGTTATCATCCGCGTCATTATACTCATCAATACTAACATCTAGCGTGAACGTGCACCCGCTATTCCCAAAGGCATTGATTCCCTCGAGTGACCTTGGAGGGTCACCATCGACTGTACTCCCATCAGTAACATACCAATCATCCTCGTGCTGATAATCGTCGCGGGCGCAGATATCAGTTGAGGCATCAGGATCTGGAGCACCGAGATACACACTCCAGGATGAAGAACAGCCTTCTCCAATGCAGATGAGAGTATACATGATCCATAAGACATGGTCCTCTGTGGGTTCTGGCTCTGGGGTAACGGAGGTTGTTGTCGTTGAAATAGGTCTTGAGGACGTTGTGCTAGGTGTTGAGGTTGTGGTCAGAGTAGGATTAGGGCTGCCAGGTGGTAAAGTCCATGTCGCTCCACTGCCTCCTTCTCCTCCGGATGCTGCTGGGGGAGCCCATAGGCACTGACAACGCGTTAGCATGAGGTCCAGACAATTAAAGGAGTGACTGAATCTTACAACTTCCTCCTCCTCCTCCTCTTCTTCCTCCTCTTCTTCCTCTTCCTCTTCCTCTGGTGGTTGGTCAGTGTAAATTATAGGAGGGCCATCTGTTATTGTCACAATGGGTGGCTTGATGCCAGGAGGTGGCGGAGGTCCAGGTGGTGGGTCGATATGAAACCAAGGAACTCTCCCATTGCTTCCAGGGGGGCAAAACAAACATGGCCAATTCCAAGGTGGCCACTCCCAGCCGTCATCATGACCAGGAGGTTTTATCCAAGTCGTGGTCGGGCCCGACATGATTGAAGTTCTCGTGAAAGTGATTGAGCCCTCTGTCACATGAGGCGTGATTGTGGTCGTAGTCCCTAGTGTCGTGAGTGTGACAGGAGGTGGGTTGGTCGTTGTTTTCACCGGTGGAAGGAGAAGCACGCAAGGAAAATAGCAATAGATGATAACGGTAACCTCTTGGTCATCATCCGGTCCCCAGATCCAGGGTGGAACGACAACAGGATCATCGACAAGATCTTGATCTGATGGAATGGTAAAAGTTGCGGGGAAAACGGTTCCAACTGGCACAACCTCAGGGCCAGTTAGCACAGTACCTGCGGGAATTATTTCTCCATCAATATTCGTGAAAGTGACAGGAACGCGAAAGCCGCTAATTATATCAGAGTTAGTAAATCATTTCAGGAGCAATAGTAAATCCCAGTTATATGCAAAGGAGATCAGAAGGTGGAAACGATTTCAATCGCCTTGGGACATGAAGAAGAGATAGTAAGGGACCGCGTACGTCGGTAAAGTTAGTTCCCGAGGAACCTCAACACCAGCTGGGATGACAATGGGATTGGAAATCGATCCGTCATGACCACAGCAAGTACCTGTCAGTCTACGGAGTAAAGTGCATGGTTCCTGTAGAAGTCAAGAGCTAATAATATAAAGGATAGTAATGAACATACAGGGCAAGTTGCAGGCCCAGGTGGAACATTTTGAACAGTTCCCGGTCGGCCAATACGTAGATCGGCAATTTCAGTAGCGCAAGCCTCGGTGAGTGTGAAAGTCGCTCCTGGGGCAACGGTAGTACAATATAGCGGAAGGATTGTGGCCTAGGAGATTAACCTTTAGTCAAAGTTCGATCAAAAGGAGATGTATTTAGACCAAATAAATTACATACCCCATCTGGAGACGAGTGCTCTTCGCCAGCCGTATCATCAATGCCTCCAGAAGAACTTCCAAGCCAGCAAAGGATAGTAGCAGCATATCCATTCTGGTTATCAGCGGCAAGGATAGGTGTACCCCCCTGAGGACTGATCATCTCAATTGAAGCTTTGACTACCAAATTATATATCCAAACATTGCTGTTACCTATCGTCTCAACCATCTTCTGCTGGCAATTGTTGGTCGGAACACAAGCCTGGCCATATTCTTGGAACCAGCTGTAAAGGCCAGCTCCATAGACGAAGATCCCACTCGAGCGTATGAATCTGATACCCCATGATTGGGCACAAGTTGGAGACCCAGCTGTGCAGTAGGCGAATTTTGGATCGTCGGGAAGCACTGACAGTGCACTTGTGAATGGTGCTGGTGCTGGAGGGGCAACTTGATAGTAAGGGGATTCTGTTTGGATGGTTGCCATAAAGAGGTTTCGTGCGCCGATGGTTTGATATTGATATAATACGCAGTGTTCTAAGAGAAATTGGCCCTGGAAATACCATAGAAGACACAGGAAAGGCTTAGGGGGTGCCAATATAGTAGAGGCAATAGGTCACTCACCAGATGCAGTCCCATAAAGCCAAGTAGGCTTTTGACTTTCAATCAGAACACCTCTCGCAACATAGATATCAATCTGAGTCTGGGCTGGAATGTCCAGATCATGATCAGCAACCCATGCCCAGATGTTTTCAAGGTACGCGGATGATCTTGACGTGAGTCGAAGCATAAGCGATCCTGCGATGCAGTTTGGGTTCACACTACCGGTCAATTTTGGGCAATTGGCAACCTGGAGTTGTGAACCCACAGCTCCTCCTAGTCGGAAGTGCGTGTCTAGAAATGTCAGAATCTAAATCTGGTAGAAGATGCGTTTGAAGGAAGACTTACCCCACATCGAAGCTGCTCCTGGAGAAGAGCCAGCCAGGTTCCATTCCATGAGGATGATTCCAGCTGTAGGTCCAGTTGCAGTTAACATCAAATCCGAGATCTCAACACTTCCAGTTTCCCCTGAGGCACCTACTCGAACCATAACATGGGGATTGCTCATATCGCTAAATGCTGCTCCTTTGCCCATGATCTGAGACCATGCTTCTCCTACGATCTTGGACCCAGATGGCACATTGATGGTGTCTTCAACAATATAGACGCCGAATGGGAAAAAGACAATCAAGCTCCTGGCCGCAGCTTCAGCGAGTCCGGCATTGATGAATGTAGCGTCGTTCTGAACTCCATCTCCCTTGGCTCCATAGGACTTGATACTGACAAACCTATGTGTAGGCTCTGATTCATATTGAGGCTTTGATCTTTCATAGAAGCCGCCATTCGCACCTCCTAGTAGCTCTGCTGGTTTAGTTGGTTTTGATTCGATGGGGCCCCCATTTTGCCAAACTCCTTGCGCAGCACCATCAGTTTTATAAACTCTTCCTAACCCCCAAGACTCAACGACGATACTACCACCAGCGAGCACAACCTCGCCCGTATCCTCATTCTTGACTGCGATTGGGACATTTACCAAATGAAGATTGTCTATGTTTACCGTAGTAGTTTTCATGCCAGGCGTTGAGACAGGAGTTGAAATCAAAATTCCGACAGGCGTGTTGCTTATCTTGGAATCTAAGAGCATGACAGACCCAGTTTCGGTGCTCCCTGGAACTCCAGTCAAGCGCATTCCTGCTCCGCAATTTTGGATATCGAGGGACTTCCATGTCCATCCCCCTGAGCCGAAAAAGTCAGCTATCGATTACTTGTTAATCACAGAAATTTCTTACAATCCCAATGTACTTGAACAGCTTCACGGCAGCCTTGGAATACCAAGTTTCTGGTAGTGAATTGTTGGTTTCCTTCATTCTTGTTAATAACTTTCAGGCACCTCTGAGATCACAGCTTACCAGCATACAGTCCAAGATTTCCACCGACAAAAGTTAAGTCATACATCATACCGCCTGAGCCGTTCTCCATGAAGATACCTTGATGGTTGGTACCGGCAGCAGAGGAGCTGACCATTCTGATATTCTGAAGTGATGTTCCTTGTGCAATCTGCCAATGAATTGCAGCTGTTGGTGGGGAGAGTTAGTTGTAAGTTTTGTTTTGAGAGCGAGCAAAGAGAGAAGCATGGAAGACTAGCCTGGCCAGATCATTGGAACGTCCGTGATATCAATGATGAAGTTACGGATCTGGCGTAGGAAATTGCTCTGACTATTAGGCGTTAGTAAAAGCAACATGTGAGTAGAACTCGTCTTACTTGATATACCAACTTGCCCCATTGCCGCCTTCGATATACACATTGGATGACATAACGCCCAACCCAATGAAGGCGCTGCTGGCTTTGATAGTCGGGGGATTGAGAGGCTACCATACTCGTTAGTTCATAGTAAGAGATGGGTTGAAAAAACATACGTCACCGATAAATTGAGTGTAGTAAAGTTGAATGATAGATCCAGAGACGAGATATGTTCCAGGTGGGAAGTAAATCACTGCCCCTTTTACTGACGAAGAGCCACAAGCCTGGCCACAGCGTTCTCCATCTGCTATAGCCCGATTGATTGCAGCTGTATCATCTACGTCACCCCTCCCCGATGCCCCGTACGCTGTGACATCTCTCCAGATCTTTTGATGTCGTCAGCTTTGTTAAGACATGAAAAATACTGCACTTACAGGATAAGTTTCAGAAACAAAAGGAGAAGCACCATGAGCAATATTTGCTAACCAGTAACTGGAAGACTGCCGTGGCTTGAGTTTCTGCTCTCTCTTCCTCAATCTTCGGGCAGTTGGGGTATCTGCCAAAGCCTCAGCAACGATGGCAGCGGCATCTGCTATGGTCGAGTTGATAACAAGTGATTTATTAGGGTCAGACTCTTGTTGACGGGAAGAGCTCGGAGGCGCCTCATTGATATTCTTACGTGGTGTCTTGAGGATATTCAGGTTCTTTGCGGCGATCTCAGCCTGTGCAGCAATGACTATTGCTTCCGCATCAATGACAGTCTGGTTTGTTGGCTCCTCGCCTCTCTTGAAGAGCGTTCTTCTAGAAACTAGTCTTTTAATATGCGCTACTTGGTGGCTTTCGGGGGTTGAGTAGTAAGCTTGACAGGTTAAGGGAGTGATAAGAAGTATGAGAAGTTGCAACAGAAGGGTCTTCATGTTGCTATTCTCTATTGGTTTCAAACATTGAACTTGAGGACGAGATAATTTCTCTACCGGGAGTAGACAAATATAGAGAGGGGCTCAATGACTGACTACATCGAAGAAAGAAATCAGATATTCACTTCTCTGGCCGGTAGACTTGGGTATTCCCTCGAAAGTCGAGATTTAGACTTACCAGTATAATTCTTGGCTACATGGTGATAATTTTGGATCTATCAATCCTCGCCAGCAGAGAAGACAAAAAGGGCATCGTAATAACGCCTATCATGACGCCTGCAGCCACCCCTGACATTGTGATTGGCATATCAAATGCCTCGTACCGGCTAAGCAGTTGTACCTTGCAGTATTTCGTACGCCGCACAATGAGGGGTCGTAGTAGCAATCGGCTGACCCTCCTATGTTAAAATCCGAAGTGATATTCGAAGTGAGTATGTGGCACAGCTGGGGAAGTTCTGGCACTGAAGAGCATCTCTTGGGGTCGCAAAACAACTTGGCGAAAATACCCCTGAAAGACGGCTCTTTGGGTCAGAAATAAGCGGCCAAAAATTGGCATAGACGAGAACATCAAAATATCATTAATTCATCTACTTTTATCAACAATATACGTGAATTTTATTAATGAAAACTTAACTGAATGAAGCCTAGTATGCCTAGTAGTATCCGTGAATTACTCATAAACTTTTGATGAAGAAATTGTCTAAAAATCAAGTTGATAGGACTTTCGGACAGGCGTGCCAATTTCGGCCACTTATTCCGACCTGGAAAGGACGGGATGGTCCCCTACGTGCCTCGGGAACCGCATTGGTCATTATGATAACTGAGGGCTAATCCGCCGCGACATAGAGTGCATTCGACCATACCCACTAAACCTTAGAGCAGCATTTGTATACTTGGATATAGCTACCAAACAGCTTGGTATTGATAGATCCATGCTGGGGTAATTCCAGCTGACCACCCTTTGTTTCCCTTGTCTGTTAAGCTGGTCGCGGAAGAGGGGGGATCGCGATGGGGACTCAGCTATCGCCCACATATCTCAGAGATTTTCGAAACAAAGTGAGTGCCTGAGTGCTTCGTGCACCCATCCTGTTCAATCCCTCGATCATTAGTTTCTGATGTTGCTCTCAACTCTCATACTCGCCTGCCTGAGCTCAATCTTGGGGAGCGCCTTCGAAACTATTAGAGCAGTTTCCCCCAAAGTTCCAAAAGGACTCGCTCCACCACCAGGAGTACAAAAGATCACAGTTGCCGCCACCCTCGAGGCCCTTGATCTCTCCAAATCATCCCCAAACAAGACGATTGCTGCGTTTTTGAAGCATGTAGTTGCAATCAACACGCATCTTCTCGATGTTGCAAATGAAACACTTCCCAGTTCTCTAAATCACCTCGAATCTCGAGGCAATCATGCCAAAGACCTTCTGAAGCGGGGAGGGGAAATCCTTCCAGACAATATGTTCGACCCAACTTGCTACTCTCAAAATACCGCTGGCCCTGACGGAACGGCATATGACTACAGAGAATGGATACGCCAGGCCTTTCAGGACGCTGAAACTCTCATCAATGGCTTCACTAGTATGCTGGATGCCCCATCTCCGACCATGCCTTTCTGTAACGCATCGTTAGTTGAAAAAGGAACCAAATAACTCTGGAAAGATGACTGACTGTTTCCATAGATTTCAAAGATTTATGAAAGCTAAAACTAGTACATGGGCCAATGATGAACCGAAATCTCCGGTAGATGGCTATGGGCCGCTGGAGGCTGCTTACCGACGGGAGATTGAAGCGCTGGAAACAGGTTTGAGCACTGCTATTAGAAACGTTGGTTGGATACGTGTATCATGCCACAGGGAGTTCTTCCGTGGTGGGGTTGATTTATGTCTCCCTGAGTAAGTGCACCTGCATGATTGATGTGCACTAAATACTGATACTCCACAGTACAGAAGCTGTGACAATCGATACTGAGAGGATTATTAACTTCTGTCCACAGTACCTGGACGCTCCACTAAGAAGCCTCCCTGAGATTGAGAAATACTTGGACAGTGTTGGGGTTGGTGGATGTGATTTCAGGAATTTTAATAATGGAGGTGAGTAGAATTCCCCCTATGATGTTTTTTCTTCTGACACATTAATCGTTCAGGCAGGCTTGTCGCCCATGAGTTCTTGCATTCTGTAGAAGTAACCCAATTGTAGGTCATATCATCCCCTAAGAGCAAATTCGTGCTCAGGCTTGTCAGCGAGGTTGTTCGAGAGGATATGACAATTGGTACCGGAAGATACCAACAGAAGGCGTATGGATGGCAGAAAACAGGCGAAATGTCAGGTAGATCAGCTGCACAGAGGGATGTGGCCAAACTGAATGCCGATTCTTGGGCATGGTTACTAACAGGTATGGGGAAGACGCTTTACTTGAGCTATAATAATCATCTTTCGTACTGGCTGATAACTCGTACAGCATACTACTTCGCTGGCAATACCTTTGGCTCAACTACCTGCCCTGATGTCGAGACTATCTTTGCAAAGTCTAGATCTAATGCCCGAGCAAATAAACCTCCAGCATGGCCAGTTAATCTTTTCCCTTAATAGTGGGCTGAAATACTCCAGTGCTGGGGCTGCGACAGAGACTCACTATCAGTTTGCAAGAGGCTGAGAAAGCAGGAAGATAGGCAATGACATGTCTCGTAGCAAACAAATCCATTCGTATTAAGTCTCACACAGAGTTAGTTAGCATGATGTTCTCCATATGTAAATGCAAGAATCCCCAACGCCTCACCAAGTACATGAAATTCAGCTTATGATAGCCCCCTTTCCTACTCCCCCTGGTAGATAGTGACTGGACAACAAATCAGGCAGGAAATTAGGATTAGACTGCTGTACATTATGAAAAAGAAATAGTTATATCAAGCTGGAACAACTTAGGAGTCATTCACAGCCCATGTTTAGGTATTGAAGCTTCTCCAATCAGGGACCGAAAGGAGCTGAGGTAAGCACAACATGCCCGACCTAGTGGGTCCCAGGATTACATTTATCCGGACACCCCAAAGTATATCTACCCCATCTCGCCATTTCTTGTCTCACGCGAAGAATAACAGACTAGCAACTAAACTTTATATAAGACTGGCTTCATTTTGGTTGTCTCATGATGGCTTCATCTTATACCGCTGAGAAATGGAGCTTCCCTCATTTTGAACATCTGGCCGACGAGCTGAAGACCGAAGTGTTTCGTAATCTCACAGCCACAGATCTGATCAACATGTCTCTGACAAGCAAATCTGATCACGCTCTTACAATACCCATCATCTACCATAATGTCCACATCCGCGAGACCTTACACAAGAATATGTATTGGCAAGAGATCCTGGAACATCGTCAGTGTCAACTCTTCCGCACCTTGAAAGAACATCCGGAATATTACCTTCACATACGCAGTCTTCGGTTCTTTGTTGGAGCCCCGAATATAGAAGAGCGCATACCACCAAACTCATTTTTAACAGAGGGAAATGCTAAATTGGGGGAAGGACCAGAAGATGAAAGTTGGTCAGAAATATGGATCGAAGCACTCCATGATCGTGAGCGGTATATCTGGACCTTCCTCGAGAAGTGCTCTCTTGCTCAGGTGAATTCGGTCGATCTCTTTTTCAAATACGGTATACGTCCACCTGACCAGGGGTTTCCAGAGGTTTTATTCCCTAAAGCAATCGAATTACAGATGAGGGGTATGATGGATTGGGCATTGATTGAATCCTTCTTCCATGAATCTATTACCACTCCACTTTCGCATCTAGGCATCGATATGGTTGAGCATCGTGGTTTCAGATTATGTGATGATGGGATACCACACTCACCCTTGCCAACCGATATCTTAGAGACCCTCCAGCCTCCCAGTACGCTCAATCGACGCGAGCGATCTATGCGGATTGCCGAATTAAAGAAAGTCAAACGAACTCCGGGACCGGTTCCCGGGATCTTGCCACTCGCCTCCCATCGCTGCTCCTCTTTGACGTCGCTCTTCATCCGGAAGCAGGGGAAGTCTTCCCCTCACGAAACCCCATATCGTGCGTACCCAGACGAGGCAGATATCAAATTCCTTGAAGAGCTATCAGTGTTCTTAGACATGATAAAAGCGTCTCTGGGGAAGCTAGTCATCATCCAGGCTCGGATTGACCATGGTGGTGGAATTTATGTTGGTCAAGGTGTGGCTGTAGGCGAAGAACTTGTGATGGTAGAACGCTTTCGAGAGATGATATTGCCAGTACTGGTCGGCGGGAAATGGGGATCATTGGAAAGGTTAACACTGAACGGATGTGGCTTGAGTGATAATGAGGATGCAAAGCAACAGATACGTGGAGTTTGTCCTAAATTGGTCGAGTTCTCTGCGACGGAGGATGCTCCATGGGTGAGAGTAGATTCTCGGTGGTTTACTGCAGGGTAGCCATCACGAAGTTTACCTCAACTAAACCCAATAAAGCCAGCCGATGTCCTCTAAGACTGAGCCCTAGTAGAGAGAAGATATGACGGCAAACACTTGAGCAGAAGAAGCAAATCACTGAATTTGCTCAAGATATGGCAGCAGGTGCATGGTGTTTCCACCAAGATATGGTAGCTACTGCTTTTAATATTGGTGGATTTACATTGCAATGAAAAGTCCCCACCGCATTCTTCTCCTTGCTATCCAAGCTATCTCGTCTCTAGTATCACGGTAGGCGAAATCTACGAAAGGATCAGGAATATGGTCTCCAGGAATGTCAGCTAAGTCCGTGAAGATCCCTGCTCCCGAAGTCGGATGATTCTTGTCCATAGCAGCGATAGAGGATCTGACATAGTCCGGATCTTGCAGCCAGTTTCCATCAACTATCTTTGAAAAGGGATGCGGTGCTTAAAAGAGCATTTTTACTTCTACATGTGAGCACAATTGAGTTCTTGCCATGTGATGGTTGATATCTCCGTAAAGGTATATATACGCACTTGCCTAACGTGGAATTGTAAGGGCTGCTTTCCGTCATGAAATGCTTTCAGCCAAGCAGTCATGTAGTAGCGTGAATTCAAAATCGCATAGCTTGACGATTTCATGTTTATTTAAGAGGATATTTGTTGAAATTAATCAGCACTACAGCCTCTAGACCTGTATACAAACATGCCTTCCCCCATTTGGTTCTGGTGGGATCGATCGGAGTATCAACCAATTGGAGCACTTATTTCATCAATATTCTCCAACTTCCAGGTCTCTACGGGAGTATTCTTCCATGCTCTGATGTTAAAAGGCCGAAGAGCAGCTACTTCAACATCTGACCACCCCCCCGAATTATGGGCTTTTCGCGACATACAGTTTGGCGGTGGCTGAGCAGCTCGGTGGGGGTGGTATGCGCGTGATCTTCTAGCGAACTTTGCGCAACTAAGCCAATGACTCTCCAGTAACATGGGTGTTCCCCGTGTGGCTGTCCCTTCACGCCCATGAGGCAGATTGGCGCACACAGTTTCAGGGCATTGGCACGCCAGATATGAAGGACATAAGGTCTGGCTGTGTTCTACTCGGCCAAGTAGTACTTTTCTATTTCTGTATGCCAGGACAAAGCAAATGTTTTTTTGAAGCAGGCCAGACAGAGACTCCAGTCTCCTTGAAGGGAAAGTATGCCTCATGCAGCAACACACTCCCAGTCAGAAAACTTGGGGAGGGTTGTAACGAACGTTACAGCCGTGCCATCACTATGCAGCATCGTGGAGCCGAGCCCAGAGACCAGACTAAGCGAACCTCGCGGTCAGGAGTCACCAAACCAGACTCCACCAGGTGAGGAGTTATGTCCTAGAGATTTGCCGCCAGATAGGGTATGTTTTCCGAGTAATACCTCCAGTGATGATGTTTCCCGTAGGGGGCGCCATGAAATATGGAGGCCGCGACAATATTACAAATGGAAGTCCCCGCTACTAATGTTCGTGTTCTTCATCCTTGGGCTGGGAATTAGCATCGGTCATTGCGCTTTCTACTCGGCACTGAATAATACGATCGTTGGCAGTCAATGGCAGCAAGAGAACAATCTCAGGCAAGGAGGACCACTTTCGATTTTGCTTCTTCAGGTAGCTAATTTACTCTTTGG
This sequence comes from Chalara sp. BL73, assembly GCA_918026815.1. Classification (NCBI taxonomy): domain Eukaryota; kingdom Fungi; phylum Ascomycota; class Leotiomycetes; order Helotiales; genus Chalara; species Chalara sp. BL73. The sequence goes on along the minus strand of CAKJVC010000150.1, from coordinate 546,302 downwards.
TGCCTACCAGAATTGGAACCGCATTTGCCTTCCTATCCCAGATTACCCTGAGTGCCAGCGTGTGGCAGACCTACACACAATGGATCTGGAGGTCGGTGAAGAAGACAGCAATGACCATTGCAACACTTAACGATGTCTTTGGGGCGGATACTTCGGTGCTATCTTTTTTGAACCTTGATATGCTACGTGATTTCAAAGTCGGCTATTTCATTGCGGTTTTCGCCTGGTAAGCTTTATCGTATAGGTATTTTGTGGGCTTGCTGATATCTTCCAGGACTCTCGTGCTACCTCCTTTCTTCACGCCGGGCACGCTTTCCGTCTACCAAAGCACCAATCAGGTTGTGGTCGAGCAAACCGTTCCGTACTTAACTATCGCCAATAGCACGGAAGGTCACCTCTATGCTTATTCGCCGTCAGATCAAGGTGATCGGTTCAACTTTAAAGATGTTCCCGCCAGGGTCTTCACGGGACCCAGGTCCATTCTTACACTCTTATCGACAGCGACGGCAGCGCAAGGAGCGATTCTTCCCATCAAGGCACCATACAACCACTCGTCCTACTCGATCAACTTCTTTGGTCCAGCCGTTCAATGCCGCCAAGCCGACACGGCGGTGGAGTCTAAGATCAATGACCTCCTCAAACTGAAGATGGACAAACCAATGCGAGCCGCAAACGAGGTCGAAAACGCTTATTACGCCTTCGTCCCTGCTTTCGATTCCCAGGGCGGAGTTACGGCGCTGTCTGAGGTACGGCATCAGGCCCCGGTCAATGCTTCGAACCAGCTGTGGATGGTCTTCCAGAGATACGTAAACGTGACTGGCTCAGCATGTGATTATAAACAGTACCACCAGGTCTGCAAGCTCTGGAATGCTACCTACAATCTCCATCTCTCGTGGGAGAATGGATTTCAAAACATCACAGGTTCTCGTAACTTTTCACACGAAGTGGAATACCCGAATGACAAGCCCCAGGAAACATCTAACATGGCCCAGCACGCATATTCAGCCTTTATGTGGGGCCTCACTGATCAGGTAGTGGGCTCACTTGGGTGGTTTAATGACACAGCTGCCAGCACTACTGCTAGGAACAAGACTTTCGGCATAATCAGTTCACCAATCCAGCACAATAGTTTACTGGGGAGCTCGGATCTGGACGTTTTCTTCGACTTTAATGAGGACATAGGAGCGTGCCAGATCCCGTATGCGAAGCTATCACCACAGAGACAACAAGACAAGGATCTAGCCAAGAATAGAATGCTTGGCGAGCTCATCGAGGAGATGAGCTTCAACATGACTGTCAGCTTGATGCACAACGATCTCCTGACGTAAGATCTCCCTCCCTGCCTCCCCTGAATTTATGGAGAGGCAACTGACCCCAACACTAGACGCAACGTTACTCGAATAGTCAACGTCTGGGAAGATGTCAATCGCTATAGATATAGCCCGACCGGGCTCTTCATTCCCTATGCGTTGGCATGCTTGTTTTCGTTTGTCACCGTCCTTATGGGGGCAACCACCTACGTCAAACACGGCGTTCTCCCAGACAAGAAATTTCAGGACATTCTCTCCGCAGGAGAAGACCCTAACGCTATCCAACTTGCCAGAGAGCCGACCTCTCGGCGCCGATCTATGACGGCTGATTTCGGCGGAGAGCATCCTACTTTCCGAGCAGCTACAATTCTCACACCACTCAGTAATCGACCTCGCTAAATATGTTCAGGCGTGTGCTGGATACTCAAACTTCGTCCAGAACCCCGCCAGCTTCCAGAAGATCTCGTAATTAATAACAACAACAACATTCCCTTAGTAGCATCACCAGCTGGCAATGCAAAGCTGAGACAAGTTCACCTAATCGTAGGAAATATTAACCGCATCCTTCTTTTCAAACATATGGTATTATTAAGTGTCTTCTAAAGAAAAAATTGCGATCTCTCTGAGTTCTTTGCACTATACCCTCGGAGATCGAGCAGACCTCTTCAATCCCAGAAGAGCCTCACGTTTAATGTCGTCCATACAGGTCGAGATGCCATTACTGTGCAAAAGCACTAAGACAAGCAGGGCTGTAAAAGTCTCAGGCAAAGAATTGCCTACTTAGTTAGTCCAGTAAAGTTGAAGAAGCCAAAAGAGACAAATTTGAAGTCTAGGTCAATATTAGTGAGAGAGCCGACAGAAACAGACGTTACTGAGGAGGAATGTGCCGCTAATTGTGCAGTGACCCCTCAAATGATTGAATCGCTCTCAGACCTACCGCCTGCGTGCAAATTAATTCCAATTTGGCATACCCAATAACTGAGATGACACCGACCGCCAGAAACAAAATGACAGTGAGCCAGATAGGCGATGTAAATAACAGGCAGATGTATCAAGAAACGGCTGAAGAGTCTTTAATTGCCACCCGGTAACCCAGCATCTTGTACTGCTTTGCTCGCTTTCACAGCGAAATCCCGTCCTATGGCTAACATCAAATCCCTGCGTGCTTGCTCGTCTGCCCATGACTTGGGCAGCACGTGAAGGAGAAGAGTCGAGTATATTTCTCTCACATTCAGAGGGCCATTACCGAGAGCAAGAAGTTCATTATTGAGTTTAATAGCAGATTCGAAGCAAGTCGCCTACACGTTTAATCTCGGTTATATAGAAGTAGGATTGTAGCGAGGGGACATTGAACAGCCAGGACTTATTGATACGGGATCTTGTTTTAGTATTATTTCGCATTTCCTTTGGTCACACAGTCTCAAATACAAAATGTTCGAGTATATAATAGCACGTGAGATGTAAAATCCAACAGCTGTGGAGATACTGGCCGAAAATTAAACGTGCTCTTCTATCTAAAGGAGTGTGAAAGGTCGAAGGGAAAGGCTGTTAGAGCAAGGGCCATGCCGCTACAGGCTAAACCTTTAAAGAAAAGTCGACTAACACTCCTACCAAATCACTCACTCAACCTGTTCAAAAGAGAATTTTTCCACCGTAATTATCATTGGTGAGATTCGCGATGTCACGAACTACTCATGCAACAGCGGTAAGTGCACGACAATTTTTAGTCTCTCCTCTACATGTGTATCTCAGTCTAGCGCCGGCGCCAGGCTTAAAGCCCCGCCCCCGTCTGTGGTTTCTCTATTATGGTCAGCTTCTTTAGCATGGCCAAGAAGAAGTTTAAAAAGATACAGCCGCCCGTAACAATATAATTACCCCTAGCCTCCACTCTCACTGCAATGTTTCGGGTCTTCTATGCCAGCTAGCTTTTCCTGTATCTGCAGTCTGTCGCAAAGGCTTCGTGAAAGCTGCGTCGCGTGTGCCTCCAAAGGTCTTTGCAAAATATGCAAACTCCCCCGTGCCCCCATTGATTGCGTTTAGGACATTTCCATTTGCGCAGGAGGTGCCGGAATCTCCATCTATGTTGGTATTCAATAGCATGGCCCGTTCGCCAGCTCCTTGTTTAGAAAACTATTTCCAGTCCTTATCTAAACCTCAGATCTTCTTTTTGTAGCTGGACCATTCGCATCTTCTAGCGCTCCGTTTTCCCAGTCACCTTGACCCTTTCCGCTTATTGTTGTATATATAAAGTTTGCAAGCATTCTACCTGTTGGCCTCACTCAGCAGAATCCGAGAATCAACCGCCTTATTACTCAATTAACAGGGCCAAACAATCAGCCATAAGATCCCAAAGGACCTTGATTTGTAGATATAACCTGGCATGAAAGGATGACATACAGGTAGGCTCTACAAATGCAGTCCTTGGCAAAATTGGCGCGATATACAAACCAAAGCCAGAGACTGTAAAATGCATCTAGTAATTTGATATATTGCAAATAATATCGGTTATAACGAGCTTAAAGAACTTAAGCGCATACTGCGAAAATCCAATGCGCTACATTTATAATAGCAATTCCCGGGCAAACAAATAATACATTATCAGAATTCCAAGAACTATTTTCACAATAAACTGAAATCCAATAATGGAGTCGAATTTTTCGTCGAAAACAACGATTAAGTATACAAATTGTTATCAAAATTGCTTGTATTTTGCTAAACAAATTAAATTTTTATAGAATAGCAGTACTAAAGTTGCAAATAAGCTTACTGCATAACAATAGACAAGTTATAGTATACAAAAAAGTAGTTTAAAAAAAATAATAATACGAAAATTGAGAAGTAATTCGGATTGCACAAGTTTTTACAAAAGTTCAATACTCTGGAATGACGGCTTGTAAGCTCCGGAACGTCCTCTTTCAAATTAGAGGCGGGCAATCTTCACTGAACATCCCTTCTCCCCCTCTCTTTCCACTACCATATAACCCCCAAAACACACCCGCAATTCCAACCTAGTGATCCTATGATTTTCGATAAATCTTGCTCTGAGAAGCCACAATTGCTTCCAAGGAATTTTGTTCCAATGGGCGCCTTGATTCGAGCATGCACACTGCCACCACCAACTTGTCATATGATTACCGGCCTCATAGTCCCCGCAAACTTATTTCCCTTCCCCATCTCTACTCTTGCGACAAGAATACTCAGCTTCATCACTCCCAAGGCTTGACTCTCCCAAGTCAGCCACTCCAGCCTCGCCTACCACACAACCGTTCAACTGAATCATGACAGGAAACCAAGCAGATGAACAACACAACACAGCTGGACGAGAAGTCTTGCAACCAACGGCAGCAATGCTTATTTCCACTCGAATCCCAGATCGACACCCAGTACACGATGACGATAATCTCCCTCCCTACAGCGAAACTGACCCATCAGACCCCACATCGACCCCCTCGTTCCCTCAACGTTCCCCTCCATCACCTCTCGAGGACGGAAAGCCCCCAGAATTAGTGCCCATGAATACCAGACAGGCAGTTGTACGTCAAGGGCCACTGCGCATTCTCAGGTGTGTGCTCTCCTCGCATACTCCTCAAATAATGAAATCACCTGAACGGAGCTACGAAAACTAAACTCAAAGAGCTGCAGATCAATTCAACCCACCTCGCGAGTTTCATTGCAGCACTATATTCATGTTGTTGGCAATGCGAACGCTAGCACAGATATTTCTTTACTTCACGATGTAGTCGTCACTGGGGATCTAGAGTGCGGGGGAAAGGTTTTTCTCTCAGATGGTGTGATCGTGACAGGGAGGGTCACAGGGAGATATATCGAGTTTTCCACGATGGCCACGGCTGCACCCGGCAGATCTGATAGATTGGATAACTATAAAGGGGTGAATGTGCATGGCAACCTTAACAGTGAATCCTCCCACCCCGGTAGTTAAATCAGCTCTAATGAAGATAGGTAGTGAATCTACGCTCCTTAGCGGCAGAGAGATGTACATCAAAATCGCCGGGCGCGTCTTCCAGAGTGGCGGGTCTATGTTGGTTGAGGGAGATGTGCTGATTGAGTTGGGCATTCACGCCCATGGAGGCGTTTCCTTTCGGAGCTTTGAAAAAAGAATAGTCATGATTCAAGGCCAGACAAGTATAGAGGGTATTTTGTCCACAGAGGGAGATGTGGCGATCGAGTGGGTTCTTCGTTCCTTTCCCCTTTGAATCCTATTAGCTAATCTAACAAGAAGGACAGGAACTTGACCATTGTTGGCACCTTAAATATTGAGGGACGGCTGCATATCAAGGGCGACTTCAAAGCTCGGGGGTGTGTTTATTTGAAAAGGGGAAGTCAATTTGTGGTTGATGGAAAGCAAAAGATTAGGGGAGTCATTAAGGAGGTAAGTGATTTCAACTTCAAGAATTGATTCTTCTTCGGCAATGGACGAAGAACCTCAAGTATCCGACAAGCCACTCTTGAAGTCTCAACATGGAGCAGATCGGACCCCGACATGATCGGATAAGTAGCTATAGGTCGAAAAATAAAAAGGTGGATATAGCCTTTTCCTGTGGTTAAGGCTTGCAGCTACAACATTGATTGCAACTTCGTCAAGTCGGTTCTTAGGTACATTCAGAAATATGCTCCCCAAAAATAGATTTAAGTTTTACATGTTCCCATTGACACTAGACTGCCATGACATTGTCATGTAATTTTTTACCAGGCAGGTGCAGGTGCCTTGGCCGATTGGGAACTCAACCAACCAATAAACATCAAGCACAAAATGTGGCGTTAGCTTGGCGCTGGGCCCTGATTGGATGCAGCCTGCAATCGGCTGATCGCAAAGCCTGCATTGGAGGCTGCGCTACCTGTAGGCCATTTCTGAGCGGCTGGTTCCTGGCAAGATATCATGAGTGCTTCTGGCACCTAGGGAATAGATAACTGGGGTTCTGTTCTTATTTCAACTCGCAGAACGCTGGTTCGGCAACATCAAAGGATCAATCATGGACAAACCCTCCCCAAAAATCCTAGCCGTCTCCTGGGGCAAACTCGAGGTCGATGGTCTTAGTACCGGGAAGGACCTCAAGCTCTTCCCTGGCGGTGGCCGCGCTTGGGACTGGAACGAGACAGGCACGCGGCACAAGCCTGGTATCCAACCTGCTGACGTTGAGGAGCTCATCTCTCACGGTGCCACTACTGTGGTCCTCTCGCTGGGGATGGACATGAAATTGCACGTCGACCCGGCCACCTTGACGTTCCTCGAAGAAAAGGGAATCACGACTCACGTCGCAGAGACTCGCGAGGCTGTGATAATTTATAACAAGCTGGCTGAGAATACACCTGTCGGCGGTCTCTTCCATTCTACCTGCTAGTTCTAAGGAATGTCTTTCCTGTGAGTGGGCACGCGAGTTCCAGCCCGAGCTAGGGAAGAGCCTTTGCTAACTATGCGCCTGTTTAAAGAATCTCTCCTATCAGCAACGATGCTACAGCTGAAGTTGCGGAAACGACCGCCATGTCCGTCGAAAAGCACTCAAATAGCGCGACCGCTCTACACGGGCAGACTTGTGGAAAAGTTTACAATAATATATCGCGGGTTAATTGCAATGAATACATCGTTGTTGAGATTTCGCTGCTGTAAGGTGACAAAAGTGATGTACAGTCAAACCCTAGTGTAAGGATGTCCTTCGGGGACAGCAAATTAAGGATATAGTGGGGTAACCTTATATCAAAAATGACGTCAATTAAGCTCTATTTTGCTGAAAAGAGGCTTTTGAGTCTTTCTATTAACAATCAGCGCCATAAACTCCCTCTCTTATAAGTTGTATCCTCCCTTGAAATCTCAAACCTTTGTAACGCCGTGACAGCTTCAATTGGGTCAGCAAGTCGTGGTAAAGGCTCTTCTAGCTCTCCTTCTACCTCATCTTCGTCTTCACTCTCGTTAAGACGGTGCATAGTGGGGTTAGTTGGGGATGGGGAAGGGTTAGAGGGGTGGGTGCAGCTGTTAGTTGTCTACTGAGAGTTCTATCTCTAAGTCAAGTCGTCCTGTGGCCACCGTAAATCTGATTGTCGCTCGAACCATGTCCATGTCAGGGGTCCACCGGTCTGGGCCGGATGGTGTTTCACCCCGCTGAGATGAAAGGAGAGGTTGCCTTCACTTGTGCCTATCTGTTCTAGCATTTACGTTCGATATGCTTCCCATCTTGTATACCGGAAGAGAAAATGCTCGAGGGTTTCCCTTGCTTAGCCGCAGGTGCATAGGTCCGTTTCTGTGGCTAGAATTCAGGTAAAAGAATGGTCCAAGATGAATTCCTCTTCAAAAGTTCAAACGTCCTCCTGCACACACGAGAGTTCTGCGCCTCAGGTAACAGAGACCCCTTGCGCTGCGCTTATCTTACAGTACCAGCCACGCTCTCCTAACCATGTTCCAACCAGAGCGTCGGGAAGCTTGGCATAGTTGCCCCTGTCAGGCATACCAGGGAACTACGGGGATAACTCCAGCAGAGAGCACAAGGTTCTTGATCCTTTATCGTACCCCCGACGCAGCTACATACCACAACTCCCAGCAACATTGTTACCCATTGGAAGGCCGATGTAACGGTAGGTTTTGGGTATCAACGCACCATACATGGAACTACCTAACGATATTCTCCTTAGTGCAAAGGGGTTTCTACCGAAAGAGGACCGCGGATACAAAAATTTACCAGTAGTCGCTGAAGGCGCATGGAGAGCTCAACATTTTTCGGGCATCTGCTTGTACCGAAAGACACCAGTTCTGCAATCCCACATCAGAGCAATATACCCGACAAGATGCTATTCTAAACACCCTTAAACTAAATCCCAACAAAATTAACTTCAAGGTAAAACAAAATATCGGATCCACTCTGGGTCAGCAAGCCATAGTTGCCCTAGTCGCCAGTTTCCCAGCAGAATTCAACTACCCTTCGACTCTTCGCTCTATTGGCGGCAAAGCAATGCTTGCCCAGTAGAAGCCGATCGATGGTGCTGGCATGATGCCGCTAAAATTTGAGCCTAACCAAACTGAAATTGAGCTTGAAAGTTGTTCTCCCTGGCTGCTATGCAACACGGGTTCATCAATCAGCCTCAGCAATGAATTGATGGCTTATAGTCAGGAGACGAAAGATGCCTATTGGCAAGATTTATGCAAGTCTCAACCCTCAACTCATTCATCAGCCGGATGCGGTCTCATTCAGCGTGTTAGGTCTAGCTCTGATGCTTGCTCTAGGATGCTTACCGATTCTAACTGTGTCGGTACTCAAACATATGGCCCGGCGGCGGAGAAGGAGGCAGTATAGTTATAAGCAGTAGAATGGGATTCAGGGGAATTGCTTCACGTGCAGCGTATTCTACTTGCACCTTCGAGTGATGATAATTGATGTCTCTAGGTATGGCTTACGAATCTTCTGGACGAGGAACTTGGAGCGAAGGGTACTCTCTCGTGCCAACAACGGAAAGGGGCGAGGTCCTAGTATTTCCTTTGGTAATGCCTGTCTAGCCTTGATACGACAGAGGAAAGGCCGTCTGTTTCGCGATCAAATATATGGGTCTTGTCTGGTAACTTCCACTGCGGAAAAATTGAGAACAAAATTTGTAAACAGCAGATAGACAAAGTAGTCAGAAGTCTCAAACGCGTAGCGATATAAACAAAACGACCACCTCCTACATGCCGCAAAATCACCCCACTATACAACAGTTTTAGTAGATGCGAAGTCGCTGGCGCCGTCCGACAAGGAAATAACGTTTTTCTTTGATGGTTAGTGGTAAATGATTTTGAAGTGATAGCAGGACTATGGTTTAACTGAACCGGTTGATTCTAGCTGTTAACGATGTGTCTGTGGAATTTTCGGAGATATGCTTTTAGATGACATCAACGCAGGCTTGATCAGCCTATCCACTGGTCCAGACATCGGAAAGTGCCTTTTAGCAGATGTGCTGAGCATCCATTGCTGACAAGAACCTGTGTTACGCTTGTCCAGGCTTGAAGAAAATATTGGAGTTGGCCAGTAAGTGTAGATTTTCTGGTAGCATCTCCCCCCATCGCGGACATGTTCGCCAAAAAGGAAGCACGCGAGGGAATTCAGGAACAAGGGTTTGGGGGAAAAGGTATTTTGAGCCGAAAGCGTCACAATATTATCAGCCTCTGCAATTCAACTCCTTTCAAGGCAACGGCCGCTGCCATTAGATCCTTCGCACCTGTTAATTTAGCCATGAGATCTAAGTCAACAAACGTCCATGGTTTCGGTGCTGTCGCTTTCTTTCCTCGAGGACTTTGCAAGAAAAGTACGCCAACTTTGCGAGTGTTTGTTTTCTTCTCCTTGTCATCTCTCCCCTTTATGTATATTGTTGCCTTGCATGACTCGCTCCAGTAGTTCGTTCATCATAGTTTCTTTTGTATTTCAGGCTAGATTCGATGGAAAGGTTTGATTATAAAGTCCTGGTGGAAGAGCAACCTCCTCACGAGCCTCTCCATTTGTGGACGCATGCCCGCCTTCAAATAGCCATGCATCATTACCTGCCATTTAGGCGGTTTGGTGATCTAATTTCTTGAGAAGATCCCAGATTACTCTTATTACTAAGGCTTATTTTGCTGCCTAGAGATACAACCGCTACTGCATATGAGAGCACTGGGTGGCAGCCATTCTACCCAAGACAGGTTAAGGAGGGTTCTAATCCTACTTTCAGAAGTGGTGCACTTTCAGACTAGATTACCGCAATACTATTTGGCTCGTTCGTGAAAGACAATGGCTAAGTCCTCTCAAATAAGAGATTTCCTCTCGAGTCCCTCCCTACCTCGCCCCATCAACCAGCGTCTGAACTGCCAATTTTCTTGTCACTCTAGCCCAACCCAATTACCCTGAGCAGAAGTTGAGAGTCTCGCAATGAGCGGACACTAGATATGCGCTCCCGCTCCAATGAGGGGCTCGGTGGTGTTAGCGAAGTCAATAAACGGTTCCGTACCCGGCACAGACTTTGCCTCCTCAGCTTTGCCCCAGTAATACCCTACTTCAATTCTTGCGGGCCGCTCTCATCAAACGATTCGAAAATACTTCCCACCAACCGTTGTAAGACCCTTCTGCCATCATACAGAGAAATAGCCGACGCTGGGCAGAATCATAAATTGCCAAGCTTCAGCTCCAGCTTTATAGCTACAAGATGTCGCGATGCAAGTCGCCAATTCTCCCCCACGAAACTATTGCAATACACTCCAGGCCAACATGTGCCAGCAGTGTGCGATTTAACAGAGCCTTGAAGGATCGTGTCGTGCAACCATCCCACTTCCAAAATCGCGACTGACCAATTACTGTTGTGCCTGCTTAGGTTTGTGGCTGCAGATGCCCGATAAAGTGCATCCTCGGTATGCCTTGCGAATGTGCCTGATGAAGAATTTGGGTTTTATATGAAAACGTTTTATCGTCCGCTGGAAGCTATTTGAGACATGATCTCAGTGGCTTTAAGGTGTTTCTTCTTTTGTTTGCCGCAATGGCTTTAACATCTGTGGGCAATTTCAGAAGGCAAAATTTAGGTCCCTTGACCTCAACTTTCACCGCTCCATCGACATGTCTAGCGACAACATCTGTCACCGCCATGTATGGTGGGGATTCCTACTATTGGGTCGGGTTCTGGGATTGGGTGGTTCTAAACATGACTACGGCAAGCGACGCTTGTCTTCCACCAGCGGAAACGCCAATCCCTTTACTAAGATCGTGGTACTATTCGCCTGGCATTTGCCCTAGTGGGTACACGCCAGGAGCCTCGCTGGCCACAGGCCCTTCGTTTTCAGGATGTACGTCAAAGCTCCCAAGTAGCGTTACCGCCTGGCTGTGTTGTCCGACGTAAGCATAAGTTTCAAGCTGTTTCGATTTCTCCCTATTAATTGCGTGGAAAATGTCACTCACATTCTCTCAGCGGCTATACTCCATCGGTATACATAAACTGTGGATGGCAAAACACCCCCACATGCACATCGACTGCAATAGGGACGGCAACACTCACAAACGTGCTGCCATGGTTGACTACAGGCTCTGAAACCTCCCCCACCTCTATCTCTACTGGGGAAGTTATGACCAAGACTGTAGTTACGGAGTCAACATTGACGGTTACGGCGGTGGGGATTCCAATTATGTGGGAAAGCACCGACACAGAAGTCGCAAGTTGGTTTGCTCAAGTATCAAAGGGGACCTTTAACCCTGAAAGTTGGTCTACCGAATCATCCTCAAGCTGGTCCACCAGATTACGCTCAAGCGCGTATTACACCCCTCCCGCATATACCTACAGACCTATTTCCACATCCTCGGGCGGCGGAGGAACTACTCTGTCTACCTTGCATTTAGTTGGCATTGGTCTCTCGGTTGGTGGAGTAGTTCTCGGGATTCTAGGATGTTTACTGAGACCGAAGAAAGCACCGGCGCAGAACCAGGCCGAGCCAGTGGTCGATGAATCTGCACCGGAAGTGGAACAAGAACCGCCTCCGAGATATGGAGCCCATGATCATGCTTCAAGGGCTGCATAATGAGGGTTTGGGCTAAGATGAAGCTTGTGCTATCAGACAATGGCCATTGTGGTTGATCTCTACGGGTTTAATGAAGAATTTTGTAGGTACCCCGGGCCAATTTTCTTTCTTTTCTTTTTTTTCTTTTTATTAGTACGAGGACTTAGGAGAGAGTGCCAATACAATTATAATTCTACTACTTGTCGACTCAAATACAGAACAATATCGTTCGAGCATAACCCGAAGAGAATCGCTCTTGACATTTGTTTGCTGTCTCTCTCAGATGATAATTGCGCCTTCCGCAATTCAGTAACGATCAGACCAATCCTTCCACTAGAGTCGGCACTTACGCTGTCTTTCGTCACTTGTCCCGACCCCTACCATGTTCATAAACTTGGCCGTTACAACCTTTTCCCATGTGATAAATTTGTCATAGGAAGTACTCTGTAGTCTCGTTCTCGGACCACATCTCGAGTTTTTTTAGAGTTTTTTTGCTTGGCAAGTGCTGGTCTCTGACGACTTGCGACAGAAACACTGTTAGGTTTTGAATGTCAGACTTCAAAGCCAGTTTAAGTTGGCATTGGTATGTTATAAGGGCACTATAAGCTCTCAAAGGATGTGACTATCAAACCAGCTAATCAATGGAGAGCGAGCCCGCAATTTACGTCTTTTTTGACAAGTCCCGAGGAATTAGAAGTAAGATGCCTGTACCAAAGGATTTATTGAAGTGAAAAGTGCTTGATTCTTCTACAGAATGAGAGAAAACGAGTGATATATACATATTGTAGGCTGAGACCAAACCTATTCCGTACAGTGATCACGTGACAGTTCACGTGACACATATGGCCTTCAACAGGATTCTACTAGTTTTGTGCATCTCCTTAGCGACATCCGGTTCCCAACCTTTTCTTGACATTTTGGCGTGTACTATCTTCGTTTTGTAGCTGTGGGAGAAGAAAATCAACAAAAATATTATTCAAAGATTTGCTTGCTACCGTGTGGCTGCCAGTTGCTTTTTGACTTTTCCAGATGTTGAAATTTAAACAACAATCACGCACTAGGCAGAATTAAAATAATACTTAGCTCTACGGTGTCATGAGCCTAGTCGAGGTAATCTCACTGCCGTTGATTTGACTATGTAGCTACAGATAGAGTGTAGTTTATAGAAATAACGCGGAGCCGAGCGCCGATATTGCAGGCATCTACCTCCGTCGTAACCGTTGTGTCACCTCTCCAGCCACAATTGAGGCTCTGTGTCAAGTGACTCACAATTTCCTGGCCAGACCCGTAATAGGATAAGGATTCTGTCAAAAAAAAGCTAACCACCCCCCCTACCCTGTTGGGTGTTGTTGGTGCCATTGAGTATTGGTACCGCTGTGCGGTCCCAAAAGTAAAAGACATCATAGTTTACGGAGTGGAACACAAAGCGTTTGCAACCACTAACAGACCGATTGAAGATTGGCCGCCACGTTTATTGGCAAGAATTAACCTTATTTTGGGAGGGGCGTTGCTTTTATGCACATTAAAGCAACCTGGCAGCTATGAACCTGCGAACAGCAATAAATGAGAACAAGAGATGGTACAGTTTGGTGGCAGCTAGTCTCTCAACACCTTGCCGCTGCTTGCCTTACTTGCCTGGAGTCGTAGATGTGTCACGTATTTATGAAGCACCTACCGTCTATACCCATACGTGCGCCTGAATTTTAAGGCGCATGATTGTTTGAAACGGTAGACTACGATATCACCACCGAAAGGATTCCTCGCGAAGTCCCGTCTCGGCAAGATTGCAATATCAAGACTCTAATAGTCAACATTGCGACTTCGAGAGTGGTTTGAATCTGTTTGACCAGAGCCGAGTAACGCCTGACCTTCAAAGACGCGACCGTGCTATCGATGTCGTCACGACCAAAACGATTCTGACGACAGGATCCAAGTTGGCGATCGCGTCAGATACATCTCTATCAAGCCGAAGGTATACAACTACTCAAACATTCTCTGCTTCCCACCACTGCTGATCGACAACTTGCCTCCCATATCCCCGGCGACTAGACGACCATGACAGTTAGTAACGATGGCCGCGGTTCTCTAACTCGCTCTATATCTTCTAGGCAATTAGATGCTGTGACGGCCATCTGGCATCCGAAAAGGATCGATATCCTAACGTTAACCCGCGTTAGACGCTTCAATCTACGTACATTCGAGGTTGAATAGGAAGGCAACAAAACCGCCCTGGCGAAGATCGCAAGCTTTGAGTTCGAGATCCCGCAAGTGGAGCGGGAGACTTGGGTTTACCGCAGGTTAAGCACCACGGGGACGGTAACGTGGGCTCCTGTTTTCCTCGGCCACCTCGTAAGGAATGGACGAGTCATGGGATTGCTGATTGAGAAAGTGGAAGAGAGAAAAGCGGGGATTAAAGGCTATGGCGCTTGTGAGGAAGTGGTGGGGAGTTTTCATAAAAGCGGATTTGTTCATGGGGACTTGAATTGGTATAACTTTCTCGTTGACGAAGGGATAGGGGAGGTGAAAGTTAAACTAATTGATTTCGAGAATGCGGGTATTTATGATGAGAGGGCCGCAAGGAGGGAGTTGGACGGGTTAGGAGAGCAGCTAAGTGAAGAGACAGCGAGAGGAGGTCCAGCTGTGCCGATGTAAAGATAAAAGGAGTGGAGGAAGTACTCCTTGAACATGGACAAATGATATGTTTAGGTCAGAAATTCACACTTGGGTTATCGTGGTAATAATAGCAATGATTCTGTTTAAAATTAGTTGCTCTAAAAGCATCCAATGCTGTGAAGAACCAAGATCATGCAGGATAGAATAGTGCGTTTGCTAACAGATCGGGCTGACCCCAGCTCCTACCCATCCCACTAGCTCGAGAAATTGTTCATCGTTCAGACGATTGCTCAGCTCATCGCTACCAAACGTGTCGGCATAGTTTGTACCCATCTCGCCCGTGTACAAAATGGCACACCTTCCATTATGAGATCTGATAGTCAAGCAGTAGGGCCTGTGACACATTCCCAACTAGTAAAGCAATGTAGATTACCTGATTAGCGAGTGCAAACACCGCGCAATATCAGATCATAACAATGCCACGAATCGGCCATCAATTATTTATTTAGTATCAGGGTGTTGTCTTGCCTTTGCGCCTATCCTATTCGTTGGCCTGGCAGGCTTCCGACATTCAGAAATATTTGAGTTCGAGAGGCCATATTACGAAAAAGCTCCCCGAGGGCGCCTTCCTTTCCTTCTGCGATTTGTTTTGGGATCTGATAACAGATCCTACAGGGGTAGTCCTCGTGGTCGAGGATGAGTACAACGAGACTGAAGATGGGTCCGAGCCTTCCGCCCAGTAGGAAATGTTCTTTGACAGCAAGAAACTCACCAGCCCCGTTGTTGTTTGACTCAGCTTCTGGTCATTCGAGAAGAATTCTCCTCGGAATGGCCAGTTCGGCGGTCCGAAAGGCTCATTCTGTTGAAAAGTCTTCTCATAGCTTTATTTACCAATGTATAACTAATATAAGGTGAACATCTAGTGACTTCCGGTTCACAACGCAGAGACGAGATTATTGCACGCACAGAACGAGTTACAAAAACGGTGAGCGACACAAATGGAAAGTATGCGCGTCTCTGATAATTTCATCTTTTAGTATTTTATACCAATTGAAGATACTTTCCAGGATACAATCTCGCTAAAATTGTTATGCAACCCAGCTTACTGGTAGCGGGGCCATGAAACTATCCTGTTAAATCGGGGCAAACGACTGGCTGATATGGATGGAGTTAATCAAGGTACACTCCCGTTGAGGATGGGGCAGAGGATAGCGTTCGTGGAGGGATTCAACCATATTGCTGATGTTCATGTTGATGGGGATGATATCGATCCCAAATGCTTCGATATTACCATTGGCTATTATGCTTCTAAGCCACGATCATCGCCCGAATAGGTGCTATAGCGCCAAGTTTATGGCCCTTGGCCTATTATATGAGCGTGAAGTATGCTCTTGACAGAAGGACGTGAGGGCGAAAAAAGAATCTAGATAGAACCGGTGCCAAGCAACAAATTTACTATATAACTAATTTATGAAGGAGAAAAAAGAGGACGACGAAGAGAAAATCTTGCGCTCCTGCCTGGATCTAATCCTCGAGTTCAGGACCCTGCCTTGAGTAGTTAAGCACAGTAGATGCTCACGCAGTATCAGCTGTGACTGATTTGTACGAAAAAAAGCTTCTCCGCAACAGAAAATATTTCTTCTAGCGACGGGTGGTCATACAATTCCTTCCAAGCCAGTTCAAGCTGCTCGGGGAGCCCCCACTGTGAAGCATTTCTTTCATCATTGAGAATCAGCCGAAGCAGATGCCGCTTAGTATGGTTAAACTCCCCCTCGCCATCAATATACGCCTCATGTGCATGCATCATTCGCAGGTAGTTGCAGAAAACAATATCACCAGCCCAGGAGTCGAAAGAATGGGCAACCTGTTTTCCGATCGCGTGGAGTGCACCTATTGCTTCGTGTTGCAGAGGTGTCAAGGACGGAAGCGAGGCTTGGCGTGGTCTTGTTGGAGTGCCTGTTGTAGCTGCTGTCATGGTTTTTTGTAGGCAGTTATTAGTATTAAGCAGGCTAGATTCGTTTTGGAGTATTGAACAAAATTGTTCTCAAAATCATGTGCCCCTTTTATTTAGAGAAATTATTAGTACGCTAGCTGGTGTCTCAATTGGTCCTGCCTTTTAACCCAAGACGTCTCAAAAACATCTATATCACTCCGGAAAGTACAAGATATAGTAGAATTGCTAACGTAGCCAGAGTTAGTTAAAATTGATCTTCTCGGTACCTCATCACGTTATAAGGATTAATTTTAAAGGTTGGCACAAGAATTATAAAGTCACCACTCAGTCAAGCTTTGCTGTCGTTTACAAGGAAAAAACCGTGTTATTGAATCAAGTCTGATGAATTTAAGCGCAGAATCCAGCCAAACCTTAAGGGTCTTAAGAGGCTCTGGGCGACGCCTGACTTGACCTCTTTTCGACAAGTTTCCTCTAGCCGCTCTCTTCGTCATAACGCCCAGCATGTTGACCTCGTCTTAGTGGGAATTCCAACCGGCGATGGAGCCGCGATAGTAACTCCACATAATCTGGATCATTTTCTTCGGTGATGACCCCATGCCTGACGAAGAAATCAAGTATAATGTGGCCTACTCCAGGTTTAAACTCCCTGCGTTGTAACCCTTGTCTTACCTCCTCCACAGTCCACAATTGGAAGTCTTCAACCTCATCATCCCCCGGTGTAGGGACCACATCGTCGGGGAGCTCGCAGTCATAGACATAGTGCGCTCCCGGCACCAATAGACCAACTTCACCTCCAGCACGATCATCACGGATCTCAAACCAGCTGACCATACCAGTGCTCTTGACACGTGATCGTAATAGTTCTTCCGGGAGAGAAGCTTCTTCCTTTGCCTCTCTTATTAATGTGTCATAGGGCTTCTCACCTGCTGCTATCCCTCCCGAAAGGATGACTTCCAGCAGGTGAGGGTAGGTCTTCGTCTCAGCACGACGAGAGATCCATATCCGTAACTCATTATCCGCGCTTCGGGTGTATGCTGTCATAAAAACATGATAATTCATGACGCCGAGGAGCGGAACAGCGGAGCGCTCGATAGTAAATAATACCTCTCCCTTCGGACCAAATACAGATTTATGCTCATTACGCCAGCCTTCAAGTACCTCGAACTTCTTGGTAGACCGCATCGCAGCCAACGTTTCGGCGACTACCTTCGAACGCGATGCTTCATCGTCACCGGCCACAATTGTCAGGGTGCGAGGGGTTCCCGTGTCATCTTTCCTCCAGCCTGGCTGAGCAGCGAATATCTCGGCGACATAGTCAAGGACATAGCCTAGGGTCACCGAGCAGGAGGAGATACGAAAGTGATAATAACTATTCACATGACGGAGATATAGCTCGTAGTCATCTTGTGGTCGGGGAAATCTGAAATTCGGTTAGGCACCAACGTTGAAGGCTCCAGGCTATAGATAGATGTCGAAATTGGTACATGCCTGTCACAGTCCTCTATAATGTCGAGACTAGATTTATTCATGTCGACAAGGGGTAGCTTGGGATTTTGAGAGTAATTAGAGCCAATAATAAGGCGGGGGAATATTTCAAAGAGTGAGTAGAGTTCACCAGGTGGTGAAGGGAAAAGGGAGGGTGTGTACAAACACTTGCCAATATGCTAGCTCTCAGATGTGTTAAAAGAGGCAATGTGGCAGCCGAGAAGACTCGCATCGACGTAAGGTAATAAGTATAAGTAGTCACAATTCCAGGGATACGGGCTGTACTCTCTGTATAAGATAGCTCAGGCCAGACTATGGAGAGAAGAAACAACATAGCCAGCTTCATCGGACACGCGACAAGGCCTACTAGCGCCTTGGCATGCTACAATACGGTGGCCCCACTTTGCGTTGCCCAGCCACAACTAGGAATGAAGAATGGAACCAGTACGAATCATGCTAATCCATCTCTTTACCTGTCAATCGTCCCATACAGCGTTGTAACTATAACGCTCAAACTGTGCCCCACAATACAAAAGGTCTTGTTCTTGTTCTTGATGAAAAAGGTATCCTCCGTTTTGCTCAAAGTTTGTATAAGTATCGGAGTTTTCATTTCGTGTCGTGTAAGTGTCCTGATAACTCTGGTCTACATGAATCGCCGTTGACCATGCGTCCTCTGAGCGCTTGTCAATGTGACTCTTGGTTCTTGGGTCATCATTGCTATAATTGTAGTTACCTATATTATTGCTTCTTTGTTATCCCCAAGCCACAGAAATACATAACTGCGGGGGGCTATGTCATGGCCTACTTACCATTGGTCTTGATGAAATCTGTGGACGATTGTTTTGTCTGCTGATCTGTGGCGACATATTCGCCTGTATGCTTGATATTGTCTGCCGGTGGGCTGGCCATTTTATGCTCCGCACCGCCGGAGGATATCTTGCGTTTGGATGACTTGTGAAGTTGCGCCAATATGTATATACGTAGTTTGTTGCACGGATACTAGGACCGGTTTTGTTGAAGCAGACTTGAAGGGTCTTGCTTAATTGCTCGCTATTTTATGCGTAACACCATTCTCTTTATACTGACATACGATCTCCATGGCTTATACCCTAGTAGGTAGCAAGGCTCACCAGCCCAGCCCGTGAGAAAGCTCTCGAGCCGATAATTCATAACGACCTGGTGTAGCAGTTGAACAAACAGAATAAGGAAACTAACCCTCCAGTGATTTTACACCTCCTTTCCTCGCCGGTCCTAAACATAAACATCTTGAAGCCCGACCAAGCCGGTGTAGCCTTTTGACTCTTCAATACTTGTCAACTTATGTTGGGATTCTGGCCGAAAACATGACCGGGAGGCTCTTTGCCTTGCACTTGATGTCTTATTATATGTCGCCTGTGTTAGAAATAGGATCTCTCAACTAGAGAATCAATCAGAGGATCTGTGGGAGTACCACGACAATAGAATACCGACCTGTTAGGAGTGTTATGGATGCGTATTCTGTACGGCTATGGGCCGTACTATATGGGTAAGAGATGGTCTTGCTCTACTTATGTAAGCTGATTCCCGATGTCAAAAGTGCAGCGCCACACCCAATATTACCAAGAGTGACTTATATTCTGACACCTGACAACCTGGCACCTGTCACGTGTCCGGTGAGGAAATGTCGGCCTAATGTAAGCTAGGCTTGTTGGTGACACGCAAGAGTCTCGCCAGAGTGGCTCATTGATCCTTCTCAGCTATCCAAAATAGCTAATTTCGAGTCTCCAAAATATGCAACCATTTATGCACAAGTAAGGTCAGCTCTCGAAACGAACATGATCGTGATCGTGGTCTTTGATCCCATATATTGATTGTACTTACAAGTCACAGCATTCCGACTACACATTACAACACAGGTATGGAGGAAGCCACTTAGCAATTTTCTGTACACTTCCAATCGCTGCAAACCAACATGGCAAAACCTAGTACCCAAGAAGATGGCCTAAAGTTCGATGAGTTCTCTCCCGCAGATCAACGTATTCTCCAGATTGCGGCCGACATAATACATGTGCCTGTGGAACGGCTAATCGCCCTCCAAACACCAGAGTCTCTAATTCCTACTTCAACTGGAACAGCGTTAAATGTACGCACACCAGCTGTGCGCGAAAGTTCATCTCGGAACAACGACTCTTTCACTAGGAATTCATCTGGCGCCTCTGACTTAAAAACTCCTCATTATTCAAAATTTGGGCTTGGCTCAATAGCTGTGCAGAGTTACGAAGAGTTGGTTCAAGATCCTCAATCGACATCCAGCGCTGTGTTACAAGGACCCCATATAAACGCTTTAAGAGCCGGTGACCAGCTTGGGCCTGGGTGCCGATATGGATATGGGGATACTCTATATATGGGTCTGCAGATTAACCCATTCGAGAATGGTGCTCGGGGTAATGATTCTATAACTTTTCTATGCAATCATCTAACTAATGAAAGCAGATGTTTCAAAGGCAAACAGCTTTGAGATGGTACAATCAAATTCATCCGATCGATCGTCCTCTGCAGTCAATATTACCCCACAAAAGAGCCAAAGCCCTCAGGTCGATCTCCCCAATGAAATAACTACAACTTCTCCCTATCAGCCCGGGAAGTAACAGTCGGAGAACTATACAAATCAAATTGGATTGATCTTCAAGATCTCGCCGTTGATCCAAGAGAGCTCTCTCGTCAGAATTATATGCCAAATAGCTGGTCAAATTCAGAGCAAACCCCAGGCCAGGCAGTTGATTATTCGCATCGCCATCACATACCTCAAGACCAAAATTTGCTAGAATCGCTATCTGGTCCTTCCACCGACCTTCACTGGAATTACACGAGAGATATAAGTTGGGACCAGTCTATCTTGAATACAAATGCTGGTGACTGGAGTACTAGTTTTCAAGACATTGGCCCCTCATCACTCTGGATGCGCTCACAAGAGGAGCCTAATATGACAACAGGTATGCGTGATTCTACTTCGGAGTTGCATCCAATAGGATATGGCTATAATAATGGTGCAAGGGCACCAATCAGTGTCCCCATCCCGCTCAAGTACTTCCTGAGAACTCGTCAGCTTTTAGCTGGAGCCCTTCGCTGCACCCCAATCTGCCTCCTTTAACTTCCTATGTTAGTACGGACATGTCCAGTACGGCTGAGAAGGCTACATTTCTTCAGCTCATGAATGGACGCTATAGAACGCCCATACTTTGTAGTAACAACTCAAAATTAGTGATCACAATAGGATAGAGCAAAGTGCTTTCAGGGATAGACCTAAAGTAACTGTCGGTCGACTGCATCTCACGGGTCGCCGGGCAGACTAGTACGCTTGGAGAAGAGTCAAGAATCAATCAAGATATTTCGGATGTGACTGCTGATGGTTGGAGCGTTGTGGCTGCCGGGGTCATTAAGAACATCGATTTTAAGGATTTGCGTCCAAGGGGTCCTCCTGACAATATGGGTCGTGGGAAGTAGCGAGGAATGATATTAGAACATCTGGAACAAGTCAATTTTATATTGCGTTGAGATATCTGCAATTTCGTCGAACTAGCCGCAACCACAGGTTTTTAGTCTCGGTCTCTGTCGTGTCCTGCAAGGTATTAAAGTCACATAAACATGTGATATATAGATTATTTGGCTTGACACAGCACAAAACACACGACTACTTGTTGTACAAACCTGTTGCGTAATAACTTGTTCTACAACTTATAGTATTACATGTGCTGATCGCACATCTCCCGAAGTAGAGTCTTGAGGAAGGCCGTATTAAACCTCCTAAACATGCTTACCGCGAAGGCAAGTGAGCAGTTTCCGCGATGACCGTTTCTACCACCTCTTCACAGGCTTGCAACTGCGCCAGCAAACGAGCCTCATTATTTGATTGTCACGTTAGTCGACGATGAAACGGTTAGAAACGGCCCCTATGACCATTTTGGGTCTGCATGCGAAAACAAGTACTCGGTAAACCAAGTGGTAGGTGTGGAGTTTCTCGATTGGGACGGGTCGCATGTCTGGCCGCGATAAACTCTGCACGAAAGCCTCACGTTTTAAACCGACCTTCTTGAATAGGGAACCGAAGCCTTGGGGTTCTATAGTATTCTTGTAAGATAGACAGTATTTAGTAGTTTGTTGTGTCCTGTGTGATATTCGGGACGAAACGCTCTCGCGGTTACTCAGAGGCAGGCCCGCTTTCCCTTAAGCACTTGCCTATTTAGTGGATCGCATTTTCAGAAAGGGGCATTTCTTCTAGGCTCTCCATCCTAGGACGGCGTTTCTTCTTCTTCGGGCGGGATTTATAGAAGATCCTCATAGTAGGGATGACGAGGGACCAGGAGGATGATGTGGAGGAGCGCCGAGAGTGGTTTAAGATCAAGAGGTTTAGGGATTCGGGAGGGATGATGGTTGCAATGGTGGGGGCATACGCACTTGAGGTGGGGCGTCCAGGACATATGCACAGGAGTAATCTTGAAAAGCATTAGTGATGATCGTAAGCTAAGAAGGCCCGATAAATCAGTACTGCAGAGTTCTCTCTGAGATGGTGAGCTAAGTGTTAGCAGATCTTATATATGGAGGGATACCGGTAGTGGACCATGTACGGGAAATTCAGGGAAATGGACGCCATTGGCAATGCTTGTTTCTAATGCTTGTTTCTACTCCATGCGGGCCCCACTCCTTACTCGGGACACGTACCGAACACGTAACTAGGCCAGATAGATGAATAGCTCGCTACTACTACCAAATTAAGGTATCAGTAACTAGTCTGGAGAATAATTAATCTGGGGAATATATACCGACCATATAACTAAGCCAGATAGGTAAATAACTCGCTACTACTACCAAATTAAGGTACCAGCCAAATGCCTAGTTGTGGTCCAGCGCTACCCCCAAGTGGGTCATTGTGTACGGCATGTAGTGAGATGAGTGACGACAATTCTGCAGTTGAATGGTAGGTGCGGACAAAACGACGGTAATCCTGGCGGCCCTTCCACCCTTATTTCTACATACCGATATAATAATCAATCGCAAGACTTGAATTTGTCTCGTCTTGTACATCCCTCCAACATCTCTTCCTGTGGTAACGCATCAGAGAGAAGCCAGAGACCCTGTGGAACCTTACGCGATTCTACTTCTGAGGACTCCCACTATGCCTATGCACTCAGTAAACAATTGGCTGGCGACATCTGCCATTACAGTGAGTACAGACCTTTTCGGGTTGTCACGCAAGTACAGCTAAGTAGTGTTGGTCATAGTTCCTCCTATGGGCCATCGGCAGATTGATTTACAACCTGTGGTTCCATCCACTGAGGCACTTTCCGGGCCCTGTGTTGCATCGTGCAACTCGCCTGGCATCTGTATATCAGCTTTTACGCGGCACTTTGCCCTTCGATATCAAGAAGCTCCACGACGAATACGGCCCGGTAGTTCGTGTTGCCTACAACGAGCTTTCTTTTATAGATCCCCAGGCTTGGAAGGACATTTACGGATTTGCCGAGAAGAATCAATCCAATGCCGCCGAGTCCTACTTGCCGAAATATGACAAGTTCTATCTCACAAGGGAGAGACGCCAAGTCTCATCTCAGAGGGACCAGAGAGACATAAGCTGCTTCGGCGACATTTGAGCAAGTCTTTCGGTGAACAGGCGATCCAGCAAAAGAACAACTCGTTACCAAATATGTTGATCTTCTCATGGAGAAGCTCGGCAAGCATTCTCAACAAAGTGCCGAACGAGACGGTCCTGAACCGCTGAACATTGCAAACTGGTTTAACTGGACCTCGTTCGACATCATCGGAGAGATGACCTTTGGTGAATCGTTCGGCTGCTTGGATTCTACAAGTTACCATCCATGGATATCCATCATTTTCAAACACCTCAAAGTTGGAGGTTGGATTCGCGCCATCAAGTACCTGGACCTCGATCGTTCCACTTTACCCGTTCTTCGGTCCACTACTAGCGTAAGAAAGAAGCTTTTTGGTCTTATCCAGGACAAATTAGATCGACGCATTGAGCTCGGGGCTGATCATCATGATTTGATGGAGGGACTGCTGAAAGGCAGAGAAGAATTGGTACGCCCCTCGAGTGTTCGATCTTTCTCTGGCGATTCTCTTTGAGGAAGAAAGAATTGCATACCCATATCACCTGCTAATGCTTTTCTTGTGTTTCGTTGCGTTAAACAGGGTCTCACCATGAAACATCTTCACTCCAATGCCAGTATGCTTGTGCTTGCCGGCTCCGAGACGACCGCTGCGACGCTAACAGGAATTACGTATCTTCTTCTCAACAACCCAGCATGCCTAGACAAGCTACGAACAGAGATACTCTCAGCTTTCAAGTCCGAGGACGAAATATGCTTCAGGACAACGAAATCGCTGCCATACCTCCAGGGCTGCATTGAAGAAGGCATGCGAAGGTATCCAGCGGTAGCGATTGGTTTCCCTCGGATAACCCCGAGTGGCGGATGGTCAATCGCAAACCAGTATATCCCTGAAGGAGTGAGTCGTTCCTGCCGAGCGGTGCTCTGGTTTGTACGTCGTGTTGCTGACACTGTCCAACAGACCATTGTGTCATGTTGGCATTACGCCATGAATCATTCAGCCAGTAATTGGTCGGATCCGTACACGTACTCGCCGGAGAGGTGGCTCGAAAAGGACAACTCGCAAGACCGCCTGGATGCGCTTCAGCCGTTTCATCTGGGGCCTGGCAACTGTATCGGGAGAAAGTGAGTTGATGAATATGAAGTCCCGAAATCTTCCATGGTCCAAGCTAATCAGACCCCACCACCAACAGCTTGGCTTATACCGAAATGCGTTTCATCTTATCGCGGCTGTTTTTAATTTCGATCTGAAGCTTGCGGACTCGGATGATTCGTCTAACCCATGGATTGAGAACCAAGAGGTCTATACGGTGCGGGAAAAGAAACCGTTGCTGGTAATCATTAAGCCTAGAAAGAATGATCTGGTAGCGAAGGTACCCTTGGATTCCTGAATGGGGTTGCCTGTTGGTGCATGGAATGGGAAGAATGTTGCTCGTCTTCACCGGTTAATTCTAGGCCATCATTATTTCGCGCGAAGCAGCTATACCCACGTACGCCCGCCCTGAGTTGTTCTGGTCTTATCCGCCTGCGTTCTCTATGGATGTCGCCACGGATAGCCTGAGAGCCAGACTTAGTTGAGAGCTTTTCCAGAGCTCCACCTCTTCTCCTTAGTTTAGCATTTTCGTATTGAAGCACCTACAACCAGCCTTTCTAGGCTCATAGAACCGTGTTCGTGACATCTCTTCTTTTTCCCGCGCGTTGTATTTTTTACAAAAACAACAATAACTTTATTAAAACAAGTTTAATTAGCTTAACGGTATAGCCAAAATAAAATCATGTACTTGATTTGCTATTTTCATATCAGCTTTTTATAAATAAAATTTAATTCGTTATATAATTAGTAAAAGAACGAAAAATTGTCACGGCCCTGGCCCTATCTCGCTTAGAGCCCCTTAGGGCTGGCCTTTTAGGGCTCGGCCCCTGACGCCACAGGGCTCGTTTACACTGGCCCCTTGCCAGTCTCCTGTATATAAAGCACTGCTTTCCTTCCCTTCCCCTGTCTGTAGCTTGTTCTCTTAGTTATAACAATTGATAGCCGTTCACACCTTCGAGCCTTTTCCACTAGGATCTACGGATCGAGGTCCCTGTTCGCCTTGAGTCGTTACAGAGAGGCGCTCGCCGGAAATTTATCTATCACATACGAGTCAGCACTTAAGAAAGACGCAAAATATCATCAGCCAAGCAGCATACCTTGAGGCAGCGACGGAGCTCTATCAGTCACTCTCGACGGATTTTAGCCTTGCCCCCGGCGTTATCGCTGTAATCCATCCGAACGCGCGGGACAGCCTTGCGCCGATCATCTTGGTCCCGAAACTCTGGTCTAATATGGCTTTTATCAATGGTTTCCTTGAGAAAGCCTCGCGGTGAAGATGCGATATCTTTCCATTCTATATGGCCGTAAGCCACTTATGGGAGGCGACGTGGCCATTGCTGGCGCTGCCACAGCCTGCACACCAATTCCACGATATTCAGCCTCTTTCGGGCTGATTTCGCGACACCTACTTTTCAGTCCGTTCTCCTTTCTTTCTTTTGCCTTTCCGCAATCATTTGCTTTCCTTTGCAAGGATCTGCCTATTAGAGCTACTGAGTAGTTGGTTTATTTCTAGGAAGCTATGCTGAATCGAATCTTTATCGAAAACCCCTCCAACCGAATAATCACACTTGACTGGAGTCGAATAGCCGCCACGTCCACCTGACCTTTATTACATTTTCCCGTGAGCGAGCATGTCGAACCCTAACAACTATACTGTTGGCTGGATATGCGCCATAAGTACAGAGTACGTCGCGGCGCAAGCCTTTCTTGACGAAAAGCACGAAGGACCTGAACATGTGTCCACGAATGACAATAATAATTACACACTAGGCAAAGTCGGCAAACACAATGTAGTTATTGCTGTTTTGCCCGATAGGGAGTACGGCACATCTTCTGCAGCAGTAGTAGCAAAAGACATGCTCTACAGCTTCCCGAATATCAGGATTGGTCTGATAGTTAGCATCGGCGGCGGGGCACCAAGCCAAAAGCACGATATTCGCCTTGGGGACATCGTTGTAAGTGCCCCGCGCGATAGGAATAGTAGTGTGTTCCAGTATGACTTTGGCAAGACGATACAAAATCAAAATTTTCAAACTACAGAGTTCTTGAACCAACTTCCAGCGATCTTGCGAACTGCAATAAATGGACTTAAAGCGCAATATGAGATTGAAGGATATCAGCTCCTTGAAGCGGCTGTCGATAATATCCTCGAAAAGAAACCTAGACTACGGAAAAAGTACAAGCGACCGGATCCAAGTAATGACAGGCTATATCAATCAGAAATCACTCACCCGGCGAACGATGCAACAAGCTGTGCGACAGTCTGTGGCAATAATCCATCAAAGTTGGTTTTGCGACCTGAACGAAGCGAAAATGAAAACCTAGAAATTCATTACGGCCTGATTGCATCTGCAAACCAGTTAATGAAGGATGCCACAGTTCGAGATCGACTTGCAGCCGAAATGGACGTTTTGTGCTTCGAAATGGAAGCGGCAGGGTTGATGAACCACTTCCCGTGCCTGGCTATCCGGGGAATATGTAACTATTCAGACTCACACAAGAACAAGGAGTGGCAAGGCTATTGTCGGTCGACTGCATCTCACGGGTCGCCGGGCAGACTAGTGATTTCACTTAGTATGCTCGTTGGCGTCAGGTGTAAGATGTGTGTCCATTCTGTTCTAAGCTACGTGTCGCGAAGAGGTTGTAGGTCCCGAAAGGGACCCACAACTCTTCACGTGACTAGTTACATGCGTTCCAACAGCTATGCAGCGATGACGGCGGCAGCATATGCAAAAGACCTTTTATATCAGATCCCTTTTAATAAAATCGAAAATGAAAAAAGGATTAAAGAAACTCTTTCGGATAGTTAGTTTTTCTATAGTGTCTACGAGTTTTGCGACTGCTAATTTTATATAAGTTCTTTGCACTATGTCTAAAACTGAATCACATATTGAAACGATAAGATTCAAGTTGAACAATAATAAAGATATAAAAGTCTTTGATTGGCTTACACCAGTTAACTACTGTTTTCAGCAGAACGATTTCATTAATCGCCGGCAGCCAGAAACTGGCCAATAGCTCCTAAAGTCGGAAAAGTTTCAAAACTGGCTTAACTCCGACCAACAAACGTTATTCTGTCCAGGAATTCCCGGGGCAGGAAAAACAATTCTTACATCGATTGTAATAGAAAAGCTCAGCTCGTGGTTTTCCACGGAACCGGGTGTTGGCATTGCTTATATTTACTGTAACTTCCGGCGTCAAGAGGAGCAGAAAATCGACAGCTTGCTTGCGAGCCTGCTAAAACAGCTAGCTGAGAGCCAGCCATTTCTGCCAGTCGCCGTAAAAGAGCTTTATGATCGACACAAAACAAAAAGAACACGGCCTTCTCTTGATGAAATTTCTAGATCTCTCCAAATAGTAACTGTACTATATTCGAAAGTCTTTCTTATCGTTGATGCGCTAGATGAATGTCAAGCTTCTGCTGGCTGTCGGCAAAGATTTTTATCAGAGCTATTTGGCCTACAAGCTAATCACGGGGCGAATCTCTATATAACTTCAAGGTTTATCCCGGAAATCACAACGAAATTCCAGGCGGACATAACGTTAGAGATTCGTGCGAGCAAGGAGGATATAGGCAGATACCTGGAAACCCACATGCAACACTTATCTCCATTCGATGATTGGAATAGACAGTTACAAGATGAGATCAAAGTTGAAATAGCAGACGCTGTTGATGGGATGTATGTTGCTGAGGATTATCTAAAACGCTCCTATTACTAACTAGCTTGTAGGTTCCTTTTAGCACAGATTTACCTTAGTTCACTTGATGATAAAACTACACCGAGAGCTGTTCGGAGAACATTAACGCAGCTCCGGAGGCAAAAACCGGGGTCAAGCGAAGACCAGAAGCGCGAAGTGTTAGACGAGGCGTACAAAGACGTAATGGAAAGTATTAACGGACAAAAGCCAGGCTTTCGTCAAATTGCCGAAAAGGTCCTATCGTGGATCACTTGCGCCCGGAGGCCTTTAACCACGTCGGAGCTTCAACATGCTCTAGCTGTAGTAGTTGGCGACTCTAAGCTTGACGAGGATAATCTCGAGCGAACCGAAAGAATGGTCTCGGTGTGTGCGGGGTTAGTCACAGTCGACGAAGAGAGTGGGATTATTCGGCTAGTTCACTACACAACGCAGGAATACTTCGAGCGAACGCAAGGGCAGTGGTTCCCCGGTGCGCAGATTAATATCACAACAACATGCGTTACGTACCTTTCTTTTGACACCTTTAAAAGCGGCTATTGTCAAAGTGACGAAGAGTTTGAACAACGGCTTCAATTAAATAGGCTATACGACTATGCAGCACGCAATTGGGGTTATCATGCTCGGGAGGCTTCGACATTGTGTCAAGGTTCTATAGAATTTCTCCAGAAACAAGCCCAAGTCGAAGCGTCAAGTTAAGCACTACTAGCTGAAAAGACTTTTTTATTCGACACGAGATATAGCCAAAGATTCCCTCAGGATATGACAGGACTGCATTTAGTGGCGTACTTTGGACTTGAGGCTATCTTCCAGCCGCTGCTTGCCACGGCCCAGCTTTATGTCGACTCAAAAGATAAGGACGGCCGGACGCCGCTGTCGTGGGCTGCTGGGAACGGGCACGAGGATATCGTCCAGCTGCTGCTCGCGACAGGGAAGGTTGAGGCCGACTTGAAGGATGAGGACGGCCGGATGTCACGGCCCTGGCCTTCTCTGGTTTGGAGCTTGGCACCGGATGCCGCCGCTGTGGGCTGCTGAGAACGGGCACGAGGGTATTGTCAAGCTGCTGCTAGCCACGGGCCAGGTCGACGTAATTTCAGATAAATAAACGCTACTCTGCTTGGCCCGTGATCGTAGTCACATTGACATTGTCAATTAATTCGTATTTTTTATATTTCAATATTTTTAATAAAAAGGGGCTTGGAGAAGCTGATCTTTATATATTAAAATGGGTTTACGTAACTTCAAAACGTTTTGTGAATCTAGAATTTTCTAGCAGATTCGCTTTTTAATCTTTTAGCCACGTAATCTTGGTATTGCAACAGAGTTACTGCAATTTAGCGTGCTCCTATATGAACGAGCAATGCGAGTTGCGAAGTGAGAGAAGTGTGTTGCCTGCGCAGTTAGCTTGCAGTCTTCACCGTAGGCGCTCAGGCATGTCAGCGCTGAAAATGGACAAGGGGGTTTGTGCTTACAATTTATTTTGGCTGAAGGGAACGAAGCCGGTTTTACAAGTGCCTGTAAGTGCTTCTGCTCTGAGCGCTTGCAACTGTAACAACTCAAGCTGAACAGGGATCTCGATCCGTGGATCTAGGTAGAAGGACTCAAAGGTGTGAACAACTATCAATTGTTATAACTAAGAGAACAAGCTACAGACAGAAGGGAAGGAGAGCAGTGCTTTATATACAGGAGGCTGGCCAGGGGCCAGTGTAAGCGAGCCCCGTGGCATCGGTCGCCAAGCTCTGGGATGCCGAGCTCTGTGGTAGCAGAGGCCAAGCTCTAGCGAGCTTTGCAGTGTCTGGCGCCAAGCTCTAAGTGGGGCCAGGGCGGTGACAGCAATGGCCGTAGGTTTCTAGTGCTATTTTCGGGTTCCATTCATCGGTAGGGTGACTTATTTGAACGAAGGCCTGCTAGGCCGTAACTGGGTACAGGACGGGGCCGGGGCGGGAATACAGCTCCAGAATTGACTAGATTCTTGAATTGCAGAACCGCTAAGGATATGGCAGATTTGGGTGTAGAAAGATTGCTCGCAGCTGCGGAACAGGCTCAGCATACAATAGAGGACTGGGAAGCAAGAGTCGTAGAATTGGAGGACCAGGCATCGAACTTGGCTGTTGCTATAGCAAATAAAGAAGCTTTTATTGCACATTTCGAACATATTGTCACGATGATGGATTATGTGACCTAGATGGGCTTGGCATGTCATGTGATGACCACTCATTCTATCATGGTTGCGCACAACAACAATTGCCTTTCCTCCTTAGTTTAGTATTCTCGTAATAGAACCACCTTGCTAGCCGCCTTACCAGGCTAAAGGATTTGGCCTCATGACACATATTAGGACTTCGTCAGTTACAGTCACGCCAGCTCCTGAACGGCCTGCAAAATCAGGCAAAATCCCTGATCCTGACTATTTGGTAGATAGTGCTTCTTCGTGAAGTGTGTGACGTTATTCCAGAAGTTTCCACAAGCAGCCACATATCTAAGATCTTAATGCAATAGGCTATCTCTTCGCATGATCTGTAACATTACAGCACAGCTGGCCCATATCATACAAATTTAAAACAAGAAGTCGTGCGAAGACTGTCGTTCACTCGAAAACATGGAAGCTGAACAAGGGGCAGGCTCAGCCACCGCCATGGGAAGTTCCGTGTAATCGGATCGGCGAGCAAAGGCGGGCTCTGCCGTCCCGGCTAACGTACTAGTGCAGCCGGGAGCCTTAGCAGTTGACCTATCACAACTTCACGAGCATGAGAGCACCTCCACCAACATCCTAGCAGCCCTTTTTTCACCTCTTATTTTTTGAAAACAATTGGCGCCTATTTCAATCCTTCATAGGGGTCAAAGACAACCATCACACTCACTCCCGTTCGCCCTATTGGAGGCATTGATGGTGCTCGCTACTAAGATGTAGTACAGAATAGTTGCATCTAATACATTTTGTTTGTTTGTGGCAGGTTGCAGAAATTATCACGGGACAGCCTCGAAAGAATTTGGCTTGCACCGAGTCGGAAGTTGGCAATTGGAATCAGGCGTGTCGCAAGATCTATGTCCTGGTGTGCTTGCATCTTATCTGGGAATCATCCGGTCCAGTTGTGGCAAATGTTAACTGGATATGTTTGGGTTGGAGGGGACGGGAGTTACTTGTGGCGGCGCCATGAGCAAGACGCATCAATCAAGATGCATAACCATACATTAATTCCGGATATTCTCGCTAATATTTCCTGGCCCAATTTGTTGGAGTACTTTGGTGATACTTTATTTCTCTCTCCCTCAGCTCTTCCTCAGCTCTCCTCAGTCCACCTCAATTCAAGGGTTGCCCACCTGAGAAGTCGTGAGACAACCAACACTGACGCTGTCGCCAACACTCTGAAAGAGATTTTTTATTCTGTAAATAACATCATTACGAGTGTCTCTATCCTCTTGTTGGAAAATGGCAGAGAAGCAAAAGCAAAATGAGGGGAGAGACTCTGCCGATGGTGAGCTAATGCCAGGGCGTGTTCATTGGCAGAGTCCAACGAAGATGATTTGTTGCTATATTATACTTGTAATGCTTGCGGTAGGCCATCATCTGTACTACGCGCGGCTAGATGGCCAGCCAGCGACAGACCAGAGTGTAAGTTGATGTTAGCAAAGTGCAACAAGGAAGAACAGAAGAGAGTATGAACGCCAGCTGACTTATCGGATATGAATAATGTAGTGGAAGATACGAGCTGGAATTGCATTTGCCAACGTGTTCCAGATACTATTTTCGATTTCAATGGGCCTTGCTTTCGCTCCACAAACTTGGAGATCCCTGAGAAGAAATTCTCTTTACCTCGACGATGTTGGCAAGCTCTTTGCAGCTCCTTCGAATCCACTCAGTATCCTATCCACCAGCCTCTTGAAAAATGCGAAAATTTCCATGCTGATTGCGGCGCTAGCTTGGTGAGCGACCTAGACCCGCACCGCACACCACATTAAGCATGGACCAGAGACTGATGAGGCATATGCCGATTATAGGATATCGCCACTGATTCCGATTCTCGCACCAGCATCCCTTTCTGTGGTTTCACGGGAATTGAAGGTCGTTCCAGCCCCACCGATTCAAATCAACAACTTCAATTTTTCCCAAGCTGCGAACATATCCAATCCAGAGGAAGTCAACATTATTGAGGCCTCAACACAAACCGAGACTAATAGGTTAGTAAACCGCGGGACCGATACTTTGACTGAAATACACAAATTGCTTAGAAGACAATCGTCATCGTCATCATCAACTGCATCCGGACGACAGGACGTTGGTGAAACATACTCTGCATACACCAAGCCGACAAATCGTCTCACAGCCCTGATCTCGGAAGTTGTGTATGGTGGCCAGATCGTTCAAGCACCGTCGCCTTGTGGAGAGAATTGTACTTTCACGCAATCTTTTGTTGGTCCGACCTATCAGTGCGCTGAGATGGATCCGTACGACACCTCGTCACCGTGGTGTAGCCCAGAGGGTCTTAAAAATACAGCCTACACGACCTGTTCAGAAGTTTGGGAAGTTTTTGCCGCATCACCACGTTCTATATTATATGAAGCTAGCAATTCATCTGCAGATTTTTGCACGAAACTTTCTAGCAACCCTAGAGCCTGTAACTCTACTTTTGTATCCAAGACGGAACCTTGGGAGAACGGAAACATATGGGTGCGCTATAAATACCTCGCAGAGAACTGGCGAGCTCAGTTTCAGGAGAAAAAAAGCGTACCGGCGGACGCGTGGACAAACCTGAGCTACAGATGTGATCAGTGGGATGCCCGATTTGATCTAAAGAGGACCTATATCAATTCGGTTCAACAAGTAGAAGTCAACACAACGTAAGTTTTCCCTGCCCAAATAAAAACGTTAATTTTACTATTTCCTAGCATATATGAAGCACAGAATTCCGTTCGTTAAGGTCCATGAAAGCTAATTTCTTCAAAAGCCTTCTCAATCGTACTCGTTATGGTGTGGTGGTCGGAGAAAGCAGAGCTTCGGGGTGGGTTGGTTCAAACGAAGCAGACTACATCAACTTTGCAATCCATCAGACGTTGTACAGGTATCTTGCGGGATTCATTGAATACTACCTTGGGTTCGTCAACAACGGAGCGGAATTGGACGGCACTGCGCTCGTTGAGAATATTCCCTGGCCCGTGGACGGCGTCCGAAAGCCCAAGAAGAATCTTGGCCCGCTATTAGAGCAGCTGCACGCCAATGTGACTGTTAGTCTTCTGGCGATGAATAACCTAGTATATTTTACGCCTGTAGCTGCACCGGATCTGGAGATGAATATTTTCCGGAACGTATTCAAGTATGACAAGAGGGCTTTGTTACTCACTTATGGTCTTGCTTTACTACTTGGACTTCTAGCCATCGCTATGGGGATGAAGTCCTTATTTCAAAACGGCGTGAGCGCAGACCTTGGGTTCTTGTCTATCCTATTGACGACGCGGAGCAAGTCCCTAGATGATCTTGCTTTTGGGGCCAGCCTTGGCGCGGATCCCAAATCGGAAAAGCTGAGAAAGCAGAAGGTTACGTTTGGAGCGACTAAATATGACCTGGTGATGCAGAATACAGATTTAGTTGATAAATCTGGATCTTATGTAAACGGAGCGGAAGTCAGGACGGATCGTCCTCATGCTGTATTCGCTGTCGAGGGTAGGGATCCGTTTGAGGGCCTTAAAAAGGGTATACTATATGTGTAATCTATCTTCCCGGCAAAGCTCTCTAGCTTTCCTTAACGGTGGCTATAGAGAAGACCGTTGGAATTTAAATTGTCCCCATTGTAAAATTTTGGTTTCTGGGCAGCAGAAGGTGTTGTTGATAGCGATCCTGTTTGGCCTGTCGCTCAGCATGTACACATCATGGCAACGAACATGACTGGTCCCCGGAAAGTTAAATTTTCAGCTCAGCTCAGCTCCACTGCGTTTTCGGCCTCATCACGACTTTGCTTCAGCTCCCAACTAAGAAGCGACCCGCAGATCTCAATGGCTCTTGAGCTTTTTATTTCTCCCTGCGTCCACAACCTGCCTCATTGTCTCCATCCTCCATCACCTACTACACCGCTGAGAATTCAGATACAAGGGCCGCTGGAGTCGATTCAGAAGCTTCTTCCGAAGGCATCATGGCATGACGTTGTGATTTTCCCGCAGCCGGGAGGGTTAGAGCTCACGAGCCTTACACATCGGGCATTATATGGCGAGGAGGATAAGCAGGCTGACGGTATTCCAGCTGTGCGAGGCGAGTATTTGGGATGGGCAATGGAGGGAAGAAAACTGTTAGAGTGAATGGATGATCCAAACCCAGAGGTGCTAGCAATCAGCGTAATTGAAGTGGATAATGATAGAGGAGCATTCGCCAGCAACGCCCTCTCGTTTCAAATAGACCGAACAGGATACACAGGGAAGAAGGTCCTCGCAGTGCCGAGATGTCGTCAGGTCAAGAAAGCCACGCAGGATCGTCGGAGATGGAACGGTTTGGCAGCTGAGAGGGATAAGTTAGGGAGACTCAGAGATGTTTATAAACGTGTTAAGTTAGACGATCTGGCCTTGACACAAAGCCTGCTCGCTGATAGACCTATAGGTGTATATAACTCATGTATTGCGCCGAGAATGCTACGAATATTAATTGTGTACGATTGTATAATATCACCTCCCGCCTCCAAAAACCAAATCCGAACCAAAGGAAGTGAGAAACAATTATTTATTCTTTCGTGCAACAGTCTCATATCATCAGCGCAACGGGTGCCGTCCATAGCTTTGGCGCTTCGATCATCCGCGCCACTTCTAGCTCTGGCTCTGGCTCTGGCTCTGGCTCTGGCTCATCTGCCTCTCGCGCAGCAATCTTACGCTTCCGACCACGCTCTCTCCTGCCGTTTGTGACCTCTTCCGCAACACGCGCCACTTCTGGCTCCGAGTCTGCCTCTGGCTCCTCTGCCTCTACCGCAGCACTCTTACGCTTCGGACCGAGTTTCCCCTTGCCCTTGATGACCTTCTTCGCAGCCCGCGCTGCTCGCGCTGCTCGCGCCGCCTCGATGTCCTCAAAGCTCATTACCCTCCCCTGCCCCTGCCCTAGCACGACTGCCTTGGTTGATTGGCGAACCTTAACTTCGTTGTTCATTCTGGTCAACATCTGATTTTGATCACGGAGGAGGGCACGTTCGGCAAAGGATATCCGGGCGGCATTGGCAAGCTCCCGCACATGCCTCCAAGCGTTGTAGACC
The DNA here is from genome assembly GCA_918026815.1 of Chalara sp. BL73. Taxonomy (NCBI): domain Eukaryota; kingdom Fungi; phylum Ascomycota; class Leotiomycetes; order Helotiales; genus Chalara; species Chalara sp. BL73. The sequence continues at coordinate 510,833 of CAKJVC010000150.1, read as the reverse complement.
CGTCTCGTTAAGCGTATGAGCATCCTGTTTGATCAGATTATACAGCGACGCAAGACCCTCTGCTGACACCGGCATCACAGGCGTTGGTGGTACTTCGTCTTGATGATAAGAACCTACCTTTATCTCATCGGCCCTCGGGATAGTTAGTTCAGCGGGGAGTTTCCATTGGTTGTAAGCTACGCGCAGGCTTTCAAGCTCCTGCCCTTTATATTCTAAAATTGTGTGGAGTTTTGCTCGCCGAGCTGAACTTCCGGCTGTCGCATGCTTCAATTCGGCGAGCTGTTTGATTCCTTTCTCAGGCGGGGCTGCTATTTCGAGTGTTGCCCAGAGATTATTATTCACACGTATCTGGTTGTTAGACTTGCGAACAAGTTTGCGCCTTCTGGTTGTTGCTCCTTGTTATATGGATTTAGCAGACCAGGCCCAGCTAAACTATTCAGAGCATATGCAACTTTCCATGCCGGGTTGTATGCGTTTTGTATCGATGTATTGCTTCCCAATCCAAGCTTGGTGTCACGGCCCTGGCCTTTTCTCGCTTGGAGCTTGGCTCCTGACTCTGCAGGGCTCGGCCTTTTGGAGCTTGGCTTCTGGCGCCACAGGGCTCGCTTACGCTGGCCCTGGCCAGTCCCCTCTATATAAAGCACTGCTTTCCTTCCCTTCTGTCTGTAGCTTGTTCTCTTAGTTATAACAATTGACAGTCATTCACACCTTTGAGTCCTTCTCACTGAGATCTACGGATCGAGATCCCTGTTCGCCTTGAGTTGTTACATTTACGGGTGGCATTTACAGTTTACGGATATTTCACGGAGTACAGCTAGCTAAGTAATTTCACATGAAGCAAGCTTTTCAGTCAAGCACAGGACCTTCGTGGGTTGGATCATGGATCATGGCTACGATCCATGATCCATCACATGATCCGTTATCCCATGGGTTCTCTATGTAAGCGAACTTACCGAGCCTCAGGCCTCGAAGGCATAAACTTGTTACCTGCACGTAACACTTCGGCGCCAAGCTATTCGCTCTCTCGGAGGCTGCCAAAAGCCGAAAGCTTGAGTTCACCATAATAAATCATTTACCCGCACCGGGGTTAGGATTAAAGATGGCGTTCCAATACCCATAAATGAAATCAATGTAATCCTCCTCGCATTTGTCCTTCATCTGTACAACAACAAGCCAACATTTATTAAACCACTCTGTCCTACAATGACGAATATCAGAGAAACTGAGCCAATAGTAGCCGGCAAAGGTTGCCTTGTTCGAGTTTTCATCGATGAGGATAAGAAGAAGAGTGGTACACCGGGCAGCCATTGGACCGAAGTAAGCTACGACGGAGAACCTGACTCGTTTTTCGAGGTGCCAAACCATTGGCACAAATACCACGACGAGTACTGGACCGTCCTCGAAGGGAGGTTCGAGGCGGTGATCAACGGTAAAAGCAGGATATTTCAACCTAGCGACGGCGAAGTCCATATTCCGAGAAAACAGGTCCACGGAATCAAAGCCATCAAGGGTATCAGGCCTACTTTGAAAGAGACCACCAACCCCAGTGGAGAATTCAAGGAAGCGTAAGTTTGAATCTCCGCGTTTGCTTCCCCCGCCCCCTCGGGGTTTCGATCCTCTTCCCTTTTTTTGGTGCTGTTGCGCCAAAAAGGGCAGAACAAGAACATACAATTTAGATACTAATAATTCATATAACCTCTAGATTTCTCCGAGACCTCAACCAAAACGGAGATCCGGGCTTCTGGTTGGCGATGAGAGTATTTTACGACGGCGATACCTATCCGGTGGTAGGAACCCCTTTTAGAATTGCCGATCAGGTCGTAAGTCTACCATATCCCTTCGCCTTCACTATCTCTTGTCACAACAGTCGTTCTCGCAAGAATACTCACGAGTATTTAGTTTGTGACGGTCCTGGGCTTTATAGGGAAGTTTCTGGCACCCGCCCCAGTTTCTGATATCTCTTCTGTGGCACCTCATTGAACAAAGTCTTCGGAGGAACACGTAGTATCTATCCTACTCGGGGAATTTCTGTTTTAAAAAGGAATTAGGAATAGGCTTTCAGCCAAACATGGAATTATCGGTTATATAGCTGAGGTACCACTCCATTTGTAGCAACGCCGCGTACTTGTTACGTAGTTGCCGGTTAGTAGAATGTGGTAAAATTGTGTATGGTTGTTGCTACTACTACAGTGCGTTCTTTTATATGCTACAGGTAGGTCATGTGAGCGAATGGATCCCCTATTCACTCCTCCATCGATTCAGGACCTACACAATCACTTTCACGTCACTTAACATACCAACACCTATCGATATCAGCGAGATTCTGGGACACTGGTGAGGCTATGTCTGCCCTGTATTTATTTGTCTGCATGTTAGTGGAACAATTGGCTTGAAAGGTTCTAAAAATCAGAGAGAATATGCTTTTACCATCCCTTCGCACCTCAACTGGAAGGAATACCGAGTCTCAACCTTATTCCAATAGCTGATGGATAGGTAAGCTTGGGGAAACATACCTCTGACTTAGATCACACTCTTGGCTCTGAGATAAAAAGCAGGGACATAACTAAGGCGCGTTGTTAATGTATCATTTACAATGTCTAGATTTTGCACGTTATTACCTAAGGATACCCGGCGTCATCCTATAAAGTTCATGATATCGAGGGCAATTCGTTCTTTACCTTGCCTTATCCACTTACGAGAGCCTCCCCACTAAAGGCAAAAGAGCCTGCCTACTAGGGTGAGAGCGTTATGTAAGCATTCTAGAACTTTTCACTCCGGTTGGAGACCGTGGTTTCAAATTTCGATAAGTGTTTTGGCACGGCCACCTCGGTCACTTGATTCTCCCACACATTCAGCCTCCCTTGTATGAGTTCAAGTCATCTCGGCTCTTGATTGAAGTATTAACACAAGTCCAGTTTGAAGTAGTAGCAAATTCGGATCGAGGCAGTGCATATCACGCATTTTCCCGATAAAGTAGGATGCTGTACCTCCCTTGGGTTTGGGATGGTTCATCCCCACCTCCGAACTGGATATGGGCCCGAGGGCAGCAGCGATGAAATATATAGACGGGAATCTACGTGTGAAAATCATAATATCATGGCTGTGGAGAAGACAAATATCATCCCTTATGAGCGACCGCGCCATAAAGTCCTGGCAGAGGTCTCCCTGCCGGGAGAGCCTCGAACACACGATGCCACATCAAAACGCAGTGGCGTCCCTCAGACTACCCTGTATCATCGTCGTTATGAGCAGCGCTCGAAAGAAGAGAACCCAGGCCAATAGTATTTCACTCCGCCGGAGAAGAAAGCTTTCGAAAAGTATTTGAAACTAATGGCTGATCTCGGGAACCCTGTGCGAATCAAGTATTTACTGTCCTTCGCTATAGTATCCCCCACCAGTGTTCCTCGATAAAGAAAGCGACCAAGCCGCCGAATAAAAACTAGGCTCAAGCCTGCCAAGATCCTGTTTCAAGATTGAAAGCCCGGTGGCATTGCTGCTCTTTCATTAAAAAAAATCGGACATGATATTCTCATGTAGCTGTTCTAGCTTAGTGGAGGCAGTGATTTTGGAGAAGGCAAGGAACATTTCAAAGACCACGATCGAGGATATCATTGAGAGATACACCACAGACAACGCCCTGCCAAGATATTCGATTAAGGAATAGATACTCCCATATCCATTTTGTACAATCCGCGTGGCCAAAGGATCTCCCAAGATCCCTTGCGTGGAATGTAATATCTCCGTATTCCAGTGCCTTATCGATGTCGATTATCATTAAAACAATGTCCCTTTTCCCGGTTGTTGATATTTCAAGGCTATTAAGAGGGCCTAGAGTAGGTACTATAGCCGGCATGAATGCCTTCCTCGGCAATAACACACCCGAGGATTCGGCGTGAATGACACGATATGTTATGCAAGGAGGAGGTGGGGGTATATTTGTGTACGGTCAGGCCGTGATAATATTTCAGTTCATAAGTGGCTATTGCGATAAGGGACTCGGTGAGAGTGATGGTGACGACGAGGGTTACATCAAGTGTATAAGTTAGAGTCACTTTGAGTCTTCTGATGCGTGTGAAGTCGTATAATTCAGCAACAATGTTGTGCTATTGGTAGTATTAGACGCTGGCGCTGATTTGGTGTTCGCTCGCCGACGCGCAGCTTAGCCTTGTGTCAGCCAGTCTTGAACAGCTACAAGCTAACACGAGGCTAGAGCCTGAGCATCTGTATAGCTGACGTCGGCAACGATTGGCTACACAGGCAGATTTCGTAGTAAGTAATAAAACATTAACATTCATCAACCTTCTTACCTCCTTCCTTCTCCCCAGCTTCCACTCCCCTCAATAGCCCTAGCCAAAGTCTTCAACTTCAAACTTACAAAGGCAAAGCTCTGGAGAACACATCGTATAGTGTAGACTCAAATCCACTGCGATTGTGACTATAAATTATTGGGGTTTCTTAGTGTGTTGCTCCAGCAGCAGCTTTACCACCGCCTCGTGCCCCCCCTTTATAGCCCATAATAGCGGCGTCTGACGAAATTTATCCATGGTCTCGAGCTCCGCGCCTCTCTCGAATAGCAGCTTCATAACTGCCTCATGCCCATTTGTTGCAGCATATGACAGTGGCGTCCGACCATCATTACTCTTGATCTCGAGCCTCGCGCCTTTCTGGAGCAGTAGCGTTACAAGTGCCTCGTGCCCATTCTCTACAGTATATGACAGTGGCGTCCGACTAAAATTATCCTCGGCCTCGAGCTCTGAGCCTTTCTCAAGTAGCAGCTTCACAACCGCCTCGTGCCCCTTCTCTGCAGCCCATAATAGCGGCGTCCGATTAAAGATACCCTTAGTCTCGAGCTCTGCGCCTCTCTCGAGCAGTAGCTTCACAGCCGCTTCATGCCCATACCTTGCAGCCCATGACAGCGGCGTCCGACCATCATTACTCTTGATCTCAAGCTTCGCGCCTTTCTCAAGCAGTAGCTCCATAACTGCATTGTGCCCACTCTTTGCAGTATATAACAGCGGCGTCCAACCAGCATCACTCTTAGTCTCAAGCTTTGCGCCTCTCTCCAGTAGTAGTTTTACAACCGCCTCATACCCATTCTCTGCAGCCCGTGACAGTGGCGTCCGGCCAAGTTGTTCCCTAGTCTCAAGCTCCGCACCTCTCTCGAGCAGCAGCTTCACAGCCGCCTCATGCCCATGCCCTGCAGCCCATGACAGCGGTGTCCGACCATTATTACTCTTAATCTCGAGCCCCACCCCTCTCTCGAATAGCGACTTTATAACCCCCTTATGCCCATTCTCTGCAGCCCATGACAGCGGCGTGCGACCATCATTATCCTTAATCTCGAGCCCCGCAGCTCTCTTAAGCAGTAGCTTCACAACCGCCTCGTGCCCATTCTTCGCAGCCCATAACAGCGGCGTCCGACCGTCATTATCCTTAATCTCAATCCCCGCGCCTCTCTCAAGTAGCAGCTTCATGGCCGCCTCGTGCCCATTCTCTGCGGCCCATAACAGCGGCGAGCGACCATCGTTATCCTTAATCTCGAGCTCCGCGCCTCTCTCGAGCAGTAGCTTCACAGCCGCTTCATGCCCATACCTTGCAGCCCATGACAGCGGCGTCCGACCATCATTACTCTTGATCTCAAACCCCGCGCCTTTTTCAAGCAGCAGCTTCATAATCGCCTCGTGCCCACTTTTTGCAGTATATAACAGCGGCGTCCAACCAGCATCACTCTTAGTCTCAAGCTCTGCGCCTCTCTCCAGTAGTAGCTTTACAACCGCCTTATACCCATTCTCTGCAGCCCATGATAGTGGCGTCCGGCCAAGTTGTTCCCTAGTCTCGAGCTCTGCACCTCTCTCGAGCAGCAGCTTCACAACCGCCCCATGCCCATACCTTGCAGCCCATGACAGTGGCGTCCGACCATCATTATTCTTGGTCTCGAGCTCCGCGCCTCTCTCGAGCAGCAGCTTCACAACTGCCTCGTGGCCGTCCTGTACAGCCCACTCGTGTCCAGCATTCATTGCACACTTAAGTACTTCAACAGGAAGTTTATCTAATTTTCCTAAGAACTGTGGCAATGTCCAGTCAAAGAAACGGCGAGTATTTAACTTATTAAAGTTAAACAAAAATGAAGTAGTATTGAAAACAACATCTTGAAGATCTTTTCCATAGTCTGCTTTCAGAAAGTCAGTGTCGCATGTATCTGAAGATATGCCTAGTAACGCATAAATTTTATCTCGAGGGTCAGTCGCTTCACTGTTGCGGAATTTACTCAGCATTGTATAGAGATCCCGCTTTTGAGCCCACCATGAGCTATCCCGGAGAGAACCTGGCATAATATCAATAATAGATTGGCAGTGGAGTTCTGGGGTGATCTTTAGTAAAGATGGCATAAGAGCAAAAATGCTTGCTGAAACAAATTTGCTACCGCAAACAATGTCAGCGGCTCGCGCATTACCAGTTTCTTGTATAACCCAGACTCTTTTAAACCAGTTTCGATGAAGAAGCGACTGTAGGCCTTCGACCAAAAGGTCCCTCTGGTGAGGCCTCAGGTCGCGTATTACTGTTGACCAGATATCGACCCACTGCTTGTGTGAAATTTCCTGGCGGTGCTGGTTACCAGAAGTGTGTTTGATACCCTTTTCCTCTAGCTGCTTCATATAATACATAACATAGTCTGTATCATACGTAGCCTCGCCTAACCAGATAATTACCCGTTCAGCTTTGCTATAAATAGTTCCCATCTGCTGAACTTGCTGTCCTTGTTCATTCTTATCGCTTTGATTAATAGAAAGAGCATCAACCCAAAGGATCCGGTCTTTTTCTCGGTATCGGAGATCCCGAAGTGCAAGATATACATTTTTGGTGACTGCCATTTTGCTGCCATTGATAATTAAATCACATGGTCTAGATGTGTTTCCCCATGTGTAAGATAAAGCCGCGTAATTGCTGATATCTTCTGATAAGGGGATCTTTGACTCAAAAAGCTGGCAATAAATAGGGTCGTCGTGAAAGCCTTTGAGCACTCGGAGAAGGCGAAAAGCAGGCCCTTTGAGACTGATTGGCTTATACTCGAAATTTGTCATTTTCTATGGCTTAGAGGTCAGAACTGAGATATGTAGAGATAGATCTCATGTAGTTGTGAGAGTTGAAGTTGGTTGATGGTGTTCGGTGAGCTGTCTACTCAGCCGCTTCGCTGCCAAGGAGATCCACTTAATACATCCAAACTAAGCCTATTTAGTAGCGAGCACAACGAAGCGTTTGGGGTCAATTGGTGATCGTTTTGGTGGTAACGATTGACTCTTTAGGTATTTCGGCCTTTTTCAATTGATTACTATTAGCTTTACAACGCAGTTGGCAATTGAATGCCAGATCATATAGCTAGATACAGGTTTGATCTTCAAACTGGCTATTATTTTAATTGTTCAATTGGCTAATTAAAGAGTGAACTACAGCGCGGAACGGAAAAAAGCTACTTACAAAAGTGATTTTGGTCAGTTTGGCAGCTTCAATCGAACGAATATCTGTCACGGCTTAGGCTCTATCTTGCTTGGAGCTTCGTACGGTAGGGCTTGGTATTGAACAGGTTAGGTCTAAGGACCATACCTAAAGTCTATAGGCACCTGTAGGCACCAGTAGGCAACAGTAGGCATTAGTGTGTTGACATGTGGGTATTGTAACAACTCAAGCTGAACAGGGATATCGATCCGTAGATCCAGGTGGAAAGACTCAGAGGTGTCACGGCCCTGGCCTTCTGGGGCGGAGCTCACCACCGGATGCCCCAGAGCTCGGACAGAGCACAGCACCGGACACCCCAGAGCTCAGGCGGAGCTCAGCACCGGACACCGCAAAGCTCGCCTATCCTGGCCTCCGGCCAGTTCCTGTATATAAAGCACTGCTTTCCTTCCCTTCTTCTGTCCGTAGCTTGTTCTCTTAGTTATAACAATTGATAGTTGTTTACACTTCTGAGTCCTTCTATCTAGATCCACGGATCGAGATCCCTATTCAGCTTGAGTTGTTACAAGAGGTGTGAACAACTATCAATTGTTATAACTAAGAGAACAAGCTACGGACAAAAGAATGGAAGGAAAGCAGTGCTTTATATACAGGAACTGGCCGGAGGCCAGGATAGGCGAGCTTTGCGGTGTCAGGTGCTGAGCTCCGCCTGAGCTCTGGGGCACCCGATGCCAAGCTCCAAGCCAGAGAAGGCCAGGGCCGTGACAGGTATTGCGCCTCTATAAGTAGAGGGATTCTCTCCTGTAGTTTAGGTTCTATAACCTTCAGCAATTGACACTAGTTTGCCATGTCAGGAATTGGCTTACGTAATAGGCCAAGGAACAAAGAAATCTCTTACAGGTCTACAACGTAGATACAGATCATACAATACAAGCACTCAACAACCCGTAATCTATCGACGTGATACCTCTCTCAATATCATATTTCTGACATGCCCTATACTCTCTGAAGGCCACGTGACTCTTTCTATTTCAACACAACACAGGGTCTCGCTTACACTAGCCCCTGGCCAGTCTCCTTATATAAAGCTTCTTCTATCTGTAGCTTGTTCTCTTCGTTATAATAATTGATAGTCGTTCACACCTTTGAGTCCCTCTTCCTGAGATCTACGGATCGAGAACTCTGTTCACCTTAAGTTGTTACAGATTGAGGTACCACTCCACTTGTAGCAAAGCCGCGTACTTGATACGTGGTTGCCGGTGAGTAGAATGTGGTAAAATTGTGTCTGATTGTTGTTACTACTACAATGCGTTCTTTCATATGCTACAGGTGGGTCGTGTGACCAAATCCCCTATTCACTCCTCCATTGACTCCCCCATTGACTCAGGACCCACAATATCTCCTCCACACGACTTAACATACCAACGCAGATAGCATCGATGTTCCTGCTCCGAACCAAATTAATTCCTTCGATAACTGGAACGATGGTATCGATATTCCTTTTCCAGACCAGGTTATTCACCTCAATAACTGGAACAACGCTACCGGTGTTTCCCCTTCGAACCATACCACTCCTTTCAGCAGCATATGGGATGACGCCATAATCATTCCTCCAGACGCCGGCAAATGTTAATCTTGATTAAATCCTATCACTACTCGGCTCTAAACATGAGGCAAGTGACTCCCGGCTCTATTGACACATCCTTGGTGAGCTGCACGTAAGTCTCTAAACCTAGTGCTTGTCCTGATATAGTGGGACTCCCGGTGATCGTAATAGGTATCAAAAGCACGAAGCCAGAAACAGGGAATGTTGCAGACTTCTCAAACCGGAAAGCTTTGAGCTTAGAGGCTTTGCCGCCGAACTAGTGTAAATATATTAGCTTGGAAGGTGTGTAGAGGTTAGGGCAGGTTTACTTTTGACCAAGGTGCAAAACTTTTAATGAATGTGCTAGAAGCACTTTCCAGCCCTTTGTTATCATCGCACACTTCGTATGCACCTTGTGGTCGAAATCGTAGAGTGTTAAGTTGCCTCTTGCACTCTAGAGCGGCATCTTGCTCATCCTTGTTCAAGTCTGCGACTTGCAGATGTGTAAATGTTGTGGTCATGGTATCTGAATAAGTGCAGTCGTGGGTAGCCTCTCGAAAGAGGGGTCGATCACTAGGGTGCCAAAGCTTGATAAGACTCGATAAGACCGTAGTAGGCATAAAACTATTCAGACGAGTCTGGACCACAGCCACATGGAGAAACGGTCAAAGGAACGTGCCGAGATAGGGAGCCGAGGGAGAGAGATTTTTGTAGATGTAATAAGGCTTTCAAAAAAGGTGAGGGGCTTCTGCGGATGACATCGGTTGCGTTGTCAGTACGAGCTAAGGCAGACTTGGTTTAGTGCGGCCTTCAAAGCCCTACCGCTTCTCACGTGATTGTCTGCGCCTTTACCGAAGAAAAGATTTCTGCAAATCTCGGCATGCTTCCATTGGTTCGACACTCTTGATGCGAAATTGTAAGAACATGTCTCCCTCATTTCCGCATTTTTGAATAGAAAGCCATGTGATAGTTCGGATAATTGTGGGAGCGGCCACGGGTGGCTGCTGTGAAGCGCTCTTACAGGCTGATAACAACTTCTCAGAAAAATTAATGTTGGCAATAGTGGTTACCTCGCCCTTTAATTCGTATATAGCCGCTTTGGAGTGAACACCGTACATGTTTACCATCCCATGTACAGTAGTCTACGGAGGTATCTGGCGTCCGGTACGTACGCTCGATCACTGGATTACTAGTCAAATGTCAAGGAATCGCTTCCAAGAGTTGCATATGTTTCCTTCGCAGCATCGAAGAATTTCCTATCAAGACACGTATTAACCTGAATGTGATATAAGCTTTGAATTGGCAGTTTGCCAGTTCTCAAACTATTAGGGTCACTACTACCAGAACTCCCTAAAACCTCTCTCCTACGAGTATCAGTGCCACCGCCGATTTTCCCATGGAAATAGTGATACTTGTCAACGAGACTGTTGATGTTCAAATGTAAACAATGTTAAGCACTACTACCTCGACAGTTTCCAACTCACGCTAGCTCAAATCACTCCGCCGCACTCTGTCTGACACACATATCCCCCCTGTTCTCTCCGCTTTCTCTCCCGCCACATTCACCTCCATCATCGGCTCTAGTCCTGCTCTTCTTCTCTTCCTTATTCCAGGCTATACTCCGCCTCCGGAACACTAATCTCAACCCCAAAACCGGCATTCCCCTCCTTCCTTCTCTCATAGCTATCCTCTCCCCCTTCCACAGTCGTCCTCTTCGTCTTCTTACACTCCTTCTCCAAGCCCCTAAGCTGTTTCTCCAATAACCTCACCGCCGGTATAGACACACCCTCCCTCTCCTCCCACACAACCCTAAACCTCACCTCGCCCTCAGCCCTCATCCTAACCCCGGTCGCAATCGTAATTACAAGACTCAGCACATCCTTCGTCTCAATAGCGAAGCCCGCTTCACCGAATCGCACTGCATCCGTATCCCATCATATCCTCTTTAACTCGTCTGGGACTTGCTGAACAATTGGCAATGGTTGTGCATATACCACTGCTTGGGTTCCGTGAGCTGTTTGGATGTATTCCACTTTCTGAGCTTCTTTCCTTCTTTCTCTTTCAGCATAGAAATCATCATTGCCGTCTTGCTTCGGCAGTCGGAGGTCAAAAATAATATCAGCGAAAGGCTGTGTTTTTATCATTGCTTGGTGCCATGCTAGGCCGAGGGGTTGGAGGTTGAGATGTATGTGACTTGAGGACGAACGACATTCAGCGAGCGTATTAGGGTTGGCAAGAGGTTGGAAAAGGACTAGTGTAGCGGGTGGTGGCGAGGAGGCTGAGAGGTCCAAGGTTGAGAGTTTGGCTGCTATGTCGGTGAAGGCGCTGGGTGAGGTAATGAGGAGGGACTCGACCATAGTTGAGGAGGGCGGAGGGAAGGTTGAGGATGTGGGGTGAAAAGAGAACTTTGAGGGGAGGTGAAGATTGAGGCGGAGGAAAGTTGATAATATAAACTCGAGACTGTTAGAAGTTGTGAGCCAATCAATCGTGTGATGTTGATTTTGGCGTTAATGGCTCGACTTCGGCATTTGTCGAACGTTGCGATACAATACTGTTGGTATGCAGCCACAGTCACGTGAATACCCCGCAGTGCACGGACCACATGGATGTATTAGCTCTTGTACGTAGATTAGAACTGAGAATGAATACAAGAACAAGTCAACCACTTACAACGAGCATAATAGCACTGTGCTGAGATCGCGGTGCTACATGCCCCGTGAGTAACCGACTTAAGCAATTGCAAGTCATACGAAGAAGTATCACAGAGAGTGACACAAACAATTATGAAGGACGAAGTCTTGGTGTTCGGCTTGTATAATATAGTGCATACTGTATCGGATTCGCGTTTCGGGTCTGCTGGTGAAAAGACTCGAAGTCGTACCATCTTCAGTAATCGAGCCTCTGCTAAAAGCTCTAGAATGATCCGGACATTATTATCACCTCACCCTCGTCGAGCGCATCAACAACAAGAACGCAAGTGTGATATGTTTCGCTCTCTAGGTTCGATAACAGACCAAGAACAAGCTGGCGCCACTGTTCCAAGAGAAATAGGCTTACAATATCGCTCCGTTTTGTAATGGCACTACAGATATGTTGTCGAAGAAATAGTATATTAAGAGCGAGCAGCACGGCTAGACTTGGAAAGAACTTGCCGGCATGGCTCACATCTCCGCCGCCCTTTGAGAAAAAAAAGCTGGCTCTAAGATGGTTCTGTTCATTGTATTTGCGGGCGACAGTGCGGGAGATTGTAGACTTTCCCGGCCCAGCTAGGCCATTCAGCCAGAAGATACATCGTTCATCTTGACCATCTTCTTTATCAACCCAGTTATGCATTTTTGGTAGAAGATCGACGCGAGGGCCAGTGATTCGTGCTGGCGGTCATAGGAGTTGAGGGCGCGTTCGTTGCAAACGGGAGCAGCCTGAGTGGATCTTCTCTGCCTATCGCGTGTTAGTCTGTGTAAGACTCTACTTCCGTATTTGCAAGGCACTGACTGATATGATATATGTCTCTAAATTGAGCTGTTGCGCCTTCGCGGACTTGAATGTGTTGATATTGAATGCCATGTGGGTCTGGCGCTGGCCTAGGTGTGCGGGGTTCGACATTGCGATCGACCGTGTAAGCTAGCTGCCGCAAAAATGGAGAAGGTGCTGGTGAGGTTAATCGATTGTCCAGTGCAAAAACCTCTACCTACTCTCGTAAGCCAGTGCTGGCACGATCTCGTCGTTGATAGTGAGCGGCATTCCTCATTCGTCCTGTAGCCGTAAGGTGCATTGCATGAGGTGATGAGGTTGCGGCTGAAGTCTTGGTGAGGACTTCCCACCTACTCTCTCAACCTCCGGCGTGTCTCACAACTTCCAGTGTATCTCTTGCATTATCGTTTATTTTGACAATGGCGAAGCCGTTCGGTATTGTCGCTGGTGCCATCGGCATTGCATCTGCTTTTACTGCTTGTGTCGACTGCTTCGAGTGTGTCCAGTTTGGCCGCCACTTCGGTCGAGATTTCCAGACAAGCCAGCTTGCTCTCAATTGCGCGAGACTCCGTCCGACACGATAGGGCGAGTCTGTCAAGATTTACGATGATCCTAAACTAGGGAGGCAAAATGCTACTGCGACCGAGATCCAACTTGCAAAGGATGCGTTGCTTCAAATCCTTGTGCTTTTCGCGGACACTGAAGACATCTCTAAGTACAAGTTAACTGCGAAGGCTGGCGAGGATCTCTCAGCGTATTCGACGGGCGATATGGATCCGAAGCTGGCTGTGCTGGACAACAAGATAGAAGGCTTGGCTATTCGGCGTCAGAAAAGGGTCGATTCTTGAATCTTAAAAACTGGGCTCTTTATCACCGATCCGCTCTGAAAGACCTTCTCGAACAGATCGTTTCACTTATTGACGAGATTGAAAAACTATTCCCTGCACCTCAGGCACAAACCACGCTTGTCCAACAAAAAGCAGCACGGATTGGCGACAAGGAGTCTCTTGAGCTGATCGAGGACGCAGCCAAGAGTGTCGATAGCCTGCTTCGAAAAACGATAAGGAAATAATCGCGGGCCATCAGTACTCGAATATTACGGTCAGAGGCCATGGTCTTGCTGGCGATGCATATAGTGATGATTGGAAAAGAGGTGCGATGGGGGCGTCCCACAACTATGATAGTGTTGAAGTAGAGAAAGGTGGAAAAGCTCTGACAAGTATGGTGGGAAGGACTTCTGGGATTAAGCACATCGGTCACGTTGCTTACCATTTCTCCCTCTTGCACTATGGTTAGAACACAGAATAGTTTGTATTTCCAGACCTGTCTACCAAGCTAGATATTAATATTACATAATCCGTATGCTTCTCCCATGCCATTGATGTTGCTACTCAAAGCTGAGGCTTGGTATTATGCCAAGACAGCGCGAGCCTCTAGATCGTAATGGGTTCACGCCAACGGACCGCCGTAAGACTTGCGCAGGGCGGCTATGCCGCATGGCGATCCTCTGAACCTTAATCCCGCATCCATTTCATTCTCCTACAAATCGCGGCGAAAAGAGCCAAAGCGCCCCGTTTCTGCAGCTGATAAGGAAGTGACCCACAGCTTGAAGACATAGCGCATCTACGAATCTTTTGCGCACCTTGTTTCTGTCACGGAGTAAATCAAAGCTATAGAATAGTCAATTGGGTGAGCGAAGTGATATAATACTGTTGTAGAATACGCGCTTATAGAGTACAAAAAGAAGGGAACGCTCAGGTGGCGTACAGCTAGAACGCGCGGCAAGCGCACCTGGCTACATAAGGAATGCTAAACGAGCCTCGGCTGTTCGCATTCTCCGTGACAGTTTCGCTTCTAGCTGTACTATTAAGGAGCCAAAATAGTCAACTCCCATATAACGACATTATAGTTTACTCAAACGGATCAAAACTCGAATCCGGCAACGCAGGCGGTGGCTATGTAGTTTTTCAAAACAACTATAAACCTGCCGAAGCCTCAATCTCTTACGGCGACCGTGTCAAAGTTTTCGACGCCGAAGTTAAAGCCGCAGTAGCCGGAATTAAAGAAGTGATTTCTCAAGGAGCTACTACTTGCGCTACAGATATTTGGATTTGCCTCGACAACCAAGAAGCAGCTCTTAGGCTTCTAACCCCTTTTCTCGGCTCCTCAGCAGACACTTTTCACGTCACGATCCCAATACAAGTGCCAGTGATAGCTGTTTGTAAGGTATCTAAACTAAAAGGTGTAACTACTGCTGGAACTGCCCTTACATAACCATGGCCAGTTCCAAGGTCCTATCTAGACGAACCAATGACCGTTCGCAGCTGTGGCGCGACATCTGGCAGTGAATGCCAGATGCGTTGTGCACGTGACCTCTAGGACCGTGACAAAACACTTCGACATCGATTTCCTATCTGCTGCAGCGTTGGAAAGACACCTGAAAAAACACCTGGATAGCAAGCATCTAAGAGATATAAAGGAAAAAGATATCATAGAAAAGCTCCGCATTGATCTAAAGGAGTTAGGACTACAGCCGGACAAGGAGGATATAGAAAAGGGTGCATCTCTTTTATGCCCGGAGGACACTACCGTATCGTAGATGTATAAGCAAATTACGGCATCTCCTAAAAAGCTCCAAAAAGCCATCCCAGCTAATGCAGTCTCAATTGATTCTATTGAGGGGACACTGAAACCAGTTTTGGCGTCAAACATACTATAAAACGCTAGACCAGCGGACTTTGAATACTATCTAGATAAAATCTCAAAGCTCGACTCAAATGATCGCTACTATCCTCCACTACCACCTTTGGCGCAAACGCAAATTCCTCCGATGCCAAACTCGAGTCGTCAACCATAAACACCACCACAGCGTATCGACTATTATACACTCAATTGTCAGCCTAACATAGATATCCCATTTCAAAACCACACGCCCAATCTATATCAACAAACTTATCCTGGATACGGTTCTACAAAGAGCGCCGTCTATTAACAGCAGCCACCATCACAATCCCGCACTATCAGCAAGCACCACCGGTACCAAGCAAGGCAGCCTCTATACAGCAAAGCTACCAGAATAGCCTGCCTATAGGCGGGACCTCTTCCGAAAGTGTGCAGTACGATTGGACTATAAGTATAGGGCAAAAGCCAATGCCAACGATAAATGATCTCTCTCAGAGGTATTATCCTAAACGGCCTGCGAGGAAACAGGTTCCTGAGCTAAAGGAAAATAAAAAGAAAAAGAAAAAGAGGGGTTCTTTAAGCGTAGTAAGAATAAAAAATAGAAAATGTGTTAATAAATCTGACTCCGACAATATACTCGCTACAAGCAAAGGTGTTGGAGTTCTGACATACGATACGGAGTTCAGTAAGTGTGAGTAGCTATTTGTATGTAGTTATGATCATGTGACCAGCACCTGAAACGTAGGACCTCGATCCTCCTCAACCCGTAGAACGGGAGCTTAGAACAAAGAAGAATCATTAAACTAACAATAAAGACTTACCCACCAACCTCAACGAGCATTGCGCATGAAACACATGTGTGCGTGCCCTCAGGTTAAAGTATAAGTAATTACTCCAACCCGGGTGTTCCGGCAGTAAGACAAAGGCGAAAATGCGGTGCCTTATGTTGCAAGATCTACTGCACAGATTGATCCTCAGTGTGAGAAAACGAATGGCTTTTACTTAATGCAATGATAGATCATGTAAAAGATTAAAGGGAAGATAGGGGAGGTGGTCTTTTACTGAAGTCTTTCACCCGGCGTTCTACCGCTCGACTTTGTGCCGCTGTGCAGCAGTTATACACAGTTTATCCCATCTAACACGCCAGGTGGGCTAGAATAAGGGTTCGGATAAGATTTACCTAGGTCTATAGGTGCGCATGTAAAGAAAAAAAAAAGCCTGGCAAGAAGCGACCAAATTTGTGCTATCTACTGATTGGATGAGCGACGTGCTTGTGCTAACCCCAACCTCGATTTCGAATTTTCGCCTTTCATATACTTCTGCTATTAAACAAGCTGAATATATTCCTTTCTTATATTCCTCCATATCTCTTTTAGTATATGCTCATCGGCTGCCCAAAAGTATCCGGCTCTTTCATACGTGTCTTTTTGACCAGGTTTTCGTCGCAAGGCAATACCATGAACCTGCCACAACTTATTCTCGGGATATATACGCCTGTTTATAAATGAGAGAATAGGCAGGCAAAGGAGCCCTTCAGAATTCGGGTCATCGATATCAGGGATATAGTTGACCTTTGAGCTATCAAGGTCGCAGATGGAGCAGTACAATGATAACGTAGGGTTGCGGGTCGAAGAATTGACCGGCCCTTCGG
The DNA here is from genome assembly GCA_918026815.1 of Chalara sp. BL73. Taxonomy (NCBI): domain Eukaryota; kingdom Fungi; phylum Ascomycota; class Leotiomycetes; order Helotiales; genus Chalara; species Chalara sp. BL73. The sequence continues at coordinate 493,992 of CAKJVC010000150.1, read as the reverse complement.
TGTCGATACCGTCGAATTTAACGTCAATTATGAACCACCTTAAAAACACCCATTCAGAGGCGGTTGCCAGTTTGTCGGCCGGTGCATCTTTAGCCTTGTAACGAGAGCTCGCCGAAAATGTAGAAGACTGTAGTCGATGAGAAACGCCTCCATCAACCGAAGCCCATGACCAAGTTGGCGCAGAAAGACGGGATCTGCCTCTAGGAGGCCCCGTACATACCCAGAGTAGATTAACTTGGAGGAGTTTATTACCGCCCCGCTCGTCGCTCCAGAGACCAGCAACATATTCGAGGTGTGTATTTTCCTGGATGAAATATACAACTCCCGCCAAGGCTTTCATTTTGTCAGTGTTGTAGGTTAGCTTGCGAATTGAGTATTTCTCAACTATCTGATACCATCGGTTATGAAACTCAATTATGCCATCGTCGGTTGTTCCTGAAAATCGAAACAAAAATTCGAAGGCTCCGCGCATGCCCAATCGAGCTGATGCATTAAATCTTGCCTGTCTTTCGCTTATAACACCTCCGATCCCCTCGGTGTCTCCAGGCGAATGTGGTCTTCCGTCCGCACGAATTTTTGTATTGATCCCATATCGCAAGTCCTCGTGGTGTTGGGACGCAATTAGTGTATTGCATTCAAAGAGGACGATGCCGTCGCAGAAATGCAGAACACGCCTTGCAAGGACTCTTTCCTGGAATGCCCAAGCTCTCGTGTTTAATGGCGCTATTTCCACTTTTTGAGCAATCAACGACATCAACGCTTCCTGCTTGGGATTAAATGATGGCTCCTTTACCCCAGATCGAACGACGAGCGAGATACCGCTCGGAGGAGACAGGACGCAATCCACCACAAAGGGGGTTTCTGACACGAAACAGCCGCCGGTTGAGTCCTTGGATGCTGTGGCAGATATTACGCATTGTGCGTTTGCATAAATTAGTCCCATCTTTGCGGATTCTGTTTCCCAGTCATCCGGGGAATCCTGTTGGATGCAAAGCGAGTCGATCCATAAGTAGCAAACATCAATCTTTCGAGCGATATACACCGCGTCTTCGAAGTTTTGGGGTAAATCTTTGACTTCGATTGACTGCAGTTTCTGGAAATTTTCCTTTAGGAGCTTCATCTTGATCATCCCGCCCCAGCAATGGCTTAGGGCAACATATTCCAGGGAACCTGGGTCTTTAGTTCCCAGTGTTGAGGTTTCAACAAGACATATCTTGCTACCGTGGGCCTTTTGAACGTCTAGAAGTCGTTTGGGGAGATAATTAGTTGAACCTTCAGGAACAAACTTCTTATGACAGCGGGGGTGATAATCGCAGCAGGCCTTAATCTGCCTCTTAGCCCATCTCATGGTAACGGACGAGTCTACAGTGTTTGATAAGTCACACTGGTGTTGGTGTGTAGTTGATGGTTTTTCAACTGTTAGTGGGTAGGACTCAGGGATGTCATCGTGGACAAGCTGCATCCAGCAGACGCAATTCTGTGCTAATGATCTTTCCCACAGCTTAAGGTGAAAATATTTATCGACCTGCTTGAAAGTGCCGTAGCCGTTTTGGCAGCCGTTTGGCTTTGGCTCTGTGGCATCGTCAGCATCGAGCTTCTGGAGGGCATAGGCTTCTTCGTCTGGAGACTTACTGGGCTCGACGTGACTCGTTGTGGATAAATTATTACTTGTGGAGTCGGAAATTTCATCGTTTACCGATTTGTATGTCTTTTTCGTTGTGGAGGGATGAGTTTGGCTTGGTGGAGACATGGAAAGCCCACAGCCTTTGGGGCTGGACAATGTGCTGTTGGTGCAGTTGGGCAACGGTGTTGGTGCTTGTGTTGATGCTGATGGAAACTGCGGAAGAGACTCTGATGTGCGACCACGCCGATATCGACTAAGGGAAAGCCAAAGAAGTTGGCACAAGTGGCAAATTTGAGCAGATTCTCGAAGTTCTTTTATGGTGAGGTGGCCATACTTTTCGTCGCCCATTGGAGCGCTGTTGGACCCTGCGAGAAGGCGAGACTGGCTCACTATAGAGCTACACGTCGGGCAGAGCTGGCACAGCGACCTGTCGGGCAGACTTGGATGCTCATGATGGCGGGGCAAGCCTGGATCATGGTTATAGCTAGGTAACCAGAGACACCACTGACATGGAAGAATAATGATGAGAAAGGGTGCCACAATAATGCATACGATGAGCTTCGCCGATGTTCGTAAGTGACTCGCCAATAAAGCGCAAGTGACGAGGAACGTAATTCCGGCGAGAACATTAAAGATGAACATCTCAAGAGCCGATGCCGAATCGTCTATGTCCCACCATAGGCACCCGAACCAACATACGGACGTTATCAAGGTCCACGTAATGGAGGCTTGGAGACGATCCACATCAATGACAAAGATATCATCCGGATCGACAGAACTTGGAAGCAAGCGCATGTTTCCAGCCAAGGCAACGATGCAACTTGAGAGACTGACGGATAGTCTTGCGAAGGTTGGCAAAGGCTCGACAGAACATTGATGTTCACGCAGCTATGTCGAAAAATAGTTCCCACATCTAACCCCGAAAAGGCTAGATGCGCCACGTGGTGCCTATCCATTAATGACCTTGTCAGGAATCGGCTTACGTGAGTATGCCAAGGAGCTATTACCATATCTATATAGCTTTCCAAAACCTGATTTTTCAAGGTGCACACTCAAAAATCCAATCAACGTCAACAAAATAAAAGTAATTGTTAATATCTCTACAAAAATACTTGTAAACTTAACAGCACTTATTGGAAATTAAGCTTAAGCATTAAAACAACTTTTAACTATAATTTTATTATGTACTTATTTGATGATTTTTTTGCTTTAAACATTAATAACTTTTATAATTTTTACTTAATTTTGTTTGTTTTAACGTTAAAGAATACTTTATTATATAAAGTAATATGTAACAAATAGAGGGCAACAGGAGGAATTGCAATATAACAGGTAAGACACTTGACTGCAGTAGAATAGTGATGTATTGATATCAAAAGTATGCCTGTCCGTCTAGCAGATAAACTCAAGCTTGCCTTCCTCCTGAAAGCTCTAGCTGTTCCTTATATCCTTTCAACTGTGCTGTAACTGTATGCCTGTGGCTGCTGTATCTGCATGCTTGTGGCTGCTGTAGCTGTATGCCGGTGACTTCTGTAGCTGCATGCCTGTGGCTGCTGTAGCTGCTCTGATATCCGTCCCTAACCGGCCCTGGCTGTTACATAATAATATATACATAACAATAAAAGTGTTAGAAGTTATTTAACATATAATTTAAAAAACAAATACAAAATGTACAGATTCCAATGTACTTGCAAGTCTTGGCGCGGACAAGGCTTGTCAGCCTGGCGAAACTGTAACAAAGTACAAATAAATTAATTTTATTACTACACAACAATAATACGTTTACACATATTAAAAAGTATGTCTATACTAGTAGTCAACAATAATATAACATTAGACATACTTTTTACTAGGTACAAAAGCTTAGTTGTTGTGTAGTAATATAGTTGTTGCAATAAAAAAAAAAGGGTGGTGCGTATCCTGAGGAATCAGGTTTGGACAGCTATATAGGATATGGTAATAGAGCACCTCACGCGCACACAGATTACAGCCGTAATTGTAGAAAATATCATAACCACTGCAAGCCCGTATCTCATCGCCGTGATATCCTCTAATTAATCCTTCTTGCCTAATACCTCCTATTTCTGACAATTAGGGATGCCACAGCAACAGCTACACTTTTCCTCCTTAGTTTAGTATTCTCGTATTGAAACACCTATATCTCGCCCCACCAGGCTCATAGGACCGTGATCGTGACACTGATCGTCAATAAATCAATTATTTCAATTCGCAAATCGATATTTTGAGTAGTTGTAATATAATTGCTATTCAAAAGGCAAAAAGTGGTGGTGGTTGCAGGGGTGCTGTTTCGCCGACATATCCGTTCTGCTGACCTATCGGTATGTTAAAAGAACGTACTGTAGCAGTAGCAACAATAAGAACAACTTCTACCGTATTCTACTTACCAGCAACCACGTGTCAAGTACGCGGCGTTGCTGCAAGTGGGGTGGTACCTCAGTTCATGCGCAAAAGGTTGCGTTTACGGGCGAACCGTGAGTCGATTATCCTATATGAAAAGCACCTAGCATCCACCAAAGTATCGGCAAACGATTCTTGATTAATAAGTGTAGATACGACAAAAGGTGGGACATCTATAGAAACTGCTTCGAATTCCTTCCGCTTCTTCACAACTTCCTTAAGCTCCTGACGGCGACTTGTGTCAGGAGCTACTTTTTCAGAGTCGCCCTCATCACTGTCGCTACTTGTGACGCTTGGGGTTTCCTCCAGGCTCCCTTCCGTGCGCTTCTTCTTTTCCCTTGGCTTTACAGCCGCAACCCTTGCTTCTTGCTTCGTTGTTGACTTGTTACGGCCCGTATACTCCGGCTTACGGGCTGGTAGCAGGTGGCAAGCTGTGGCGAAGTGCTCCTTCCTTCCGCAACGCAGGCACAGGCAATCCTCTTTTCTCTTTTGCATTTCCTTATCAGACGCTTATTTAGCTCTTCCTCACGTCTGCGTCTTCGCGGAGACTACTGGTGTCGGTGCCAGTTTATTGCATCTTGTATGCGTTTACGGAGGCTGGCGATCCCTGGACGGCCTCGCTCCGCTTTTCTTTCCTTCTTTGGATCTTTTGTAGAGCTGCAAGCTTATTACTAATGGCCCATAGTTACTCACAATACTCTTCGTGCGTGGGACCTTCCTTTATACTTACTATATGGGTGAGCATTTGTGCTGAAAGAGCGGAGATCAAGCAGCCTTTCTTGGCTGTATCATCCCCTTCTATACTTGTGTTTCTAGGATCAACGGGTCGAACTCCGCAAGGAACTCGCGGAATAGCTTGGAGCTCTGCCGAATAGTGTTTAGCTTGCTAATGGCCTTTCCCTGCCGGCGAGAATCGTCGAGCGCCGTTGCTATTTGCTTTAGCAGGTTGGGCACCGTAATATTTCCCGTACCCTGGCAAGTGTTCATCCACTGATAGACACGGCTAGCTGCAGTGCCCGTAAAGCGACCAAATCCGTACCAGACCTGTTTCCTCTCGCTGCCAATGTAGGCTCCGTCGATTTCCAGCTTGGCTTGCAACACACTTTTGAACCGAAAGTACAGCGCCACATTAACCCCTTTGTATCACTTTGGATCCGAGAGTCGAGCTTTTGGTCTTTTGAGCTCATCAGCCGGTTGAGGGGTAAGGGTAGGAGTAGGTGTAGGACTTGGGGTCAAGTTTAGTGTCGACTTCGGCGCTTCTTCCAATGAGCTTATCCGGTCAGCAATCGAAGCTAACGAAGCGTCCGTCTGCTCTGGCCACCGATTGATTACCTCCTGTTGATTGTTTAGCAAGTTCTGCAGCCATAAAAAGATTCTGGCCACCTATTTCTATAGTCCTGCTCTTTGCGGGCGGTGGCCCGTGTACGTTAGGGTTTGTTGTAGCTTGGCGGTTCGTAACACCTCTTTCGGATAGTCAGTAAGCTACTGCTACCGTTTTGAGCTACGCCGTATACGTAATTCGTAGGCAGCCAATCTGCTACCCCCCTGAATACGTGATACTTTCTCGCAGGCAGTCAGTTCACAGCTGCCGTCTAGAGGAACGCTGTAGCTTGTAGTTTGCTACGTGAATTTGTGATGCTAATTCTAATACAAGTGTGACAGGCTGATAGTAACTTATTCAATTGACTATCACTGCTATATTACAAAGAGAATCAACATGAGGAGAGAAAAGGAGAGTCCAGGAGATTACGGGTCCACTAGTACGTAACGTGGTCGGTGGCTCCACGGCGACTTCACGGTGGCCATGCTCTTACAGCGAGAGCCGGCTCGTGCCTAAGGCCCGCGCAGCCGAGTACCATATGGGTTCAACCCGTTACAACAAGGCCGAGAAGAATACCGCGTGCGAGGATCCAGATTTATTGGCATATCGGCCACTCTACGCAAAAGTTAGAGCTTGATTCAAGGACTAATTTGCAATAAGTACTGTACTATTTACAATTGTTTTGGTGGATTTATCACGATTTTTGATTGTTTTGCTGACATTGAGACTTTTTAGGTGAGGCACCTGCCTCAGGGATCGATTTGGAGAGCTATGGGATATGGTAATAAGCCTATTCCTAACAGCTGGCGGGGCTCAGCCCACATAACAGCCACCCCACGTTAGCGATAGCTGCGAGTTTAAATCACCTCCACCGTCCATGAGATGGGCCAAAAAATGCTGAAATGGGCGCGTCACTTCGAGTTCCAGCTAGGAGAAGCTAGGTATATTACAAGACCCGTAAAAACAGACATTCCAGACTTCGAGGGGTCTATGAAGCAATGCCTTGTGACTCTGGTGCCAGCGTACGCAGAAGAGCTACAAGACGAAAAGTGGCTTGAAAGAACATTGCAGCGATTTCGAGATCTCAATGATGACGTTTGGACTGCCGAATTCCTCGACGGACTCCTTATCAGCACCTCAAACCCACTCCATCTGTCGCTATGTCCAGCGTTGACTACCAGCATACAGCATTTGACGTCCTGGCATGCTATTGTCCCGAGAATGGAGTTACCAGTGAGTGCCAGCTCGAAAGTCTATTTATTATTACTAAGTGTATCCGAACTATTAACACATATAGGCTGGTCCATATGCCCTGTCGCACAACATCCTCAGCCAGGTTTATCGCCTTCATGATGATGTGAATGGTGCATTTATGATACCTATCAAACCAACGTCCCCGGCAAGCAGGTATGTTCACAGCCGTTACCCAATATATAACAAACGTAACAAACCACAGATCATTCGAGCCACTGCACGCTGCAGGCAGTTTTCCCCAGTCACTCGCTGTTGCTGTACCTTCGAGGCTTTCGACCCCAAAAGACTCACCCATTTGCGGAAAACGTATTGGTGTGAAGGAACTCTTTAATATTAGTGGGCTTCGAATGGCTCTGCCAAACCGAGCGTTTTACTCAATAGCTAGCCCGGCGCGGCAGACAGCACCAGCGATACAAAAGTTGCTCGATGCTGGCGCGGTGGTGGTTGGCTCTACTAAGTGTAGCTCCATGATATCTAGAGAAGACCCAGTCGAAGCAGTCGACTTCCAAGCTCCTTTCAATCCACGGGGCGATGGCTATCAATCACCCGTGGGAAGTAGCAGTGGCAGCGCAGCGGCTATTGCCTCATACGACTGGCTCTATTTCACTATTGGCTCTGATAGTAAGAGGCTTCTAAGGATTTGAGTGCTAGGCTGATAATGATGAAAGCTACGGGAAGCAACCGAAGACCCGCTTTCGTAAATGGTTGCTTCCAACACCGATTCTCACATGATGCATTGTCCCTTGAAGGTGTTAGACCATGCTTCGCGTAAGTGCTCGCTTTTCATAGCATTGGCTCCTCGTTTCCGTCTCCCAACGCTAAACATTAGACCTGGATACACCCGTAACTCATTTGTACAGCCGCTTTGACGCTCCCGCGCTTTTTGCCCGACATATTGGTGGACTTGCAGATTTTGTAGAAGCATGGTGTAGTGATAGACCCAGTTTCTATAGGGAAAGAGCAGTAAGTCAGTTCAAAATCGCATAAAGTTTTTTGGATTAACATCTATCAAGCTTACAGAGCTCATTTATCCCGTCGATTACCTACCAGTCTCGAACACTATGCAGCAAGAACTGCTAGATGCTATCGTTCGCGACGTCGCGACATACTGTCAAATACCAATCAGAAAGATTTCTTTCAGGGACTTATGGCATGAAACCCTTCCAGATGATGCAGCTGGTAAATCAATGGATGAATATCTTCAAGATGTAAGTATCTAAATCGGCTCAACTTTCGTACTAAGAGCATTCTGCAGGCAGGTCGAAATACTTTTGTGTATGACTTCTACTATAATTCCGATAAGTTTCTTCACGATTATAAGCAACAATACGACCGAGCAGCTTTTGCTAATAAGGTCACCAGGTGGAGATGGTAAGTCATTTATTGAAATCCTTACGGAGATTATCTGACGATGTTTCACATGACAGGGAGATAGGCCGTCATATTACCCGCACTCAAAGAAACGATGCTATGCAACGCATGAATGTCTACAGGGACTGGGTTTTGGACAAAGTTCTGCGAGCGGAAAGTGAAACCGCTCTCGTTGTTCTCCCAATCAAAGATGCAGAGCCTAATTATCGAGATACTGATCCAGGGTACGGTACTTCTGTTGCTGCCCTTAATAAAATCAAATAGAGTTCCCCGCTGACACACAAATAGACCACCCTTTGCGCAAGATGTTTGGGACCCACTTTGGCTTTCTCCGGTTCTTGGAGCCCCAGAAATAAGTGTCCCAGGTACTTTTTCCATCTCAAAAGAAACAATATTTTGCGAAAGACAGCCGGCCTAATCTTGGGTACTTTAGTTGGAGAAATCACTTATCAATCGAGAGTTAGCGAGCGTCCTGAGCAACTTCCAATTGCTGTCTCTTTTATGGGACCTCCTGGTACGTTCTAATTTCTCACTGAGTCTTGTTCCTACAGGCTGATGATATTATAGGGGCTGATGCAATGTTGGCACACACACTGAAGGCTAGCTTCGCACATGCGGGACGACCGCTTTTTGTGCACGTTGGCTCCAATATGTACACTACTTGAGGAAATAACATTAGCTAGATTAGGACGCGTGTAATGGTGACCTCTCTCTTTCCCTACCCGGTATTTGCCCTTGTGATGCGGCATTCGATTACAGTTTCTTTTTCTCCGCTCTGAGCTGCGTCATTGGTTTGATGAAAAATCCAAAAAGTAATCAAACTAAAAGTGTCACGGCCGGCGCTGTGCATCTACGGACACAGTGGCCAATGGTGGTATAATACAAGAGGATCTAAAGCTAAGGAAGGAAGAGGGGCTCGAGCTCTGAGGGCTGGGCTGATACAGGTTATGTGTGCTCCAGAGGGGCGTGATAAACACGAAACAACAAAACAATAGCACAAGAACAAGTCACCGCCTACAACGAGCATACTAGCACCGCGCATGTCGTGGTGCTATGTGCCCAGTAGGTATCGACTTGGGCAATTATAAGTTATCAGAAACAGGAAGTATCACCCAACGAGAATGCTACAAACAGTTACTGTAGGAAATAGGGGCTTACGGATCCACATACGACCCACCGGGTCACGTGGTCCGCACAGCCCCCACTTTGTAGAATCTAGAGTAGAACCTAATACAACAAGAATCATTACCATATCCATCAAGAGCGAGAGCGTGGCCTACAAAGTAGAGCTACGCCTTTTGCCCCGTGGAAGGTAAGCCCGTGATACCAACAGTTACTAAATATTATCTAATAACGACCATCCTTGTGTGCCGAAAAAACCGTGCCGACAAAATTGATAGGTACGATGACTTGAAGCATCTTAAAATCTGTGCACACCTTAATATCTCCTATTATTTTTTATAAGTTATGTTCTGTAGCCAATCCTAACCACCCTAAACCTCTTCTACTAGAAAATCACATTTATATCGTCGCCTCCACGCCTGACTTGCAAAGGGGTCTTAGTTTATAGTATTCCTCTACCACAGCTCCCCCAACCGAGCTTATACTATCTCTCATACTTAGAAAAAGGTCTTATCCAAGGTCTAAAGCCTCACCACAATGCAGGAAATTGTTATTAGCCATGTAGTGCTTTGGCGGGCAAATTCAGATCGCCACGTGGATCAGGACCTGGGATGACAATTTTGGTTTAGTGCGAAACAACCCCGCACGTCCTATAATATTTACGCTGTAACTTCAGTTATGGAGCGGAGCAACGGCAGTCAGACGTGAAGCAAGACCGATTATTATACCACTATGACAATGGATTTTTTCGCCTTCCCTAAAGAGATCCGGTTCCAAATCTATTCAGAACTCCTCGTTCGCCCGGAACCCATCATCTTCGTAGCAGACTATGGCCCTCCGTCGCCGCCCCTGTTTCGATCCAGAAGAGACGGCCTCTGTCCGGCACTCCTTCAGCTCAATAAGCAGGCGCACAGCGAAGCAAGCCTATTTCTCTATTCCAATAACCGCTTTCGATTTCCCGATATCTGTAATTGGGCGGACAGTGCTCATATTGCCCCGTTCCTCCTCCAAATCGGACCCCAAGCAAATCTTATTTGTCACATCTGCATTTCCTTCCCTACCTTTGACGATTTCCGGCATGGCAGCGCAAGCCTTCACGAAGAGCATATCAAAAATCTAGAACTCATCCGAGAGACTTGCACAAGCATCACGACGCTCGAACTCTCCCTCCATTCAGATCGCATGTACCGGGCCTTGCCCGATTCGCCTGTCGCAGAACAAGCACTAGATCTGCTCGACGCGCGCTTCAAGGCTATCCCGTCACTCAAAAACGTTATTGTCAAATTCCAGGTGTATAGCGAAGAGGATCTCAGCGATGACCGGGTGAAGATGCGCGACCGCGGGTGGACTGTGGATGTTACCAAACTCCCGAAGAAGAAATGGATCAGTGACAACGACCTATTCGAGTTCGATAATGATGAATGGCACCGCCGCGAGTGGCAGAGAGAGCAGGAGGAGGAGGATAAGTGGTGGGAGGAGGAATATTACCGTAGGAGACGTGATCCCTACTGGAAGAACGATTCGGACTACGATTGAATAGGTTTATTACTTTCGTGTTCCTGGGCTACCATGGATACATGCCTCTGCCTAAATCGCGGAAAATATCCCGACATATAGAAGCTTGTGCGGTGTTGTCGAATTTCTTTCATGATGATACTCTTATTGATCTGGCGGTTTACCAGCACGGATAACGACTAGTGGTATATTTATGTCCCAATTGATGTATAGTTTAGGTTTATCTTTCACAGTATCTCCTTACGAAGAATTTAAGGAGTGGCGAGATGTAATGGAAGACGGTAGAGCCTGGGGTCTGACTGGGTTCTGGGAAACTTGGCACTATGTTGGCTACGGTGGGACAACCAGAGATTTCTGAGAAGGAAAAGTTATTATATAACGAGGCACGGAAAAAATTATTGGCTAAGAATGAGAAGATCAGGGCAACTGTGGAAGCAAAAGCTGTGATGATAGGTTTATAACTTTTACATTTCTTGGCTGGGCACTACTGTAATGCTTATCTTTCTCTCGAACTCTCCAATTTAGTATTCTCATACTTAGATTAATTGAAATGCTGGATAGCCGCAATTCGCCATCCGGGTATGTAATCCAACGCCAGCCACTCCGAACTATCGCTGGTTGCAAGATCAATTTGCAAGTAGTGCCGCAAATCCGACGTGGAGACAAACACCGTGTCTCGCTTATCCGTCCAGACAGGGAGATGCACTGCTTTCTCCTTGAAATTCATCTCTAGGCGTGTTGGAGTTAACAATTGCGACGATATCTGTGCCACCAACACCTTCTGATGAAAATGATCCAGGTGGTGTTGAACACGTTTTCAGAGCATTGGCTAATGATGATCTCAGAACACAAGTCTCTGTCTCAAAGGTTTATATACGCGTACCTTCGTTATCAAAGACCGAGATAAACGGGCTAGGCTCGGCAGACCGATCTTGCCAATCTGAATGTCTATCTACTTTCTGGCGATTGAGCCAATGGCTATATGCTATGTAGTAGTGACTATTAGACTTAAAGGTGTTGTCTACAAAACGTTTCCAAAGACACTCAGAATGTAGCAGTTAATGTTGTACTCGAGCAAACACGCTGGCCGCTTCTCCACCAACTGGTATAAGTCTCCTGCTTCGCAATTGGAATCACGACGTCGAACGTAGTCTCGAAGATAACACCGTTGTAGATCGTTTTAAGAGGAGGGTGGCGTGTTGCATGTACGAACCGCCACATGCTGGCAAGGAACATGATTGGTTACCGGAAGCTTAATTTTTTTCAGCTCTGCTTTACCTGCGTTTTAGACCTCATCGCGACTCTGCTTCAGCTCTCAGCTAAGAGGGACCCGCAGATCTCAATGGCTCTTGAGCTTTTTATTCCTCCCTGTATACATAACCCGAGTCATTGTCTCCATCCTCCACCGCCCACACGGCCCTTAAGAATTCAGATACAATGGCCGTTGGAGCCGATTTAGAACCTTCTTCCGAAGGCATCGTGGTACAGTGAAGAACTGGTATTATCACGATATATTGACCACTAAAATCGAATACTATACCCCACGCAATATGAGATTTCAAATAGCCATACGTATCACGGCAAAACCTGCAATCTTATTGAGGTACCACTCTCCTTGTAGCAACAGCCGCGTACTTGTTACGTGGTTGTTGATAAGTAGAATGCGGTAAATTGTTCATGATTGCTGCTACTACTACAATGCGTTCTTTTATATGCTACAGGTGTGCCATATGACCGAATCCTTTATTCACTCCCCCATTCACTCCCCCATTGACTCAGGACCTAACATACCAACAAGAGCAGTCCTAGTTGAAATATTTTATGGTACCAACCATTCACGCAGCTCTGCCTATAGAAAAGAAACAATTCGGTGACGCACTCACAATGCCAGCCTCATCTAGTCTCGTACTTAACACATCTGACCAAGACTACCAAGCGATGCTCATGGCGACCTTCGACTGCCTGACGAACAGCGACACAGTGTGGCAACACTGACCCATGCAGCGCCTATCGGTGGGCATGGTGCTGTAAGGACCCTGCGTGCTGGAGCGCCTGGTCCTGTAAGTCCAGCTTCTTGGCTGTATTTGTACGGATGGCTGTGCACCGCGGGGATGTACGAACATATACGGGTGGAACGCCACGGGCTGGCGGGGAGCAGAGAGCCAGAGATGGATTGGGAGATGAAAGAACCGAAGGAGCTCAAGGCCGCTTCGGGATAGAATGGTATTGCGTTAAACTATGGCTATAGGGATATAAGGTTTCAGATGAGTTTGATACGTGTGAAAGACTACTCGTTAACAACTGGTAGAAGGTGATTCATTACTCCTTCTACTACGCCGAGAATATCACCAAGATTAACTCTAATGCCTAGTAACTAGTCGCGAGGCTTGTACCGGCCTGCCTCAAGAGATCCATTCGAACTGAAGCTGGTCTTTACATCTAACAGTGGTCGCATCTGTAACATCTACTACATTCGAGGCCGTCTCATCTCCCTAAGAATAGGGTATGCGATAGTTGCAATGGCCAAACAAACGGGTCACTACAAATACCCAAACCTGAGATAAAATTTACGAGATGTGTTCCTCTTGCGGTATCGTTGATGTCGTTTGGCATAACTGGATGAGACTCGTACTAAAGAGAGTCGGGGGAATTCAGCATCTGCCTTTCCGAATCTGAGCATCTGCATACCGCGACAAGAGTGGTTGGTAGATATATAGTAGTGACTATACCAAGAACCTCCAAAGTTCTCGAATCTCCCTGGCCTTGTTGAGCAATCGTGGTCAATGTTGTATTTTTCTGGCTAATTGCAGAGGTAATACGCTGTGTTCCTTCTAAATTAGCCCGGATTGGTTTATTGGTTTCCTGTAACACCCGAGCTGCGCGAAGACCTAAGATTGTAGTGAACTATCAAAAACAATGGCATACGTGTCACGGTCCTAGAGATCACGTGCACAGCGCATCTGGCATTCACTGCCAGATGTCGCGCCGCAGCTGCGAACGCTCATTGGTTCGCCTAGATAGGACCCTGGAACTGGCCATGGCTACATAAGGGCAGTTCCAGCAGTAGTTACACCTTTTCTCTTTAGTTTAGAATCTTCGTATTAAGATACCTTACAAACAGCTATCACTGGCGCCTGTATTGGGATCGTGACAGATATTCCAGAATTCGACGTAGGTCAAAGCGGTGACCCTGTAATTGGTTTCTGTATACCTCGATCTTCTAGATCCCTCGTGCTACTTGGCTTTCGAGAAAGATTCCATCGAGATCCTTTCCACTTATAAGAATCTTAGTCCGTCTTTACGCCATATGCCTGGACAAATCCAAGAATGGAACAATTACTTGATGTAACGCGAGTAATATCTTGAAAGTTTGAAAGGTAGAACAGAATCTCCCCCAGCTTGACTTCCGAGATACAAAACTAACAAGACAATGAGGATTAGGACTAATGCATCTTGTTGCTTCGAGTCATGCCTGTAACGACGCAAGGAATCACGGGCTAGAATAGAGGCATATGGGAGTGCGTACAATAGGCTGATAGTGATTGCCTTATAGGTCTATAGTACTAAGGATACAAAAACATGAGGAGCAACTGTAGAGGATATGAACAGGCTTTTATATAGGCGACTCCGAGTCTCCCCCGTATTGGGTCTGAAACCCCTCATACCCTGATCATCACCCCTTGCTCCTGTGTCATGACTTCCGTGCCGTGCCCTGGGCATACCGATTGTTACAATGCCCCAGCTAACGTAACCTACTGGAATACGTCTTGGATTGATAGGCTGTTGCTAACCTATACAATAACCAACTTTGTCCAATACCAAATCCCAAAGAGTTGGACGGCACTAACTGTCACGGCCCTGGCCCTATCTCGCTTAGTGCCCCTTGGAGCTCGGCCCCTGACACCGCAGGGCCTCGCTTACACTGGCCCCTGGCCAGTCCTGTATATACAGTAAATCACTGCTCTCCTTCCCCTCTTCTATCCGCAGCTAGTTCTCTTCGTTATAACAATTGATAGGCGTTCATACTTTTAAGTCCCTCTTCCTGAAATCTACAGATCGAGATCCCTGTTCGCCTTGAGTTGTTACACTAACAGCGATATGACTTCCTGGTGCAGCTGCATCTTTGTTGCGCCGTACACTTGAATTCAATAGAGCGTAGCAGAGAGTGTATTGTAGCTCGTAGAGCTGTAGGTCAATACAGGTAAAGTGGTTGAATTGAATTCTAAGTACAAAGGAAACCTGTCGCGTAATATAAAGCTTCCCGCATTAGTCGCTTAGGAGCTCACCGCCAAGAGGCGGTGAGCTCAAGCGAGCTTCGCCCTAGCGATTCAGGAGCGCTGCCCTTACATAATGCACCCCAAGTGAGGTTATTCCCAGATATAAATTCACTCGTTTACCAGCCTCGGCTTCTTGCAGCAGCCTGCCACGGGTATGCGCGCATCCGAGCCTGGGAGCAACCTTCCCTACGTCCCAGGTAAACAAATAAATACTCCACGCGTTGTCCGCTGCAAACAAACTTCTCAACCACCATCACATCATCATCATCATCAACAACAACCGTAATCATGGCTAGGAAGCGTAGTGCTTCTTATCTCGCTGTAAGTGGTATTCATATCTTGTCGTTCCCTGCTCGTCGCGCGTGTAACCCTTGGGTCGCATGCTCTCCGGGTTCACTTTGCAGATTTACCCCGCTCAAAAGCCTGGGTGCTAATTACATGTGTAGCGCAAGAAGGAGAGAAGGGCTGCGAAGAAGACAGCTCGCCTTGCCACCGCCGCCGCCGCTGCTGCTACTGCTACTGCTTCTACGAGCACTATCATCTCCAACCCTCTGCTCCCAGAGCATAGCCCCGCCCCCGGCTTCGCTCCTCCCTCCATCACCTCCACACTCTCTCCTTCCCTCTTTCTCTCCCCTCCTTTCGCCTCCTTCTCGGGGGAGGAAGATGATCCTTTCCACTCCCCTACTCCCCTCGCAGAGGGCGAGGAGGGTGAGCACGACAACGATGATGACAAGCTATTGGATCCGCTCCTCCGCCGCCCCTGCGTTCCCGCCGCCCCTCTCGCCCGCTCCGCAGCCGAAGAGGAAGAAGAAGAAGATGCGGGTCGCCGTGTAGACCCCTGCCTTGGTTGCATTCGCAGCGCCTTGTCGGGTAAGTCTACCGGCGCCTGCTATGACCGAGCAGGCAGAGCTGGCGGCCGGTGCGTTCGGTGCTCTGCGGGGCACTCGTGTGTTGCAGCTCCGGCTGCTCTTCTCCATGTCGCCCGCCGCCTTTCTGCGGCTTTGGAGGCCACTCCGGTGGTCAAGTCCGTAAGTTTTCTGCTTTACGAGCATTGCAATAGTGGTAGCAAAGCTAACTAGAGCATAGAGAGTCAATAAGCTCCGTGGGGCTCTTCGGGTTCTTATAGAGGTGGAGGAGGAGGAAGGGGTGTTGGGTGGTGTTGCCGCTGCTGGTTGTCAGAAATAGGATCTATTGGGCAGGGAATCATTTGGAGGATCTGTGAAGGGATCATGGCAATAGAATACAGGCTTGTAGAGGCGTTACGGATTCTGACATTATCTACAGTACTAATGTTGAACAGGCCAGGTCTAAGGATCATACCTGGCCTATTGGGGAAGTTGCAGGTATGCCTGCGCAAGATGCATACTTACTTTTGCCTTCGATGATGAATCTACTGACGTATGCGTTACGTCGTATGTGATACTCACGTGTGAGTACCACACCTCTATAAGTAGGGAGATTCTCTCCTATAGTTTAGGTTCTACGACCTTCAGCAATTGACTCGTTTACCCCATACTCTCTGAAGGCTCCGTGACTTTCTTTTTCTCTTTTAATACATTTCCCCCACCCTAATATCGCTCAATATCTTGGATGCGTAGTCGAGAACGATAGAATAACGTGTCTTTGATTTGTCAAGTCGGCATGAATTTGTCGGAAAGGGTAACTTAGGACTCTCGCCCTTTCGATCCAGACCTCCTTTTGCGGGGTATTCAGAAGGGTATTCGGCATCTTCACAGTTTGAACCTCGTTCACTGCGATCTCAACCCGACCAACATCGTGATGAACGGGGATACTCCGGTTATCGGGAACTTCGATTCTTGTCAACGGGAGGGAGAAGAATTAGGTTTCAAGGCTGGGACGAGAGGCTGGACGGGTGGGGAATTCAAGTTCGCAAGGCCCGAGAATGATCCATATTGTCACGATCCCAATACGGGCGCCTGTGATAGCTGTTTGTAAGGTATCTTAATACGAAGATTCTAAACTAAAGAGAAAAGGTGTAACTACTGTTAGAACTGCCCTCATATAACCATGGCCAGTTCCAGGGCCATAGCTAGGCGAAGCAATGGGCGTTCGCAGCTGTGGCGCGACATCTGGCAGTGAATGCCAGATGCTGTGCACGTGATCTCTAGGACCGTGACAAATATGGACTGTCAAGGATTCGAGATTTTCTATTTCAGGTTCGTAAGGCCCGAGATTGATCAATATATAATATCAAAGATTCGAGATCCTATTTCAAGCGAAGAATGCCGAAAACGTGTTGAGATTTCCTATCTAAGTTATTTGAATAGAATAGCTCAAACCAGCTCCATTGACTGACCCCCTTACTGTGCCCGACCCCATGCCCCCTGCCCCATGCTTTGCTACCCAAGCCCGACTGTAGTTCGGGATGAACCTAATTGTTATGATGTCACAATATATAAGGCGCAATAGTACTTCAGCAAATAGAGTTCTCTTTTTGCAACATATGATTAGCGCTTTCCTTTGAGACAAATCGCTGTACTTACCCATCCTACTGTTGAGCTGGGGGAGGTGACCACAAAAGCTCCGAGTTTTCGTGGCTTCCATTCTTCGCAATTGGAGCGGCACTTCAGCCGGGCAGGGCATAGATTGCGCTAACCAACCCCGCCAAAAAGAATCCTAGGAGCTACATCTCAAGCCTCCTCGCGTGGATATTATTGTGCGGGGTGCAGAACTCTTCGGTTATCTCATCTCCGAGTCTCACTACTGTAACCTTATTCCAGCCATCGCGTCACTCTTCGCAACACTCCGTATGTCGCCTGCCCCGTTTGTGCCTATTGTTTCAGTGGGGCGAAAATGAGGCGAGCAGACATGCAAGGCCACCATGCTCGACATGCCCTTGTGTCAGACACGGCTCGGCAAGAATCCTCGTCCCGTTCCGCCGCGGCAAGAAGTTGTCGCCCACCACTTTACAAAGCTAGCCATTTCGAAGGGTTGATACTCAAGTAGCAAGAGCAGGGCTTCAACGTCATCGCATCAAGCCAGACTATGCAGGTGAAATGGCCCTTGCGATGAACCTCAGCGTACCCGTCCCAAAATAGCTCATGGAGAGAGCAGACATTGTGGTAGCTGCTCAGGAGCTTGTTCGTTCCGGATAGTGAATGGTTCTCATGGCCTCCATAACGTGACACGCGTATGCACCGCAGATAATGACAAATATCTGGAAATCACACAGTGGAAGTGCCACGGAAACGTTTGTTCCAATCACGATAGCTCATACCTTGTATCGGAGTACTTTCCGGCGATAGAGCAAGGAAAGCCAGTATTTTTTTGGTGTTACCGTGAGGGAATAGGAGGTTCAACTCGACGTCCTAGAAGTTATCGGGGAATTATTAGTGGCCTTGACCGGCCTTTCATGTCTTAAACGGGTAAATGGTAAGATTGATATTCACAAGATCCTGCAGAACTAAGCCAGCATCACTTGAGGAAAGACTCAGCATGCCCGACCGGACTTTCACAATTTATTCACAATGAAAAATGTACACGCCATGGCAAAGGGAAACATCAAAATACCGTCCCTATGATCACTATTGTCCAGTGCCTTGAATTTTGGTATGTCATTGGAAGGCTTCCATAGTCGATGTAAAGATTGAGTAAAACTGCAATGTCCGACAGAATTGTATCTCTTGAAGTGTCATTTCCAGCCATGAGTTGTAGACGATCAGAGTATCAAGTGATAATCATATCTGTGGCGCCTTGCCAATCATTGCCGACATCACTTGAACTGCCCTCTCCAAAAAGAGCCATGAAATCAGCTTTCATGTCTCCAAGTCCTCCCACGTCAGAAGCTGGTAATCTCGCTAAGTCTACTCTTTCAGGGTCCGGATTCGTCATGTTAGATCACACCAGTATGCCGATACCATGCCTGAGTAACCGAGTCTCGGTCCCTGCACCGTAGTGCCTGAATACCTCATTGACGCTCCCCTTCAGCACCTCGAGCTGAGGCATCCTCTTGAAGCTTTGGTTCCTGCCGCTTGGTCTCTTCTCTCGCGGGTACTTCCGACAACCAACCTATCACTAAACTCGCATAAAATGATCTCAAACCCCTCAATTTCCCACTTCGCTCCAAGATCACAGAGGCCTTTGGCCATCATCGCCGTCCCTCATGTTACGCAAAATATAATCATATATATCGAGAGTTCCTATCGTGGTCTTCCCCGCTGATATCTCATATATATACCAGGTTCGTAAGAGGCCGGATCATTCGGTAGATGTAAAGGTAGCCCCTCGAAAAGTCTGATTCATCGTCGTAGTCACCCATGCTTTATATCCCATCCGCAGTCTCTGTCCAGGTTAGCTCCAGGTTCGCCGAGACGTTCTAGTCGCTCACGATCCCCAGGTTTCCAGGCCCCCTCCCAGGTCGTCTGCCTGGGAAATCTCGAGCGAACATCTCTGCATGTTCGATCTCAATGCAAGCTATTCTACGCCTTTATTCATTATGTGTATATATCCTATAGTAGATGTGAGTGTTGTCAAGTGTTCTTGCGGGAAAGAGAGACATGCCGTTGTTCAAGCTAGATTTCCATTGTCACATCGAGGAGTGGACAGCATTGAAGATGTAAGGAGCATTTGCTCTTGCACTCTCTAGACTTGAGCCGCAGCCGCTGCAGCGTTTTGCATACGAGAACAGAAGAGCATGAGCTTGAGGGGGTGCGATGACATGCAGTATGAGAGCTGATGCAGCGAGGATGAAGCGCAAAGTTATATTCAAAGGCGAGGAGTTTGAGGGCAAGGTGTCGTCAGTATCATATCGGTGGAGTCTGCGCTTCACCGAGAGCTAACAATCCTAAGGTAGTCCCAATCGCTGTTTAGGCGGTAGCCAAGTAAGCAAAAAATTCCGCATGTCACGAAACACGACTTTTCCCAACCATCCCTCGCATCTCAAGAACATTACAATCGCAGATGGAGCTTGTCGCCATGATGGGGATCAGGCCCAGTCAGAGATCCTTGAGAATAATCCTATTGGGAAAGGTCTTGATGCCTTTCGCACCTCTTTCAATTCAATTTGCGAAGACAGAACCATTTCCTGCACTCCGGACGCGCTCGCTCAACTTGCGCAAGAAGGTAAGACAGTCTGGCGTTTGTTTGAGTGCCTCCTGTCTAACTAACGTACAGATATCCAGGATCTCACTCTCGATCTCCTCTCCGCTCTACGAAATCTCCCTGTTATTCGTCTCTTACGGTCAAAGACAAGTCATGGCACCCTTCGCAGCGATCTCCTGAGACTCATTTCCGCTGTCAGCTCCGATAACTTCCACTTCGACCGTATAAAGCCTCTCTTGGCTGCGGCCCTCACTGACAATCGGGACGATGCCCTCATCTAGGATCAAGTCTACAACGCCGTCACCGAATCACTCACCAGCACGAAACAATTAACGCCGCCGACCGCCTTCGAGAAAGCCGTTTCTGACACGCCTCTTCGATCCAGCTCGGCTTCTCAGAGAAGGATTAAGCAGACACAAGATGAGGTTGACCAGCGGATACTTGGGGAACTCGCAGGCAGCGTCTATTACGATGTTGGAGACTTCTACGTGCGATACTTTGAAGGAAAGTCTTGGACAAACAACGCGAGGGACATCTACGAAGAGTCGGGACCCCAATATACAGAAGGTCGCTGGAGCGGGTGGCCAGAGCCTTCCATTCAAAATCTTTTTTTGAGTGGTTTATGAAGTTCCAGGGCATTGTTTTTAGCGGACTCCGCTGCAGGTACTATACATCAGCGAACAAAGTGTTGAGGAGCTCGGAGGCTGATCGCAAGCTTGATATTTTCCTTACTACCGCCGACGCTGCTTTATCGGACAGCGAGTACGACTGGCCTAATGTACTTGTCATTGGAGAACACAAACAGAATCCTAACGAAGATCGATCTGCGAAAACACTAGTGCAGTTGGCAAAGTATGCACGCGAAGTATTTGGAAGCCAACCGGAGCGGCGATTCCTGCCTGGGTTTACGATCTGCGGAAGCATAATGCGGCTCTGGGTATTTGACAGATCTGGACCGTATAACTCCGAGAAGTTCGATATCCACAAAAAGCCAGAGAGATTTGCCAAGGCTCTTACCGGCTATGCGATGATGTCCGATGCAGAATTGGGTTTGAACACGTTTATCAAGCGTGATGGCAACGGCGATTGTATTCAACTTACCGATTGACATATAATATTTCAACAACTTTGATAGGGAGGGTGGAGGGCCTCGTGATGTTTATATGCTGTGTCAAGAGGAAACTAGTTGTATTGCCACGTTTCTACAAGCTGGTTCTAGAATTTTCGGCTACTCTAATGTACGAAAGGGGGTATCAGGAAGTCAAGAACCACCCTCTGGTCCTGCTTGAGGAGGAAATTTGTGGGGGATTGGCCAGCAAGTCCGTGCACCCCCATGCCGGACACCAAAAATAAGCGATCTTTCAGACCACTGCTTCGATAATTGTTGGTATTGGTGTCTTACCTTCCACGGGGCAAAAGGCGTAGCTTTACTTCGTAAGCCACGCTCTTGCTCTTGATGGATATGGTAATTATTGTTGTATTAGGTTCTACTCTAGATTCTACAAAATGGGGGTTGTGTAGACCACGTGACCTGGTGGGTCATAAGCGGATCGGTAAACCCCTACTTCCTACAATAATATAACCAATTATTAAATCAATTCTAAGTATTATCACTTTATATGTGGAACTTTCATCTTTATATAATTATGTATCAATATACCGAACAAGATTTGCTTGCGGCCCTTAATGACGTCAGAAATAGGAAGTCTCTACGGCATGCTAGTCAAGAATGGAGGGTAATGTCACGGCCCTGGCCCTATCTCGCTTAGAGCTTGGCCCCTGACACCACAAGGCTCGCCTACACTGGCTCCTGGCCAGCCTCCTGTATATAAAGCACTGTTTTCCTTCCGTTCTTTTGTCTGTAGCTTGTTCTCTTAGTTATAACAATTGACAGCCGTTCACAACTTTGAGTCGTTCTCCCTGAGATCTACGGATCGAGATCCCTGTTCGCCTTGAGTTGTTACGAAATCAGATGTTTATTGGGAATCGATTAAAACGGGCACGAATAGCGTCTCCACAATTACCCACTATTTCCTTTATTCAGGGATTTAAGCGAAACCTGGATATGCGCTTTTCTATTTTCAGAATTTTGCTATGCTGCTGTACTAAGCGAAATACGCTAAGCCTAATTGTATTTGAAATCGGATTTTTGTTTTTGAAATAAACCGCGTTACCAAATATATAAAAGTATACATTTAATCGATTTGTTTAATTTAAATCTATTGGATTTCAACAAACTAAATTTTATTTTTAATGGTGGTTGTTTAATATAAGTATTATATTGTAAAATTGTACCAAATTGCAACACGAAAACTTTCACAAGTTCCGCACCTGCGGAAATAAAAGCGGCATGCCATAATATTTGGTGTGTTGGCGCTATTCGTGCCCGTTTCAAGCGTACCCGTTTATTGTGCAGTATAAGCCTGAAAAGAGAAGGCTAAATATTCCGAATTGTGGCCGCATTGACACCAAGGTTAGATTCCATTACAAGCCCCATTCTGCTTGGTGAAATTCCCTTTACGGCGAAGGGAGAGTTTTTTGTCTTCTTTAGTAGTCTTCTCGACTAAAGATGCCCAACCAGGTGTATTCAGAAGGGCAGGGGTATGGTCGATTTCGTGTTGCACCTCGAGTTCCCTTATCCGTTCAGCACATTGTTTTCGTTGTCGCCGATAAGGTTGATATGGGGATCTAGTATCTTCCCCGATGTGACTCCGCTTCAGCGAGCGTGATGGTTCCCTCTTCTCGTCATTTGTAATCAGATCAACAATACTAGACTGCAGAGGTTCGAGTGAACCCTCAATGTTGAGGCCTTGATAATCTTCATCCGATGTCGGAATGGTAGAAACAGGTACGCTCAAAATGGAGGTTCCAGTATCTGAAGATAAGTTGGAATCAGGTGAGCTAAAAGTGTCCATGCTTAGCAAGTCCACGTTTGGTTGGCTATACAAAGTGTCACCTTGCTTAACTTTCGGCTTCAATAGCTCTGACGCCGCTACGGAGGCTAGCGGGTCGCTAGCTTGACCAAATATAACCGCTCCCGTTTCCTTGAGCGGACCAGGATCCGAAACACCTCTAAAATGTGTAGCAAAATCAGAGACTACCTGCTGAAGACGGTTGCAGTTGCAGGTGAATGGCTTCGTGGACTCACAGTGCTCCCAAAGCCGTCCTCCATGATGCCATCGGAGATGTGTGGAGGTAAGATATTTTCGGGACAATTTGGAGCCGGCTTGCTCATATAATTGATTCATCATTGGAACACTGGCGGTCAAGTAGTCCTTTCCTTTAGGAACGCTCTTCCACATGTGGCAGAGCCCTGCCATAGACTCTTCGGTTGGCTTGATTATGTCTTCAAATCCGCTTCCAAATAGAACGACGGCATCGATGTCTCGAGACAAATCTGTCCAGCTACCGCTGCTTTTGCCGATGTGGGTTTCCTTGAGCCGAAATGGAGATCTATCATCTACCAGATCCATGAATTCCCAGCCTCGAAGTATGCCCCTCGGCGTTCCTCGAACATCTGGGTCGGAAGTTGCTTCCTTCTCAATATTCTTATCTAACAAGCTTTCTAGGTACGACCAAATGTCCCGCACAAGATCTCGTAAGTAATAGCCTTGATTTCCAATATCACCATGGGTACAAAGCTGGAAGAGAGCCTGCTCTAGTAATACTTTTTCAGCAGCTTCGTGGCTGCTCGTCGATAGATCTGCCGAGGGGAAGGCGATTCTCTTCCCATTATGCACATATGGATTCCTGTAGTGTCGTGTCTTCGCAATGTGTAAGATGACGGCCGAGGAAGGGACCAGCCAGGCTCTCTTCTCGCAAGAATCATAGAGCACCACTGGGGATCTTGCAGCGCATTGAACAATTCTCTGGTAAGGCCCCTTTCTCTCAACATGTAGCTTCCCATCCCTAGACCCCAAGGAGAAATTTATCTCGCCAATCAGAATTTGTTGGAATCCCAGAGTGGCTCCCGAGAACTTCATACGACGGGTCACCTGGTCAGAAGCAGACCAGTCAATATTCTCATAGTTTGCAGATTCCGTCCCAAGATGTGTCTCAGTCGTGCCCCACCATCCAACAAAAGCGCGAGTATTCTTCAGATTCTCCATGCTCACTTCCTCCAGCATCGCTCGCTCTGGATACTGTGCCAACACTTTCCCATACGGAAGCCGCACATTTTCGTTGTTTTCGATATAGTGCCATTGGATAGAATCTTTGTATCGCTTCACAGGCAAGAAAGCATTGGAATGGCCTTTCAGGATGATTCCCCCTTCGTATTCAACGGCATGCCGCACTCCAGTTAGTGCCGCCATCATTTCCAGTGGTATTTCGAGACCGATTTCTTCCCCTCGCTCTGCAATGGGAAACCCTCTGGCAATGACAGACTGAGTGAAAAGAGAATGCCAGCACGACACTTCGTTTTTGTTTAGTGGACTCGACCTGAAAGTGATGTCAAAAACAGCCTTTCCTCCCTGGATGGCACTGATCTCAGCCTCTGAATTCTTTAACCCATTGCCCGTTGAATGCTGAAGTGCAGCTCCAAGCCATGCGAGTTGCTGCGCTATTTCAATTATTTTTTCTCTTGTTCCTTCGACTTTAAAGATCAGGTTTTCCCCTTCCATCCAATTGCGTAGGCTCAAGTCGTCGCCTATTGATAATCAATACGACGAGAGCCATATTTCAATGTAGCGCTAAGAAAAATACTTATGAAGTTAGATCAGGAGACGTACCTCTAGTAATATCCCGAACTCCATTTATAAATTTCATACCCCCTTGCAGGCATTTCAGCAAAGCTATACAAGTAGTAGGCCAATGCTTCTGAAGGTACTCTCTGCATGTTGTCGCTTGCGCATTCAGTGATGTTCCATTCAGGACAATAACAGAGCCAATGGATGCCAAAGGGGAATCTACAAATTGACGGCTCATGAAGGCCCTGGGGCTCCACCCCACCCGAAATTTACTCTCCATATAAATCTTCCCGGAGTGTGTAACCTGTCGGCCTTGTGTGCTTGCAAGGATCAACCGAACCTCCGAGGCTATTTCCTCTAGAGTTGAATGTTCTTTGTGTTTAATACTCCCCATTCTCAAGTCGTTTTCCATCTTCATTGTGTTCGACATAATAGCTGTTGTAGGAGGATTTGGAGCTCCCCGTATTTGTCTCGGTGCCAGTGAATTTGTCGGATTTTCTTTGCTCGCCTTTATTTGGGCCTTTACTTCTTCACCGCCACTATTCGCCGAGGCAAGACGTCTGACCATTTCGGGCACCGGATCGGTTTCCCTGCCTGATTCGGCGTTATTTAGGGGGGTCACTTCGCTTTCCCCGCAACCCTTGACCAAAATATGCCTCTATTCCATTGATTAGCTCCAGTTCTGTAGGGGAATCGTTCTTCATTCATGTGTCTCACGGGAACGAACCTTTAATACATCTTTTCGGGAAAAGCTTTTCTGGCAGTGCCCACACGGAAAAGGCTTCACAGCCAAATGGATCCGCTTATGTCGTTTCAAATCGTGATTACGATTATATGATTGTGGGCATTGGTCGCATTTGAAGGGCCGGTCATTCTGTTGCTGCTGTTGTCCGAGGTGATGTCCGTACATTGGCCCGCCCATCTGATACGGAGGATACTGCATGTTCATACCCCCTACAAGAGCCATCTGATTCTCTGCGCTATGTAGATTGGACACGATTGGGCCAACCATCGCAGGAAGGGCGTACGATGGTCGAGAATGGTAGCCTTGTGGTGCTGCCATTAACGAATGTGAGTGAGCTGAGACAGGGGAAATTCTTTGCGAAAGGGTGGAGGGGTTGTCCAGGGCTTGCTGGGTGTATGCAGGGAATGATGGTTGTTGTGGCATCGATGATGGCATGTAGTAGGTTGTTGTTGGGCGTGAACGTCCGCCATAAGTATCCGGGGTATGTAGAGGCGCCTGCTGAGGCGATTCCGAGCCTAATTGACGGGGATTGCTTGATTGCTGCTGTTGCTGACCGTCATCGGCAGACATCGATGTGGGAAACGGGGGAAGGCTGATGTCGTAAGGAGGTGGAGGAAGTCCTTTACCAGTCGCTGGGGAGTGTGAATTTGTGTTGCGATTGGGAAAATTCATGGATGGTGAGTACAATTGTCGCCCCATGTAGCTCTGCTGTTGCTGGGCGTACGAAGCAGGCACGGGCTGTGCGAAGGAGAAAGTGTATGAAGGGCTTTGCGGTACTCCTGTAGCGGAACTGCCTGGCTGTATGTGATCCGGAGGGGGGAGTTGGAAGGTTGGTAGATTACCATCTGCCGCCCTCTGGGCCGTAAGGGTTTCGGGGTCCAGCATGGCTTGGATTTTTGGACACGCTGAGATTGTGATGAATTGGTGGATTCTCAGTTCGATAGAACCCGTCAAACATCTGTTGCGGATAAGGAAGAGAGACAACGAGCGGAGATGTCGAAGACAGAATCAGGCTGGATGAAAGTCAAGTCGAGGACAAGAACAGGGCCACAGCCCACTTCGCTCTTGTTCTCAGCCGCACCGCCCCGCGCAGAATATCCTAATGGGAGGTCTGGAAGGATTTACCACATAAAACACCAAAAATCAAATTTTGTCACAACAAAGATATAAATCAAGAAAATCAAGTCCATATTCATGATCTGAGACTTGTTGATAGTAATCTGCGAAGTTTATGGAATTTTGTAAAGACCTTGAAAAAGTTGTAAAACTTTTGGTGTTCCTACCACAATACTCTGGATCCAAGCCAAATTGTGGTTGAGAGCCTAGATTTAACGAGAACAGGAGGAGTTTGTATGCGGCTAGGCCATCGCCCTCACTCGCCGTGATTTGGGTGCTGGATGACGCTTCTGGAAGCCCTGAGCCAAGTTCTTGCCCAGAGGCTTGGTCTCTTTATTCGTCGAACACTGGCGGGCGATACCGAAGGCGAGGGCAGGTAGGCGGTTAATTCGTACAGGATTCCCGAGGTGAGCCATTAGTTTTAAATACTTTTCGGGGCTTTCTCCTCCGACAGAGTGAGATATAGTTGGCCTTCGGCCTTCACTTCTATAGAGGGCCGCCCATGATCACGAGAACAAAGGACAGTTAGATGGACCCCACCGCCTTTTAATCCGACATCGTATGTTCGAGGCTCTCCCGGCAGGGGGGCTTCTGCAAGGGCTTTACTGGCACGGTCGCTCATGAAGCATTACCTCCGTGGAGATGGGGTGAGGATTGGAACCACTGGGTGGCAGCTTGTGGAAACTTCTAGAATAACGCCACACTTCACGTGAGTTTCGCATACATTAGCGTAACTGTAAAGGTATTACTTTGTACATGCCCGAATATTCCAACAGCCACATTGTCTCCACATAGAAGTGCTTGGCAACGCTGTTTTTGACTTTTTACCTGGTATTTTGTAGGCAGCGATAGTGTTTTTAGTGTAGGTACAGAGTATACAGAAAAATAGTGTCAAAGCGGCTTTCCGAGCATTTTAAAACTCATTGGCTGTACCTGGCATGCATACTGGATGCACGGACTAGGTTTTGTTGGAATATTCGAGCATGTACGAAGTATATTAGCACCTCCTCCGCTTATTAAGATGCTTGGCGTATTCTTTACCTCCTCCTACTTTGTCCGGATAAATCCGGCATGAATGTTGTTTTCCGCTCTACGTCTTTAGACTTTGGAGCTATATCCTTTCTAAATAGGAGCTTCGTACTACGGTCCCGAAATTTGGAAACAGACCAATTGTTATAATAAAGTAAAAAGGAACAGCTGAAAAACGTCACGGCCCTGGCCCTATCTCGCTTAAGGCCCCTGGGGCTCGGCCCCTGACACCACAGGACCTCGCTTACACTGGCCCTTGACCAGTCTCCTGTATATAAAGCCCTGCCTTCCTTCCCTTCTTCTGCCCGTAGATTGTTCTCTTCGTTATAACAACTGATAGTCGTTCATACTTTCGAGTCCTTCTCCCTGATCTACGGATCGAGATCCCTATTCATCTTGAGTTAGAATTTCGAGCTTTGCTGCATCGTCGGCGTATCCGAAATTTTTGCTAAGGTCGTCCACAGAAAACAATGGTGCTATATACAGCATAAAGAGAATTGGGGAAACTGTAATAGCCAGTGTAAAAGCCAGGACCCGTCAAACTAGTTCAAGGCCACGGATATGGAATAGGATTCCTTACGGAAGGAAGTAAGGTTTTCAGCTGCGGTACCTTCAGGGCTGCAAAAGGCGTAAACTGCTCATGGCCAGCTATTAAAATAGAAAAAGGAAGTTACGGAGCCTTCTGAGAGTATGGGGTAAACGAGCCAATTGCTGAAGGTTGCAGAGCATGAACTACTGGAGAGAATCTCTCTGCTTATAGAGGTGTGATACTCACACGTGAGCATCACATACATCAGTAGATACATCATCGAAGGCAAAAGTACGTATGCATCTTGCGCAAGCATCCTTACAACTTCCCCAATAGGCTAAGTATGATCCTTAGACCTAGCCTGTTCAACACCAACCACATGCTTGCAGTTACAGCAGCTACAGGCTTCCAGCCACTACGAGGGCGTATGACCTAGACTGTCGTGGGCTTCAGCTGTTAGAGTACTTTCGGGGATACTAAAATCACAAGCTTGGTAACACTGTAGGAAAGGAATACAACACAGCCGAGGGGCGAAGGATATAAAAAGAAGCTAGAACTCCTTGAAGGAGGGCAAGCTTGAGTCTTTCTGTCACGGCCCTGGCCTTTGTCACGATCACGATCCTATGAGCCTGTTGGGGCGTATGATAGGTGCTTCAATACGAGAATACTAAACTAAGGAGGAAAGGTATAGCTGTTGCTGTGGCATCCCTGATAAAGACCATTACCACGTGACCACCATAGGCGAGCTGGTAAGCGAACCAATGGGCGTATGGTGCGATATTGAGGACCGCGACAGCCTTCTCTGGCTCGGAGCTCACCACCGGATGCCCCGGAGCTCGGACAGAGCACAGCACCGGACACCGCAAAGCTCGCCTATTGTTGAACGGTATATAAGGCGCATTAACATTTCGGCAAGAAGCATGTGTTTTTTGCCGTTTGACACCTATCCTGGCCTCCGGCCAGTTCCTGTATATAGAGCACTGCTTTCCTTCCCTCCTTCTGTCCGTAGCTTGTTCTCTTAGTTATGACAATTGATAATTGCTTACACCTCTGAGTCCTTCTACCTAGATCCACGGATCGAGATCCCTATTCAGCTTGAGCTGTTACACTTTCGTAGATTCAAGGGCCTACATTTCATATCAATATAATACTATTACCTTTGCATCACTAGTCATGTGTCCTCATAACATACGTGTCCTCACATGCTATATTGAAATCCCTCCTACCGCCCTCTATTTGCTACACACAGATACCGACCTTCACTATGCCGCGTCCCTGTTTACATTTCCCCGAAGTTTTGGCCAGATGCCCGGCGTTGCTATCGGGGGTGTTATATTTCAAAACGCTCTGCGTTCGAAACCGGAATCGTATTCTTCGCTTGCGGCTACGACCCAAAACATCACCAAAGACGCCGCGGCAATGGCAGAAGCCATGCGAAGAATGCAGAAACCGCCTCCGAAAGATAGCCTCACCGAGTCGCATATTGTGGCCTTGCGAACGGTATGGTTCGGTATGAGCTTCCTTGCCGTTCTAGCCTCAGCTGTGGCTCTGGTGTTCACAAAAGCCTCTACGTTTAATAGAGCCCTCTCCTCCGAGCAAAGCATTGTCAAAATTAGCGCTATGGTCACTGGAATTTACGAAGCGCAGTTAGGCGAAAAGATGGGGTAACAGCGCTAATGGGGTAATTAAGCGCTGATTGAAATAGCATTAGCATTTAGAATAAGTTACAAGTTTGGTGATCACCCGGAGGGGATCCTAAAGAATAAAGCTGTGCAGAACGGATTCAATTCCTGACCCATCGTGATATTCAATGGCTGCATGGCGCCATCGAAGTTGAAACTTGAAAAGAAGCAGATACATCTATGCCAACCATTAATCAGGACGGAGGGCCTTGCCAGTCCGCCCTCGTCCAGTCTTCAAAATCGTTGTCGCCTCGGCCGTCATCCCAGTCGTCACCGAAGTAATCGTCACCGAAGCAATCATCATTGAAGTAATCGTCATTGAAGCAATCATCGTCGAAGTAGCCACGAGGAGGAGGAACGTAATTCCACTTGTCCAATGTCCTATTCTCGTCTTCACTCCATGGAGCCAACGTCCTATTTGGGCCGTGGGGCTGATACTCCGGTTTCTGAGACGCCGCGACGCGCTTCTTGGTTTTATCATTGACCAAGTCTCGCCACCTATTGGTCTTCCACCGGAATCTGTCCCACAGCGCAGGGAGGTACTGGACATCACCAACACAGTACGAGATGATGTCCTTGGGGATCGGGCGCTGGTTGAAAATCTTGTGCGAACCCCCGTGTTCGGCCTTGAACAACTGCTCTCCTTTCTCTTTCGCCAGCTTCCAGCTCGCTAGGCCGGTATCGTGTAGCACGTAATTCTCAACGCACTTGGCCAGACCGTTTAAGTACTTCCTTGATCTCGTGGTCGCCCTCGTAGCACTCTCCATAAGCTGAACATCCTCCACTCCCTGCAGTGCCACGCCAAAATGCGCAAATAAAGCATCCGAATCGTTGCGAGCGTCGAAGA
The DNA here is from genome assembly GCA_918026815.1 of Chalara sp. BL73. Classification (NCBI taxonomy): domain Eukaryota; kingdom Fungi; phylum Ascomycota; class Leotiomycetes; order Helotiales; genus Chalara; species Chalara sp. BL73. Next base: position 463,393 of record CAKJVC010000150.1, on the reverse strand, counting down.
AGACCTTTGGGATCTTTTCGTCCTGAAGGATATCCTTTAGAGTCTTTGATTTGATACCAGTAGTGTTGAACGCTTGTGAACCCAGCGAATATACATCGACAAAACAGACGCGTATGGTTGGGATCCCCGTATCGATTAGAAGGGTGAGTATTGAAAGGGAGCCCTCACGGCAGAGGTCTATGCCTTCCAGATCGATGTACATGGTCGGCTTGTACGGGTCTGGCGATGCATGGCGCAAAATGAGCCAGTCGACTAGATCACCGATTTGTTTCGTTGTGTTGATAATCTCTGTCTTGATGTCCCTCATACTGAGTTTAGGGAACAAGACTGTACACCAGTACTTTATTTACACTCTTAGTGCGCGTGTTAAAGAGCCTGGGAATAGGGGAAAGTTTTACCGTCGTCGGAATGCCTACCACGTAGTAAAAGGCGTAGTAGCTATTGACTGCACTCTTGCTGGTGTGGTTCTGATATTCGTTTATTATTGTCCTAAGCTACGGCCTATTGCCAGGTAAATATATGTGATAGGAGACCCACAATTGCTGCGATCCGGTGGATCGCGTGAAACTATGTACATGCATTCCAACAACCGTCTTGAACGTGATAAGAGATCAATGCTTGGCAAAGCGGCGTCATTCACATGCCACCTTCAGTGTGGCGTTCCCTTCTGCTACCCCACCGTCAGAGCTATCAGAATAGTATCTGGCTAGCTGAACCATTCATCTCCGTCGTTGTGGCGCGGGAAACTTCTTTGAAATATCGTCACCTTGACGTCTCACAGAACTAAATACGTCTACTCTCCTTGAAGGCACTCCCTCTCATGCCCCGCTACGGTTGAGTCTATCCTACGTATCTCTGAACGACTGGAAGCTCGAATACCTCTCTTTTCGCGAACAGAAAAGGCCAACCACGAGCACCTCCGAGCTTTGCGAAGCCTGGAAAGGGCGGTCTGAGTTCAAGCTCGCCACGCCTAAGCACGATATCTATAATGATGTGGCAAGGTTCAACTGGGGCGACTACACCTGCCTGAGCTATGCATGGGGAAACCGTGTGGGAAGAAGTCCACAATTCTCGTGGACGGTATCGCGACCAGCGCAAGCAAGCGTCTAGAAGCGGCTCTGCGGGATGTACAATCGAGCTATGAGTGCCGCCTTGGTATGAAAGTATGGGTAGACGCCGTTTGCATTGACCAGGCCGACGCTATTGACCGTGGTGCCCACGTCTTGCGCGTGAAGGATAAATTCGGTCCGGGCAAAAGAAGATGATGACTTGCATGTCCTAGGTCTTAGCTCACCTGGTGAATGCCTTCTTCTTTGCGACGCGGTGTTGAATCAGTACGGAAGACAGGCTCTAGAAGAGCTTGTTGGGGCAAAAAAAGCGCCAATGGGGAGTGGCAGATTAGGAGGACGATTAGATAATGACGTTGGTGCAAGACCTCGACGAGCTCGTTTTTGACCATCATCATTGCCCGGATTATGATGATGAAGACGACTTCTGCTTTGGCAGTCTGCGTTTGCGTGACTTAGTCTGCGTAGAACTCATGCAGATGTTTCATGAGGAGTTCTGGTCACGATTATGGATAATCTAGGAGCTCACGGTTAGCTGTATGACATCGACGGTACATTGGGGGGAATCGGCGTTCCGCTTATCAACCCTTCAGCTGTGAGCAGGATGTCCAGCGCCGCCTCGCTCGTGTGGGTTTTACCGTCAAGGGATGGCTGGAGCCAAGCCGGCTGTTTGTGGGGGAGGAAAAAAAGAGCCCGACAAGTAGGTCAGTCAACTGTCGGCGGGGAACCACCCCCACACTAGGGCATCACATAATTTACTCACCTTGGCACCTTCTTGGCTTGGCTAATCTTAGATAAGGACTAGCGTACTGTAGGCGAGGTCATTATGGCGCAGTAGGAACTTTATTATGAGGCGCCTAAGGCGACGAGCAGAATGTTGAGACAGCCTCGAAGAATTATCGCCCGTCTATTTCAGAATCCGGCAGATTATTCACTAAATTAATCCGTATGCCTTTTCAGCGCCTTGATGTCTGAGGCAAATGGCACCGAAAAGAAACACGGTAGAGGATGGCGAAGGCTCTTCCAATCACGTCGAGCCACAATCCCGAACCATGAAGACATTGTTCCATCTCGAAGCCAGGATGCCAGCCCGGCTGCTCCGCAAAAAGTAGCTTCTTTAGCAAGCCAAGAGTCGAATCCGAATCCAAGTCGATCACCCACTCCCCCCAGCCGGGAGCTAAATTCTACTATTTCGGCGCGACCCACTACCGCAACTCTGCCTGCCCCACAATCTACTTCAGTGACAAATCTACAGACCGCCAACACCGCAGGTCGCAATTTGTGGAATGAAGCCCTAGCGAAACTTTCTAAGGAGGAGGGGAGCTTTGTTTTGGAGCATAGTCCACCGGTGGTCACCAACATCCAGACAACGCTTAGCGATTTGCACAAGGCCGTAGGAACCAAGCGTGAAACATGCGAGAAGAAACGCTGGGTATTCAACCTGAATGGGCACACAGTGGAATTGAGCAAACTTGCGGATAAGGTCTGTGTCTGGCTCGATAAGTTCAAAGGCATCGGGGACATCCTCGCAAATGTCGACCCGTTGCACGCTGGTGTGCCATGGGCGGCCGTCAGGCTCTTTCTTCAGGTACTCGACTACAGAGTTCGATATCCTCTATGATGGCGGAGTCGCTAATTGTTATGAAGATAGCTATCTCTGAACAGCAGCAGATGGAGACACTCCTTCGCACCCTCGACACAATTCTGTACCTTATCAATCAATGTGAAATATACGAGATGCTGTACATTCGCAATCCGCAGCCGGTTAAACCCCATGAATACCTGGAGTCAGCACTAGTGGAGCTATACGCTGTTATTCTGCGGTTCTTAACGAAGGCAAACCGACATTTGGGCAAGAATACGCCTTCGCGGGCTCTCCATGCATTTTTGAACCCTGGCGATTATACGGACTTCGAAAAGGACTGTCAACTAAGAGAAAAACGAGTCGAAGAGCATGCTAAACAATGTGAGCGGTTTTATAACCGTAGTGCGCAGGTAAATGGGATGCTAAATGCGGAGAGACTCAAAACTTTGCTCAAGGACATAAAGAAGCAAAACAGCGTCCTTGTCGAAACGGTCAGCAAGCTATGGGACCGATCAAACGCAGAGGAGCGTAGGAAAATCCTCCAATGGGCTTCAGATATCGCATGCGACGACCACCACAATTTCGCTCGTAGTGGACGAACTCTAGACACGGGAGAGTGGCTATTAAGGCACAAGGAGTACGAGAGATGGCGATCAGCAAATGAATCGATGATTCTCTGGCTACATGGAATCCGTAAGTTTGGATATTCTAGGCCTATCTGGTACGGAAAGTCTGACAAAAAATAATAGCCGGAGCTGGAAAAACCAAACTCGTTTCTAAGGTTGTCGATGATCTCTCCAGCTGCTCACATGATAAAGCCTTAGCATACTTTTACTGCGACCGTAATCAAGAGGCTCGCCGGGTGCCAGAAAATATACTACGCAGCTTTGTAAAGCAGCTCGCGGTTTCTCCAGAGAAGGACGCTGTACATCATTCCCTGACACAGATTTACTTTCAGAAGGCTGCTTCCGGATTCAATTCGAAGGAATTATCGTTTGCGGAGAGTGAGGCCGTCCTTATTCAATTGATTGGGACGTATCAGTGTACAACAACTACCCTCGTTGTGGACGCGTTAGATGAGTGCCATGAAAGCCTCCGAGGCGAGCTTATTGAAGCATTTGATCGCCTTATCAACAAAGCTACAGGCCTCAAGATTTTAATTTCGAGCAGACGGGATGACAACATTCAGCGACGACTCGGACAGAAGGCAAATGTTGGAATTAATGCAACCGATAATCAGAAGGATATCAGCAAATTCGTAGCCGATGAAATTGAAAAGAATAAAAAGGATCGGCAGATTCAAATTCCAGAAGATCTCCAGAAGCAGATAGTCCAGACTCTTCTTGCGAAGAGTGGAGGCATGTGAGTTACTCTTATTGTGCTGCTCCTCATACTAAAATTTCTAACGGATACCTTCCAGGTTCCAGTGGGCATCATTGCAAATCCATCAGTTATTGCGCTTAGGCCCGCCCAGGGACATTCGAAATCGTTTGGGAAAACTCCCAGACGGTCTGAAAAAGGCGTACGACGAGGCATACGAAACCATTCAAGCGCAGGAAGGGAGCAAACCCGATATTGCGAATCGAGCATTCCAATGGATCATGTGTTCCTTTCGTCCTTTATCGCCAGAGGAGCTGGTTGTGGCGGTGTGTCAAGATCCCGACAATGACGACATTGAGGATGTGGAGATCAATATACACTTCGTTCTTAGCGCTTGCCAAAATTTTCTGGATGTTGATGAAAATGGCCATGTCTGCAAATTTGCACACCTGTCGATTCAAGAATACTTCGAAGAACACCATTGGAATAGCTCTCAAACGAATAGCCTAGTGGCAAAAGTTTGCCTTCTGTTCTTGAATCATCCGGACTACTGGAAGAAAAAGTCTTCAATAATTTGGCATCATGGATGCTTTAAAAGAGGCACTCAAGACAACGACTCCACCCCGAACTACCAGCCTTCGGATATCCTTCAATACGCACGAAATTATTGGCCAACTCACGTTCAGAGATATGATACAATGCCCGCAGACGACCGACTTTCTACTCTACTCAAACTTTTTCTCGGCTCCATGAATGAAAGCGTACCTGCTTACCAAAGCTGGTACACGATGCTGGGAGACGAAAAAGAAAATACTGATACTTTGCTACGTAATCATCTCAGTGAGCTCTGGCCGTCCACCCTAGCTTCACTTGCGATATGCATGTTTGGCTTCTATAACGTGCTTCCAGGATGGTGGGAACTCGGTTTCACAAATATTGCACAAAGAAACGCAAGTGGATACTCACTAATAGCACTAGCGGCGGTAGGAGGTTCTTATACAGTGGTTGATAGGCTGCTACTAAGCAACGGCGCCGACGTCAACGCGCAAGGTGGCTACTATGGCCACGCGCTCCAGGCAGCATCGTCCAGAGGCCACGAGAAGGTTGTCGAGCTGCTACTGAGCAACGGCGCCGACACCAACGCGCAAGGTGGTTACTACGGCCACGCGCTCCAGGCGGCATCATTCAGAGGCCACGAGAAGATCGTCGAGCTGCTACTTAGTAACGGCGCCTACGTCAACGCGCAAGGTGGTGAATATGGCAACGCGCTCCAGGCGGCGTCGGCCGAAAGCCACAAGATCGTCGAGCTGCTACTAAGCAACGGCGCCGACGTCAATGCGCAAGGTGGCTACTATGGCCACGCACTCCAGGCAGCATCGGCTGAAGGCCACGAAAAGATCGTCGAGCTGCTACTGAGCAACGGCGCCGACGTCACCGCGCAAAGTGGTACCTACGGGAACGCGCTCCAGGCAGCATCGGCCAATGGCCACGAGAAGGTTGTCGAGCTGCTACTGAGCAACGGCGCCGACATCACTGCACAAGGTGGCTTCTTTGGCAACGCGCTCCAGGCGGCATCGTCCAGCGGCTACGAGAAGGTCGTCGAGCTGCTACTGAGTAACGGCGCCGACATCAACGCGCAAGGTGGTGCCTGCGGCAACGCGCTTCAGACGGCATCGGCTGAAGGCCACAAAGAGATCGTCGAGCTGCTACTGAGCAATGGCGCCGACATCAATGCGCAAGGTGGCTTCTTTGGCCACGCGCTCCAGGCGGCATCATGCAGAGGCCACGAGGAGATCGTCGAGCTGCTACTGAGCAACGGCGCCGACATCAGCGCGCAAGGTGGTGCCTGCGGCGACGCGCTCCAAGCAGCATCGGCCGAAAGCCACGAGAAGGTCATCGAGCTGCTACTGAGCAACGGCGCCGACGTCAATGCACAAGGTGGTCCCTATGGCCACGCGCTCCAGGCGGCATCGTCCGGTGGCCACGAGAAGGTCGTCGAGCTGCTACTGAGTAACGGTGCCGACGTCAACGCACAAAGTGGCTACCTTGGCGACGCGCTTCAGACGGCATCGGCTGAAGGCCACAAAAAGATCGTGGAGCTGCTACTGAGCAACGGCGCCGACGTCAATGCGCAAGGTGGCCACTATGGCAACCCGCTCCAGGCAGCATCGAATGGAGGCCACGAGAAGATCGTCGAGCTGCTACTGAGCAACGGCGCCGACGTCAATGCGCAAGGTGGTGACTATGGCAACGCGCTCCAGGTGGCATCGGACGGTGGCCACGAGAAGATCGTCGAGCTGCTACTGAGGAGGGGGGCAGTATATCAAGATTAAGCGATGATGCAAAGGATCACAAGTCTAATTCTATAGGAAATGTAGGCACTGGGTAGATAAATAGCAAAGCTGTGTACAGGCCTTCTGAGTAATATATTATTTTCATGAAATGTTTTTTCCATAGGAGGTCAGGGGAAACATGTGCCTGTATAATCATTGTATTCGTCACTCCGATTCTAGTATCTTCTACCTTTAAAGAAGGGGGAGTAGACTATGGACATAAAAAGTATTTCCTACAGAGCATTTTAATTGTGTATTGTAAAGTCATAAAGCAACTTTTCACCTGACACGTAACAAGGGTTCTACCAATGGCCACTCCATCGCCTTATACCGCTTTCAAGTCGCTATTGTGCTATGAGACCTCGAGATCAGTATGATCATAGATTCAATAATCTGCAAACCTACCCCTAAACCCCGACGCGTAAAGACTTTAGTTAAAAACGCCAAGCCACATATTCAGAGTAGCCAATCGACCAGATCTTTTGCGAAGGGATACGGCACTCGAAACAATTAAAACCGAGGAATCCGTTGTTCCATGCCTATCAGCCTCTGGGAGAAGTATTAACCGTTCATAGCTAGGCTTGTGTCTGGCTGCGGGGGAAAAAATACAGCGAGTTATCGAATGAGTCTGCCTCGAGGTGCGTTCGGCTAATATTTCGTGTACAATCACCTCGCTTAGGTGTTCGCCACCTATTCAAAACCTACCTGTATACAAAATCATGAATAAAAACGCAAATATAAAGCCAAATATGCTGTAATTGATATCAATAGAAAGCTAAATCAATACTTTGTCGGCCCTCCTTTGTTTTTGATACAAAGATTTAGCCTTTTAGGCATAGAATCGTTGAGTTTTGTCAAGGATTTCGGATCAATTGTAGGCCAAATTTCTTCTAACGCTCTCTCCATCATTCCTATATTTTTGATTCTGTGCTTTCTTTTCCTTATTGTATTCTTGATTTGCTTCTAAAGATTCTCAATTGGTGAAAGATCTGGTGATTGCGCGGGCCACTGTAACTGTCGAACTTTAGCCTTTTTTAAGTAAGCTCGCACAACTTTTGCAGTGTGCCACGGAGCGTTATCTTTTTGCATAACAACTTCTGGGCCATATTTCCTAACTATTCTGCGATAGAAAGGAAGAAAGTAGTCCTTGACTGTCTGCAAGTAGCGTGTTGCGTTCATTCGACCTCCTTTCTCAATAATCACTAAAGGGCCCATTTCATCACCACAATAACAAGACTATACGCCAACGCTCGTACGACCAGATTTAAAGCTAGGCTTTAGATTTTTCTCCAAATATTCTTCTTCAGGTCCTCTTGTAACCTATATTGTATTGGAATCGGCCCCAACTTCAAACGTAACCTCGTCCGACCAACAGACCTTATTCCAGTCTTTTCCACTTTTTTTCTCAGTTATACACCATTGTTTTCGGCCTGTTTTGTGCTCGGGCTTAAGGTAAGGCTTTCTGCGCGGCCGTCGTTTGTGTTTTCCAGCTTCGGCGAGTCGATTTCGTATTGTAGCAACAGAAAGTTTTTTCCCTGATTTTGAAGGCGAACAAAGAGATTTAAGAGTCGCTTTTGTATCCTGATTTGCGACTCGTAAAATATGCCTATCATCTCTTGCACTAGTAACTCTAGTAGGCCCTAGCCTAGGAACGTTCGCAAAGGTCAAATTACCTCGTTTGCGTGTACGTTGAATGACTGATCGAACAGTGGATCGAGGGTGGCCCAATTCAGCTACAATTTGAGACACTTTGTGCCCAACAAGATGACGATTCCAAATAGCACATCTTTGAGGTACAGTAAGCTCTCTTCGACTCGTTTTTGGATGGCAACACATAATAAATAGGCTAAATAGAAGGAATGTAAGTAATGTGGGTAAAAAAGGTGTTTTGGTGTGGTGGGGTGACCCCGCCAGGCTCCCGAATTTGTGGGTCACGTGGCGAACACCTAAGCGATGTGATTGTACAGCTTCAGAAGGGGCACGTCCCGGTAAGCTAAAAGACGCTCCCAACTCCTACCCTAGATAATAGCCGAGAATAATTTTGTGCGTTCCCTGACCCGATTATCTTGAACGAGGATTTACCCCTTTTTGAGCAAAACAAAAACAAACGCTATAAATTAGCGGGACTACTTTCATTTAACATTGCTAGAGTTTTGAGCTAGAACATCACCAAGGCGTAGATAGAACTTGGCGTAAGAAACCTCGGTGCGAAATATAGATATTTAAATCGTAATCCATAGGTCTTTTGCATAAGTTCTCTTGAAGGAAACACGTGGATCGGATTCACAAAAGGTTAGCCATAGAATCAGAGCGCTGCCAATAGAATAGCACTATTTAGCGTTGAGATATTTGTGATTTGGTTGAATATTCGGTTGTGCTACGGGGCTTTCGCCTCGCAGGGATATCGGTTATATACGTCATATAACCCGGGAGATTGGTCGCAATTTTGGCTATGTTGGCATCTGGGAGACGAAGGATGACCATGCTGGCTTTACTTCTCTAAGAATTGTTTTGTCGTGACTGACTCTTATGATCAGGCCATCCAGGAATGCCATCTGCGTCTGACACCTGTTGATTACGAACGACACAGCTTACTTTATTGGTTACAGTCAAACTTATCACGATGTAGTTGACTATCAGCACTGAGGGTTGGAGAGGCGACAAGCAACAACACAAATATAGAAAGATTCTTGCTCTGTAAGTTTTTTGTGCATGTAAAGCTGCCAGGGTGTCTAGCTCTCTGACCGGCATCAGGCATAGTCGGCTAGTTGTCGGGAATGCCAACCTGACACATCGCTAGGCGTCCCCAGGTTTCCCCCCAGGTGTCCTCTCGCCCGCCAGCGTTCCATTGGGAGCCTAACGCCATATTTAATAATGTGTAGTTCGACACGGCTGGTGAGCGAAGTGGAATATCACGGGCCACCTCCAAAAATAAAAAAGGGCCCACCCGCCATCCTTTATTTATTTACCTTCGAATTCCCTACGCAATCTTATTCCAGCCATGGAGTTTGAAAATGGCCCCACAGATCTTCTCAGGCTGGTCATGTCTGCGGTCCGTGAATATCATTTCGCCACGACCACGGCGAATTATTTTGACCGCCCAATGGGTAAACCCGACGGACATTTTCCATCCTACTCCTTAGCTGAGAAATCGTTCAGCACGCTGCTGCACAGCTTGTGGGGTATTGTGTGACGTTGGTAGCGTTTTCATTCGGCTGGGTCGCCTACTCTGCGAATGCGCTCCTGGCCGTTATTGGCGGTATTCTTCTTGTTCCTTTAACGCTCACTTTGTCAAATTGACGGTAGGATTGGAAAAGCACATGTACTAATAAAGCCCGGCAGATAGAGAGGTGATGCCCGATGCCGATGTGTCCAATGTAATAGTGATCGACGTCCAGGGGAGGGCATATCAAAACGACTAAGTCTTGGGTTCTTGGTAAACTTTTTCGTGTCCAATGATAGAGTTGACGCGATACGAAAGCCGAGCAGCCACACGTGCCTCCAGACGCGTGGCCCAGTCAATCCAACGTAGAAGAAGCCGGACGCCACTCGGAAGCACTGTGGATATTTGTATTTGAGATTGTCGATGACCCAGTGTACAAGCATAGAGTTCCCGCAGGGACCAGGTCTGGTTCTCTGGATTTGCCGTGATCCTCCTCCAGCTAGCTATCGTCATAGTCCCAATAAGCCTCTATCAAGATTGGGGAACCTTGTTAATCACCGCTTATAGCATATCCTAGCTCTATTAGAAGGGTCTCTTCCCCAGTGAAAAGAAGAGAAGTGGCCTTGTCCTAATCAGGCGGCTCCACCGTCATGCTAACCTAGGGTAACGGAACCCGCCATGCAATCCTTATTGCCGGAAAGAAAGGGGCGGGGCTGGATCTCGAGATCCTTGCGGTCGGGACCAGGACGGCTCCATTACCCCGGTTAACTCGGTGTGCTGCTGCAATACTGACTGTATACTGGATTATCCTGTTGGCAACAGCGGTTGGGTTGCAGCTGAATACGTGATGTAAGTAATAAGGAGCGAGCCACTTTATTTTATTGTTTCAGGGCAAAATGCTAAAAGATATCCACCACAGATCTTTTTCGGCATCGGAGCTATCGGTAGCATACAGAACTTCGTTACAGCAGCAGTATCGAGAAAAACGAGCGTTCTCGGAGTCCATGCTAAAGATACCCGACGCCCTTTTCGAGGGTCCAGTGTAAAAAGTGTGTTACGGCAAGCGGAGGAGTTGTATCCAGGTGTTGGCATCCACCTGGTTCAGATATTCTACTCGGGATCAATGCGCGTAAAGCAACCCGACTTTGCCTTCTAGAGAGACGCCCAACAACGACGTTTGGCACCGAATAAGTGAGGGGCAAGAATTGGCACGCTACTGCCACCGGAGTTCGGTGTTTGTTGCGGAGCTAGATGAGGAAAATGCTCAAGACTACAGCAACAAGCCTGTGCCTGCGAAGATTGCGGATGTAGCCCTCTCAGGCGGCGTAAAAGAGTCCCCGTGGTAGCTCTAATTCAAATAGTCATTAAGCTTGATGAATACGTTTTATCTCCAAGGACAGTATCAGGCGGCCATACAAATACACCGGCAAGCACTTGGGCTGCAGACCGAACTGCTCTGTCTCGAGTATCCCGATCCGTTCGGGAGCAGGAGTAGTCTCGCGAGTGCCCAGAAGCGGGGAAATCCGTTGAGGGGCTCCTTTACTTGGCACTTTTTGCCTGGATTTATATACTACTTTGCCATTGGTGCGGAGGACCATAGATAGGCCTTCTAGCCCTTGGAAGCCATTCGCATAGTTGTTAGTTATAACAAGAAAAAGGAACGAGTGGCTTTTTAAACAAAATTAACAAATGCATCATTATTCTCCTGTCCTTTATGACAATGCTATACGGCGGGTCTATGGACAAAGAACCATTATGAATTGCTAAAAATCCTTGCAGCCTCTTTGCAATAACCTTGCGAGGACCTCCAAGTTTTAGCTTTTTTCTCACAGGATTTAAAGCCTTGGCACCTAAAGGATACTCAAGACTTGACAGGTAAGACCCTGGATTAAAAGTCTTGGCCGTATCTACAATCTCGCAATATAGTCTTATTTAGGGATAGGCTAACACTCACAGAACTGTGAATGCTGTGCGACATCTTGGCATGACCATCCTAACGAGGCTATGTGAATTGGGCATGGGGTAAATTGACCACAGTAAGAAAGAGAGTTCAGCATTCGCCACTGCTTACGCGGGGAACGACGCACGTAAAATTGGCTTGTGAGTTTCTGCAAGTAAACTGTGTAGCTTGAGAATGAAACAAACCTAAGGAACGAGCGGCCGTTCCTTTCCCAACAATTATTGCGAAGTCTTATGATTGCCAGGCAACAAGGGTGGACTTCTAGTCCCTCTTTCCTTTGGCGTTAGATCTACAATTCGTTTCCACTTCTAAACCATTTATAGTCGAAATTGAGATATATTCGCACCCTTCCCTTACTGGTGAAAAACCATTCATGTAGAAAATAATGGTGTAGGCTTATAAGGTGCTTTTTAGATGTATTATAGGCGGAGACACTAACGACTCAGTGATATTCACGACTCACTGATAAACCATGTTAAACTTCCGAGCGGCTTAGGCAATTCCAAAGATATATATATTTATCGAATCTCTCACTTCAATTTGTTGCTCTCCTTAAGTTTCATTTTGCCCTCCAACAGTCTGGCAGCGAGAGAGACACAATAAGCGTTGCAAAACCTTGATTTCATTTTACTTTTGTATCGCTATCTGGCATTTTCGTGGTATATCGTTTCCCATGCACTAGTCGCTTGGTGGCAATGGGTTCATTCTTCTCAAAGCAGCAAACGCAGGGCAATGCCCAGACTTCGCAAATTCAACGCAATAAGCACCTTGAGGATTTAACAAACAAGCAGGATCATGTCACAGTACCGATGAATGAGCATAGGCTTGTGTCTGTGAGACGGCAGGTGTTGGAAAGCAGCAGGACGGAAATTGGTCCTGAGCATCCAGAGACATTAGCAAGAATGTTTGAGCTTGGGGTGGCGCTCCATGCTGATGGGAGAATTAGAGATGCCGAGAAAGTCTTCCGGCAGTTGCTACCACTGAGGGAGAAAGTACTCGGTCTCGACCACCCAGATACGATCACCACCCTCGATGCTATCTGCGAGGAGCTTTGCAACTTGGGCAACTACGAGGAATGTACAAACCTGCTGGGGGAGGAGTTGTTGCGTTGCGAGAGGGCATTTGGCCCGGAGCACAGGTACACTATACGAGTGCTGAGCGACAGGGGTAATGTGTACAAGCTGCAAAGCAAGCTTGACGACGCATGTTCAGTATTCTATACTGCGCTAAGCCGCAGTAACAAAGGACTCGGCCCAAAACACCCGATTACCTTAGCCATCCAGAATGACTCGCGTGGGTTGCAGAAGCCAGTACCAGTCAGTCTAGAGATGGTACAATGTCTGGCTGCCATAAATAACCTGCCCATACCAGGAGATCCATTTGCTAACGTCAGATCGACGAGCCTGCCACAAATAATGGATGAGGACATGTATCAAAGTCTATCCATGGTTACGACCAGAGGCCCGGAAGTCTCTGCTGCCGTATCACTTAGCATCCAAGAGTCTACTAGGCATCGCCCGGGGCCACCTGTGTTTATACCTCCTTACAATCACGACCCGACAGACTCATTGGCAGCAGACTCATTGCTCTCTGGGAGGGCAGGATCTACGACATCTAATCCATTCCAAGCTCTAGTCGAACGCAGCATTGTAGCATGGAGGTCCATCAAGTACCAGGGTCGAGATCCTGCATATGGAAAACCACAGGCGATTGAGAAATACTCCCTAGTTCTAAAGGCGGTTAGCTCCCTGGATGAACTTCTTAGACTTGAAGATCATCAATTCTGGTTTTTTCAGCTTCGCGACGCATTCAGGCGTCAAACCACTTTCTGCAAATGGGATCCAAATCGATTAGATGAATATATTCTCCTTCCTATTGGAGACAGATTTGCAAATCAAACGGATTGCATCTTTCTCAGCCATTACTGGCATACAAAGGAACACCCCGATCCCAAAGGGGAAGATTTGCGACTACTACACCAGCGGTTTAATGACGGGTTTTGGTCTCATGTCTCCTATATCTGGGTGGACTGGACGTGTTTGCCACAATGGGAACGCACAGAGGCACAAGATAAGTACTTTAAAAGGGCTCTACAAAGCATTCCAATGCTTGTGCGAGATTGTACCTTTATATGGCGGTTCCCTGAGTTCCAGCCTCGCCTTTGGCCTCTTTTTGAGATCGCGGAGTTCAGCCTCAATCGATCACGACCTATTCCACTCGCTGATACAAGGATAGTTATGGGACACCTAGCGGAAATGAGGGGCGCCGGAGTTAGTTTTGTTGTCAATAAGTATAAATACAGCTGTACAAATCAAGGCGACCGAGGGCAAGTGATTGCGTGGTTGGAAATACTCCTCATCCTCTACAGGACGGTTCCCAGCATTCACACGCGACGAGAAATTTTTAACGCAATTGACAATCCAATAGTCAGGACATGCCAACATCAGCAAGCGGGGGTTGCAATTGACAAAGATAAGGGCATTATGACAGCGAATGGGACGACTTACAGGTTTACTCCTCTTCCTGTCATGGCTACAGGCACTTCTTCTAGTACGGTCGTTCGTATAGAAGGAGACTACGTGATTCAGTTATCAAATGCCTTACGACGGGCCGACAACTCTATTGGCAATGGGGGAGTGGGGGAGATCGCTAGAGAATACGACCTCGAAGGGGACCACAAAATAGCGGAGGTTCTATATCGGCGCGTATTATTAGCCAAAGAGAAGGAGCTAAGAGAGAATGACGCCTCAATTTTCGTTTGTGTGGAGACCCTGGCCGAGAATTTGGAGAAGCAGGAGCGGTATGAAGAGTCTGAGCTGCTGTATCATCGGGCAATAAACATGGCACATCGAGGGTTTAATAGCGGAGCACTCATTAGTACAACATGCGAGCTCGAGAGCCGCGAAAACCTAGCGAGAGTTGTACAGAAGCGAAAACTACGTGATCTGTATCACCGTTGGAATACTGAACCCTTGGAAAGCATACTGAACTTAAAAGGTCCGAAAACCTTGGCCACCAGCAGGAAAACCGATTCATTTTCGGGAAGTTGGAGCTCCTGCCCAGAGGCTGAGAGGACATGGCTGCAGAAGCTAGATCAGAGTATTTGGAGATTAGAAGATCCTGTGATTATGAAGAGCATGGAAGAAAAAGCGCTGAAACTAGACCTAAATGACAAGAAACAACTGAGGAAGTCCAAGGCAAAACACTGGGACTTGCTGCAGAGGAAGAAGGAAATGCTAGGCCCTTATCATATCAGCACACAGAGGAGCATGGATCACCTTGCAAGAACGCTGCGAATCGACAAGGATGCAGCGGCTGCCGAGGTGTTGTACTGGGTGGCCCTTGCAGTGAGTGACAAGAAGTTTGGCCCCGAACACCCTGATACACTAGCGCTTATGAGCAATCTTGCGGGGACGTTATTGGCGCAGGGCAGACCAGCGGAAGCCAAGGAACTATACCGGCAGCAGCTGGAGCACAGGCTGAAGTCGGTAGAGTTGAGCGACCCGGAGCTATTCTCAATCAAACACAACCTTGCTTCAATGTTGGACAACAATGAAGAATTAAGAATGTCATATAAAGGTGTGAAGATACGGCGAAAGTGAGTGGTCAACGCAAGAGTATCCGTACGACTGCAAGTTCACAATGAGAATGTCGTCCCGGCTTCTCATCTAACTTACAGACTTTGTGCGATATTTGGTATGCCGCCACAAAGAGAGGATGATCGTTACAAAAACCTGTTGGATAGCAGCATTGACGTATGTTCGGATAGCGGGCTATTATGTGTCACGATCCCTATACAGGCGCCAGTGATAGCTGTTTGTAAGGTATCTTAATACGAAGATTCTAAACTAGAGAGAAAAGGTGTAACTACTGCTAGAACTGCCCTCATATAACCATGGCCAGTCCCAGGGTCCTAGCCAGGCGAAGCAATGAGCGTTCGCAGCTGTGGCGCGACATCTGGCAGCGAATGCCAGGTGCATGCGTTATGCACGTGATCTCTAGGACCGTAACACGAAAGTCTGTAGCTGTAACTATTTTTAAAGTAGATATTACACCCATTTGAAACCCCATTTCGTCGAAGTTGTAGATATTATTCTCCACAATTCCATATTTCTCCATTGTATTTTGTACAAGTCGCAACCAGCCTTGAATCACTTCAGGGTCTTCGCATTTTGCTCGCTGATTGTCATCTCTTCGATTGTATCGTGTTTTGACTTCAGGATAGCGGCGTACAAAGTTGTATGTGCACCGTTTCCTTAAAGTAGGCTGTTCGTCCGACGCGTTTTGCACGCGTTCCGCAAGAAGTATTTCGGCCATTTGATAAACCAGAGCTTGTGTCGGAGGCATTCCACGCGTATCCATATCCAATATCCATTGTAAAAGCGCAGTACCTTCGGTTTCGGTCAATTTGCGGTTCTTACGACCCGAAATAGCTTGAGGTAAGGTGCCATGGTGCCTCCGGGTCAAGGTTACATGCGGGACGTCGTACGACTCTGCGGTTGCCCGTAAGCTTTGAAAACGGCCTTGTTGATAGGCCAGAAGAGCAAGAGCTATTCTACCTTCTTTACTAGCCATTTCGAGTGTTGGTTGTTGTATAATTGTAATTCAAAAGGCAAAAAGTTGTGGTGGATGCAGGGGTACTGTTTCACTCGCATATCTGTTCCACTTGCCTATCAGGCACGTTAGAAAATCTCTGTCGCACACATATTTACGGCTTAGAACTGTAGACAATATCATCATCCGTAACGCTCCCACAAGCCTGTATTCCATCGCCGTGATACCCTCGTAGATCCTCTCGCCTAATACCTCCTATTTCTGACACTGTGGACTTCTTGGAAGTCCCAGGACCCCAGCAAAAAAACAAAACTCCAACCTCAACGTAGTATATATAAGTAGTCATAGTTTCGTAGTTTAAGAGTTTCGTGCTCAACTTCATTATTGTTTAGCAATATAGTTTATTTTGTTACACTTGTAACGTCTTCACTTGCTAGTGAGGAACCAGTGCTTAGCTTACTCCATACGTACCATACCAACCAACGAGTCCCAAGCCCAACTACCTAGACCCAAGGCTATCGCGTACGTTACACTCGCCATGTTGATCGTCAGAGTTAATGTCGGCACCCTTCTTGAGCAGGAGCTGGACGACAGCCTCCTGCCTGTTCTTCGCGGCCCACCACAGCGGCGTCCGGCCGTGTTTATCCTTGGAGTGGATGTCGGCGCCCTTCTCGAGCAGGAGCTGGGCAAATACTCTATGGCCATTTTTTGCGGCCAACAACAGCAGCGTCCAGCTATCGATTTTCTTTT
Source organism: Chalara sp. BL73 (assembly GCA_918026815.1). Taxonomy (NCBI): domain Eukaryota; kingdom Fungi; phylum Ascomycota; class Leotiomycetes; order Helotiales; genus Chalara; species Chalara sp. BL73. Next base: position 446,661 of record CAKJVC010000150.1, on the reverse strand, counting down.
TTGAGTCGAAATTAGCGCCTTTGTCAAGCAGGAGCTGGGCAACAGCCCAGTGCCCGTTTTTTGTGGCCCACCACAGCGGCGTCCGGCCACTTTGATCTTTAAAGTTGATATCAGCGCTTTTCTTTAGCAAAAGCTGAACAAAAATCTCGTGGCCATTTTTTGCAGCGAACAACAGCAGCGTCCAGCTATCGATCTTCTTTTTAGGGTCGAAATTAGCGCCATTGTCGAGCAGAAGCTGGGCAACAGCCCGGTGCCCGTTCTTTGTGGCCAACCACAGCGGCGTCCAGCCAAGTTTATCATCAAAGTTGATGTCGACGCCCTTGTCAAGCAGGAGCTGGACAACGGCTTCGTGCCCGCCCCCTGCGGCCAACAATACCGCTGTCTCGCCATCTTCATTTTTGGAGTCGATGTCGGCGCCCTTGTCGAGCAGGAGCTGGACAGCGGCCTGGTGCCCGTTCTCTGCGGCCCACAATAGCGGCGTCCAGCTATTATTATCCTTGGAGTTAATGTGAGCGACTTTCTTAAGCAAAAGCTGGGACAAAGCCCTCTTCTTGAGTAGAAGCTGGATAACATTCTTGTGCCCGTTCATCGCAGCAAATGACAGCGGCGTCTGGCCATGGTTATCCTTGGAGTTAATGTTGGCGCCTTTCTTAAGCAGGAGCTGGACAACAATCTCGTGCCCGTTTTTTGTAGCTAACGACAGCGGCGTCCGGCCGTGTTTATCCTTGGAGTGGATGTCTGCGCCCTTCTTAAGCAAAAGCTGGACAAAGACCTTGTGGCCATTCTTTGCGGCGAACAACAGCAGCGTCCAGCCATCGATCTTTTCTTTAGGGTCGAAATTAGCGCCATTGTCGAGCAGGAGCTGGGCAACGGCCTGGTGTCCGTTCTTTGTGGCCCACCATAGCGGCGTCCGGCTATGTATATCCTTGGAGTTGATATCGGCGCTTCTATTAAGTAAAAGTCGGACAAAGGCTGCGTGGCCATTCTTTGCGGCCAACAACAGCAGCGTCCAGCTATCGATCTTCTTTTTAGAGTCGAAATTAGCGCTTTTGTCAAGCAGGAACTGGGCAACAGCCCGGTGCCCGTTTTTTGTGGCCCACCAGAGCGGCGTTTGGCCACTTTGATCTTCAAAGTTGATGTCAGCGCCTTTTTCAAGTAAAAGCTGGACAAACACTTTATGGCCATTCTTTGCGGCGAACAACAGCAGCGTCCAGCTATCGATCTTCTTTTTAGGGTCGAAATTAGCGCCCTCGTCAAGCAGGAGCTGGGCAACAGCCCAGTGCCCGTTTTTCGTGGCCCACCACAGCGGCGTCCGGCCACTTTGATCTTCAAAGTTGATATCAGCGCTCTTCTTAAGCAAAAGCTGGACAAAGACCTCGTTCCCGTTCTCCGCGGCCAATGACAGCAGCATCCGGCCATGTGTATCCTTGGAGTTGATGTCGGCGCCCTTCTCGAGCAGAAGCTGGACAACGGCCACGTGCCCGTTCTCCGCGGCCAACAACAGCAGTGTCCACAGCGGCGTCCGGCCATGTTTATCTTTGAAGCTGATGTCGGCGCCCCTATTGAGCAGAACCTGGACAACAATTTCGTGCCCGTTCTTTGTGGCCCACCACAACAGTGTCCGGCCATGGTTATCCTTGGAGTGGATGTCGGCGCCTTTCTCGAGCAGGAGTTGGACAACGATCTCGTGCCCGTTTTTCGTTGCCAACAAGAGCGGTGTCCAGCCATGTTTGTCCCTAGAGTGGATGTCGGCGTCCTTCTCGAGTAGGAGCCGGACAACGGCCTCGTGCCCGTTCTTTGTGGCCCGCCATAACGGCGTCCAGCCATGCTGATCCTTGGAGTGGATGTCGGCGCCCTTCTCGAGTAGGAGCCGGACAACAGCCCCGTGCCCGTTCCCCGCGACCAACGACATCAGCGTCCGGCCGTTGAACTTGAACTTCTCGTTGGGGTCGAAGTTGGCGCCCTTGTCGAGCAGGAGCTGGACAACGACCTCGTGCCCGTTCACCGCGGCCAACAATGCCGGCGTCCGGCCATGCTCATCCTTGGAGTCAATGTCGGCGCCCTTGTCGAGTAGCCACTGGATCGTATTTCAGAGTCCATTCTCTGCCGCAAACAGCAGCGGCGTCCAACCCGGACCTTTGCCCTTCAGATAGGCATAAGCTCCCCTATTGACCAATGGCTCAACCCGGCCCTGCTGGCTGTCTATTGCCATACAGTGCAGCGGAGTCCACCACTCTTCATCTATTGAGACGGCATTGGCGTCCTTGCTGGGGAGCAGCTCGACTGTTTTCGAGTGCCCGTTCATCTCCGCAAAGTGTCGCGGCGTCCAACCGTATTTATCTTCGGCCTTCATGTTAGCATTCCTCTCGAGCAGAAGCTTTACCACTCCCTCAAACCCGTTCATCGCTGCGAAATGAAGGGGTGTCCAACCGACCTCACAGTCCTCCGTGTTGACGATCGCACCGTCCTCGACCAGGAGCATCACTAAATTTTCGTTCCCACTCCCAGCTGCATGATGCAGCGGCGTCCAACCGATGGTGTCCTTGGCCTCGATGTTGGCATGTTGCTCCACCAGCAACCGTGCCACTTCTTCGTGCCCGTTCATCGTCGCATAATGTAGCGGCCTCAGATCGTGGCAGCCCTTCTCATCGATAGGACATTTCTTGCCCTTCAGCAGAAGTTCGACAACGGGCTTGAATCCCATCTTTGCTGCTATGTGCAGGGGGATGTTCCCGTCATAGTCCGGTGTAGTTGCATTGCTTCCCTGCCGCAATAACATCTCCACAACGGTGGCAGAGCCTCCCCAGGCTGCGCGATGCAGCGCAGTCTGCCCATGGTAACATTTTGCCTCTAACTTAGCCTTGCCAAGCAGAGATTGAACAATCCGCTGGTCTCCTCGTTCGGCTGCAAGATGTAATGGTCGATACCCCAGCTGATCCGGTATGTTTGGGTCGACTCCTTCCATCAGCTCCAAGAATGTGCCCCGCCATACCGCTTGGTGCGGCGTCTCGGGCCTGTCTGGGGGGTCAGAAGTCACGCCCTTGCCGTCACCCGATATTATCACTTCCTTTTCATGCCAGCCGTTTTCTCCCAGCTCTGGACGAAAGTATACCGCACCAACATATTGATAGCAGTGTGGTCTCTGGTTCACCTCCTCGTGTATTTCTTTCACAAGCAGAGCCCTTCCTACCGGCCCAGTGCCACGCTCGGCCAAGAGTCGACAACTTTCAGGGCATTTTAGGGTACCTTGGAGAAATCGTTGTATCAGAGGATGTATGCCGTTCCACACGATATTCTCCTGCATCCTGGAGTCCACACGGCGAAAACGCCATCTCCCCTGGACACTACCGTCTTCGGAGGCAATCAAGAAAGGCTCGGAAGGCTCGGAAGGCATACTGAATAGACTAGTCGGGCACCAACTAAGGCCGTTGGACATGGTCGCAGCGTTATGGAACAGATGTCCAGGAGAAAGCCGGCATATTTTCCTCAATATCTTTTTGTGGGTATCCTGTTGCAGCTCCTCTGGTTTGACGCCTACTAATAGTGCTGAAATGATGGTCACATCCTTAGGCCAAGACGTACAGCGTGGGCCCAACACAGTCAAGAGGTCGTTCAGCGTCTTGAATTTATCCCGCAGATGCCTGATAATTTGAGACGCCTCTCTACGCGGACCGTCAGGCTCGTTATCGTTTGCAAGTATCTCTTCGTCGAGATCCTTTATGAGAGGACCGAAACGTCCTTTGAAGATCACCTTGACCTTCCGTGACTTGGCCAACTCCAGGGCGGTCCAGCCTCGACTGAACCAAGGTGACATGAGGATGCCGAAGCAAGCTGTCAGGGGGTCCCACTCCCAGTTCCGGAGAAAGCAGTCGTGTACCAAGGTGATTCTGGCGTCCTGGTAATTACTCTGGATCTTTTGAATAGCTTCGTTGCGGGCCTTTTTTTCTCTGGGGATGCAAATAGTGTCCCACCAGATTCCGCCACACTGGAACTGTTTCGCAATGCCTTGGAAAAACGCGTACAGGCACTCATTGACTTGGCCGTCTCCCCAAGCCCCAGCTCCGGTCCCGTCAGACCAGACGTGAGAGACTGCCATATACGGCTGAGGATGTTCGAGCATTGCATTTCCTGTCAGATTCCACACGGTTGGCTTTCCATCCACCGCGGCTCTTTCGAGAATGGCTCTTGAAAAGCGACCGCGCAGCGGCACGCAGTTAGCCTCCTTGCATTCGTGTCGTTGTCGAACCGCCGTGAAATCGCGCTGGGAATATTCGCAAAAGTCGAACGTACACGATTCATGTTTGCTATGCTCCTTGTTCTTGTGTTCCTCATGATTGAATTCGGAGCCTGATGTTGACTTGCGGGTGGGCAACAATATTGGTAGGCGGTCCCTTGCAACAGCCCACACGCGGTTTGGGCAAAGGTTGAGTTCTGTTGTTGCTCTCTGAAAGGACTCCAGGAGCTCTAGGCTCTCTGGATCCATACTTTGTGCTGTATACGCGATACGTCGGAGCAAATGTTGGGGTGCATGTGATGCGGCGAGAGGGAAGTGATCTTGTTCTTTGGCGGGCGGCGTGGTCTATTCTTTCCAGCACCACTTTAACCGTATGGGCATCAACTTAACAACTTGGAGTGGCGCACTCACTGGAGCTGAGTAGAAACCGATACTCGTGGCACCCTCATCACGTGTTAGGATTTGAGATACAGATAGCTGAGGGTTCCAATACACTTATCCCAGGGTCCCAATATGTTCACACTCCAGTCAGGGGTCCTGGTACACCTACCCCACAGGGGCGGATACGAATACGCTGGCGTACACATACGCCCCCGAGGGTCCAACTACACTGACCCCTGGGGGTCAGTTTAGAATTATGACTAATGGCGTTCCGCACCCCACCAGAACGCGACACTGCCTGTAGAGACCCCGTAAAGCGCGACCGCAACCTGTAAACGAACTGATTCATTTTCAGACTTCAATTTGCCTCGTATATCATGCGAATAGCGTAAACAACCTATAGCCAGCTACAGGCTTGTAGCCACTACAAAAGTGGATGACCTAGACTGTAGTGGGCTTCAACTGCTGTACTTTCAGGGCTGCAAAGGGCAGCATAAACAGCCCATGGCTAGTTATAGGCTTACGGTTACAGCAGTTACAGGCTTGCAGCCACTATAAGGGCGTATGACCCAGACTGTCGTAGGCTTCTTTACAGCTGGTGTCGCGTTTTGGTGGGGTGCGGAACCCGTACCCATACCCAATCACAACCACTGTAAAATCACCCTGTTGTAACAACTCAAGCTGAACAGGATCTCGATCCGTAAATCTAGGTAGAAGGACTCAGAGGTGTGAACAACTATCAATTGTCATACCTAAGAGAACAAGCTACGGACAGAAGAAAGGAAGGAAAGCAGCGCTCTATATACAGGAACTGGCTAGAGGCCAGTATAAGCGAGCTCTAGGGTGTCTGGTGCCAAGCTCCTAGCGAGAAAAGGCTAGGCCGTGACAATTGCGTGGGAAGTGGAGCCATTGACTACGGGGGTCAAAGCGATGGTGGGAATTTTAACTCTACAGAACCTAACGCCGGAAAGGAGGTTTATCGGAAGTGTTATATTTGTGCTTTAGGTGTTTTTAGTATTATCAATATTTGTCGGATCACTCTACCTGTGGCAACACCACCTCTTTACGTGGATTGCTTAGGTTGAATGTGATTTTTTTTTGTTGAAGGTTGAATGGAGGAATGAGGATATGCCCCTTCCTGAGTCATGTGACGGAGTCACATGACTTGTCCCTCAATAGCTAATCTGATCTACCTACAAACAATATTAGACCAGGATGATGAGCTAATTTTTTGTTACAGGCTGAGTTAGCAAAGAAGGCCATGTCAAGGAAAACGGAGAAGGTCGGGTTGAAGAACAAGATTAAGGCAAAGTTGCATAAGCATAAGGACTAAGCCTGGGGGGGGGGGGGTTGGATCTGCATTTGAGTTTTTTTTTTTTCATATCAATTTGGGATCAAATTGAGAATGAGTAATAATGAGATACCTGAAACTGTATTAATAAATTTTATCGCATTGGATTCTGGTCAATATTCAAAGGCTTTGTGGACTATAAAGCTGTTTATAACTCCATCAACTATTGTCACGTCGCGTGGTCCCAAGCACACGTGACCCATATTAGGCGAGCTCCCCGAGCTCCCTCTTCCTTCCTTAGCTATAGATTCTTGTATTGCACCACCGTTGCCCTCTGTATCTGTAGATCCACAGCGCGTGCCGTGACAGCTATATGAGATGTCAGCTTTTGCCTAAGATTTAAATATTGGGGTAAGAGTGCCTGTAGGAAGTAGGGGTTAACGGATCCACATGTCAGAAATATGATATTGAGAGAGGTATCACGTCGATAGAATACGGGTTGTTGAGTGCTTGTATTGTATGATCCGTATCTACGTTGTAGACCTGTAAGAGATTTTCCTGTTCCTTGGCCTATTACGTAAGCCAATCCCTAACACCACATATGACCCCCATCAGGTCACGTGGTCCGCAAAACCCCCATTTTGTAGAATCTGGAGTAGAACCTAATGCAACAACAATTATTACCATATCCATCAAGAGCAAGAGCGTGGCCTACAAAGTAGAGCTACGCCTTTTGCCCCGTGGAAGGTAAGAACGATACCAACAGTGCCCGAATAAAGTGTATCTGCCCAATCCGCAATGGCTCCTCCGAAGGTGCTAACTACAACCTTTGACACATCTTGAAAGGTGTATCCAAGTATTCCACACAGTAAGGTTCTGTATAATTGTGGGTCGTGGGAGCTGATGCAGGATGTTGAACAATCTCTTCGCAAGTCAATGGCAGTCAGTCCTTGTTAGTAAAATTACAAGTTGATACTGTTGAAGACGTGTCGATTGATACGATGGATGCTTAAACTATCTCGTCAGCCTTCAGATATATATCCTGCAGGAATTTGGGTAAATATTTTGCTCAATATGCTAGCTATCACCTCGGAAATGTCTATTTCGGGGATTTCGTGCTCTCCAACTTCTGGCACTTCTTTCGGCGTGGAATATAATACTCCTCACAGTCCAGAGGAAGTCTGGCAGGAGCTTTGTTCATTCATTCTGAACGTCTGTTAAGGCTAGGTTTAGAATGACCGTGTCTTGGATCTGGCAGTGTAAAAACCACAGGAGGTAGGATTTTATTCCTGTAACTACATTGAATACTTTAAGAATCGTACTGGTGGAATCGTTGTCGAGGCTGAAATGAGGCTCAAAATAAAAATGGGTCGAGTGAAAACTGTTGGTATCACTTCCTGTGATACTTCTTCGCATTGGTGACTTACAATTGCTTAAGTCGGTTACCCGCGGGGCACGTAGCACCGCGGTCTCAGCGCAGTGCTATATATGCTCGTTGCAGGTGGTTGACTTGTTCTTGATTGTTCTAAGTTCTAAATCTATCTGTGCGTCGTTCACATGATTTTATACCAACAAAACCATTTGCTCCAAAAAGTATATAAATACCAGTTCGCTAGCACGCAGAACTATTGAATAGGTTTTGCTTTACCTGCAAAAGCTTTTTTGCCTTTGATTCGAGTTAAAAAGGCCACTGTTTAGATATACGTATGGCTCCAGCTCAAATTGACTTAATCTCAGCTCTCCAGACGCAGACACTGAGAGCTCGTAGAGGGTATCACATACAGGTGCTGAGTCTTCGCCGTCCAATTTTTGGCCTTCATGGTAGGAACCTGCCCCTTCCAGGACGAATCGCAGCTCCCCAGGTGTAAGCCCACGCGGCGCCACCCGTCTACGGTCGCTAACACTTCCTTGTACTACACAAATCATCCTCCACATCTTGGTTAAGTAGGATTATACATTTATCCTGTGTGGTGTGCATCCAGCTATTGGTGGGGTTAAAGGCATGGTCTGCACTCGACTTATTTGAGGGTTGGTTTGCGAGCTTGGCAGCATCGCCCCATTTAATCAAGCGGGGCGAAGCCAAACAAACACCTGGTTTATGCCTTGTGGTACCTATCTAAGCAAGGATTTCATAAGATGGGAAGCACATGAAACGTTGGAAGGAGCATCGCAGTGGCTTCGGAGTATTCTGGCTGTTATTTATCTTGGCCCGATGTGCGTATCTGCTCTTCCCATTCCTTCTCAGTACTATCTGTATACATGAGTTATCTGTCCAAGACCCCAAGCCTCTTTTTCCGTTCAAGGACTGATCTTAGGAAACAAAGCTTCGCCCCTTATTTATTTTGAAGGCAGCGAAATGGACATGTTCTGTTTACCCATAAAGGATTTGAATATCGATGTACTTCGCCTCGAGGAACAGAAACTATTCTTGGGGTCAGGAAGGATAAATGGCCTATTGTGTATGCATCTACCGAGACATTTACTGATCGATAAACAGTCGAAATGTCAGAATGAAGATATAAAAGCACCCTCCCCGACTTCTGTTGGTGAGTATTTTCAATCTTCAAAACCTTTTCAACACAGCAGAAGAGTACCTCCTCCCTACCGTGCTTCTTCCGATCCAACCACCAGCCTCACTTCAAACATAACCTCAACCCTACACAACGCAAGGAATCTTCAAGGCGGCCTTTCCTTCTGACTCAACAGTCACCATGCATTTCACGCAATACGCCATGGCATGCATCCTCGCGTTGCCCTCTCTCACCCTCAGCGCGCCGCTACCAACCATCCCCAACGATGCTTCCCCCCTCGGTGGCCGCGACCCAAAGTTCGTAACAAACCTTAATCACTTTTCAAGCACCTCGGGCCACGCTCCTTTCTCTGCGCCGAAGCCAGCACGTGCCGTCGATGCCGGGTTAGATATCGAGCGAAGGAATCCAGGGAGATATAGGACGATAGACAACGCGCCGTTTGAGGCGAGCACTGGACTCCGGCCACTTATTGCTGCCTTCAACGCTGGAAGCCCCTCTAGCGGGGTCGCTTCCGGTAAAGGCGGGGCAAAAGGACCGAAGGTGGAAGGACCGAAGAGGGCATCACCCAAGCCCAAAAAAGGGAAGCGAGATGTCGGTGCCGGAGAGGCGCTCGAAGCAAGGAGGCTGGAGAAGCCGGTGCCAAATCGGAGGCCTGGACCTAACGTGTGCAAAGGGATAAGCTGTAACCTCGATCTGCCCGGTATACCGCAGAGCGTGCTGAATTCACTGGGAAAAACGAAACCTAAATAAAGTATTCTTTCAACCCTCCTTTTGGCGCGCGCCTTCCTTTTGTGGTTGGTGCTCTGCTCTGCGTTCCGGGAAGCAAAACAAAAACGAGGTGGTTCAAAAGGAAGCATATAAAGTGTGGCAAGCGTTGAGGAGTTTGGAGTTTGGAGTTTTCTATATTTGGTCAAAAATGAGGTTCCGGTGTTTTTTGCTTGTTGAATTTCGGGGGTTAAGCATGGAAAGGGAACAGAAATCAAGAGCTGGCAGCGGCGCTGAAAAGTTTCATGTTTGTAGCATTTGTTAAATTTCAATCTTTGTTCTCAATTTGCTTTTTTGGTAGTTCATAGGCTCGAATTCGAGCTCGAAACTTGTCACCGCATAGGCAATAGTGGCAGCCGAGATGTTCAAGGTTGCTCAAGGTTGTGCTCATCAGAACTAATCCGCCTGGAGCCGCCACAAAACCCTCGCTGACATGGGTGAACAAACAGGGCAGCCTACAGCCTGTCCTGCCGTCCTATCTGTGGATGCCCCAGCGGCTACATATAATGCACCATGTAAGTATTAGCTGAAGGGGACATCTGTCCGACTCCCACTTTCAACTGTTCACGGAATCTATATAGGAATTATGACGGATGATCAACTGCCAGGTTTGTGCCTGGGGTCCCAATTGATCATAGGCTAGAACCCCTCCTCGGCATTGGACTTACAACTCCGAATTCGTATGTTGGCCCTGGGGGCCATGCTCGAATTATCGAGACTTATGGCCGTCATCTTAAAAAATATCGAAAAGATATTTCTGACAACGAGGTCAAGTTTGCAAAATGGCTTGCCATGCCAGAGACAAAAGGCGGTGTCGTGATTGTCCTTTTGCAACCTGCGGAGCACCAAAGTTACTTCTCCGATGGCTACCAAACAGTGAAGGACTGTGATACTTTGGAAGCTGTTAACGAAGTTTGCGAAGCAGTAACTGGGTATGGATTAGAGAAGATAAGCTGCTTCGACGCGCTCCCTTTTCAGAAGGTCCCAGCAAGCCAAAGGCTGGGCGAATATGAGCAAGAACTAGACGAAGCATATGCCATATTTCTTCGTATGATCCAGGAGAAGCAGCCGGATGTGGTTTTCTGCTGTTATCGCAGCCCGTACCTAACTAAGTACAAAGACTTTCAGTGCATAGGGGTTGGACGAACCTTCAATCGTAGAGTCACTGTCCAAGGCCACCACTACAACTGTGTAAACGGCTTTCATCCGAGCTACGCTCTCAACTATCTCGAGGACAAAACCGCACTACGGAGCCTCTTCTTTATCGAGGCAGCACAAGCATTCCGTCGAGCCAACGGCACCTGGAGCGAAAGCTCTTGGATAACCGAAGTACGCGACAACTGCGCTGCCATAGTCCGGGATGACATTACAGGTATGAGACTGTTCCCGATTCTTTATACTCTTTTATAAGCTGAGGGGATAACTACTAACATTGCTCTTATCCTTAAGATAAACAGGACTAGCCAACCTGGACTAAGCACGACTTTCAACGTGAGCGATTCCGGTCATATATGAAATTCATAAGATCGATGCTGGTCTCGTTAATATCTGATGCATATAAGAATATGACTGACGACGAGCTTTATAACCTTGTTTTGGAGAAGCGTTACAACATTGTCTTCTCTAACTGTCTACTATCACTCGTTGGAGTAATAAAATTTGAGGACCGTGGACGCGAACGTTTGCAGAATAAGGGATTTACAAAGCTGCTTCAGCAAGAAGATCGCGATGTACGAGATCTAAGACGAAATGTGAAGAAAGAATGCGAGGAGTTTCTGCGCACTGTCTGCGCAGAAAGAGCATATTTTTAAGTCGAGAAAAAGAGAGTGGCATGTTCACCTCAGCTAGTTTAGCAAAAGTTCACTCATCTCTTGAGCCATTTTCACACCAGTCTGGATTGCACTGCAACTTGCGAATCAGTTTCCGGGAACTAGTGCACAACCTTGACCGTGCTTATACGTGTCAGAATAGAAATGTCTTCAATGTTAACAGGAAGGAGCTTGCTCAGGCGTTCAGATTTACTGCTCGCCACCTTGAATGGGCTTTGGCGCAGCATGCCGCTGGTACACAGAGGTTGGCCTCGGAGGAAGAACTAGTGATTTCAAGCCAGTTTAATTTGTTGAAAATTGATTGTAGCTCTCAACAGACTCAAAACAAAACTCGCTCTGTCTTTCGGCAATCAAAAAAGGTGCTGACCTCGCCATCCGCCTCTCCACAACCACCACCGCTGACTCCTAGACGAGGTCCTAATACTCCTCCTTCATGGACCCCCGCGAGGTCGTCTCCTCTCGGCACAACACTCTCCGGTTTGGCATCACCCACTCATTCGCCGCAAGGCGCCAGCCCTTCCCAGTATCACTTGAGCAAAACCTGCACCACGTGCAACCAAACCGGGCACTCCAAAAGCTGTATAAAGACAAAGTGTTACCGATGTAAGAATTTAAGAATGAAAAATTGGCTTGTAATATTTCTTTCTATTATACAAATACCACTGTAAAACGGAGAGCTAATACTTTGTGCTTTTTGATATTCAGGCCAGGGTTTCGGGCATATGAGTTTTGATTGTCCTGTGTATACTTCTACACCTTCCCGTCGGCGCTAGAGCTAGGACAGGGATGCCGGTAAAAGCACGCCAGCAAACGCCATATACCGTCCCATTCGGCATCAATGACATAACGGATGCACGATGAGACGATAATCGCATTTTGTACAGCAAGAAGCTGTTGGGAGAGGAACTACAATAGCTTAAGGTCTTTGTTTAGAGAGGAAAGGCTAAGAAGGGGGGAGAGTCCTAAAACTTCCCACAAGAATTTCACAGTACTGCAAAAAAGACCATAACCTTAGAAACTTGCAAATATCTGTGGGTGATTATCATTGAAGAAAACCAGCCCATATATGGAGGGGTTAACTTGTAATGAAAATACTTCAATTGGAACAACCAGAAGTGAACGTCCCCTGTTTAAAAAGTCGTGGTGAGGTCAACCCACTCTGGATAGCTATAGCCGGCTACTCCTATGAATTCCTGGTTAAGTTGGATTGGTAGAGCGTGAAAGCTCTTTCCTCTCTAACGGAAAATGAATGTTAAACGATTTGCTAATTCCTCATGCCGATGCCCAACTGCAAAAGAATCAGAGTTGAGGCAGATACACTTATATGCTTTCAAGTTGTAACAGTGCTTGATGTAAATTGGAACATATAACAGTGTTATAATTAGTGTCCATCATCTCGAGATTAATTTGACAGGCAAAAATTTGTTGATATTGATATCAATTTATGCTTAAAGTTGGACGTCAATTGCGAATCTGCTGTTCCTGATACTCAACAAATAGCGCTTTATTCCTGTTTTTAACATTGACTTCGAGATGATTGCGAAACGGTGCGTGGTAGTCATTACGTTCTATAAAAGTCGGTAGGCATCTATAATTTGCATTTTGGACTTGAGCGTCGCCGCATGGAAGTCTCCCCACAAGCCTTTGACCGACAGGATGGAATATATGGTAAGAAAAGAATCAGACGCCTCAGAAGTTGCTTCAAGCCTCGTTCTTTGATGAGGCTATATCGCCAATAGAATCCCTAGGTCCCATCCCGAACTCAATCGTCTTTTTCGGGTAAATGTTTTATTGAGAATAATTTATTTTGAATATCTTACACACAAGTTGAACTTAATTTAGATAATATGTTCTATGAAAAAATTATTTGAATTATAGGGACTATATTTTTCAAGCATCTAGACATTACTACCAAGAGTAGTGCCGCCGTCGAGTATGAAATTGCAACCAGTTGCATAGCTCGATCTTGGGCTAGACAGAAAGATGACAGCATCTGCAACCTCTTCGGCGGTCGCAATACGACCCAAAGGCACAGCTTTTTCAATCAGCTTCTCAAGTTCGGGAATATTATCCATTGCCTTACGCACCATAGGCGTATCGACCCAGGACGGACAAACACTATTGACTCGTATCCCAAAAGCCGCGTTATCAAGCGCTACCACATTCAATCGTGTCAATACAAATGCAATGAGAATTGTTTGGGATTATTTGGTCCTACCTGCATTTTTGGTTATGCCGACGACGGCATGCTTGGAAACGGTGTATTGGATCATGTTGCGAGTAGCCACAAACGAAGAGGCTGAACCAAGATTTACAATGCTTCCGCGAGTGGTTCCACGGCCGGGAGAGCGTGGATCTACTGTGCAAAGTTCCTGGGTTTTCATGATTGCTGACATGGCACGTGTCACAATGAAAGTTCCCGTCGTGTTTACGTTTAGCATAGTTTTGAACTCCTCGATATCGGCATCGGCCGTCTCGCTCGCAATCTTCACCCCTACCTGGAACAAAGGAGTAATATTAGCGGAGAATCCTCCGCATGCGCAAATAAAATGAGGTCCCTCTTACCCCGGCGCTGTTCACACAGTAGTCAATGCGCCCGAATGTGCTAACTGCATGATGGATGGCAGCATCCACAGAATCCGCAACTGTTACATCAATCACAACAGCTTCTGCCTTGAAATCCGGGTTCTCTGCTTGCAATTGGCATTCTTTTACGAGCGCCTGAGCAGACTCGATGTTAATATCAGCAATAATAAGGCTGCTTGCTCCGAACCTGGCAAAGGCGATCGCACAGCTACGTCCGATGCCACTCGCTACGGCCATATACAAGTATCAGTTAGAAGTATCAGTAGAGATGTACAGGGAGACCCACCTCCGATCACAAAAGCTGTGCCGGTAATATCCATAATAAGGTGGACTCAGGACCTAATGAATGTCATATAGATCGGTTGTGAAGGGGATACGAGATAATAGGTAAGACCGATGGCGAGAATCCGACCCGGTGCCTCACAATCAAGCGGGCGGGGAACGGAGCCGCATTAATAAACAGAGAAGTCCGCGTAGTGTAAAGGCTGTTAGCGCACCCTTGAACGAACCATGTGCGGGGCTATGCTGGGTTGGGGAACAGTCGCACAGAGCTACGTACCCACAGATCCACCAACCTCTGGTTGCTCTGGCAAGCCATGTTAGCAGCTTTCGCGCCTGCTGATATAGCCAACAAAATATAACTATATCCTTTAAAAATGTTCCACTACCTTATCAAGATCTGCGGTAATTTTTTTCTTAGCAACGGTCCTGTTACTTAGTGCTAACATAATTTCTGCCATTTAGAGATATATACAGAAGTCACTACTTTTTCAAGTGATCCTTCGAACTGCTATTTCGAATAACTACGATTCGTTTTCTAGGAAATGGTACCTTAATAATCATCACCCTGAAGCTATTTTATATAACCTCTTGTTAATTGTATTCAATCATAATTTGAATGCTTTTGTTCAACGGGTCGAAAAGTTTCGGGTGGCTAGAGAATCGCTAATTATTTGATGAGTCCTTCCACCCCTTTGTGATTTAGATGTGTAACTCCAGAAAGCTTAACACTGCCAATAGAAAGAATTATTCTTACTTCCCTAATTCCTATTTTATTTTGACGGTCGTTCAACCTGACCGAAATATCTTAAGCCTCCAAGTTACATTTATTAATAAGCTCTAGGAAGGAGTGTGGGAAAATTATTTAATCAATAAGGCAATATATAATAATACTCCTGGGAAACGACATAAAAGAATTTCAGAAAGAGTGACATCAGCCAGGTATAGGCTAGGTAAGGAAGAGAAACTCTCAGGCGCAACGATAACGGGCTTCAGCTCCAAGGAAAGTTTAGGAGGGATGTAACGATGACAGTCTAGATCAATCAGATGCGAAATTCATAAATGACTCATGCTTCATGAAAAATATCGCGCACCATCAGATGAAGGCGGTAAGTATTGAGCTGTCACTGAAATGTTAGTCTACATAGGGTATAAGGCCGAGAATATACTTTACTTCTTAACTCCTGGCTACAAATGATTGGGTTGGGGAGGTCCAAAATCAGAAGAAATGGGGCATGGTGATCAAGCGAGAAATGCCAGGCATGTAAGCCTGAGGATGAAGAATAAGAAGAGGGAACTGCACGGTAACGTATGTGACTTTAGCCGCGTGCGTGCATAACGGATAAATTCCAGCTCACTGTTACGCCACAGGAGTGCATGGGCAGGGTAAGATCCAGAGAAAGTTGGTCTGTGGAGGGGGGGAAGGGGGAAGGTAGGGATATTTTCAATTGTTCCTGAGTTCCTCAGCGCTAGTGAAACGCTAAAATTCTGGAGGTACAATGTTACAATTGTTTACCCTAAAATATTTCTGGCCGTATTACGCTACTAGGGCTAGGGATAATGCGGTAATTATATAACACCCCCAGTCCTAAATCACATGCTCCTGAGGCAGGCAGCAAAATACTATTGATAGATAAGACATATTGGTGTATCCAGAATACAATGAGGGCTCTATGTACAACTAACACTTCCTGACATTCTGGTAGTTAGAATACATCAATTGTTCCCAAGTTTAACTCTTCCAAGTTCACCTGAATTTTCTATACAGAAAGAAAAAAAATATGACGCCTCGGCCTCCCCAAAATTGCTCTGTTCTTGTCGTTGGTGGTGGTCCCGCAGGGTCATATTGTGCTTCGGCTCTCTCGCGAGAGGGGATTGACACCGTTCTTCTTGAAGCTGAGAAGTTCCCTCGGTAAGTCCAACAAGTACGGGTAACTATCAAACTTGGCATTATCAAGCATTTAGCGAGTTTAGATCAAAATTCAGGAAAATACAGGCATGGCTTATCTCGATATAGCTATCATATCGGCGAGAGTATGCTTCCTTCAATACGGCAGTTTCTGCGCTTCATCGATTGTGACGAAAAGTTCGATAGCCACGGCTTTAGGATCAAGGTAAGATAAGAAGAAAAAAAGAAAACTCCATTACTCGTGAGTCCAGAATTGCTGACTTGTAATATCAAAAGAAAGGTGCCACCTTTAAGCTTAATTCTATGCCACCTGGATGTTAGTTCCTTCGCTCTATCTCTTTTCACGTGGAAGATGAGTCTAAATCAAAACTAAATAGCGACCAACTTCGTTGCCGCCGGGGGCCCTCAGGGGTATGCCTATAATGTTGTACGCTCTGAATGTGATGAGCTCTTGTTCCGTCACGCAGGTAAATCCGGCGCCCATTGTTTCGATGGCGTCAAGGTGGACTCGGTGGATTTTATCCCGTCCGGTCTACCTCGTAGCACCGCTCCTGAGTGCGAGCTTCCCGACCCTGGCCGCCCGAAGTCCGCAACCTGGAAGAGCAAGGACGGTGAAACAGGCGTTATTAGCTTCGACTTCCTCGTGGATGCTAGCGGGCGCCAGGGACTCATGAGCACCAAGTACTTGAAGAATCGCAAGATGAACGTTAGCGAGCAGCTAAATAGCATCGCCAGCTGGGGTTACTGGACCAATGGCGGCACATACGGAATAGGAACCGAGCAAGAAGGATATCCATACTTCGAAGCACTCCATGATGGCAGCGGATGGGCATGGTATATTCCGCTGCACACGGGAGAGGTTTCCGTTGGCGTAGTACGCAGTTCGAAAGTCTTAACCCAAAAAAAGCGTGATACGGGCAGTGATAGCGAAGCCGTCTATCTTGAGACGGTCAAACACAACGCGGGTTTGCGTGACCTTCTTGCTTCTGCCACGCTGGTGAGCGACATCAAATTCGCTTCCGACTGGTCCTACAGCGCTTCGGCTTATGCAAGCCCGTATGTTCGCATTGCCGGTGATGCAGGCTGTTTCGTTGACCCCTTTTTCTCATCCGGCGTCCACCTTGCTCTCAATGCCGGTCTCTCAGCTGCAACAACCATCTGCGCCT
Organism: Chalara sp. BL73; assembly: GCA_918026815.1. Classification (NCBI taxonomy): domain Eukaryota; kingdom Fungi; phylum Ascomycota; class Leotiomycetes; order Helotiales; genus Chalara; species Chalara sp. BL73. Next base: position 429,690 of record CAKJVC010000150.1, on the reverse strand, counting down.
CTATCAAAAGACAAGTCTCCGAGACGGCAGCGGCCACGTGGCACTCGAAGAAAGTGGCTGCATCGTATACCCGCTTTCTGGTCGTGGTTTCCAGCGCCCTGAAGCAAATCCTCAAGCAAGACGAGGCTGTCATTTCAGATTATGACGAGGATACCTTTGACCGGGCCTTCAAGCATTTCCGTCCGAGTAAGTGGTTTTATCTATCATCTCTGAGCTTTCCATGCAGAAATTCATTGCTGACTTTACTCCTCTCCCTTCCGACCTACAGTTATCCAAGGTTCCGCAGACGTAAATGCTGATCTAGAACACACCGAAGTGATGCGAACGCTCAGCTTCTGTATGACTGCGCTAGCCTCTGACGTTGCTTCGCCAGAGAAAGAGGCAGCGCTGAACGGTTTGAAAGCACTTGCTGTCAGCGATGTCGGGGCCATTTCGGACGAGAAATATAGGTGTGCCGTGAAACAAGCTGAGGCTGTCTTATCACCCGAGCAATTGGGATATCTTAACGCCGTCCGTAAGAACGAGGTCTTAATTGCTGATGACGTAATGGGTCTAGATAGCAATGGATTCGACGTGCTTGATGGATTTTCGGCGAGCGTTATTAAAGGACGACTTGGCCTGGTACAACAGAAATGGGTATCTTAGATGAATCTACAAATAATCTTTTGTTATTTTAAGCTAGCTTAGTTGTAGGAATTATATAAATTTAAGTTAACTTGAATCATAATGGTTCTCGTTTACAATATAGTATATGACTATAATAATCGGGATTCCATCATTAAATGACATTTTCAGGTCATCCTGTATCATCCAAAATCAGGGATACTTAGTAGGTAAAGCATTATTGAATCTAAAAACGCGATCCGGATCCCAAATCTTCTTTAATGCAGCAAGACGCGGCAACTTCCTAGCTCCATATTTCTGTTCTAGAGTCTCATCGCCATGCGCAGAATTCACGTAAACTGCGAGGTCGGGAAATCCGGATGTAGCAGCAAATTCACTGCGTAGCTGACGTCCCAAAGCTGTAGTTATTGCCTCTAAGGTGGAGTTTGTGCCCGACCAAGAAAATTGGATGTCACTGTAAATTGTTTCTCTCTGTTAGTTATCAATAAAGAGTTTGACATAAAAATATTTACTTACTTGAAGGATACGGTATCTCTATATGCATATGCGGTTGCGGAATCTGGCACAGCACGTACGGCTTGATTTCCATAAATTGATATCAGAATGTCACTACCCCGACCAGTAGGGTTGTTTTGGTAGAAAGCGGATAGTTTGCTAAAAGCGGATATATACGTCGCAGATGATAGGTTGCGTGCACTTACTTCATAGATATTATGCTGCACGCCGGGCTGGCAGATGTATGCGTCAATACCTCCACCACCGGAGGTTATCACCTTGTTCCATGGAAACGTTTGAATAGTAGAGCTAATGGGATTAAGAGCAAGAGCTGGTGCAAAAGCCTCGCGAGCCTCGGCTTCTGGTCCTATGTATCCCCAACTAGCTGCGATCAGGGCCTTAAAAGATAAGGCGGTTAGTTTTTGATAGAGGATCAAGAAATGATGTACGAGTAGAAATACTTACTTGTCCTAGAGCATCATTGTAGAGTACAAATGAAGTGATGGATAGACTTTTTGGGACTCTTCCGTTATAGGTTTCTAGAAGGCTGAAGTAAGAGACGTTCTTTTCAGCTGGGAAAACCAAGTCTGCGGTTACAATCTGACCATTGTTGACTTGCTTCTGGAGCCGATACGTAGCAGATACCACGATGCCAAAATTAGCGCCAGCACCACGAAATGCCCAGAAGAGATCCGGGTATGATGTAGCGGATACGTTAACCACCCGACCCGATGCCGTCACTACACGCAGAGAGAGCAGTGCGTCGATGAGTAATCCGTGAACCCCACCCCAGGGACCAACACCAGCTCCTAATGTCACACCAACCATACCAGGGCACGAGCAGGTGCCTATCTCTATATATGGAATTAGTATACATATTGTTTAAATCGCCAAGATAGGTTCAGAAACATGTAGCAATCAATACTTACGGATTTCAAACCCCGCCTCGAAGACAGGATCATAGATATCACGAAATCTCACGGCCCCACCAACAGTCAAGGTAGCATCCGCTTTATTGACCTTTACAGAGTTGAAATTGCTAAGATCAATGGCAAGCCCGTTGTCGAGCTCTCCCAGGGTCGTTGTGTAGCCATGTCGGCCTCCAGTGGCAAGGAATGGAATTGAATTAGCCGTTGCAAGCTTTACCTACGTACACACACACGTATGAGTTTTCAGCTTGCCCTAGTCTTCGTTTCTGAGTGTTCATAGTAATTGGTAAAAACGTACGACTTTGACCAAATCATTCTCGGATCCCGGGCTCACAGCAACAGCGTACGTAGGAGGGTCAAAAGCGTTCCATCGTTCGGTCTTGGCGCTGAAGCTGTCGGATCCGGGAAAAGCGATGGTGGTGGTTGATGACCACTGAGATTTGGTGAAGACTGTGCGGACATAGTCTCGCCGGTTGAGAGGCCCAGCAGCGACTCCGGTGAAGCAGAGCGAAGCTGCAGCAGCTAACCTGACAGCTGAAGAAAACCACATGGCAATGGAGGGATTGCTGCGAGAAGTGGTCCAATTGGGTTGCACAATGGGGTTATTCGATAGGGGGCAGGAGGACGATCGAGGTACAACAAACAGGGCGTGACTCGAAGTTTATCACTCCGCCGCCAAACCCTGGAACATCGGATGCGGCAGTTTATAGACGCAGTGAGACCTTCCAAGGTAGTGTTGCTGATATCACAACTCGCCGCAAAAAATTTGTGAATACCTCAGCTGAGTCCAGCCGGAAGCCTCATTCAACCCGCCAACACTCAACGCCTCACATTTGCAGGAAAAGAGGAATGCCGAGCCTCGCTTCCCGCTGCCCATTATCGAAAACACACCAATGGCGCAGAAAATATTTAGCCAAAGCGGTGATTAGAACTACTTCGGATGCATCTCTGCAAAAAGGAGGCGCGGATGGTACAACCTCCACATTTCAAGTCAATATATTCACTGACGCGGCGTGTTACGCCCTCGGTGGCAGAGTCCCATTTATGAGACAAAGGGCTGTTGTATTCTCCAGGGGTCTCTGTGTATATGGTACTTTTGAATAAGCGGCACAATCATCAAGTTTATACCCAAACGAAGCGTCATCATGAAAAGCTTCATATCAGATAGAAATGGAAACGTGCTGATTGGTATTTGGACTACTAGCATATAATCCACATATCAGATTAGTCTCCCCGCACACTTATTAATGTCTCAACAAGCTATGGCTATTACAGTGACCGTCCTTAACCGACCCTAACTATTACAGATCCTAAGGATAGCACCGTGTCGCCGAAGACGAAATGGATTGGCATTTGGTCATTGAAAACAACGTCGACTTTCTGGCTATGTCATAATTTTTTGGGTATCTATATGTGCTTTGGTTTGAAGTATCTTTGCAATTACTGTCATCAAAGCCCTCATAAGAAAAGCCAAGATATTATTACAGGCTAGCACTGAGGCTCGCTCCTCAGAGGTCCTTCCAAAAGTCACCTCGAACTCTGAAGTTCAGGTACGGACCATCATGAGCCATATTAAAAATATCGTACAATTGGAACTCACTATGACGATCTCTTCCTTCTTCTCCGCCGGCCTTTCCAGCACCAATACCACCCAGTTCACCTGGGGAAGCCTCAAAGTCAAAGTACCAGATTGTTTTGGCTAGCACTAAACTCGTCTCTAGATAGGCCATGGCTTTTCCAGCGCAGCCTCTTGGGCCGATCGAGAAGGGAGCGAAGGCGTCACGCATGATTTTTTTGGTCTCCGGCAAGTAGTCAGATGAGTCTAGCCACCGTTCTGGATTGTAAGAAAAAGGATCTGGAAAATAGTCTTCATTATGGTGCAGTGAATACGTATTCACACCGACAGTCGTGCCACGAGGTATTACATGGCCATCGACGATAAAAGGTTGATTCTTGTCGTCATCAGGTGCGAGGTCCCTCCACAAAATACCGGCTGGCGGAGAGATCCGTAAAGATTCATCGATACAAGCACGGAGATACGAACAACCCGCAACTCCAGCCCCGGTTATCTCATTGCCGCTAGTAAAAGTGGATCGGATCTCGGCCCCAAGTTTCTCGTAAACCTTTGGGTTTCGCGAAAGGTAAAAGAACGTCGAACTTAGCGTAGTCTTTACGGTGTCTCCGGCTATTTAATTTTGTGCTTAGTGACTTGAAATCAGCGCGGATGGCAATTGAGTACTAACCTGCTGACAGAAAAAGATTCGCCTCCGCCCATAAATCACTCTGACGTAAACCACTAGACTCCGTGGCCAGTGCGTCCGCCACAAAGGAGTACAGATCATGTCTTGCATCCTTTGGCTCTGCCATACGAGAAGTAATCATTGTCTCCATCAGAGCTAGGTACTGTGGGCGCAATCCTAGCAGCGAGAACATAAATACCGGCCCGAGGCGAAGTTGCCTTGTTAATGGGAAGTGCAAGAAGATGTTACTGGTCCATGTCCCCGTATCCAGAACTGTTTGTATGAACTGATTTTCATCACTTGTCTGAAGTTGTAGCTCGTAGCCGAACCCAAGAAGCGCTGCGAGATCAAGTCCAAGCTTTCTTGTTTGCTTGGAGATATTGACCGGATTGGAGCTTTGAGAGTCTCGTAATAGATTTCGCTCGAATATATCAATATGCTTTATCATCGTAGGCTCGAATACACGCATAGATCGGTCCGTGATAACCTGCCCAATTAGCTGCCGTCGGGCCCTGTGTAGATGCCTATCAACAGCCGTGAAAACATTGTATGCTGTGAGTCCTGGCCCCAGCGCAATGTATGCCGCAGGCTTTGTGGTTCGGTCATTTTTGTAAATGTCTTCTCCACTCGTTAGCGGGATGAGAAGAGATGGCTAAGATGATGGTTTTGGGGACTTGCCACGGAGAGCAGTAACGGAACTAAACACCAGCTTGTTTGGGCCTTGTCTTACAACGGAGCCTTAGATAGATGATTAGCTTTTCGCAATTTTGTTAGGGAATTCCATCGCATGCGAGCATAGGAACACTAGCTAACTGACCGTATCTGCGATGGTTCTTCCATGTGGTCAGATGGAGACGTCTCTTGTAGGTGTAAAAGCCACTGTAGATGTCTGACAGTTTGGCGATTACTGGGCCTGGGAATTTGCTCAACGGGTGCAGGAACACTTGGTAGGTCGCCCAGAACAGAAGCTTCACGGTGAATCAGTGCCGGTATGCTATCATATCGAGAATTGAAGACATGAATTTTTGTTCTTACACAAGAGACGAGGATTGAAACTGCATAGTATGTTGTTATCATGGTGAAATGGGGACCTGGAGCCAAGGCTCCGTTCAACGTGAATGTGGTAAGTGGCGGCTAAGTGGATTAGAGGGGGAAAAGAGGGCATAGATCTCTCGCTCACGGATCTGTGCAGTCTGTTGGTCAATTTCAACAATAAGAAACAAGGTGGTGGGGCTGAGCAAAACTAGGGCAATGGCGCACACTGATGCATGTGGCCGCTAATTTGACAAACGAACAACAACAAAAAATAACAGCCTAGTCGCAGTCAATGCTATCTATTCCATGTCATAAAACCGTATTGGATCTCGCCCAGAAAAATAAAGAGGTTTCGATTCCAAATTGGTTTGCTAACCGCTTGGTTGTCATATTATCCCTACACGCCTCCAAGCTCCAAGAAAGCGCATTACGAAAAAAAAAAGCCTGTTTTTAGCCCTGTCTCTCTCGCTCTTGTATACCACACCAGCATGCATGCAGATAAGAATATCACAATATGGAGGGTGATCCCTACCTAGCACACGAGGACTTCCGCATGCTGCATAACACACACACACACACCATGAAAAATGGCGCAAAAGACAAGCCAGGGACGTTGTCAGACTGCCTGCCTTTCCTGCGAAATATAATAATGGCGTTTGATGTGATTTGATCTCGGTGCTCGTGTGGCGCAAGCCCCCGCGAATGCCGCCCCGCGCAAAGAAGGTGGTGTGCGTGCTTACGAACGGGATATGCCATTACTCACTTACCATATTATCCCATTGGAGTGGAAGCCAAGCCGGGTTGTGGGCAATGGGCAGGATACTGCAACACGGAGAAAGGAAACACAATATTCTGCTTGTGTTAAATCTTTATCTTACCCCCCAGCGCCACGCCGCCGAGATGCGGGAGCGAGAAACCGGGGAAACTGGCCCGTCCGTGCCGGATTACGTCAAGCAGGACCCACTCACATCATCACCTCCCCCTCCTCTACTTTCGAGGTTGTGCTTCTAAAAAATCGAGAATCTTGGGTACCTAGGTACAAAGAAAATCGTGAGCTCCATAATAGCTCGAGGGCTCTGTCACGTGCGGAAAACCCGGCGATAATCCAACATATTCCAACAACAAAAGATTTGGGATATTTTTAGAACATGACTTATTCGACTTCTATTCAAACTAGAAATGTTTTCCAATTGCTTTCATGACCGCTTATCACAAAGTGAATCCCCCATTCCCTCTCTCCCTCGTATTATTTCGTTCCAAGTAGGTGTATACACATATATGTTAACATCCATCATAAACAACGCCTCTTATGCCCATTGCTGTCGGTACTGGTGCTGGCCCGTAGCTGTGCTCGGCGCAGAGTGAAGTTCCTCTCCAGCCTCAAAATACGTAGTTCGGACAATACCTCCTTCAACCTTCCCCAAAGCGTCGTACTGATCTACGGACTCGCTGGCAGAATTCTTGTGATGAACCTTGGGCATCGGGTGGAGCTGGAGCGTATCATCTGAGGAGCTGTGTTCTTTGGTAGGTTTAAGTTTCGAGAAAGGGCCCGAGCGTGAGCGCGAGCGCGACGAGTTGTCGCCTGAAGCTTCCTTCGACCCTGATCGGAGAGCCCTCTGCGAGCTTGTCCACGTCCAGAAGCTCAGCGTTTGTTTCAACTTGGTCATGTCAAGTGCCTGGAACGCCTTGGGAAAACTGGGCACGCAAATGACTAGAAATGCGCATGTCAGTTCGGCAGCAGAACAGAGCGCAACTGCGGAGAATGTGTAAACAAAGTCTGGATTCGTTGCGTGATGAACGGTCTGAACGAGTCGTGCCAAAGCCGACCCACAGCCCAGGAGTCCTATCATAAAAATTATCGAAACTCCAATTTTCTTTTTTGTGTCCATGTGCAATTTCCAAATGGCATGCTGCGGGATAAGCAAGACCAAAACATCCGAGATAAAGTTGAAAACGGATGCGGTGAGATTGGTGTCTGTCGTGTTGACGCGATCGCAGGAGCCTTTTATCAGTTTGTTCCAGATGTACTCGTATGGTGTACATGAGATGTTATTTGCAATAAGGACGGATATATAGAAGAACACATTTGCCCATATCAGAATATGACTCGTCCAGAACACCAGACCGCGAGTGCCTTTCGGACTGAATATTCGAAGCCATTCTAGTAGAATTGCTACCTTGACTAAACAAATGGTGACCATGTAGATAACAGTTGACAGAAAAACAGCCTACACGCCGTTAGATGACGACTTGCTCATTTGGAAGAGCACTAGTCTCTATATGAAGGAAATAGCTTGACCTACTCGGAGAAATATATGTAGGTCTCCCAAGCGTAGATTCCATTGATGGACGAAGAAGCCAGGAAAGAGGATTACACGGTAGGACAATACGAATCCTGCTACAAGGAATATCTGCCCAAATAGCCGTTAATACCAACATCGTTGTAGATGCTAGAGAGTGGGGGGATGTACATATGCCGCTATGAGAAAGTCTAAACAGAATTAACACTACAGCTCTAGAGTATCGAAGAGGAGCAGAGAGCTTACAATCTCCTATGAAGCCTTGCTTCATGCTGAAAACTCGTATATAAATGCGCCCGATGACGGAAATGGTCACCAAAGGAAACCATATGGCGTATAGCACATGAACAACCGTATTCAGGTTAGGCGGATTGTCGAAATCCGGTACCACGCCGGAAGGCGGGGCCAGAGCCGGCCCAGCGGCGACCTGAGCCTGGATCGCGGGAGGAAGGCTAGTAAAGTCGAGAGCGGAACTCATTGTTGTTAATCGCGGTTGTTCAAATCTCCCAATACCGATCTCTATCAAGAACTAGAGTTTGGGAATAACCTCAAGGCTGAGACTCTGGGTTGACGGCTGAGGTAAAGACATAGAAATAGGCAATGGCAGCTGATGCTGACCATTTAGCACACCAAGAAATGCCTGCTTGTTACGAAGGATTCTGCGCTCCAGTACGCTTGTAAGAGGCACGGTGGCTATGTAGCTGTAGCTGGGGCAGGGCTGTATATTAGAAAGCGAGGGTGTGGGAGCATCTCATCCCTCCAACTTTATAGTGGCTGAAAGTCATCTTTATCCCGTGCTTCTGTGTTACGTGCCCGTGATCCAACCAAAACACTAGAAGTTAGAAGGGGTGGCAATAAAGGACTAAGCCTTGTACGCTGGCATTCGAACTAGTGTTATGTGGTAACCATTTTGTCTTGGTGACCATTGTGTCTCTGTACCCATGAGAAAATGATATAGTTTCTGCATCAAGTTGTAAATCACTCTTAAGTCTGATGCTACGATTTGGGGACCACCAAGTACTTGGCTGGTGCCGTGACACTCTGCCACTATTTTACGGGTATACCGCCAAAAGCATTTCATTACCTTTTTTAAATCCCAAGCTCCTAGTGTTCATTCGTACGGAAACGGCTTTAACGCTCGAAGAAATAACCCAGCATAGTTATTCATGAATATTTTCACAATGCTTCAATTGCATCGTAGAGTCACCCCAAGTAGTGAACCGCTTGTCATCCTCAACTACTCTCATTGCTCAGATCACTCACAATTTGCTGAACGTTTGCAAAAGATAGTTCTGCCATTATCTCCTCCCAGAGCACTTTGGTGACCCGATCACCCTGAGCCGTATAGACAAAAGGGACCTTCCTTTGAGTGCCATTAGCAAGATTAGCTCGCAAAACCTAGAAGGAATTACTTACGGTACTATTTTGCAGTCTTCTATAAATTGTCCATGAGCCTCAACACCGTAATTAACGGCTCCATCGGTGAGTACTCGAGCCCCAACTGAACTTGAACGCCCGAGGATACGCTTGACGACATTCCAAATTGACTCTCCGATATTCTTTTTGGGCTGAGCACCTAGGCTTGTACCATAACATAGGCCTGGGCTGGGCATCGTGATGATGGCAACCGAGTAGGGAATCAGCCTCGTCAATTCAGTGACGAAGAGTTGACCCAGCAGCTTGGAGGTAGCATAACGGTCAGGAAAGTTGAAGTTCTCGGGCCTGTCTAAAGCAGGCAACAATGGGGTGCTATTTTTCTCCTTAAACTTAGTCCAAGAAGTTATATCCGATTGAACCCAGACTATACGACCCGGCTCAGGATATTTTTGAGCCTTGAAGATGGGAAGAAGCAGGACAGTAAGTAGAGCCGTGGACAAAAGGTTCACCTGAAGTGTTTCTTCGTGGCTGGTGGATGCGGCTTGCTCGTAGGTTACTTTCATGATAGCAGCATTGAGGACGGCGATGTCAAGGCGCTCTAGGCTCTTAGCGCGCTCCACAAACGCAACCACCGAATCATAGGATATCATATCCAACTTCCAAACCTCAATAGCATTGTCTGCAAGTTTACGGCCTGACAGCAAGAGAGCGCGAGCCGCCTGACCTTTCGCTTCGTCGCGTACCGCAATGATGAGCTTTCCTAAACCCAAGTCCAAGAGCTGGCGCGCGCATTCCAGACCGAGACCCGTATTAGATCCGGTAACAATCGCAGTCTTGCCAGTGAGGTCGACATTGCGTGGGAGAGCAGGCGTGATGAAGAATTGACGGTAGAGACATGCGTGGAAGGTTGTCCTCTTTTCAGAGGCGAGCTTAAGTCTGCTGTCTAAGACTGGAGTAGTCATGTGTATGAATTGCGATATGGAAACGGAGTGTATACAATTATTTGTGGATATAGGGGCCTGGGTAGGTAAACGCGGGATGAGCAAGTTCTCAGAGGGAGAGCTCCCGAAGTCGGTTACTGTAAGAGAGGGGAGGAATCATCGTTGTACAGTTTCATATCGGACTCACTGATAAGGCAAGGGGCTTAATCACTGCTGCTACGGTGTATAATTATCAATTTTACGTAAGTCTTCTTATTTTCAATGCTCTCACAACAACTCGAAACAATAATGAGCATATTTTACTTGGTTAACCTCGTTTTAGAGAGGTATCCTGCCACTACCAAATGGAGCTCAGCTGCATTACAGGTGCTACTTGTGACAAGTCACTTTTCCAATAATTTCACCAATATAGAAATGGCATGGGAAAAGTAATATTTAAATCACATCGGGCGTTCAGCCGTTCATAGTCCTGTCTCCAAGCTCTGCGATGTTCGATTTTAGAATGTGTCATCGCAGCAATGCAGTGGATGTTAATGAATAATACGCTTTTGGTGATCGGTGACTCGTTGGTTCCAACCACCCAGTCCAACACCACCCTGGCTGTCTCGCTCCGGTAGAATTGGCGCAATAGTCTATTTTGCCAATAACCTGCTTCAGCAGCAAATTCTGCCGCTGGAAAGCTCCGCCGCAATATCAAGGCGCAGTGCGGTGCAGATGCAAATGTTGGTGTTTGCATCATGCACCAATCCGCGCCCGAATTTCGCAGACGAGCTTATGCAAGTACACTCTTGTTCAATATATATATGCGGGGTGCTGACCCCCTGTATGTTAAATGCCCAACCCCAGGTTGCTTCAAGGTTGCTTCAGAAGGCCATACCCCTTCGTAATACAGCTGACTCGGAGAAGGGAACCCCCCACATAGGCACTCCAGGGCTGAAAATATTGATACGAAACATAGAATTATCACTTCTGCAAAGGCCTTTACAGGCCTATGACACTGTATTGACCACCTACCCTTAATAATTAAAGCTCTCGGAAGTACTCAAGATTATATTCCGGAATGTATAACCCCTCAGCGAATTTGAACTAGCTCATCAGGCTGGCAAGTCGAGGCACAGTTACTTTACAAGCTGTAAAATAAGGGGTAGCACACTGGTGGCTTGGGGGGTTTACACGCTGTAGCATAAGGGTGACACGCTGGGGCTGAGGGGCCTCTTCTGTGCTAGTATATCGACCCCGCCAATTTTTGGAATTGATATTGCGCTCCATTATCTTCGACTCCAATGTCAATTCGGCTAAATTTATTACGGACGGATTGAAATTTCGCCCTCCTATACGTAACACCTATGAGGTAGACCATCAGTCGGAGCGGAATTTCGACTTATTGATGACTTTGGCCATGCCGCACCGACCAGCAAAATTTGCCCTGATTACTGGGTGTGTTCCTGTCCAAAACCCATTTACTTCCATCATAAACTAAGTTTATCCGCTAGGTGCGGACAGGGGGGTATTGGCGAAGCACTGGCACGAGAGTACGCGAGCCGCAATATCACCCCTATTGCCACTGTGCTCCCTTCGGAATCAGATGAACATCTGTCTGCTGCTGGGATAACAACGTTCCCACTGGACGTGACGAAGGAAGAATCAATTCTCGCACTGAGAGAGAATGTCATTAAGCTTACTGGGGGCTACATTGACGTACTCGTGAACAATGCGTAATTATAGCTTTATATCTCGTTTTTTATTTCTCTGGCTCTCATATGCTATCAATAATAATTCTCACGTTACCGTAGAGGGATATGTAAGTAGTCTGAGAGGCCAATATGATGAATAGGGCTGAACAAGTATGATAAAAGGCTACACCATGACAGCCATTGACACCGACGTCAATGCCGTGCAAAAGATGTTCGATGTAAATGTTTTTGGGCCAATACGGATGGTTCATCACTTCCATGATGCTCTAATAAGATCTGCTGGGACGATCGTGAATATCGGATCTATTGGAGGAGTTATTCCATATGTTTATGGATGTAAGATCTGTTGTCCACGAAGCCCGAAGAATCTTTGTTCACATAAAATTAGCATCCTACAACGCCAGCAAGGCGGCCCTTCACCACTGGTCAAGCACACTCCGGGTTGAGATGGCTCCATTCAAGTAAGAGCTTATTCCTGCCTTGCGATCAGTATATTACCCCATAATGATGTTAATCTAACTGGTATTCAATGCTTTAGTGTTAAGGTTCTCACAGTATGTACTAATTCTATTGAGGGACTGAACCACCTCCGCATCTGCTAATTAACAAAAACTTTTTACCAGGTCATATCCGGTGAAGTCGGTACCAATATCCTCAAATCCGACAGAGAAAGAGTACTGCCAGAGAGTAGGGGCAATTTATACTTGTTTTTCTTTTGCCATAACTTTTCTTTTGACAATTAAGCAGACTCATACTTTTCCCCACTTGCAAGTGAATTCACGAAACACGTTCAGAGAGTACCAGGTGTGTTAATTCCTATCTACGTCTCTTTAGGACAATTCGGCTGATCAAAGAAAATTCTCACCTATCCAGTTACCACTGATCGCTTTGTATATGCACGAAATGTTGTCTCTCAGAGTTTGAAATCATCCCCAGCAGCTTGGTTCTGGTTTGGAAATGCCACTTTTATAATCCGCCTTCTCGATGCCGTTGCACCCCGTACAATTTGGGTGCGTATTCTTAAAATCCTGCTATTCGTCAATGGCAGATTATTAATTAAAAATATTCCAGGACCGCATCCTGTGGGGCCTTTTCAACTTCAACAAATTAAGAGAGGCATATCGAGCTGGTGCAAACAAAGGGAAGTAGGAAGCCTGAATGCGGTACTTCTGAAAAGTCAATTAAATACAAAATTTGAGAGCTAGAATCTCACGTGTCTTGATAAGCCTCTCACTCGATATCTGCTTCTCCATTGATAGAGTCTAAGGGTGACAAAGTAACATGGACTCAATTAATCAGTGCAATGAGCATAAGATATTTGGCTTGCGTTTTATCTTCACATACTCCCAAATTTGTTACGACATGAACGCATCTATTTCAATTCCTCTTAATTCTCCTTCTCTTCTTCCTTCTCTTCTTCCTTCTCCTTCTTCTTCTCCTCATCATAATAAACCGACAAAGGGCCCATGAAGCCTTCCAACTTATTTCCATTCACAATCACATCCTTGACACTAACCAATATCCAAATCATGCGACCTGGCAGTGTACCCCCACCTGATAAATTCTTCCACTGGTGGGCTGTAGCTCTCTGAATGCTGATGTCACCCTGCCGCATAATTCGCTTTTCGCCCGATTGGAGGATGAGCTCGAATTCGCCCTCCAGCACAATGCCATAATCAATGGATAGAGCGCGGTGTAACGGGGTAAGCTCATTGGGAGCGAAATCGATCATTCGAACCACGGTTCCGTGCTCATAATGTAGCGGTGGCTGTAAGATTTTAAAAACGTTTTGAAATCAGCAAATGTTTTAGATTTTCGTTTGGGGGAATAACAGGATCTATGGTCTACTATTTTTCTGTTCTTTCCTGGGATCATTTTCTCAAAAAAACTTATGTATATGAATTCGATACCTACCACATTCTCCGTAGCATGCTTTACATCAACGTCGTCATTGATATCCACAGGAGTTTCATGAGTTGAGTATATGATGTTAGACAGAGCTTGCTGCTCGCCCATAATAAGGTGGTGATCCCCGCAGTCAGTGCTGAGGAAAACCTCTTTTCCCTCTTTATCGTGACCGGTTATGTGTCTTACTGTTCGGCGGAGCCCTGGAGCTGGAAAGCCCTGCGCTATGTAGCCCATGGCTCGAGGGTTATACGGGAGGCCATATTCGTTAAGTTCGCCTTCTTTCAATGGAGTTGTCATGTTTCTCTTGAATTATTTGTGAATTGCACCTGAGTTATTCAACTATTCTGGGGAACAAGAACTGGAAAGTTAGAAGGCTTTTCTGGTAGAAAAAGATGTCCATTTTTACGTCAGCGGCTGTCAGTAATACTAACTTAGGTTGACAATTGATTCACAAACCACCAAAAATTCATCACCCGGAAATGCTTCAATACTTCGGCATGCACTGTCCCTTGACCTTGCAGCACCAAAATTATGGGGAGACCTTTCTTGCATCAACATGCATCACAACTCTCATGGCTCTCTACTCCTCTGTGAAAGATTTGATATGTCTGACGTGCCCCACAGATGCATAACGAATACTACATGACCAGTTTATCCCCTCGGATACTTCCTTTTCTGTAGGAGCACAATATGTGTTGCGAGGTTTCCTATGGAGACCGAGAAAGTGCTTGCGTATCCCGAGAAGTGTTGGCCATGGTGCAACTTCGCTGAAGCCTTATCTGTCTTGCATGTGGGTGATGTGTGGCTTGAATATGCAGAAGTGCGGCAGCTGGAGCGCCGCGGGGTAAGCTACGGTGCCCAGATGTCAGCCTTTGGCGTTGAGCATCGGAGCCCAGGTAATTCAGGGCGTGTTACATACAACATTTGGAGTATTTTCTAATTACTTAAGTGGTTGGATCAATGATCGAGTGCTACTGGTGGCTGCCAATGTCACTTCAGCGTCTCACAGTAGTAATTGCCGTATGTCCAGTCGGATAACTTACACAAGGTTCGTCAACGCCGTCCCCCTGGATAGTAGATCATCACCCAGTCACATCGCTTGGCCAAGGGCTTACCAGGAAAATTGCTGCATCCGTATTCCCGTCAGGCGTTCCATCGGTACTGCTGCCTTACGGCGCGGATCTACCGAGGGTGGGCAGACACAATGCGAATTGTATCATCAAGCCCTGGAAATAGATTTAAGTAAGCAAATTGACGTCAAACTGCCCGATTCCATAGTCGATAACTACTAACAGCTTCTTGAATTGCTCTAATAGCCGGGCTGCTTATCTGAATATCTGAAGTTCACTCCTTTCAGCCTGAGTTTGGGCCCCCAGGGTCCTATGTCCTGGGCCAAAGTGGCTTCTAAGTTGGCAGTAATTCTTGCGGTAGAGCAGGATATATGCGTTTAACTGGAGCTGGTAACTGCACCCACAACAGTGTGCTCGGTAGTATGACATGATATATCGGCCGTTCTGCGTCCAATACCTCGCACTGCATGATATTACATTAGAGATTTACATATGTACCAAACTCTAAACGTACAATGTCATGCTATACCACACCTGTCTCGTGATATGCTATACGAAGCTATACATAGTTTATATGACACTCGAGTTCATAAAGTTGAGTATTTTTTGCGAGCTGTAACCCTTTTCAGAGTTTATACAATTTATTTAATTTTTAAATATAGCTTTAGAATTTTATATTTAGAAAATTAGAAGCATTCAAAATATAAAAAAAGTAAGAGGTTGAGATATTCCGAAACAGACTATCCCTGGTTATTTTCTGGGCGATCAGCTGGATAAAGACATCTAAGGCTTGGCATGGTATTGAAGTATTCTACGTTATGGTATAATATCAATAATCAGACCTCAGTACCTTAGGAAATCAAAAATATAATATCAAATATCACGATAATATTGTGCACACGGACCAACAGTTGGGGCTAGCAATTTCCGAGAATTTTCTACTAGGGGATAGGCGCTTAAACATAACTTTCTCGATCAAGGTTGTTCATGATAAAGCTAACGCTTTTTAAGCCTTGTTGCCGAGACCTTAGGGATGTGTTTCTCGGATTACAGTTGGTACGATTCGCGGCACTTGGCTTCGTTTCTCGGCCAATCTTTAGCTGCGGATTAATTTATCTGAGTGACAAGCGTGGATTTCTATGACTAGGGTTATCTCAGCAATACCGAAGTCCCAGCTCTTCCCCGTCGTTTGTTTCTCCAACCTGTAGCTTCTTTCTGCTGCTGGGCCTCTCCATTCCATGCTATACCAGTTTGGGTCGGTATCCATGAGGTTTATATATGTCATGTGCTTGAGTGGATATCGTCAATACATTCAAAGACTTCCGTTAGAAGGTATGAGCCAGATTTTCTTCTTGATTTATCCGCGATTACGATTGCTGTCTGGCTATCTGTATACATTATAACATTTATTTGGGAATCTCCAAGCCCTTATTGTCCCATCTTATGTGCTGGATGGATGCTTTTCAGTTTCGCGATGTAGACTGTGAATATAACTTCGCTATCTGCAATCATCTTGATTGGCTCTTATCTTCCCTTTTATCCCATGAATGGGAAATTTAGGTAGTAATCACAATGGAGCTGCGGTTACAGGGGGTATCGTTTCGAGGAAGGCCTCGGATTAGGCGCTCTTTATGCAAGCTGACCACCTGGTGCCTCAGGCGTTATACTCTCAGAAAACAACCATTTGCATTTCTCACTCCCCCGTTTTTCGTAGGGCTACTTGGTGCAGTGATTGTGCTGCTTGGCGCCAACTTCTATACATGTTTGATAACGTAGAGGAAGAAACTATGCTGTGAATTTTATGAATATAAAATTTACCTACTCTACTGTACATTTGACCAATCAGAACTGTTCCAAAATTTCACAGCATTTAAACTACCTATACTCCAGAAATTTGCAACCCATAGAACTTTACAATGGCAGATGTCTCCATAGCTCTAGCCCCGGTTGTTGATCTGACTTCCAAAGGCTCCGGCGATACATATTCAACCAGTGCTACGCGCAGCGATGTATCATCTACCAGCTGTGCGATACCACCTACTACTAGTGACAGTAACTCAGATTTTGATGATGACTATGATGGGGAATTAGTATGCGTTGTCGGACAAGGTATGGTCCACCATCTTGCATCCTGTGTAAAATGTATATTATGTATGGGTTTCTGACACAGCTCAACTTTTCAGCTTGCCGTCTTCCGGGGGGTATTTCTTCGCCGTCCGAACTATGGGACTTCATTATCAAAAAAAAATCTGCTCAAGGTCCAACTCCTAAAAAGTCTTTCAATATGAAAGGCTTCTACCACCCAGGAAGTGGAGATCGTGGTGGTGCAATGAGCGCTCAAGGAGGTTATTTTTTACAACATGATACCCGCAAGTTTGACAACAATTTCTTTGGAATCAATAATTTGGAGACAATATATATGGATCCACAGCAGCGACAACTTCTGGAAGTTGTATATGAGTGCCTGGAAAATGCTGGTATCTCCATGGATCAAATTTCAGACACCATGACTGGAGTGTATGTTGGGAACTTTACTTTGGACTATCACGCGATACAGAACAAGGACCCTGACTACGGGTCAAGATACTCTGCTACTGGATCAGGCACTGCGATATTGGCGAACAGAATATCACACGTGTTCAACCTCCATGGACCCAGGTATGTATTTGACCTCGTTTCCTGTTTTAATTATTCTGAATCTGCATGCTGACTTCGATTTAATAGCTTTGCCCTAGACACAGCGTGCTCTTCATCCATTTACTGTGTTCATAACGCCGTACAAGCCATCCAGTCTGGCGATTGTGATGGAGCAATTGTGGCGGGGGTCAACATTATCATGTCTCCAGAACAGCATCTTGGAACAAGTTTAGGTGGAGTCCTTTCGCCGACATCCACTTGCCACACATTCGATATATCGGCTGATGGCTATGGACGGGGCGAAGGAATCAATGCGGTGTATCTAAAGCGTCTTTCATCTGCACTTAGAGATGGGGATTGCATTCGGGCTGTTATTCGCGGAACAGCTGTCAACGCGTAAGACCCAGTTTTTCTTATAGCATTTGGCCATTTTCATTCTAATGGTAGTTGTGTAGAAACGGTAACACCCCTGGTATTGCGCAGCCAAGTGCAACTTTCCAGGAAGCTGTTATTCGAAAGGCGTATTCAAACGCCGGTCTCACCTTCAGCGGTACAGATTACGTGGAATGTCATGGCACGGGTACTGCGGTGGGAGATCCGATCGAGGTAGATGCGCTCTCATCTTGCTTTGCTCATCGCGAATGGGCACCTGTCATGCTTGGGTCGGTGAGTGATATTTAAACTTTCTATTTGGGGGTTTAGTTGTGTCTTGTCACCTTCAATCTACCATATCGAGTCGGTAGGAGCTAGGAGGGTGAGGTAGGGGTGGCGAGGCATAATTTTCCTGCCCAATAAACTCTTCGCTTTCATTGTATATTATGTATAGATTTTTCTGATTTTGTTGGCTTATCATAGGTAAAACCCAATTTTGGTCATAGTGAAGCAGCTAGCGGTCTCACATCACTCATCAAAGTCGCGTTGTCGTTTGAGAATGACTGCATTCCCCCAACCTACGGCGTCACAACATTGAATCCTAAGTGTAAGTAGGCAATATATTAATTGACCTCCGGCAGACGTACCTCAGCTGAACGTTCTACAATAGTAAAACTTGATAGACGCAATTTTGAGGTTGTGACTGAAGTGGAACCATGGCCGAGACCGATCCGTCGAGCTAGCGTCAATTCCTTTGGCTATGGTGGTGCAAATGCGCATATCATCTTAGAATCCATTGACAGTTACCTGAGTGATTCACCTCATAAGAAACGGGCCACTATAGCCGTGGGCCATTGGCCTCTTGTTCTGCCAGTATCCGCGGTGTCAAGGAAGTCTCTCGAAATACGTTCCCAACAACTTTCCCAAATCATTTCAAAATACCACAAGGATACTCTGCAGAGACTGGCATTCACCTTATCGCAACGCCGATCGCGATTGGGACAGAAAGATTACCTCTTGGTCCAAGCAGATACTGATGGAACAGGCAAGATTATTCAGGCTGACGTAACTGACACGGCATCCTCAAGTCCTCTGCCTATCGCTTTCATCTTTACTGGCCAGGGGGCGCAGTACGCAGGAATGGGTAAGGAACTTTTAAGCATGGAGGAGACATTTTCGACCACAATAAGACAGCTTGATCACATCTTACAAGCTTTGCCGTCTCCTTTCACCCCTGATTGGACCCTGGAACAAACTATATTAGATACTCCAGAGAGTAGTCAGGTCAACAACGTCACTCGGAGCCAGCCACTCTGTACTGCAATCCAGATCGCAATTGTGAATGTGTTACGCAGTTGGGGTGTTGGCGTTTCTGCTGTTATTGGACATTCCTCAGGCGAGATTGCTGCTGCCTATACTACAGGACTCCTCTCCGCCGCACAAGCCATAGTTGCAGCATACTTTCGCGGATATGCCGTGGGCCAACCACAGACACAAGGCGGTGCCATGATGGCTGTCGGTATGGGGGGAAATGCTGCCGAAAGCCTTATTGAGAAGAATACACTTGTAGGGAAAGTATGCGTAGCCTGCGTTAATTCACCTAAAAGTGTTACGCTGAGTGGCTCGCCAGAAGGCATCGAAACGCTTGAGGCTGAAATTAAGTCACAAGGGATATTTTCTCGTAAATTGGAGACAGGGCAACGTGCATATCATTCCTACATGATGAAAGAGGTAGGCGAAATGTACGAGGAACTACTTGCACAACATCTATGCGATGATAAAATTGTGGAGGGAATCCCCCTGGCCGCCACGATGTATTCTTCTGTAGGTGAAGCTGGAGATCGTCTCAGGATCTTTGACAAATACACCAACACGACAGCGTATTGGCGAGAGAACCTTGAGAAACCAGTACAATTTAGTTCAGCCATAGGAAATCTTATTACGAATAAGGGTAGACATCATTTTATCGAGATTGGACCACATTCTGCACTGAAAGGACCTTTTGATCAGATCAGAGCCGGGCTCAGGCTAGAAAATCCCCAGCTTCCTTATACCCCGTCATTAATCAGGAAGCAAGACTCAAATGTATGTATGAGACATCTAGCTGGAAAGCTTTTTCGACACGGCCAAGAGGTCAACTGGCATACGGTAAATCGTCTGCCGAAATCGGGTTTGGTGCCACTTCATGACTTACCCACATATCCTTGGGACTACCCAGACAAGTTGCTTTGGTATGAGCCACGTGCTAGCATTGAATATCGCAACAGGGAACATGTGAGGCACGAATTGTTGGGATCCAAACAGCTTGCTGGTGATGGAATAAATTGGTGTTGGCGTAACATTCTTCGTTTGAACGAGATGCCTTGGATACGGGGTCATAAAATAGAAGACCAGATTATCTTTCCTGCCACAGGGTATCTCGCCATAGGAATCGAGGCTATATCACAAGTCCTTGGGTTAAGAGATAGTATGGTCAACCAGGATAGGGACCAGCATGGTATTGTGTTTGAGTTTCGTAACGTGAACATCGCTGCTGCGCTCGTTGTTCCCGAGGACAACGAGGCACCGGACAGTGGTGTTGAGCTTCATACAAGAGTAGCGAAGCGGAAGTTGTCGGCAGTCACTGTTTCATCTGGATGGTTTGAGTTTTGTGTATCCTCAGCAGGAATCGGCCATGCCACTGTGCATTGTGCTGGAGAAATACGTGTGAACCATTCCGTAGACATTCAAGGGTCTGTCCTGCTGTCCAACACAAAAGGATTTGAAACTTGCGACCCTGAACAATGGTATGCAAAGTCGACAGAAGGGGGACTTTGCTTCGAGGAGCATTTTAAATCGCTGACTAGTATACGCACTGATGGCAATCGCGAGAGGCTTGATACAGAATGCACAACCCTGTTGATCCCCCCCTTGGCCACACATCCGGATTCGACGTATTATCCCGTACATCCAATCACCATTGATACTTGTCTCCAGGCTCCCATGATTGGTACAACAAAAGGGTATATAAGCGCACTTCGACCCTACCTTCCTGTCTTTATAGGAGAAGGTCGCATTCGCACATTTGGGAGAATTGACTCTCGTTCGGAGGCAACAATACAGACCCGGGCAGCCAAGACCGGATTCAGTACACATCGAACATACAGCACACTGCGCGATCCAAATGGAACTGTCATAATTGACCTGACTGACGTTCGGCTTTCATTGTACCAAGGCAAGAAAGGTGACGACTCCGATCAACCATCTAGCCAACAGCCCAAACTTCTGCGGCATCCCTTTTTACGTACTCAATGGAAACCTGATATTCTAAGACTCAATTCAAGTGCCCAGGTTCAACTCGATGCGTACATCACCAAAATTTTGAAGCAGAAAAACCCCACGGAGTCGCATAACGAGCAACATTTCGCTACTACTGGTGCTCTGTTGGATCTTGCAGGGCACAAAAACCCCAAACTTCGAGTACTCGAATTAGCAGGTGGATTAGAGGAATGGAGAAAGCAGTGGCTTGATCTTCTTGATAAAGATACCGATTTTCCGCGTTGTCACTCATGGGATGTCGCGACGATAAATGAAGAAGGAGAGCTACAGAGAGAATCCGAGATAAAAGCTCCATATGTGAGTACTACAAATGTTGGTTGTAATTCCGGCCACTAACTAGCGTTATTTCAGGACTTAGTCTATATTCCTGAGGTAAAATTTCCAGAAATAAATTGGTAACCCGTTGTAGAAATCTAATTAATTTGCGTAGTGTGTATTATCAAAAGAGTCTTGGAACAGTGTCGCAAACCAGGTTATTCCTCTATTAAAGGATGATGGGCTTGTCCTGGGCCCTCAGATAGATATGGCTGTAGCCCGGCTTCAAAACAAGTTCAATGTTTTAGATGTTCGAGGACAAACGCTTCTTGCAAAACTCCCTAGAGATACAACAGATTTCAAAGGAAGGGAAATATGCATCGTAGTATGTAGTCTTATCCGCGACACGATTGAGCATTCGAAATATTAACGTCTTGGCAGGTCTATAAACCTTCGGAGGAAGCACTTAAGCTTGCAGCGTCCATTGAAAACTACCTGCTCCATCAAGTTGGCGGACCTAAGGTCTTTATCCTTTCCTTGGATGATGTCAGGGCGGCCAAACTCAATGCTCAAACAATCTGCATTTCTCTGCTGGAGGTTGAACAAGAACTACTAGCTAGCATGAACCAACGAGAGATGGATCTGGTCCGCGTCCTAACTAATACTGTAGCAGAGCTACTATGGTTGACCGGCGCGAACATATTGGCTAAACCAGATCCAAATCTCACGATGTCGAATGGTCTTTCGCGTGCCGTCATGTTAGAGCAACCCTTCTTACGCTTCTCGGTCATTGATCTTGGGCCAATCGGTCTTGCGATATCCAATTTGAATCGCACTTGCGAGAATGTAGTCAGCGTTCTCTGTTCTTTTGGTGACAAAGATGACAAAGAGTTTACGCAGCTAAACGGACTTCTTCACATAAGCCGCTTCGTTCCTGATAATCAGGCTAACTCCTTGTTTCGACGCCGGCTTGGGAACCAAGAAGC
Organism: Chalara sp. BL73; assembly: GCA_918026815.1. NCBI lineage: Eukaryota > Fungi > Ascomycota > Leotiomycetes > Helotiales > Chalara > Chalara sp. BL73. Next base: position 407,509 of record CAKJVC010000150.1, on the reverse strand, counting down.
CATGCGAAAGGAAACTCTCGCCAAAGTTTCGCCAGCTCGGCTCTCTGTTGCTCGGACAGGTAACATAGACTCGATTCATTTTCAGCAAATCCGCGACCCGCCTACAAGCCCCCCGATCGGGTTTATTGATGTCGATATCAAAGCGGTGAGCCTTAATGCGAAGGATATTTACACAATAAATGGGCTTGTAGAAACGCGAACAGCAACGACCGCCATTGAATTTAGTGGTATTGTAGCAGCTGTTGGACCTAGCGTTGACTTGCGGCCAGGTGACAGAGTTGTTGTCTCAGCGCCAAATTATTTTACCACACGGGAGCGTGTACCAGCGTGGGCGGCACATAAATTGTTGCCAAATGAGGAATATACAACTATGGCCACACTCCCGGTTGTCTATGCTACAGCTCTGTACGCATTAGAGGACAGGGCACATCTTAGAGCTGGGGAATCAGTTTTAATCCATGCAGGCGCTGGCGCCCTAGGCATAGCCATGATCACGATTGCAAAAAGAGTTGGGGCGGTTGTTTACACTACAGTGGGGTCCGAGGCAAAACGAAACTTTGTTATCCGCGAGCTAGGTATTTCAGACAGCCATATTTTCTCTTCTAGAGATACATCTTTCGTGAATGGTATACAGACGGTTACCGGCGGTCGTGGCGTTGATGTTATCATCAACTCACTAGTTGGAGATTTAATGCATGCCAGCTGGGAATGCATAGCCCAATTCGGGCGATTCGTTGAAGTAGGAAAGCGGGAGCTTGTAGATGCCGGGAAGCTTAGCATGCATCTCTTCCTACGGAATGCTACCTTCACTGCTTTTGATCTCTCTGACCTGTTTTATCACCAAGATTCATACCATCGGGGTATCTGGATCAGGTAAGCTACGAGATTTACGAGACATGTATCACTTAGAATTTTATGTACTAACATGATATAGTAAAACCAAAGAAGTTCTCGAGTTATATCGTTTGGGGCATATTAACCCTGTTCCTATGACTATATTTGATGTAGCAGATATTGTGCACGCCTACAGGTACTTTTCTGTCAAAGATCGGATAGGAAAAGTGGTGATATCTTTGGAGAGTCCTCAGAGTCTAATTACTGTGAGTAATCTACTATAGATGATTTTTTTTTCGTGTATAGCATATCTCTAATAGCCGTCCACATAGAACTTGCCAGCGAAATACCAAACAACGTTTAATGCTGATAAATTCTATCTCCTTGTGGGCTGTCTTGGCGGCTTAGGTCGCAGTCTCAGTCGCTGGATGCTATTACGAGGGGCTCGAAAATTTTGCTTCCTAGGTAGATCTGGGTGCGATAAGCCTAGTGCAAAACAACTTGTAGATCGACTACGAGAGGCAGGAGCAACGGTGATAGTTGTCCGAGGCGATGTGTCATCAGCTACAGATGTAACTCGAGCAGTCGCCGCTTGTACGGGAAGTTCTATCGGAGGTGTTGTCCAAGCGGCAATGGGACTCCATGAAGCGCTATTCAGCAGTATGACTAGTGAGGCTTGGCAGGAAGCTGTGCGCCCAAAATGGGCTGGCACATGGAATATTCATAATGTGCTTGGGGATACACCTCTAGAGTTCTTCTTATTGATGTCTTCCATGTCTGGCAGTATCGGTACTGCTACCGAGAGCAACTATTGTGCTGCTAATGGATTTCTCGACTCTTTTGCTCGCTGGCGCCGCTCCCACGGGCGAACGGCTGTGTCTATTGGTTTGGGTATGATATCTGAAGTTGGTTATTTGAATGAAAACCCAGATATCGAGGCTTTGCTGTTACGAAGGGGTATCCAGCCACTCAACGAGGATGAGTTTCTACAAGCCATTGATATTTCTCTTGCAGGAACGAATAGTGATTGTATTGATAGTTCATATGAACAAAATCATACTGAAGAGCCACATCTTCTTACCGGACTGGAACCGCTGGGCTACCGCAAGTTACTAGCTCAAGGATACAACGTTAGTGGAGAGCTTGAGCAAGATCCTCGTGCGTCTATCCTCGCAGCAGCGCAAGCGGCTGAGAAGGAAGCTCAGAATGCAATTGGCCAGATGAACGCGGCAGACCTGTCTCGATTGGCCTGTGACACCCCGTGGCTCAAGGGACTACAGGCTAAGATTATTAGTGCGTTCATGTTAGAGCTTGATGCACCATCGCTTCAAGTCGCTGTACTCAGGCTCACCAAAAAGCGCTTCTGTAACCTAATTCTCACACCACTTGATCAAATCGACAGTGACAAACCGTTGTCACGATTTGGGGTCGATAGTATGATTGCTTCCGAGTTTCGTACCTGGTTTTGGAGGACTTTCAAGGTGGACATACCGTTTCATGATCTTTTGAGCCCTCAGAAAAACTTGAACAGCCTTGCTGAGTTTGTGGCGGAGAAGCTGGATGGCGCCAACGAAACTCTGGCTCCTTGAATTTGTTATCCCTCTGTATCGTTTTTTTCTCTCCCTTCTTGTCGCTATTGTTCGTTTATACATACTGTTTACTCCGCGCTTATCCCTAAATCCCAAACTGAAACATGTGGCTAGCCTGAGGTTCCTGTCACTGCTTCGTGGGCATACAATGAATAAAATAGTCCTAACCTTAGACTCCTTCCCTTCTCTTTCCCAATCTACTAAAATTAGAAATGTGTCAAAACTTTTAAATCGTTACTTAAACTAATGTAGTCCACAAGTGAATTAACTCTTTTTCTTGGCATTACATAAATTACAAATTTTCAACCTCAGAAGGCTGCTTGACAACCCTAAAGTGTCTGTCAGGACAGCCAAAAAGGATGCTGAAGACTGATCTTCTCGAACATTTCAGAGAAGTTCCGATACCATCATCATCCTTTTATACGACATAAAGGGGGCACCTTAAATCTTGGTGCCTTCTCCCAGGAAGTAGCGGCTTGCGTCGTTTGAGACACACGAGGGCATGTCCTGTTAGCTACTTATTAGCGTGTTGCTGCGTGATTACGATTCGACACTCACTGGGTACTTTTTCCTCACTTTACCATTTCAGTTCCACTCATAGCTCCTTTCTCTGCACATACTCCGCCCCCCGTTATGCGTATCACGTGAGAAATGACCAGCCCACTCGCTGTCGGGATTTTATCGTAAATGATGGACGAATAGTAGTGGGTTTAGTTGTAGGATGACTACGCAGGATGGGAACAGCATATCAATTGTTATATTCAGTATCATCTATGGAATGCCGCCATGCTAGGAAGTTAAGTGGTCAGTAGCTTATTTCTATCCCCGAATGTCGTTCATCCTTAATGGTTACGTAAATAAACTTTCCATGAGATTGACAGATGTTACTTCAAGACACAACGCATATTGCAAGATGCTTCCAGGGCTGCCTCTCGTGATATGCTCCACCTTCTTCCCCATAAATCTTTCATCACCCGGGCCAACCACCAAATCTCCCCCACGGAAGATCCTAAACGATCATTCGTTGCTATATCTGCCACCGGCTGAGGCCGCCCATCAGCACGAATGAGAGACGGCAGGAGGGGCGTGCCCGATTGTGGAAGCTAATTATCAGTAAATTTATCCACTGCAAACACTAGGCAAAGGGCTCAAGACGGCACATTAAATACAGAAGGCTCCGTTGAGTATGTAATCGTTCATTTTCCCCTTGCCTCCCCCGTGTAGTCTTCGCGTGTTGTCTCTTCGATACGCCCTGAGGTTTTGCGGAGCTCCTGGCTGTTAGATTGCTTGCAACTTCCGCTCCGGGTTTGATCGGACTGCACGTTTCGAGGGGTCTGTAGAAATCGTTGTGGCTGGGTCGGTCCTTAGCTACGCTAGAGACAGGTGACTGTATTCGTTTGCTTCTGCGTGGAGTTACGAGGAAAGCCGGAGGCGAGGGCTGCGGTTCTGCTGCATCCATACTAGAAGGCAATGGCAAGCTATTAGAGGACACCTTTTGCGAGGTGTTCAGTCGGCGGTTGAGGCCCATTTCTCTTTCCAGAGGCTTTTGAGACCTTTGATGAATGGACTGGGCCAAGAGATGCGTTTGGCGGCTGCCCATCTTTATGGAAGGCCTTTCTCTTGCTTGGCAGCAATGCCTGCCTCGTCGAATGACGAATAACCCGTTTACCTGAACTAGGAGACGTTGAATTCGACGCCGAGGAAGAGCGCTCGGCGTCGCCATTCTCTAATTCGACTGAAGCAATGTCTGCAAGCGCTCCTTGTTGAGATAAATTCAAGGCGCCAGACGCCTGTGACATTCTCGTACACCCTCGTATTGATGTCTGCAGCATCAGCGCCTTCCCCATTCTCGGATTTTTTTTGATTCGTTCGCGCTCTTTCGATATCTGATAGACAAACTGATGATATGGGCGCGAAGCCTCGCGTTCATGCTCCTATACGACTCGTCGCTCTGCAATTCGTCGCCTTTCGTTATCGCTCTTCGGCCGCCTCAGTTTCGGCTGCGGCTTTGGGAGAAAGGGAAAAAGAGGAGGTGAGGGTCTTGCTTCGGAGTCCGTCTCCGATTCTGACTCAAGATCGACTGGTTCTTCATGCTTCCACCGCCCAGCAGCGAACTGGTTCCACTTGTCGTTCCAGATGCCTTGCTCAATCCATCGCTTCCTGACCGTTTCACTAGCCTCTTCTTTGAAAGTGCCATCTCCAGGGTTTATCTTTATCCAACTCATACGCGGATCTGCATTCCAAATCCGCCTCCTCTCTTCCTCTATCTGATGCTCGAATTGACGGTATGGTTTTGAGGCGAGACGCTCCAGTGCAAGCTGGAATCGTCGCTCCTGGCGGCGCTCCTCACTGGGAGAAATTGGACTGGCAGATTGAGTCGTTGAGCCCGATGAATTCGATGTATATGGTGGTGGAGAATGGCTAAATCGCTGTCTCTCTGCGATCAAGTCGCAGTGGACCTCCCCGTAATCCGGCTAGAGCTCTCTGAGCCCTAACCAAACCATCCCCTCGAATAGTATCAGTAAAGCCAGCCATGGTTTATCGTCTTGGAGTAGATGCGAGATCATGATGTGGAGGAAGGGCGAGTGAAAAGATTTATTGTGGGGGGAAAGGCGAAGATTGATGGAAGTTTCGATGAAAGTGTCACGGAGAAATGGGTGGCACGTGCTCATGAGCGTGCGGCCCACTTTTCCTAAGCTATAAGAGCCTACCTAGCCTGATCTCTAGTTCTACAAGTAAGAATACACACATGCCGAGAACGTTGCGCTAGCTCTCATGAACTAGAACCGAGCCCTCGCGGGACGAGCGAGCTGCTCCGTGACAGAAAGGCAAGAAGCTGGGCGCGCGGAGATTTATCGTGTTTATTTTAGGATTAGCGCGGGGTAACAAAGTCAATCAGCCCAGAGCTTAACCTCTTATCCGTACCATATTATTGGTAGTGCGGGGTACGGTGAAAAGAACAGCGCGTCGCAGTTTCTCTCTGTTGGTTCCGTAGGATACCTATCACGTAGCAAAAGGCGTAGTAGCTATTGACTACGCTCTTGCTGGTGTAATTATGGATCCTTGATTTATTGTTCTACTAAGATTCTACTCTACGGCTATGGAAGTCTGCGGGCATGCCCCGCATGTCACGTGCCGACATGGATGGCATACCGACAGTTTCGAGGAACAGAACTATTCTTGAAGCAAAAAAGAATAAATAGCACTTATTGTGTATGTATTTACCGGGACATATACTAATCGATAAACAGTCGAAAAGTTAAAATAAAGATATAAAAGTACTCTCCCCGACTTTTGTTAGTAAGTATTTTTGTCACGGCCTGGCCTTCTCTGGCTTGGAGCTTGGCACCGGATGCCCCAGAGCTCGGAGGGAGCTCAGCACCGGACACCGCAAAGCTCGCCTATCCTGGCCTCCGGCCAGTTCCTGTATATAGAGCACTGCTTTCCTTCCCTTCTTTTGTCCGTAGCTTGTTCTCTTAGTTATGACAATTGATAGTTGTTTACACCTCTGAGTCCTTCTACCTAGATCTACGGATCGAGATCCCTATTCAGCTTGAGTTGTTACATATTTGGTCAAAAATAAAGCGTTGGTGTTTTTTGCTTGTTGAATTTCGGGGGTCAAGCATAGAAGGGGAACAGAAATCAAGAGCTGGCAGCGGCGCTGAAAAGTTTCATGTTTGAAATTTTGGGTTTGAAAGCTTTGTAGCATTTGTCAAATTTCAATCTTTGTTCTCAATTTGCTTTTTGGGTAGTCAGGTAGCTAAGTTAAGTACCAAATCTAGTATATCCCCTGGGGTTTGGTGCGCTGGGTCTATATTGGTACAGTGCCTGGTGTTTTTGGCGTACTCTCTGGCGAGAATAGTACATCCCTTGTGAATCCAACGGTGCGGCCAAAGTCGACTCAGGACTGAGGGGCTCCTGAACGATGATCAATCCCTGTTCCCTCATCTCCCACATAGGTCGACAGTACAACAAGACTGGGAAGCAGGTCTTTGAGGATGTTAATCCATGGGAAGCTTTGTGTAAGGGTTTCTGTTTGGATATTGTAAAGGATTTCTTGTCCATCTAACTTACGCGAGCCGGAGTTGGACTCAGGCCCACTACTCCGAAGCCCTGACAGGATCCCTACCGAAGCTCGAGATATAAAAGCGTACCCTATTTTGAGATACTTATTCGTCTCAAGATTCAGTTCATGTATAACTAGTATCTGGTTGCTCCTAACTAGTACTTAGAGTCATTTGCTATTACATATTTACCTGACCGAGAGGATTTCTACCCTAACAAGTAGATCCTCACAAGGCAGGTTACGTTTCTCCCAACCATGAGCAGGTGCCAGGAAGGACACACCACGTGCTATAACCCCACATACTTCTTTGCTTCACATGGTTTCCGGTGCCGCTTTCCGTGCTTTCCTATCCAGGATATACGTCCACGCTCACCAAGTTCCAAATGTCATCAGTGTAAGTGGAATAGCAAAAACCCAGTATATCCGAAATTTCCCCTCCACAACTTTTCCGGGGCTCCATTTCAGAGGGGGGCGGAAAATAATGTAGCAAGAAATGTTCCTGGCAAGATCATGGTGCCAAGAGCCAAGCCTCCAAGGTCCCTGAGCCTTGCCGCCTGGTCTGTCAGGACGCGAGACCTTAAAGCAGTGGGAGAGGCGGGCAAGGAGGCTATCTGTCACGACACGCGCTGTGGATCTACAGATACAGAGGGCAACGGTGGTATCATACGAGAATCTGTAGCTAAGGAAGGAAGAGGAGCTCGGGGAGAGCAGGCTATATATACACGAGGGAGCCCTAGTGGCTCGGTTACAGCAGGTCACGTGTTCGACCAGGGTCGGGACGTGGCATTTTCAGCTGGATTGCCGTCGCCTCCATTTCTACTCCTCGACATGTCTTTGTGCAGACACGGCATTTATTGCACTCATCTTTATTATCGGTATAGCTTAGTTCTTCTTACCTTTTGACCAGATAGCGTAAATATGCGTCTGCTGAAACTCATCAAACCTGGCGAGTTCAGCCTCGTCGATGTTCCTACCCATAACAATCTTCCTTATGCTATACTTTCGCACACTTGGACACATGGCCAAGAGGTCACTTATCAAGATCTTATCAGTGGCGGTGGGAGACATAAAACCGGCTACGAAAAGATCAAATTTTGTGGAGAGCAAGCTTCTAAGGATGGCTTTTTGTACTTCTGGATAGACACTTGTTGCATTAATAAAACGGATCCTGCCGAGCTTGCAACGGCAATCAATTCCATGTTTCGCTGGTACCGAAATGCGAAGAAATGCTATGTGTATCTCGCTGATGTGTCAACGCCCTGGTGTAACGCAGACAGCAAGGCAAACCGGAGCACATGGGAAGCGGCTTTCCGAGATAGCAAATGGTTCACCAGAGGTTGGACACTTCAAGAACTTATTGCTCCACCGGTAGTCGAATTATTCTCTAAAAATGGCATGCTTCTGGGTGATAAAACGTCACTTGAAACGTTTGTTCACGAAATTACTGGAATTCCAATTAAGGCCTTGCAAGGAAATATTTTCTCTGATTTTAGTGTGGAGGAGCGGAAAGGATGGGTAGCACAACGTCAAACAACAGAGCAAGAAGACATGGTATACTGTTTGATAGGCCTTTGCGAAGTTTCGATGCCGCTTCTTTATGGTGAAGGGAAGGAAGTCGCAATGAAACGGCTCGAACTGGCCGTAAGAGATCTCTCCTCAGAGAGCGGTGAGCGGAAAGATCGAAAAGGTAAGTCATATTTAACATGCCACGGCTTATACTAAGTTCTGTTATATAGACAATAAAGTGCCTTTCATCGTGCCATTTGAAAGAAATCACCGCTTTGTTGGCCGCGAGTCACAACTTACTACACTTGAAAACAAGCTCTCTGAACAAGGCCAAACCACAAAACTAGCTATTACAGGACTTGGTGGCGTGGGCAAAACGCAATTAGTGATTGAGCTTATTTACCGAACAAGAGACAAGCATAAGGACTGCCTAGTTATCTGTATACCTGCGACTAATATGGAAAGTCTTGAGCAAGCTTACCTAGAGGTGGCCCGACGGCTCTGTATACCTGGATGGCAGGACGATAAGCCCAATATTAAGCGACTTGTGCAGAAGCATCTCAGCGAAGAAAACTCAAGACAGTGGCTCCTGGTGTTTGATAACGCCGATGATATTGATATGTGGGTCCCTAAAGCAGGGTCTACGCAGGAATCTGATCACTTGACCGGCTATTTTCCAACAAGTAAGCGAGGAAGCATTGTTTTTACCACACGCGACCGGAGGATAGCAGTCAAGCTTGCACAGAACAATATCGTAGCAGTGCCCGAGATGGATGAAGATGAAGCTACAGATTTGCTGCGGAATTGTCTCGTTGATCCAGACTTAGTCAACAACAAACTAGATGCGGAAGCTTTGCTAAACGAGCTTACATACCTCCCGCTCGCTATCGTGCAGGCGGCCGCATATATCAATGAGAATGGCATAGCAGTAGCCGATTATCTAGAACTTTTAGATGCCCAGGAAGAGGAGGTTGTTGACCTCCTCAGCGAGGAGTTTGAGGACGACTGGAGATATCGCAATGTGAAGAATCCAGTGGCCACAACGTGGCTTATCTCATTTGAGCAGATTCGGCAGCGCGATCCTCTCGCGGCTGACTATTTGTCATTTATGGCTTGCGTAGATTCCAAAGACATTCCACAGTCTGTGCTTCCGGCCGGCATGTCCCAGAAAAAAGAGACGGATGCAATTGGGACTCTCAATGCATACTCGTTTATCAATAAGCGATCGGCGGGCCTAGTTTATGATATTCATCGTCTTGTGCATTTAGCGACACGGAACTGGCTTCGGAAACAGGAGCTCCTTGCTCCATGGACCGAAATAGCTATTAGCAGACTAGAAGAGGTGTTCCCAGATCACTACCATCAAAACCGAAGCGTGTGGAGGATGTATCTGCCGCATGTGCGATATATACTAGTATCTAATGTAATTGACAAAAATGCGGTGAATAGGATCAAGTTAGTGTGGAGATTTGGGATGTGTCTTTATAGCGATGGACGGTACAACGAGGCCGAAAAGCAACTTGTCGAGGTTTTTGAAGTAAAGGAGATGGGGTTAGGCCAGGAGCACCCTTCCACGCTGGCTTGCATGGGTAACTTGGCTTCGACATACTTGAAGCAAGGACGCTGGAAAGAAGCCGAGGGCTTGGGAATGCAAGTGATGGAGGCGAGTAAAAAAGTGCTCGGTCAGGAGCATCCTTCCACGCTGACCAGCATGAATAACCTAGCCTTTACGTGGAAAGTTCAAGGCAAGTCCAAAATTGCAATAGCATTAATGGAAGAGTGCTTTAAACGACGCGTGAACTCTATAGGGGTAGATCATCCTGACACACAATCTTCGCTCCAAACTCTTCAATGGTGGTGTGAGGAAGACGCTGAACAGCGATGAGATAATCAGGAATTCGGGACGGTTTGACCTTGTAAGTGGAATAGAGAAGCCATGCCAAGTTTGCTCAATGTTTGGTAAACCTGGTCTAATAATCACAGATATGAAAGAGGTGGGCCTCCTCGAGTGAAGGAAGCCTAGCAAAAAAGAGAGCCCGTATTATCCCCAGGTGCCGATCCACAAGTGGTGGTTGCCGTGGCCAAAACGCAAGCGGTGGATGCGGCTATACTATAGGTGTTCACGGAAAAGCGACCGGCTGTCTGTTTTGTTTGCCTCAGACGGGAGAGTCTTTCTTTCTAACAATGCGTGTATGCATTTGCAAGTCCGGGAGATATAACCAAGCACTTCAAACGGAAGAATTTTATCGCAGATCAAAGAAGGACAAAAGCCCTATTGTAACATATGCTCAATGCAGCTCGAGCATAAAATGCACTTTCAAAATCGTGCTTTCGCTATACACGGTACGGTATCTTAGAACTTTGAGGACCTGCTAAAAGTGTGGAGCTAGCTAGCCTGTTCAATGAGCCGCTCGATCAATCTCTGTCGACCACAGAAATTGACTCCCGAGCCATCTGCGTGAGTCAATGAGCTTCCGTGCATTGTTAATTAAAACGCCGCATCACGAAACTCTCAGGCGTCCGAGGAAATCCTGAAGGGGAAGAGGATACCAGAAGGCTCATCATCGCCTTCGGAGTGAGAAGCAGCAGCAGCAGACGCTTCTCCTGGTCGACCTTGTGCACCGTTTCAAGAAGGAACGGCCGGTGATCAATAGCGAGTGGCAGTTAGCAGGAGAAGTGGTCGACGAGGGCGAAACGCATTAAAACGATTAGATCAGGTGACGCCGAGCGCTTCCTTTTGATAGACGCTATCTTGACGCTGCCCGAGACGTCTCTGGAAAGCGTGGACGTCTAGTGAAAGATGAGAGCCCGCCAGTCCTCAAAGGTGAAGAGCCTAATACCCTAAGCCAAGTGATACGATCGATTAAGAGTGAAAAGAGGCCAACAAAACGCTACGTCTGTCTTGGGAATCCGTCTCTGACATTGCGCGAGAGGGTTGCCTCGTATGCAACCACCAGTTCTTTGAGTAGACACTTCCTGAGGAAGCACGTAAGCAAACTCCAAGGAGGGCAATATGTTGGCTGCATGGATTGTGGTGTTCGGCTTAAGACCCGAGTAGAATTATTGATTCATGCAGAGAGGTTTCACGGAACCGTCTCACGTCGTCCCGCTGAGAGATTGATCACCTAGATTTCAGAGCAATTTGTTGGTTTGGTTATCTTTGATACCTCTAGAGGGGGGAAGAAAAAGAACTGGATTAAGAGGGCTCATTAGGTCAAAGCTAATGAGTTTCGAAAGTTCTTCGATAGGTCTGGGATTGATAAAAGATCTAGAATATGGAAAAGTTGAGCCTCAATTCTATCTTTAAGGAGACCAGCATAGAAGTTAGATCAGAAAGAATATCAAAGTCAAAATGGAGAACCCTGCGTTTCCTCCCTTGGGAACAATTTTCTTTTCTTCTAATCCGCGGGGCTCATCAAAGTTGGCTTACCATCAGAGCCGCTCAAATCGTGCCCAATAATACGCGAATGCCACCTAGTCGGTCCATTGTTTTAGGCACTCTTATCCCTGCCACAGCGCAGCCACTTGGTTTCGTCCTCTTGCTGATGATTAGTGCTCCTCTTCAGCACATAATAACCAATTCTTTGGCGCCAAGTACACTACTAATAAATGGTATGTGTTCGGCAGCCACTGCATAGGCGCTAAAACAAGGCAACTACCCAGGCGGGCAGATCACACTACAAATAGATACTTATTGGCCCTTAATTAATGAGGCTGGCTGACATGTATTCAGCAGTCACTACATAGTTAGGCATCAAGTAAAACAAGACAACCGCTAAAACTCTCCTCCTAATCCCAATCTTCCCTGGGCGAATAATGTTCAATTTACCCCTATCCATCTTCTGGACTTTGACCTGTAAAAAACCGTGGAGGCGAGCTGAACAACCACTTATGGTCAATTCGCAGTACATTTTTAACCTCCACACCCGAACCAGGAAGCCGCTCTAGGACGATGGGAGCATAAATACGAGACGCCTCGGATTTTTAAATCAAGTTGTTGGTATGAGTGAATAGCACGCCACGCCACGCACGGACCACATGGATGTATTAAGCTCTCGTACGTAGATTAGCACTTAGAATCATATAAGAACAAGTCAACCACCTGCAACGAGCATAATAACACTGCGCTGAGATGGCGGTGCTACGTGCCCCGTGGGTAACCGACTTAAGCAATTGCAAGTCGTCAATAGGAAGTATCACAGGAAGTGATACAAACACAAGTCAATTGATCAAAATACACCATCAGATGCTCTTAGAACTACGCCTTCTTATAGCTATCTTATTAGCTATGCCCACGGTACAGAAGGTTTCTCATCCGCTACGGAAATGTTGAACAGGCTAGGTCTAATGATCATACCTAGCCTATTGGGGAAGCTGTAGGTATGCTTGCGCAAGATGCATACGTGCTTTTGCCTTCGATGATGAATCTATTGCGTATGTGATATTCACGTATGAGTATCACACCTCTATAAGTAGATAGATTCGTTCTGTAGATTCGTGATTCTACAACCTTCAGCAATTGACTCGTTTACCCCATACTCTCTGAAGGCTCCGTGACTTTCTATTTCAATACTCTCCTTCTGCCAACCTAGTAGCACCAGCTTTTGCCGTCGCCATCTGAAATCATCACATTAGATATACCAAGATAGCTAGCAGCACTGATTGAAACTTACCATTAAACCACGCTAGGTTTCAAACTAGTCTCCAACTTATGTCTAGATCTTTTGTCACGCAAAACCTTTTGTGCAAAGGTTTGTTCGTGTATAAACATAAATAGCACGAGCAATACGAAGAGAGTAGAAACGGCGAGGATAAGTACGAGAATAATAATAGAGACCCAACGACACATCCGAGAAAATACGTCCCAATTCCCAGAACCTTGAGGGGCACTTTGCACTGCGAGTTCTACTTGCATGGCACTGAGTGCTGTAGACAGGAGTAAGAATGTAGTCAAGAATGGTGCCAGGAATCTGCCAAGATACTCATTCCACTGCGCGTGAATACGGTGATAGGTCCATCTCCCTAGCAAGAAGCGCGCAAGCCAGTTTAACCGAGTTAAGCGCATCTCTCCATAATGGTACCGGGGTCTGACTCTATCATTATCAAGCTCTGCGAACGGAGCGATGAACTGTGCGTATCGCTCGTATGTGATGGGATTTTCGCCGTCATCAGTTGGTATAAGTCCCAGCTCCGTACTCTGAGCTTTCCGAAAGTCGATTTCGTATTTTATGAGATAGGCATATGTTCGCATGAAGCCAGCCGCGGCTTGCCAGATCTCTATGTCTGTTTTCTCGATGTATTCCCAGAAGGCTGATGAGAGGAGGTATGCCGGGAGAGGTTTGATGAATATGCGATCGTAATACCATACGAGGTGGAGGGCGACATTTTCGGCAACGATAACGCTGCGGCCTCGAGCGGCTTGCAAGTGGAGCGGGGAAATGTGGGCGTGGTCCGGAGTGGCGGCCTTCGTTGATGGTTAGCGTATATAACTCACCAAGTCAATTAATATACGAACTAGCCAAAGGTATGGAGCCATCTTGTCGAGATTCGAAGCTAAGAGCGCTTCATTAAGGTATTTTATAAGAGTATCGTTATCGAGGGAAGTTCGAGCTTGGCCAGGGAGGGATTTTAGGTCGGTTTGACCAGCTCTCCGGAGGTTGTTCTCGCCGTTTGATACGACAAGGGAGAGATCTTTGTTAAGTTCGATTTGGGTATTAATTATAGGCATCTCTAATGTTTTCGCCGACTGAGATCAATTCAAGGGACAGGAGTTCTAAGCTCAAACTTTTTGGGCATTCTGCCTAGAAGTCTCTCAAGTGGGGCAGAAAAACTCTACTCGCGGTGTCATTATATTGTCACGTGACCTGGTCGCATGTGTTCCCTAATCGGGGCTAGTAACGCCTGGCCTGAGAGCTAGACTTAGTTGAGAGTTTTTTCTAGAGCTCCGCCTCTTCTCCTTAGTTTAGTATTTTCGTATTGAAGCACCTACAACCCGCCCTTCCAGGCATATAGGACTGTGCTCGTGACATCAGGGATTGTTCTATAAGCTTTTACTAATCTCCAGGCTTTATATGCCCTAAGAACACGAACCCTCCTATTTATCCAATTAGCTATATTGCAATCATATCGCCCTCAAACCCCACGTTGCCCGCGCTACATACCTCAGAAAGCTACCCCTTAATATTTCAATGAAGCGTAAGGAGCAAAATGAAGTGCTGCAAGCCTCTAATTTATAGCGCATTGATTTAGTACTCGTCTGCTAACTGGGAATCTGTACAATCTCGTTCTCAGGAAATTTGCGAGACTCATATCCCCCCACCGTTGTTTGTGGGTGCGTCGGTCCACGTCAGACCGGTAGTTTTCCAGATTGAAGGCCGTAGACGTTGTGAAGCTGTGATGTAAGAAATACACTGGTGATTGGTCGATCATTGCGGCAATGCGATTTTCCTGAATATCTTAGTTTCTTCTATGAACTTTGTTACTACTCTTGATAGATCCAGTGGATCTCGCTTGACAAAGCCCCTGAAGCTTAGCGAAATCTTTCTATCTCCCGGCACAGATCACAGGTCAGCGAAAACTCCCAGTGGTATGTAAGCTATATAAACTAAGAAATTGTCTTGTGCGACAAAAGTTTGACGTGGCAAGCTTTAGAAGCGATGCGGCCAGAACTCGAAACAATGCGGCTGACCGCCAGGAGATCTTCACACCAGATGGCGCCATTCGCTTATCTTCAACCTGTTGGCTCCCTCATATCTTCCGGCATCATCCAGGACAAAGTTTTGAATGGGACATCGACTCGCTGATCGGAGTAAGATTTTCGCGCGAAGTTTGGAGTTGAGGGAAGGATTTGAAAGGCTGGCGCAGCAGGAGGCTCGATCCCTGCCGGACTACAGATGGGAGACCAAGGACGACATATAACAACATGCACGTTGGCTGCAGCGATTGCTGTGAGAGTTTCTCATGGAATAGGATTCGCATATAATCTTAGTGGGGAGGCAGTGGTAATAAGTACCTTTGAATATTTCTAAAGTGGTATCCATCCTCGACCTCGACTCCACTCTCGTCACCAAACAAAGCAACCTCGCACAAAGTCCGTCACCCTTTCGATTAAAAGCACCATGAAGCTCGAAAGTGCGTTCTTTACGGTAAGACTGCTAGGCGAGCGAATCGCGCATCCAAAAGAATACTCTGGCTACCTGATTTGAAGGCTCGTCCTCCCTCGCGCAAAATGTCGCCTGGCTATATCCGACCACGAGCATTGGCCTCGCTTTGAGCCTTCTTTCTCTTACCAAAATTTCCTTCGCAATTGGCTCCTATCTTTCCATTCCCAGATATCATCCTCGATCAATCCTCGTTCTCAGGAAAGGGGTGATAGCGACGGGGAAAATAGAAGTGGCTTTACCCCCATCATTCTTCCAAGGAGGAGGGTCCGGAAGCGGGGGAGGGCTATTTGGTCCGGGTGGCTTTACGAATGAATTTTGATTTTGATGACATCCAGGAATGGATAACGTACCGGAATGCCCATGGAATAGTCACGGCTGTCGTCATGGTCTTGCTGTTTCCAATTGGCGGGCTCATAATGAGGGTCATTGGCAAACGGTGGCTGCATGCCGCGTGGCAGATGTTGAGCGTTCTAGCTATGATCGCAGGATTTGGCACCGGAATTTATTTGGCACATGTGACGAACCTGGTCTGTATATCTTCTTCTCATATCTTCCTTGAGCCCTCCGGTGCTGACGGAAATACCATAGTTGTGGAACAATACTCACACCATCCTTAGCACGGCCGTAATCGCCTTCTTCCTCACTGCTCAACCCATTCTCAGATTCCTACGGCATGCCTACTTCGTCAAAAATCAAAGACGGGGTCTACTCGGGCATATGCATGCCTGGTTAGGCCGAATCTGCATTATTCTTGGGACTGTGACTGGTGGGCTTGGGCTGAAGCTGACAAGGACATATGGAAGACAAGATGGTTCTCCCACGAGAATTTATATTATCATTTTTGCGGTCATGGGCGCAATTTATCTCATTGTTTAGAAGACTACGGCAGTTTTGAAGAGGCCGAAGAGCCGGAAAAACAAAAGGCCGGAGCGGCTGAGACGAAGGTCAATAGCCGACACGGGTCGACCTCAACAGATGAGGTGCCTCCCGTCGTCGAGGAAGGAAGGAGGTAGAGAAGTGGGATATATCAAGGGAATTTTTGGGATTTGGAAACCCTTCGGGCTTGCCATTGTTTATGATATGTTGAGGTTTTTACAACTTAGGATGCAACCTAGGACCGGTTGGCTCGCATCACGAAGATCAATGAAGAATAGACCTCGTTCTGTGGAACAGGACAACACTCTCGCTACCCTCTTCCCTTCTCTCGCTTCCTCCATCATCAAACGAGTCCCCAAGATCTTTGGTGGCTACGCGCTTCGCCGTATCTTCGGGCGTGCCTGCGGCTGTATCTCCCTCCAACCCCAGCTCCAAATCGTCCAAACGGCCTCTTGCCCGGACCCTGTCGACAATACCCATGGCCCATTTGACGTAAGTAGGGTCTTCGGGAGTATTTTCAGCATCACTACATGTTGCATTGAGCTTTGCGCCCCAAAGTCTTGTTCTTCTTCCGATAATATCATCGGGCGACCTGAGCAAACCCCTTGATCATGTTTCCCATTCCGGTGGATTTCCCACTGTCATAACTGTAGGAAGTAGGGGTTTACGGATCCACATACGACCCACCAGGTCACGTGGTCCGCACAACCCCATTTTGTAGAATCTAGAGTAGAACCTAATACAACAACAATCATTACCATATCCATCAAGAGCAAGAGCGTGGCCTACAAAGTAGAGCTACGCCTTTTGCCCCGTGGAAGGTAAGCCCGTGATACCAACAATAACCAAGGAGTCCAACGATGGGGCAGAGGATAATTGCTACAAAAACGGCTATGATAATCACTGCCGCAAGTCTATTTCCACTGATTCAGTTTTCGCATGCTGCTGATGTGGCGGCGACTGCAGCAGCGACGCGTTTCTCGAATATCTTGTTGGAAATCCAGGTCGACATCTGCTTGGCGGCTTCTTCGATTGATCTGCTCCGACGATAGAGAATTGTGGTGGTGTATCGGCCGATGCGGTGTTGGGTGATGCCTTCTTGAAATTTGAATTTGTGGTTTGACTGATTAGGAGAAAATGTGAAATGTTTGAAAGGTAACTTTTCTGGTGTGCGAATTTGCCTTTATTTGCCAGTAAATATTAGGTAGGATACCAGCAAGCGAGAGGATTCGACCTTAGCTTAGGGTCGATATGAGCTTGAGATATGGTGGATACTGTAATGAGCAGATGAGAAGAAGACTAAAAACATATTCTTGGGTATCTTCCATTGGGTTCTATTTCCGCACCACGCGCGATCTATTCTCGATCTAAACTCTTAAAAACGCTCAGAATGCCATTACGGCTCAAATCGACAGTATACCGAACCAGAGGCTGCCAGTCCTCAATACGTCCGTCCTCTTCTAAATACCTCTGCACCAGTTCATCTTCGATTCTCGTTTCGACAGCGGCTTTCAAACTCCTCGCCCCTTGTGACGCATCATATCCTTCTCCTGCTAACAACTTGCATATTGCGCCATCTTGATTGACGTTCAGGATAATACGGCCGACGAGCTGCTGACCGGAAATTTGGATCGATTGTCGGACCTTTTCTTGGAGATCGAGCATGTATTTGTGTGCGACGACAGCTTGCTCGCCGGCGGAAAAGGGGAGAAATGGTACGACTAAGGAGACACGGCCGGAGAGAGGATTCTATGTGTGTTAGTAAGCGGTAGAATCCAGAATGACAATGGAAAGAATAGAAGTTGAGATAAGACCCACCCCGAAAGTAGATTTAAGTTGCTTCTTCAGTTTGGCGGAGAGCTCAGCCATCAGCTCGGCATGCCGATGTGTGTCCTCGAAGTTGTGAACTTGCTCTTGGTGTATATCACAGAAATCGAGAATGGTATCGTCAAGAGCATTGGTGGCCATAATCCAAATTGTTTTCGAGCAGTCCACTACTTGTCGGTTGCGTCGGTCGGTATATTTGCCTGGCCAAATTAGTACCTCGGACCCGCATGAGACATGTTCGACTTGCCTTCATCAAATGGAATCAGAAGTGCATTTTGTACATCTGTTGTTGTCTTTTCAAACTCATCAAGGAACACAATACACCGACGTCCAGATAGTCTGGTAAGGAAATTGTTCAGGGGAGATCCCAGCTCATGTCCGATATATGGCTTCTTCGGTCCAAACAGATCTGTCTCATATCTTAACTCCGTACAGTCTATGCATTCTAGCTCCAATGAAAGAAGTTCTCCCATTCGCTTTGCGAGTTCCGTTTTCCCGTGACCACTAGGACCTGAGAACACCATGACTAAAGGCTTCGATTTTGGTAACGCCATCTGAGAGAGTGACTTCTGAATGACCATCTTCGCAGCTGAGGATTGCCCAACCATAAAATATCCTATTCCGAGAAGCGCAAGAGCATGATGAGTGATAGCGACTTGGATTTGTCGCTCTGAAGGCCTCTTCTCCGCCAAAGTCCGATCGAGAAAGTATCGCTGTGTAAGATTCACAGTTCGTGCCATTACTGGCCGGATATAATCAACGCACCATTGTTTTTCCGGCTCATCGAACTCGCGGAACCGATGGTTGAAAGGTGCTTTCACAGGTGGATCATCTAAAAAGGGTGTAAAGAAGATTCGCGGCATCACCGAGACATCCGCACCTAAGCTCAGCAGAGTTGTGGTAACGGCTGTTGTATGAGGAATCATGGCGTTTGCCATCAGGATTGCGAATGCGAGAAGGGGAATCTTGTAGGTCTCGTCAATGGCATTGACATTCCCGCCATTATCAATCCATGTTCGAACGACCTTCTCATCATTGGTGGCGACTGCATAAAATATGGCTGGGAAACCGGCAACAGTTGCGTTGATCTGCGACTCTACTACACTTTCGCTGAAAAATGCAAGATAGTGCTGGAGCATGCCGCGTTTCATTCCATTCTGTAAGGCGTAAATTAATCTTCGTATTGAGAGCCGTTGGGTCAGTCCTTCCTCAGCGGTGAATTCGGGCTCGTCAGGTGCCAGCTCGAGTTTGGGCAGTCTGAAGTTCCATTGCTCTGACATAGGAGTTTGAATTATAGGTACCACCTCTGGGGTCTTGTGATTCAGACGTATGGGAGCATCCTCGCGATTTTTGACTTCCTTGAGATGATCATTGGATTCCTTGGCCTTGAAACTTGTTCGAGCCCTGGACGTATTGGATACTGGAGGAGACTCAGAAGCAGGAAGCTCTGACAAAAGTATTAGCACTCACGGAGGAAAGCGTTTTTGAAAAGATACAGACCTTCCCTGACGTTTCGTTTGGGTGAGGTTGCTATCTCCTTCCCAGTGTCTTTGTCTCCTTGCGGGATTGCGGGGCTACTGTCTCCATGTAATTCAAAAGAGTCTGGAACCTTCTTAACGCCTTCTAAGGGATCTTTCTTAACGCCAACTAGTTTCTTGAATGATTCCGTGATGTGTGAGATTCCCTTGTTTCCATCATCAGCAGGAAGGAGATATGGTGAAGTGCGACCGGTATTGCTTGGCTCTACCCCGCTCGTCAGTCACCATCTAAAGGTGGGCGAAAGGAACACCTAACATACTTGAGGTCAAAAGAGTCTCATCGAGACTCTGGATAGCTGCATCTTGATCATTATTACACGACTAAATACCATGCGGTCAGTAAAGCTTCCATTCAAGACGAGGCTGCAGGCTCTCACAAACCTTAAGCGCCGAAACAGCACGTAACCGCGAGCACGAACAAGCCTTGATAATAGCCTCAACCTTGTGCCACTCAGCGCCACCGGGTTTATACTGCGGGGCGTTCATCTTTGTCCACTTCTATATTGGTCTTGAATAGCATGTGTTTGAATGAAGTCTGGAAAATGCGAATGCTGGGGTTTGTGACATGGCGCTAGTGAACTACGTATCAGGGAAGGTGATTTCAGCCACGCCGATATTTCTCGGAAGATGCCAGGACACGGGCTGCTTCAGCTGACTTGAGGCGTTTCCTTGTGTTTGCCTCGGAGAAAATTGACCCGTATTACACGAGGCGGGTGGGGTTCAAGTGAAATTGCTTGATAGAAGGCAACTGAAAATGAGCAGCAAGTCCAAATCATCTCTATGAATTTATGGCGAGAAAATTTTGTAGGCGGGATTCGGAATTCATGCTGTGTTGTCTGATGCTCCACTCTAACCTCTTTCCCTCTTCCGTCTTCCATGTGTAGGACTCATCTCCGCCCATAATCTACTGTAAGCTCGCCGATCAATTTATCTGAAATGGCAAGTAAACGTTAGTATGCAGTGTGATGTGAAAGGATCCTCAATCGGTGCCTCATTCGTACCTTTGACCAAAAGTCGAAACACGATCGCAGCCTCAAATCTCATCTCCAAACTGTAGTTGATTTTGTAATATTCCCCTTTACTCGAAGATGCCAGTTCAAAGTCTGATTTAGGGAGATCAGAAAGATCGACTTTGAGTGCTGCCACGGCTTTACAATCTATCTCTAGCATTAGTAACGGCTTCGCAGGCAGCTTTGGATGGAGACATGCCCGAATCGACGAAGTATGGTGGTTCCCCAGATCCATTGTAGCTCATAAGATTAATTGTGTATACGAGGTCATTGAGTGTGGTGCTAGTTCGATAGAATGGGAACGTTACAACTTTCTGCTTTGTAAATTCTTCGCCCTAAGGTTCAAGATCAGCTCGGCCACCAGCGAAGGGCTTTTTAAGAAGCAACCTACCTTCTTAACGTACCAACTCATCAGTTGTGTGCAGAACCACTTTTGCTCAGTCTCGTCAAATGATCTAATGTCAAGTCAGTCATACGGAGACAAGTGTAGAGCTGGGTGGCCGTTCATACTTGTTCTTTGCCGCCTGTCTCTGGTATTTGGCCGACTCGTGTATCGCTGGGTCCCAAAGGTTCTTGACAGCAACCCCATAATTGGATCGAATGATTCGGGTCTCCACAATATCTCCTTGGAGGGCTCGAAGCATTGCACCTCTGGTTACGGCGGACCACCTGTTTTATTCGGATCAGTTATTTACCGCCAACGCATCTAACGACGGGGCCAATGGAAGTAACTTACGCATTCACAGGTTGAATAACTTTCACATCGTCCCCAAAGTGCTCTTCGATTTGTTTTCGAAGGTATTCGCTACTGCCAAATCCACCTACTAGGAGAATAGAGGATGCCGTCAAGTTTGCTTCCTCGAGACGTTCCATCTGGCCTACGATAAGTTGGAAAATCATCCTAATCACCGCATCAAAAACATCTTTGAGTTCTCTTGAAGTTACGATAAGACATCCATCCTTGACCCCTTCAGTGCTGTTGTCCTTTATGCTTGTGGGAACTATATCGTGATCAACGGCTGGAGTTTACTTTTGCCACAAGATAAGAGGGGAACAATCCCAAAGAATAAAAGAAGTAGAAGAAAAATAAACGGAACTCACTTTCAATGGAATACGTCTTCTCGGCATCGTCGCTGGTCCCAAAGTCTGGTTTGATCTGGAAAATTTAGCATCCCCTTCTCCCAAACACTTTGGAAATCCACGACTTGCCTCTTCATTGAATGCTCTTTGGATCTGGAGAAATCAGTGATAAATATGCATGGTGATCACGCAAATCTCACCTGGCTCATTGCTTCAAGTGAAACAGTTTTGGGTAGCGCATCTAGTTGCTTCCCGATTTTCTTCTTTACCAGTTCTTCAAACCTCTTGTTCAGATACACGGAGCCACAGAGCCCACCGTCACCCTCGATGATTTCATCCAAACGAAGCATGGGAGCATCAGCGGCAACTTTGTAGGTTGTCAGATCCTGTGTTCGTTAATACATGTCCCCGTCCAACGGATTTGGCGGCTTACGACCGTTCCACCACCGGCGTCGCAAGTGATAAAAACTTCGCCTTTTTTAACAGAGTACTCAGGGAGCTACACAGTAATATTAGCTTAGAAATAGGAAACACAATGTGCTAAATACGGTTGTGAATGTATAAACAGCAGCCGCTTCAGGTTCCGTAATAAGTCGGATATTCTCCATAGGCCCGAATCCGGCTTGAGAAGCACACCATAGAGTGTCTGACTTTGATTTGTCTGACCACACAGCTGGAACTGTGAGGATGTACTCGACCGGAGTAGAATCCACGAAGTCTAAAATGGTCAGTCGGCTAGATTTCCAACATATCATACATGCATGTGTTACCTTTGCCCCAGTCTGCAGCCATTCGGTCAAGAGCAACGTCCCGTAACGCGGCAAGAAATTTACTTATGCCATCGGTGACCTTTCGGTTTGGGGGGAGCCGTCCAAGCTTGGTCGAAAAAGTGGCTAGCGTTTGAGCTGCTTCAATTTGGGAAGGATCAAGATATCTATTGAGGGGTGAGCGCCCGATCAGGGCATCATCTGAGGAGAAGACTTAAGGAGAGAAATAGCCATACAATTTTGCAAAGCATATTCTTTCCGGGTCATCGTCCAGCTGAAACCCCCATTTGAAGCCACCAGGAGCAGATTTGTCGTATTTAAAGACTCTGAACGAGGCGTTAATGAACGAGGCTGAACCCCGGCTCGAAAAGACAACACTCACGAAGGAACTTTTGGAGAGCTCTGATTTCCCTGCGAGGGCCAGTCATCCTCGATCAGTTCTGTATCGACATCTTTTGGCTATGGTTCTCAGTATGCATGAGCTCCAGCGATAGGTGAGAGCATACATCTTCACCATTCTCTTGGTAGGCATAGGCAACGCCTGAATACGTCGTACCGAAATCTACGGCACACTGTAGAAGCATGAGTAATTGGGCAAGTTGGCGAATCCCATGGACTTACAATTATCTTGCCCGTCGCCATGATACGGTGATTCCCTACAGACAGCTATGTTAAAGACAGGAATAGTTTCAATCACAGCTGGCAGTAAACGTGGGTGGAGTTTACTTTTTGAAGTGCGTGTCACTGAAGACAGGGGTAGTGAAGCCTATTTGTGCATTGTGGCGCTAAACTATGTCCCGTGTGTGCCTTGCCAAGATAACTGCCACACGACGACCACGTCCAACTTCATATTCTGCGAAAACGACAGTAAGGGTGAAGTGGTATGGCGATGTCAGTGATAATTGGCGCAATATCCGTTGCTTAGTCGCCAGAATGAGTGCGCCGAAACAGACCGTGCTGGTAATTCCCTCCCACCCGCCAATCCCAGAAGAACGCGAGCTCACAAAGGCTGCAGGTTGGCATAGCTCTTGGATCCAATACAGCTTCAGTATCATTCCTTCTGCCAGGAAAAGTGTGCAACTCCGATATTCGTAGTACTTCCAACGCTGACTCTAGTCACAGAACGGTCAACCCACGCCAGTGTCAGGATGGCCGGACGCAGAAGATGTAAAGAGCCTCCTGGTACCTATGTATGTATCCTCATCCACTTCTCTTCTGCCATGATGTTAATCCTTTTCTTGTAACCCGCAGCCGTATCAAGTCGTATCTGCCATTATCAGACGAACCTACAGCCGCGAACATCGATTGGGGATATTCCGTTAAGGAGGAAGACGAAACTTTGCAGGAAACCATTTTACGGTTCGACATCGCAATGGCACATACTGGAGTCTGCAGAGACTGATGAGATATGATAGACGAGCTGGTGACGTGTTGGGTTCAGCATCAGATATCAAGATAGTGAAGGAATTACGGAAACGAGAAGGCGCCAGGAAATATGGGGCCGGTGAGGGGGCGGTTGAACACCCGTTCCGTGCGCTGGAGATGATGTCAAGCTTCGTCGAAGCTATCAAATTCCACATCGAAAAGAGAGTTGGACTGGCATTTGGCAACGGTGAGTCCTCATGACTTACCGAAAGGACTTTACTAAGCCATTACAGAGATTCTTCAAAATGTCGAGTACGATGTCTGCGTCACTGTTCCGCCGTGGTGGGGATTTAGCCAGCGCGATACGTATGCACAATATCTTAGGCAAGCCTATGGCAAGCCGCGGTTACTATGTGAAGCAACCGCCTCTTTGGTCTATTATCTGAGCAAGAACAAGAGACACCAACTGCAGGCCAAAGATACTTATATCTCTTGTAATGTCGAGGACGAGATTACGGTAAGAGTCGGGATTAGCCCAGCTAGGATTCGTGCTGACCGCCGCGACGGCGAATTAGACGGCGACGGTATATGCGATTGTCGAGAGGGATCCAAAACTCCAACTGGACCCCCAAGAGTGCGCGGTTCTAACTATCGGGTCCATAAATTTCAGCAACAACTTTCAGTATTTTATCGAAAGCCGGCTTTCGACCTACCTCAATAGTGCCGATATTAATCCTGAGACTGTTCTGCGAGAGTTTGATAAGGTGAGATTTCCTTGGAGATATAGCTACAGCCCTTTTTTAATAGCATATTAGTTGAAATCCAATTTCGTGAAGGTAAAGGCCCTGCACCCGAGTAGTCTCCACGTGGAGTATTAGAATAACACGATTAGTTTCTCCCGAGAATGGATGGATCCAGGGATTACAAGTTTCGATGTTAGCCCCAGAGTTCTCAGTCAATCCTGGAGATCAGCTATCTAATACATCATTAGTACCTTGGAATGTACCCGATAGTGTCGGTTCCAACATAGTCGACTCACAAATGACCGTATCCAGTTTGGAGTTGAAATCGGTCATCTTCGATCCAATTCTGTCGCAACTGACCAACAACATTATCCGTCTCAAAACCGAAAGAAAACAAGGCAACACTCATATTCTCCTCAGCGGTATCTTGAGCGAATGCCCGTACGCCTCGAAATGCATCGAAAGAAATCTAACGGAGCAGAGCCCCAATGGAAATTTGAAGTTTTTAAAAACAGTAAACGGGTAAGGATATTGCTTTCCATCAGTCTAATCCAGACCTTCTAACTTACAAGTAACTAGCGGTACCTCCCACTCCCGTGGAGCTGCTCTTTATCTTGATACAGCCCAAAATAAATCGTCTTTGGTTGCCCCGCCGCCGTTCACCAAGGAACCACAAGTAATTTCTGTGACGGACTCGAGGCTTGTTTACCTGAAATTAATTGAAGAGGCGTTAGAAAACAATATGTCTGCAAGCATTGAGTCTAGAATCACGCACTGTCGGCGCATCTTGACGGAACGGATATCTTGCTCTGGCTATGAAGCCGATACCCTCTGGGCCTTCTCATTTCTCGGGAAACTTTATGGTCAAGCACGAAAACTCACGGAGCGGGACGCCCTGCGAAGGGAATTCGAAAAGCTCTTCATATCCGATGCTAAAAAGAAGTTACTGGACACAACGGGCCTGGATGCTGTGCACCTTGCAGCCCTGACAGGTTCCACGTCCGTTCTCGAATTCCTCGTCAAATCAGGATGTCCAATCGACCATGCTGCTTCTCCAGAGGCGTCCGAATATGACAACTGGACCGCGCTCCACTTTGCGGTGTCCATGGGCGAAATCGCCGCGATTAAGTGGCTTCTTGAGAAGGGTGCTGACACCTCTGCAATCACGGCGCGGTTTCAAACCCCGTTACACATTGCCATTTCTGAATTATATCAACCGAAACCCCCGAAAGTTAATGATCTGGTTGAGCTGCTTCTTCCTTCTCTGCTCCAGAAACCAGCTCTGAATTTCGAGGATGATTCCGGGATGACAGCCCTGGACCTCGCCAAGTCACGAAGTCTAGGCAACACCGTCCTGCTTTTGACCCAATATGGTGCGACAGAAAATCCTCGAATTGAAGTAAGCCAAAACTATTTCTTCAAACGTTACTGTATTCTCACAGCATCTCTAGAAGTCAAAACTCGAAGCAGTCCATGCTGCGAAGACAGGCAATGCGGCTCTTCTTCAAAAAAATTTGCGGCAAACCCCTTCCTTGAACCGCCATATAACTCCAAATCAAGAGAGCTTGTTACATTTCGCTGCCGAGTCCGGTAGTAGCCAGGCCGTTATTCATCTGCTTAACACTGGGGTAGACGTCAATCAACGAAACCTCAGAGATGAGACGCCGTTACATGTGGCTGCGACAAAGGGACACGATGCCATTGTTAAACTGCTGGCACAGAAAAAGGCCAACTTAGCTCTTCAGAACTCTACTGGCAATGATGTTCTTCATATTGCCACAGAAGTAGGGAATGTCTCCATGGTCAACACTTTATTACAGCTTGGCGCCAAGCCTGGAAATTCGAATTCACGTGGATGGACCCCGCTTCATATTGCCTCTGAAAAAGACTCAGAGGCTTTAATAAAACTCTTCCTTGCTCGAGGCGCCAACGTTAACGGCCAGAGCATCAAGCCATTAATTCCTGGTGACGCCCCTAATGGCGGTATCCAGAGGGCGAGAGAGTCAGACATCAGTGGTGGATGGACCCCACTCCATATTGTGGCATATAACGGGAACGAGCCGTTGGTTAAAATGCTGATTAAGTCCGGAGCCGATGTTCACGCTCGCGATTTGCTTGGTTATACCCCCCTACACCGTGCAGTTCAAAATGGCCGCGACAAGATTTTAGTGGTGTTGATGAAAAACAAAGCCGACCCTAAAACTTTTACTTTGGCTAAGCAAACCACCATACACGACGCTGCGAGGTCTGGCCACGAAATAATTCTCAAAACTTTACTCAAGGAAACGCCCAAGACGTATTACACTCAAGATGAAGTTGGGCGGAGTGCATTGCATGAAGCGGTTGAAGCGAAACGGGAAGAGATAGTCAAGATGCTTCTCAGGAAAGGCTTCCCACCCAATCCGAAAACAATTGGAGATGGCTACACACCCCTTTCAATGGGTGTCCTTTCAGGTGTAAGCGGAATTGTCAAGCTTCTCCTGAAAAGTGGAGCAGATCCAAACATCGTTCACAATGACAAGGGTACTCTTTTACATCTCGCTGCGCGAAGTGCAGATCCTCAGGCGGTAATGATGGCATTCCTTCCCAAGTCCAACGTGATGCCGCGAGATGAGAATAACGCTACACCTTTGCATACGGCCGTTGCGGCAGGGAATATGGTAGCAGCAAACATTCTCATCAGACACGGATTCGATCTGAATGCAGCCGACAAACAGGGCCGGACCCCTTTCTTCGTATCTGTCGAGAAAGGCAATATTGTAATAAGCACGCTGTTGGCAGATAGTGGGGCAAGCTTAGAGACCAGGGATAACAAGCGCTCCACTCCGTTACACACGGCAGCTTCTCGGTCGAATACGCAGTACATTCAGTTCCTTTGCTCGAGAAAGGTTGGAATGGATCCATTTGATAGTTCAGGTCGAACGCCGCTGCATTATGCAATTGAGAATAATGACCAAGCGGCGTGTCAATTGCTCTTAGATTTCGGCGCACGTGCAGACGCTTTCAATCCGCCGAGACTCCCTCCCATTTTCAGTGCTGTTGAAAGAAACGATCAGCTTATTCTTGGAATGCTGCTCTCCAGGGTTAATTGTGGCATCGACGTACAACAAACCACCGGTACCCTCGAAGGGTTCCATGGCCATACTAAATATACCATAGGTCAAGAGGGATGGACACCGCTTCATGTTGCTGCGTGGTATGGACATGCTGGTGTAACCTCTGTACTAATTCAGCACGGAGCGAACGTCAATGCAAAAGCCAAGGGGTCAGGCATGACTCCCCTTCACCTGACAACTTACGCTTTTCAAAGGAAAGAGAGCCATTTACTCATTGCTAGGACACTTCTGGACTATGGAGCAGACCTTCAGGCTACTTCAGACGGAAAGACCATCCTACAAATGTCCGCTTTAACCGGGAACCAGTTTTTAATTCCTGTGCTGATCGAGAGAGGAATCTCGCTTTCTCAAAAGGACACCAACGGGCGCACGGCGTTGCATCATGCCGCCCGAGAAGGTCATTACGACACATGTGTTCTACTTTTGGATTCCGGGCTGGATCTTAAGGCGGTAAATGAAGAGAAAGGGACTTACTTGCATATTGCTGCGTCCGCAAATAGAGTTGAGATTGTAAAATTATTGGTTTCTAGAGGCTTGGGCGTTAATCAGATGATGTCTAATGGCTCTACACCATTACATCTGGCTTCAGTTGGTGGGTATGGAACAATCATCACAGAGTTGCTAAAGAACGGTGCGGATAGTACTCTACGAACGGTTGAAAGACTGAATGCTCTCGATTTGGCTGCAATACATGGCCATAACATCGCGATATCAACATTGCTTGACGCGGAGGACCAATCTAAAACTGAGGGCTCCGTTCAGTGGCAAAGTTTGAATCACGCAGCCATCAAAGGAAATATTGCTGCAGCGAAACTGCTGTACGAGCGAGTAGGCGGAATGAAGAATCGAGGATCTACTGTATTACACTGGGCTGTTCAAGAGGGTCTGCTTCGTTTAGTGGAGCTACTGGTTGAATTTGGGGCTGATGTGAATGTCACCGATGACGAGGGTTGGTCGCCTTTACAGAAGGCGGCAATGTCGGACCAAGAAGCAATCGTCTCTTTCTTGTTGGAGAAAGGAGTGGATATTGAGCATCATGGGCCCAAGGGTCAGACCGCGCTTCATCAAGCCGTTTCCAATAACTCCACAAATACCGTTAAGCTTCTTGTTGCCAAAGGCGCCGATGCCACAGTCGTAGATGAAAACGGATCTTCACCATTCCATCTTGCCATTGGATGTGGACACACTGCAATCCTTGAAGCTTTACGTGTCACAGCATCCGACCTCAAAGTCTCGACTACCGATGGGAAGTCACCGATACAGATAGCAATTGCAGAAGACAATATGGATATACTCCGGCTGCTCCTGAAGAAGGAGGCTGCACAAGGCGATGGTCATGAAACCGAGCTCCACACTGCCGTTAGAGCCGACAATGCAGATCTAGTTAAACTCCTGATCGAGCATGGAGCTGCTGTGAACAGTCTAGGAGATCCTAGAGATGCCCCACTATCGATTGCAGTCAACAAAGGATTCGCGGCCGTTGCAAAAATTCTCCTGGAAGCCGGTGCAGACGTCAATAAGAAGTCTCACACAGGTTACACTCCAATTGAGGCGGCCGCGTGGCTCAAGAATATTTCAATCATGAAATTACTCATTGCCCATGGAGCTGATGTGAACATAGGAAGGGATGATAATAGAAATGCACTCATTCATGCTGCCGACCAGGGTGACACCGAAGTGGTGAGGTGTTTGATTGAGGCAGGAGCAGATCTAACTGCTAAGCTGACCTCTAGTTTCTGGACAGCAATACATTACGCAGGGGCGAGAGGCCACGACGAAATTATCACGCTTCTCTTGGACGCGGGTGTGGACATCAACATTCAGACGAGGGTTGGAGGGGGACCAATTCATACAGCAACCCGTTCAGGACAGGTTTCAAGCGCGAAATTGCTCGTTAGTCGAGGTGCAAACATCCACTCCTTGTCAAAATCGCAAGAAACACCATTATTCGAGGCAGCCAGAAATGACAGCAGCCAGATGGTAGACTATCTCCTGAAGAATGGCGCTGCTATCAACATCGAAAATTCTTCAAAACAAACCCCTCTCCATCTCGCGGCATATAACGGGCAAGAAACCGTTCTGAGAATTCTGGTCGAAAAGGGCGGAAGTATGTCTCCTATTGATCAGAATGATTATACCTGTTTTCATTTCGCTGCATCCGCGGGCTATGTTAAGATCGGTAAATATCTCCTAAGCCAGAAGCAGAGCATGGAAGCGCGAGGCAACCGAACCCACTCAGCTGGGAATCTTACACCGCTTCACATTGCGACAATTGAAGGACATGAGGACTTCGTACGATTCTTGCTAGACGAAGGCGCAGATCTCAACGCAGTAAACCAAGAAGGGGCAAATGCTCTACATTTAGCTGCCTCCAACAATCGGCTTGCTGTTGCGCGACTCCTGGTACAAAAGGGTCTAGGTATTGAAAGTCTTACCAACGCCAAGGCTACGCCTCTTCAGCTTGCCGTAACCGCCAAACACGTGGATTTAACAGAGTTTCTTCTGGACCAAGGAGCAGATGTAAATGCCGTCAACGGAACGAGTTCTGCGCCTTTACTAATAGCAACCCAATATGGACCTTTTAAACTCGTCGAGCTTCTGGTCCGAAAAGGCGCCGACAAGAAGATCAAAGGAGGAGGGGGAGAGTTTGGGGTCTTACACATTGCTTCCAGTGTCGGACAACTTGACACACTTAAATTTTTCATCGACGAAGGATTGAATTTGGAAGAGCCAGCCGGAGACGGCTCTACCCCGCTACTCACTGCAACTGCCTGCGGCAATGAGCCCGGAATAAGGATGTTGCTCGACCGAGGAGCGAATCTTTCTGCAACTAGCCCAGCATTAAATGGTGGTACGCCGTTCATACAATCTGCACGAACGGGAACGCCGGCAATCATGAAACTTTTTGCATCATTGGGTGCCGATCTCAAAGTTAAGAATACAATTGGGTGGACGGCCTTACACTATGCGACTATTCCTGCGAAAGAAGATATGATTGACCTGATCGTGGACCTCGAGCCTTCTTTGCTTGAAGAAGGAGATACCCTGGGATGGACACCACTTCATCGAGCCGTTTGTGAGAAACAGCCGGTATCGATTAAGAAACTTATTGCCAGGGGCGCGGTTGTTGACGCGAAGGCAACAGATGGCCGGACACCTCTTTCGGTAGCTGCGAGAATCGATTATGTTGAAGGCGTGGAGATTATGGTCCAAGCTGGAGCTTCAATGACCAGTGTCTGCAATTTTGGCTGGACACCAATTCATTATGCGGCCTCTGAAAATCGATTGGAAGCCATGAAGAAACTAATCAGCCTCGGTTGCGATCCTCATCTTCCTATGAATACCGGCCATACGCCTCTCCACATTGGGGCGCAGGAGGGGCATCTGGAAGTGTTATCCCTTTTATTGGAGCATAAAGTGAACATAGACACCAAGACGGAAAGAGGTTACTCGCCGCTGCATCTCGCTGCTGAATATGACCGCCCCGAGTGTATTACTTTTCTGGTGCAAAGAGGAGCAGACGATAATCTCAGAGCAACAGAAAACAAATCCACTGCGTTACATATTGCTTGTCAGAAAGGAAAGAAAGATGTGGTTCGGAGGCTCATTAAGATAGGAGCAGAGGTCAACCCAACTCGGGAAATGGGGTACACACCTCTACTCGACGCCGTCTGGTATCAGCAAAAAGAGGTCAGCCTTTACCTCATCCGCGAGGTTCCAAGTATCAACATCAACGCCAAGACTGAGAAGGGCCACACCCCACTCCACCTAGCAGCGGAACATAATGATTTAGATGTCGGCCGGGAGTTGATACTCAACGGCGCCGAGGTGGAGTCTCATACAACCTCTATAGGATATACACCTCTCCATATTACAGCCGAGACGGGGAGCGACCTGATGGCTCGGCTCCTCATCTCCAACGGTGCATCTCTGAATTCAAGGACACTCGATAAACGGACCCCTCTTCACGTCGCTGCACAATTCAAGCAATCCAACGTCGCCCAAATTCTGATAATGCAACGAGCTGATCTAAACGCGAAGTCCGAGGCGAACTTCGGCGGGACGCCGCTTCACCTCTGTGCTGAATATGGGGCACTTGATGTCGCGGTCGCTTTGTGCGATGCTCGACCGGACTTCAACGCGCGTGATAAATTCCAGTTCACACCGCTTATGCGGGCGATAGTTTCAGGCAAACTTGAAATGGTGGAACTTCTGGTGTGGAAATCGGATTTGGCATTGAAGGGGCAGTTGGGGTGGACTGCTCTACATTGGTGTGCGTATCAGGATAACCCACAGTTTGCTAGAATCTTGATCAATGCTGGTGCGAGTAAGTGGATTAAGAGTGATCAGGGACTTACAGCTAGAGATGTGGCGATTAGAATGGAGAAGAAGAATGCGCTTCCAGCGCTGTGAGTATCACGATGCCGCCGTCGAGGTGGTTGGAGCGATATTATTTCTGAATGTTTTACGTAGCCATCATAAGATTGAAGAATACGAAACCCTACAAGACATTGCCTGCGTTATACGACTCTCAATGGGATGTTCTATCCCCTAGTGAAGATACCACGATGTCTCTTCGTATGTCACTTTGATGTTTCACCCGACCTAAATGTGCTTGGGAAACTCGAGCTGCTCGAGCCAAAGGTGCGGTTACCTTCCACGCCAACGTCGCAAGAATTCGGATGAAATTTGCATATCATGTCTCACGCGCCGTAGTTTTGGTTTCTGCGGTGCGGCAACACGCTTCCGATCAATTGGTATACGGGTTTCGGACGGTCCAACGCCGTGCGAATTGTGGGATCACCGTGCAGTAGCTCCGGATCGGCTCTGAGCACCAAATCAGCCACATTCCGTTCAACGCCAACGAAACTGCGGTTACCGAAGGCGGTGTATATGAATTGCGGCTCCTTCCACCTTTCGCCTTTATGAATGAAATAGATATTATTGTACTGACTAATCTTCCCCCGCGCTTCATCCCAAGATCTGCCTGTACGAGGTGCGAGGATGTGTTGAAATAAGAAAGTCGCGGAGCCTTCAGAGAGTATAGGGTAAATGAGTCAATTGCTGAAGGTTATAGAATCTAATCTACAGAACGGATCTATCTACTTATAGAGCTGTGATACTCAGACGTGAGTACCACATACGTAAGTAGATTCATCATCAAAAGCAAAAATACGTATGCATCTTGCGCAAGCATAAAAGTCCTTACGAGGAAGATTAAGGTTTTTAGGTGCTGCATTCAGGGCTGCAAACGGCGTAACCACATGGCTAGCCATAGGCTTGCAGCTACAACGAGGGCGTATAACCCGGAATGTCTCGGGCTTCAGCTGTTGAAGTACTGTCGGAGATACCCAAATCACAAGCAAATCACAAGCTTAGTGGCTGTAAAAGAAGAATACAACACAGCTGAGGAGCGAAGGACATAAAAGGAAGCCAGAACTTCTTGAAGGGGGCAAGTTTGCGTTTTGTCACGGCTATCACGTGGTCGGCTCGCCTGTGTTCCCTAACTGGGACTAGTAGCACATGGCCCGAGAACTTGACTTAGCCGACAGCTTCCGAGATTGTACTTTTTCTCTCCTTAGTTTTAGTATTTTTGTATTGAAGCACCTACAACCCGCCCTTCCAGGCATATAGGACCGTGTTCGTGACACGTTTCGTATAGATTCGAAGACCTACATTTCATACCAATACAATACTATTACTTTTGCATTGCCAATCACGTGTCTGTATATCATATATGTCCTCACCAACTATATTGCAATCTGTTGAACAGGTTAGGTCTAAGGACCATACCTAGTCTATTGTAGGCACCAGGCAACAGTAGGCTACAGTAGGCTACACTAGGCATCAGCGTGATGACATGTGAGTATCACACCTCTATCAGTAGAGGGATTCCCTCTGTAACAACTCAAGCTGAATAGGGATCTCGATCCGTGGATCTAGATAGAAGGACTCAGAGGTGTAAACAACTATCAATTGTTATAACTAAGAGAACAAGCTACGGACAGAAGAAGGGAAGGAAAGCAGTGCTTTATATACAGGAACTGGCCGGAGGCCAGGATAGGCGAGCTTTGCGGTGTCCGGTGCTGAGCTCCGCCTGAGCTCTGGGGCATCCGGTGCTGTGCTCTGTCCGAGCTCTGGGGATCCGGTGGTGAGCTCCGCCCCAGAAGGCCAGGGCCGTGACACCCTCCTACAGTCTAGGTTCTATAAATTTCAGCAATTGACACTCATTTACCCTATACTCTCTGAAAGCTCCGTGACTCTCTATTTCAACACAATCCCTCCTGCTGCCCTCTATTTGTTACAGCTAAGCAACAGTGCAAGCTTTTGTAATCATAAGGTGTACAGCTTATAGAGCCACCAGCGCGTTCGCTGAACAGCGCTAAAGTTTACAATAATTACAGGGCCTTATAATTACAACTAGTGTTAAGCTCTAGTTTAATCAACTAGCCACTATTTAACAAAAAAGTTAAAAACTTTCAAGCCTATTACCCTTATACATAGTTTAACTAGCACAAGTCCTACAACATTAACTAATGGCAGAAATAGTAGAATTAATACAGTAAGACGACGCGCACGCAGTGTGGTGAAGTTGCTTAGTCATAATTATCAATCCACGCCATGGCGTGAACGGATAGGATTCCGCAAATCCTAACAAGCGATGCTCGTTTTATTGACTAACGCCGATCACTCTCTTTATGCCTTAGGTGACAAGGCTGCAGATAAGCCGAGAAGGCTTCTGGGAGACCTTCGCAAGCAGTTCACGAATAGGAAGAAAAGCTTGAGAGCTGAGATCGAGGACGTATACTGGAGAGATTATTTCTTTATAAACTTGTGATACCTACTTCTCTCAGGCCATCCTATCTCGGACTAGATCTTCTATTTATTAGACCTTAGGGTTTACTAGGCCGTAACAGTATCGTAACAAACAGGTAAAAACCGAGTGCCAACCCCCACAAGATATCCAGCAGAACCAAGTAGCAGATAATGGAGGTAGCAAGGGCGAGCCAGGCGGGGATGAAAATAGCGCGTATGACATCCTTGACAAACCAGACGGGGTGGTACTTGACGTTCATGAAGCGATTATGGCGGTAGAGGTACAGAATGTACTGTTCCCTCGGCATGCAGATTTCGTGGAGGAGGAACCCGCGAAGTATGAAGATAGGAATCCCGCGGAAGATGATGGGTATGCAAAGGTAGCGCAAGGCGTACGAGATGTTGGGTGTGTAATCGCAGTAAGGGTTGAGCATGTTGGTGTACTCCTCAATGTAGTGTAGTATCCACGACGCGAAAAGCTGAGCTAAGAGGCCCAGGGGGCGGTTCTGAAATCTAGACGGTATGCCCGCCAATAGTGGCCAGAGGTTGGTTCCAAGGAGGATGGTAGAGAGGAAGAAGACCGCGAAGACGACAAAGAATGATGGGAATGTTGCAGAGTTAGGGAGGACGCTCATGCTGTACAGTGACTGGTTGCAGTTTTTCTATCAGTTTGATATAGTCTGAGAACGCTAATGAAGCGCCACTGGGGGTGGGGGGAAATACCGAACTAGCTGTTAGTGGTAGATATACCGTTGCGAGGTACGCCAATATCTTCAGACGATTACCTTGCTGCAGAGCTGTCCGGGCCTCTAAAACTGCCGTAACTCCGTGTAGCTATCCAGTATTTAGCTTATTACTGTTTCAGGGTTCAAAAGGAAGGGCATACTGCGTTACGCTAAAGCCGATATTAGCAATGTGTATAACCCGGAGCTATTCCATATTGAGATAGGGGATTCTTACACGCTCTTGAACCTGAGAACTCATTGCAAGTATTTGAGCCTGCAGATCCTCTAGTGCAAAGGTTTCCTCTTTCAATTGCTGCGCCCAATAATCTATGCCAAGCCTCTCGAGGATATGAGATTCAACACAAAGTTTGTCTATATGACCTTGAGCCCTCCGCATAAACCTGATGCTCGAGGCGATGGATTCACTTAGCTCATCACACGTCCTCACTGCCCAGTGGTATGTGGTTGACTTGGTGAAATGCTCATCATCAAATATGCTCGCTCCGTCGCAACTCTTCAGGGTGTCTTTTAGAGCCTCATAGATTAATTTGGCGTTCATCCTCTGCGTGTATAGGGACGAAGTTATGCCACGCAAATATTGAGCAATGGGTGTCAGATGCTGCCGGGGCTCATAAGCAGAACCAAATTCAGAGGAGCAGTTAACCGCAAGCACCGTCCATAGAGCCTGTGGTACTCGCAATAGGCCAACTTCTTCCTCGTGGGACACCGATTCTTCGGGGATAGCGAGAGTTAATAGTATTGACGAGGATGCTTTGAAGAGTTGGAGCTTGCTAGGGTTCTTTACATCCTTGAATTGATCTACTGAAAAGATAGCGGAGCGATCAAACATATCCGCTGCATCGCCTTCGGTTGCGTTATCACAGTCAAGTGCAAGGTACGTAATATGGCATGAAAGACTGACTCTTTTGTAACACTTCTGCTGTGACTGGTTCTCTTTGTATAAGCCAGTGTGAAGTGAAGTGACTAGGGACAAACGGGAAAATAAGACCTTGGCTTACAGAGTCTAACTCTGGAGG
This sequence comes from Chalara sp. BL73, assembly GCA_918026815.1. Taxonomy (NCBI): domain Eukaryota; kingdom Fungi; phylum Ascomycota; class Leotiomycetes; order Helotiales; genus Chalara; species Chalara sp. BL73. Next base: position 371,451 of record CAKJVC010000150.1, on the reverse strand, counting down.
AGATGTCTGCTGCCAGTGATATGGCTCTTTGAGGATACTCCGCATGCTTAGGTGCCTTTCTATGAAAGTACGAATATAGCCGTAGTCTTCGCATTGTAGCCGGATACAGAAAGCGTAAAGCGTCAGAAGAGTTGCCCTTTCCAGACGCGGAATCTGCTCCTTGATATACCTATACCATTGATAGTCAATAACAGAGAGTCACAAACTCTGGGAGTGGTTGCATCGGTATTCTAGGCAAGTTAATACTTACACAACTCGACCTTGAGAAAGATGGAGCAATTTAGCATCGTCCTCGCTCGCAAGGTCATCTCCCGGAGTAAGTGATGGATTTATGGTGTCCTTAGGTGGTAAACCCAGGCGGATCTCACTTTGAGACGATCTCTTCAGACATCGTTAGTTCCTTTCTCAGAAATTGATGACAGCAGTGACTCCTAACCTTGGTAAAGAATAGGTGGCTGCTTATGTCACCAGCTTCTTGCAGAACAGGTGACTTATGGTTGAACCCGCTAACTGTCAACGCCTCCTCTACCATTGAATGGGCAAGGAGGTAGTACAAGGAATAACGGTTTTCTTTCAAGTATTTCCGCCCAGCGTTCACTAGTGACTGGAGTGGACTGGTGAGGAGCTTTTTGTCCCAGTTGTGGACATGTTTATTTGAGGAAATATCCTCCAAGATTTCCTCCAAAATGTCTCTTACGCTCTTATAAGTGAGACCATAGTGTAACTCAAAATCATATCCGAGCACTTGGGTGTCTCTGTAGACATGTGACGCCTGATGCTCAGGAGCCACGTTGGTACCTGACATTAGAGATGGAACTTCTAGGTTTGGATTTATTAATGGATTGAATTTGAGAAAAGTAGACGACAAGCCTGTGAGCCTGTTTCTTCCTATTTTGTATGGAGGCAAGTTTCTTCTTTCAGGAGGATTATGCTTTCTCATGTGACGAGGCTGATGCTAAGGCTGTGTTAACAATGAGGGCTGTGTTCTTTAATACACGGTGTCACGGTTAACCAGCTGCCGTTTTGTGGGGGGGCGGGGTTAGCCGCTGTTTTGTGGGGTTTGTTAACCAGTTTTCGGCTAACCGCGCACCGTATGCCTGGTACACCCCTCTGCCCAGGCACCGCGCACCCATTGGCCGCCTACGCGACAGCTTCTCTTCGTCATCATACAGGATCCCATCTTCTCAAAACCTTCCCCGTCGTATTCAAAGGGTCATCACGAAGCCAGAAGAGGCCCATTCTGGGCCCACTCGATGCTGAAGATGGATTTAAAGAGTGCCCTCATTGTTGGTATGCAACCAAGGTCATGTGGGTCGAGTGAATAGCACACCTGCGACGCTTGGACCACATGCGCATATACTTCTGTACATAACGATAGACGGGGTTACAGTTGGGCCAGGCTAGAAATCTCTTCTCGGCATATGCCAAGCATAGAATAAGCCATGCCAAGAAAACGCGCTTCGCGTTTTTTTATTGCGACGCGTACAATATAACTTTCAAACATTATGTCGCGACACGCGCTGTGGACCTACAGATACAGAGGGCAACGGTGGTATCATACGAGAATCTATAGCTGAGGAAGGGAGAAAGAGCTCGAGGAGAGCAAGCTATATGTACACGAGGGAGCCCTAGCGGCTCGGCAGCAGGGCACATGCTCGACCAGGGTCGGGACGTGACAACGACAGCAATAGGAATAGGTTTTACTGCTGCGTTAACGGCCAAAAAGGCACTAGAGTTGACCGAAACGTTAATTCCCTATTCTGCTATATATAGATCACGTGTACCGTGACAGAAATGACAAGGAGTAGAAAATCCTCAGCAATTTAGGTACGTTTTAGCTGCAGAGCCGCATTTTAGCCTTGTCATGATATCATAGTATATTGCCAATATGATATGAGATCAAAATTTCATATTAGTACTAGTGCTCTACGAGATATCTCATACTAATACTAGTGTAGTATCAAAAAGTCGATCTCATATGACTTGAGGCTCGATATCACTAAATATCACCATACTAGTGCTTTCACTACTTGGCATCAGGCGACAAAGTCAGCAATGCTCGTCTCCAAGTGAAAGTCAAATAGACTCACGTGCGGGGGCTTGCAGGTATCGATGCTGGAAGAAGAGATATATTGGGAGAACTGGCGCAATAATTTTGGATGAAAGGTAGGAGGGCAACTTTGACAAAGCCTAACATTCTGTGGTGTGTAAGTCTCGCTGAGATGATGCCCAGCCACACCTAGCCTGGACCAATTGAATCACCAGAACAGTACAATAGCCGTTTACAAGGGATGTGGGCCAGCTACCAAGTAGTACGTTCGTTTCAATACAAACTATTATTAATTTAACTGTATTTATTTTAAGTGGGATTCGTTTCTTGATGCTTGTGGCTGTGCACCCCTGCCTAGTTGTACCCCACAGGTACCTGAGCCAGTTCTTGAGGCAAGCCTTGCTACTATGTCTGACCCACTTTTAGACGGCTCATCTTTCGAAACATGTAGACCTGCGAATTTGCTTCATATGAATCTCTCTGCACATCCATGATATTGAGATTTGTTCAGTCCTCAATATGGACGTCCCGAATACTACTTCTGGTGCCTACAGGTATCAGCCATTAAATCTCGCCCAGACCCAAATACGACTGTTTCGGCTTCGAAATACGCAAAGTAGCGATGCGCTGACTGGAGCATTGGAGGTCCATGTTTTAGAAGCTGCACCTCCTTTCCAGGCGCTTTCGTACACATGGGGCACTGCCGGCGGGGAGAAGGATCTTATAGTTGATGGAGGGATGTTGCAAGTGCGATGGAACCTGTATGATTTTCTTGTGTCATACCAAACCAGGACTCAGGTCTACTACACCGAGGCCTTCTGCGAGTATTCTGATTATGCGCAATCACCCAACGAAGCGTGGTTATGGATAGACCAATTGTGCATCGATCAACGGAATTACCAAGAGAGGAATCATCAGGTGCGCCTCATGGGGGCCATATATCGACAGGCTCGACAAGTTGTCGCTTGGCTTGGACAGGATGACCAGGAAACTCAACAGGCATTTGAAGCCATCAAAGCTGATATCACCAATCGGATAGGCTACCCAAGAGAGATCAATGCAATGTCGATCATAGACCAAAATCCATATTGGTCTCGGCTCTGGATAATACAAGAGATTCGGCTTGCTAAATGCATCACATTTATGTGTGGGAGTACATATTTGCGACTGCAGCAAATGCACACCTGGACATCCATGTTTGGATGTGACGAGATCATGATCGTGGAGAAACCGACAAAAGTACTCGGCCCATTGCTGCAGGATATTGAGCCTAGTTCAGGATTTGAACATCCAAATGCAGAATTTCTTCGCTGTATGCAGTTCTGCAAGAATGAATGCTCGGATCCAAGGGACAAATTTTACGGACTTCTCGGACTAGCAGGCGAAGGACTACTCCTACCTGACTATGACCAAAGTGTCGCAGAAGTGTTCGCCGAAGCCGTGGCATTCGTTGTACATTTGAGCTCGTCGACGCCAGGTGTAAGCTGGAATGTCACTTTCTTGATCAAGGCACTCGATAGTCTCGGAAAAGAAATGGGGTTAATGCGTGATAGCAATGACCGTGCATGGTTCCGAGGCCATGACAGTCTTTTTGAGTATTTTGGAACGCTTGTGAAGGATAAAGACGCACCAGCTGCTTGGTATCACGACAAAAATCCTTTGGTGATGTGTTCTCTTAGACTAGGAAAGGGTAAATGAGCTTCATCTAAGTTCGTTATTATGATATGCACCGCTGCTAAGACCAACAAGATATTAACACATCGAAAAATGCTAGTGCCCTGAGCATGAGAGACGGCTTTACATGCAAAAGGCCAACAACCAAATGTACCGAATGTACCAACTTAAGCTCGTTTGGTTAGATCATTATTCTGCGTCAAACTTCTTTACGCGGAATTCGTCCATTCTATAGAACCTGCCAACCACGCGCAATTTGTGATTTGCAGCGAAGCGCATAGACAGACCGTTGCTGAAAGATCAGGTGCGCCACCGCTGCCCTGAATTTGGTATAGTATTGATAGAATTCCCAAGTCGGTATAATATAATGTAACTTAAGCACACTATTCTCCCTAAAACGGTATGCCAAGACCTGTAATGCCAACATATCCTTCCTTTGCTCAGTCAATCTCGGAATGCTTAATTCCGATAGAATCTTGTCTTCGAAACCCGCAGCAATATCCTTTCCTGTTGAAACCTTCATATTATGACTTTAGAATTTAGAAGCAGGCCGATAATCGCGATAGAGCAAGGATTTCGCTGGAATAGCTCTCTGACCGTCGTTGGCGGAATGATTCAATAGCATGGCAAATACCACGGTAATTTTCTCATTTCAGAGTAATGCGGTGAAGATAAATAGGTAAAGAATATTGATGCAGGTCTATGACTTGATAGAGTCGCGAGGCAAGACTTGCTGCGCTCAAATGATGAACTTGTCCGGTCACAGCGTGTGTCCAGCGATCTAGGGAGGGATGTTAGACCGTTTCTGTGCCTGGGTAAAATCGAATATATAATCTCTACTGGCAAAGGCTCGACTTAAAACTTGCTCGGGATAGTGGACTGATTAATGTTGCAAATTTATGTCCTAATCACTAGAGAGGCTCCGAAGACGTTTTCCTTGAGACATTGTCTCTGTCGGATACCTATCACGTAGCAAAATGCGTAGTAGTTGTAACTACGCTCTTGCTGGTATGATTATGGGTCCTTGATTCTTTTGTTCTAGTGAGGGCCTATTGCCAGATATTTGTAGGTGTTAGTACTAAGGGGATTTAGACCATGGCATGTGATATGGCAGGTGAAGCGATACTGCATTTTAGACCTCATTCACTTAGCCAGAGAACGTGCAGGATTTTATAACCATACAACCACACCCAAAATCCAATTTTACAACTGAGCCTAGCAAAGTAGTACTGCTTCTCCGTTCTATACAAAGGTAGGTCGAGAATAAACTCGGCATCGGCGTTTATTGTAGGTAGGAGACTGGCCATAGTCCCAGTTTGGGAGTGGTGAAAATTGAAATTGGTAGGAACGGGGGATCTGTGATGAGTTGTGTAATATGCACCTAGCTTGGGGCTGTTTATTAGTACGGTTGGCATTGCATGTGATACTATAACTTATTTATCAGGATACTTAGGTCTCGGATTGCCCACCAGAAAGCCCTTCTGGATGATTAGAAAGCTTACTTTCTTACTAAAGTCAGAACCCAGTGTGGGTACACACGTGATACCGAACTAAGAGGGCTCTGGCGGTGGAATATTACTCATCAATTCTACAGAACGTTACGTTTCCGCCAAGAAAGCCACTGACATCGCTATGGAAATCTGCCCACTACAAATGTGTAAGAAGTAGACACGAAATAATACTGTCGGCAGGTTGAAAGCCTAGAATCCGAGTAACTAAAAAATACATTTTGCAGCTAGTTTAAACAACGATAGTGTTGAACAGGTTAGATCTAAGGGCCATACCTAGCCTATTGTAGGCTCCAGTAGGCTTCAGTAGGCATCAGCGTGATGCCTACTGTGAGTATCACACCTCTATAAGTAGAGGGATCCTCTCCTGTAGCTTAGGTTCTATAACTTTCAGCAATTGTGTAACAAAAAGAGGGCAACAGGAGGGATTGCAATATAACAGGTAAGACACGTGACTGCAATAGAATAGAAATAGTGATGTATTGATATCAAGAGTATGTTTGTCCGTCTAGCAGATAAACTCAAGCTTGCTTTCCTCCTGAAAGCTCTAGCTGTTTCTTATATCCTTCCAGCTGTGCTGTAGCTGTCCGCCTGTAGCTGCTGTAGCTGTATGCCTGTCGTAGCTGTATGCCTATGGCTGCTGTAGTTGTATGCCTGTGGCTGCTGTAGCTGTATGCCTATGGCTGCTGTAGCTGTATGCCTGTGGCTGCTCATGGGCGGAGCATGCCGCTTACGGCCCGTCCGCTCATAAGGTTATGAGATCCGTCTCTAACCGGCTCTGGCTGTTACAAATTGACACTCGTTTACCCTATACTCTCTGAAAGCTCCGTGACTACTTCCCTCTATTTGAACAGATAGTCTAAATCCGTAAAGGCTAAGTTTATTATATACGGCAGTATATGCATCTTATATTGCACGTAACGCTTTACAGACTTTTCGGGCTTTCTCGGCCGTTAACTACATTACTAAGCTCCGTTTTCGGCTGAACATGCTTTGTTGGAATCTCGATATGCTACAACTGTTCGAAAGCGTAGGTGTCACGGCCCTGGCCTTCTCTGGCTTGGAGCTTGGTACCAGATGCCCCAGAGCCCGGACAGAGCACAGCACCGGACACCCCAGAGCTCGGATGGAGCACAGCACCGGACACCGCAAAGCTCGCCTATCCTGGCCTCCGGCTAGTTCCTGTATATAGAGCACTGCTTTCTTTCCCTTCTTCTGTCCGTAGCTTGTTCTCTTAGTTATGACAATTGATAGTTCCTTACACCTCTGAGTCCTTCTACCTAGATCTACGGATCGAGATCCCTATTCAGCTTGAGTTGTCACACAAAGCGTCTACGACTTGGCAAATTTCCCAAGGTCATGATTATAATAGTGACTCAGAGGTGGCCCCAAATGTGGTACGCACCCAAACGCGCTTGTATTCACGAAAATAAACAGAAGTTGTGTTGTTCTGCTTACGTCCTGCGTAAACCGAGTTAGCGTGCCTTATAAGCAACTTGATCACACCTCACCAAAATCGACGCGTTTTCATTCCTTTAGATTCTACACATCTCCACCAATGGCTCATTAATCAGCTAGTAAAGAGGGGCGAATTACTCTAGCACTTTAGGCTCATCATGATAGCCATTTCACAAGTTTACGGGAAGTTGCAGCGCGTACGATATCCTATATTCGACTTTTCAATATCACGTTCAAGAAGGACGCGCAAAAAAAGGTTTACGGGTCGTAAACACTAAGATTTTATTTACAAAAGAAAAGGCTTTTGTTAAGTGGATATTGTTAATAAATGAACGAAGCTTACTTGCCAGAATAAGCTCAATTTATACAATAGGCTCGAGGTTCCACCTGCTAACGCCGCTTTGGGCGAAGCGTAACAACATATTTCCAGCTTTCCACACACTAAAGCGCATCTTGGGCTCTAAACAAGTCCTTCGTCAAGGCACAAAATTCTGAAAGATGTGACAACTCAGGCTGAATAGGGATCACGATTCGTAGATCTAGGTAGAAGGACTCAGAGGTGTAAGGAACTATCAATTGTCATAACTAAGAGAACAAACTACAGACAGAAGAAGGGAAGGAAAGCAGTGCTCTATATACAGGAACTAGCCGGAGGCCAGGATAGGCGAGCTTTGCGGTATCCGGTGCTGTGCTCCATCCGAGCTCTGGGGTGTCCGGTGCCAAGCTCCAAGCCAGAAAAGGCCAGGGCCATGACAGCAGCCTATTGGCGCTTTGTAAAGACTAAGACAAAATGACTCCGCTGCATGGCTTGGACAAGAGCACAAAACAGGTAACGCTCTTGGCCAGGCAAGTCAATCTGAGTGGCTCTGTTAAGTTCAAGTCCATGCGAACTCCAAAAACGAAAAATATCGAACAATAGTAGAATAGAGCATCGAACAAAAAGAGTATAGACAATCGGAAGCATCATGAAGCTGGGTTCGAGGAGCGACATGTCGAAGAACCCTGAGACGCAATCGACGGCGCATTAACTTCGACCAAGAACTATCTCGAAGTCAGCAAGTGATGGTGGCGCTTCTTTCCTCTAAAGGGAAAATCTTCCCTTACTTAAAAGAACTTACGTGCTGAAATACAACCAGGCCTGCCTTGAGAGGTTGACTTTGCAATCACAAGCCTATAGATCTCAAACCAACACAATCTCTGTTGTCGCAGCGTCTTCCAGGAAGCTACGACATGCGCTGACAAACAGTGTTTCGGTCTCACTGCAATTTGCATTCCGCGTGTCTCTGTCTTGCGTCTTCATCGCCTGCAGATCACATCCCCCGGCTCTACAAGTTTTGTGTCTCGCGATGATACACGCCGATGATTGCTTTGCTGTAAACACCCCAATCCTTTCCAATCTTGGAGGATTTGCCAGCTGTCCTGTGGTATCGGTATCTACAAGCACAAGTCCATGCAGCCACCACATGTATGAGGAGTGCGAGGGCTGTAACAAAAGGCACATCAAATAGCATTTGGCACATCCGCTGAGGACAAACGCTTCATCGAAGTAGAACCAGATGCCTTGCTCATCGACTACTGAGAATGATTTATCGAATGATGTGAAACGCAGCCGCTGAGGCATATCATGCTTTGCCCGCTTGCTAGTTGTCATATGAGGCTCCTTGGGAATAGATTCAACCTCGTCATCGCTAAGACCTTCAAGGGTGCCTTGAATGATTGTGGCATCAAGCAATAATTCATACTTGGTGTATGATCCGAAGTAAACTTCAGCCGTTTGAGGCTGTCCTTCCAGTGATATCAGCTTCGACATCTTATACCTACATTCAATACGCCTTGTCCACTCTATCGCGCCGTCGATTGAAAGCCAGGACCAGGTTGGTGCACGCAGAGGCTCGTTTCTCGATGAATTAAAATTGTCCAAGGTCATCCAAAGTAGTTGTTGTTCGATCGATTTCAGCCACAATCCTCCGACATATACTTCCCTTGTAGAAGTTGAGAAGTCCTCGGCGATACCTGCAAAGGCGGGAAGCCTGTCTTTCGAATAGGTAAGTTGGGATTTCGAGTACGTCTCGCAGATTTGACCCCAGGTCTCTAAGAGATTATAATAATGTCCTCCATGCGACTGGGTGTTTTTTGTAAGTGACGGAATCGCTTGTCCAGGAGTAGTCATTCCATAACGCGAGAAGTAGATCGGTGGCAGGCTGTCGGGAAACGTCTCGCATGCTAAACGTCGTCGACACTGCCAAAGCAACTGGTCGGATCCACAATATAGTATTCTTCGAGATAAAAGACGCTCCTAGTGTTTGTTATAATCAACAATGCCAGCCGAGTCAAGGAACAATTACCTGAAGCACCCACGCTCTGCAATTCAACGCGGAAAGCTCGACTTCCTCTTCCCAAAGCCACGGATCAACTATGGCTCGCAATTCAGGAGACTCCTCGCTTCCATCTTCAGTTGATTGTGTCGAATATGGGATAGTGTTAATGAGGGGATCTCTGGCGCGAAAGAGTCCACTGGTGCTATTAGCGGCCGAAGCTGCGCCAATCGTCAGGAAGGAATTACGATAGATGTGTCGCATCTGAGAAGCTTCGTGGAACCAATCTTCATCAGAATCTTGTAGAATGCACAACGAGTCGATCCAGAGATAGCGAATATTCACCCAATCGCAGATCCAAACAGCATCTCTGAATGTCTGAGGCAGCTCCGACCGAGGAAGTCCGGCTCTGAGCTGTAATTGATTATCCTTAACCAACTTAAGTGGTTGGACATTGCCCCAGCAGTAGCTGAGACAAGCGTATTCACATTGACTTTGCCCATCTTTCAACTCGACAAGTGTAAAGTGATCCGGGCCAGCTTTGTTAGGCCGGAGATCTAGAAGCCGCTTCGGAGTATAATTCGAGTCTGGTGAAGAGCTCTTGCATTCGATATGAGTGTCGAGGCAATCCAGCATCCAATCTTTAACAAGTTTCTGGCAAGCATCGGAGTCTGTGTTTAATCCGGGTCGATATGACGATTTTAGCCAACTTTCGATATCTGCCGCTTTTAGTCTTGATCATATCAGTGTGTAAGGGTCACAGACCTATTGGAGCGACGGAATCGAGATGTGCACATTTCAAAGGTAAATTCCGCGGTGAAGACTGCATGTTATACTCAGTTTGTATAACTTTGCCTGGAGTGGCTACGAGTATTGTACGCTTCACCTGGTTCCAGGGTATGGAGTTGAACACTCGTTGATGACGACGGGAAGACCGAGAGACTAATGCACAAAACGAGCAGCCTCGCTGCGCAGCCTCTAGGATGTCTTCCAAACGGTTATCTAAACCTTGTGCAGGAGTATCCATAGGTAGACGTAGATTAGCGCAGACGGAACAGTGTTGAACGACCTCATTCTTATAAAGCCTCGTCAAAGTCTTTTTCCTATTCCGCTCATCGTATATGATACCCATTGACATGGTTAAAGCGTAGAGTCGTAAGGATTGCTGTTAAGAGTAGAAACAAACTGTTGAATTTAGAGCAAGTTGAAGGTAAGGCCATGCAGATTATTTGTTGAGCTCGGAGAAGAGTTCGGCGAGTTTGGCGAGTTCAGCGATATGATTTAGGCACGCTAGGAGGCACCCCTGCGCCAGTACTTGATTGGCTCTGTCCATATTATCCTACCGTCGCGATGGTGGTGTGGAAGGGGACGAGAGACGAGAGACGAGAGACGGCTCTCCAGCGCTCAGGCACCAGAGCCCAGGCACCAGAGCCCAGGCACCAGCGCTCAGGCACTAGCGTGCTGCCGCCTGCCGCTCTTACGCTACACGCGTGACATACGCCATACACATGACCAGGCCTGAGAATGGTGGCTAAGTAAAATATAGCGAGCCCCAGCTTGAATACAGTATATTATAACAAGGCTAATGCAGATTACTAAGAACCAAATCCCGAAGCGAAAACATGTGGCGTTTACCCTCTCCTCGCACCGACGTAACTCTCGGACTGCATTGTTTTTCTTTCTGAGTGTTTTTAAAATTTAGATCTATATTATTTTGTTATAGAAACTTTCTTTAAGTGCTCCGAATTTTGAAAAGACTTTAATAGTCGCGATTAAGCAAAAGAGAACAGCCGAAGCGGCGATTAGTGGCGTGATTAGCGATCGACTGTCACGACACGCGCTGTAGATCTACAGATACAGAGGGCAACGGTGGTGCTATACGAGAATCTATAGCTGAGGAAGGAAGAAGGAGCTCGAGGAGAGCAAGCTATATATACACGAGGCGCTCCGAGAGCTCGGCTAATATAGGTCACGTGTGCTTGGGAGACTGGACGTGACACAGTGAAAGGGTTGCGCCTCTTTTACTGAGCAACCTCCGTAGGTGCTGAATAATCAAGTCAATCCATTCTCCCTGAACCACTGCAATTGGGCAGACCTTGCGTACAGCACAAGCTTCCCTTCCCCAAGTTGACTGTGGTCAACTTAGCATACTTGTTCAAATAGAAGAAGAAGTAGTCACGTGGCCTTCAGAGAGTATAGGGCAAACAAGTATCAATTGCTGAAGGTTATAGAACCTAAACTACAGGAGAGGATCCCTCTACTTATAGAGGTGTGATACTCACAGTAGGCATCACGCTGATGCCTACTGTTGCCTACTGGAGCCTACTGGAGCCTGTATCAATCGGTATGCCCAAGGCGCGGCACGGAGGTCATGATACAGGAGCAAGGGGTGATGATCAGGGTATGAGGGGTTTCAGACCCAATACGGGAGAGACTCGGAGTCGCCTATATAAAGGCCTGTCCCTATTCTCTACAGTTGCTCCTCATGTTTTTGTATCCTTAGTACTTTAGACCTATAAGGCAATCACTATCAGCCTATTGTACGCACTCCCATATGCCTCTATTCTAGCCAGTGATTCCTTGCGTCGTTACAGACATCTGGCAGTGAATGCCAGATGTGTTGTGCACGTGATCTCTAGGACCTAGCTAGAAGAGAATATCTATTACATTAAAGCCAACATAAAGGAAAGGGAGACAAAGGAGGGTTTCGATGTTAATATTAAGATCCTACCCCATATTCTTAAACATATAATAGAGAACAGCCGTGAGCGGAAGGCAAAGGATGACTCCATTAATTGTCGTTATTATAAAGTCCATGCTTCAGAGACTATGCCTAGTGAAGATCCTAGGGATATGGAAAGAGAAAGACAGGCTAAACTTAAGGAGTACTATAATTATGGCGTGGCACAAGCCGAGAGCAGCCGATGGAGAAATGTGCTGCAGAATACGAATCAGGTTGCTGTAACAGAAAGAGGGCAGCAGGAGGGATTGCAATATAACAGGTAAGAACGCGCGACTAGCGATGTAGTTGCAACAGTGACGTATCGATATCAGAAGTATGCTTGTAAGTCTGGTAGGAAAACTCAAGCTTGCCTTCCTCCAGAGAACTCTAGCTCTTCTTTATATCCCATAACAGCGCTCAACAGTGCCGTATCCTTGACTTACGGAACCACCGAGCCTTAGACGTCGGTATCCCCGAGGAGCATTCTATCAGTCGGAACCCACGATAGTCTAGACTATACGCCCCTCTAGTGGCCGTAAGCCTCGGCTGGCTGTCAGCTACCTTCGTTACTGACCGCTCGCTTACAGCCTGTAACCGTCCCTAGCCGTCCTGGGCTGTTTTGTCCCTAACCGACCTTATTTGTTACAGCTGCAATAGATCAATTCCTAGAACTGAACACTATTCTACAGCACCTAAAGGTCGTTGCCGACCTGATGGCAAAGAATAAGGTACCGTCAGGCATTGCCGAGGCCTTATTACGAAGGACTTTATACACGCTAGAAACGTAGCTTTGAGTACTCCTGGAGGGTAGAACGGGTCTCTCTTCCCCCATGCAGCATACACGAATATACTAACAACCACATGACACCATTTCGACAAGTACTTCTCCCCAATGAGCTAGAACTTGAAGACGAGAGCTCAAATCGCATGAGTCAAATGTTTGAGGAACATTCCCAAACCTTAATTCGCGAAATCCTGCTGGAGCAATGGTGAGACGGAGTGACGTTTGTCGTCTGACAGCACCGAGATGCAGAGATCAAGACAACCAAGTCGCATCCGCCCTCGGATGCCTTCCCGGCAAGTTGCTCGGTACCGGTAATTGCCATAGAGGCTTCATTTCACGCAGCACTATCCAGGCGAATAAGAAGCTAGCCATTATGGGAAGAGCGCCAACAACGGCAGCCACTCTCCAATATGTTGCAACATCGAAGTGATTCTTGTCTCTGTAGAATTGAGCATTCTCGAAGTCCAGATAGCCACGGTGTCCGCCTCTACACCAGCAGTTTTTGAGTATTCCGCTGAACTGCAATTCAACACTCAAATTAGTGACAATAGCACAGGGTTTGAATGAGAACATGGAATGGGCCATACTTACAGCGGCAAAAAGGATAAAATGAAGCCAAAGAGTAGAAAGCATACAAAAGCCCATGCTGACTCTCTTCCTCCATTTACCAGGATTACCAGGATTACCGGACGACGGGAGTGCATTGATAAGCCAGGGGATCGTGCTGAGGCCACCATAGATAAGATAGGATCCTGACCTGCAGCCAACGCCAACGGTTGGAATATTGTACGAGATCATAAAAGCCATGGAAATTTCCAACCAAACGACGAACAGGGAAAACAGTGACAGGCGCCACCAAGAACGCGGTCGGGATCTGAGTCGTTGTTTAGTATATTCTGCACGTAACAGGCTATCGTCCCTCGGCCCGTTGCGTATCCCATGAACGACCGCATCTGCTAGCCCATTGAACCCGATCTCCCTTCCCTGACCAACGAACTCTCCCAAGGGGAATTCCGAATTCTCTTCCGACCATTGCTCGTTTGTTTGGGGCCACCAGTGAGGTTTTGTCGAGTCCTGGAACCGTTGCAGTTCTATATCAGTATGCTGGGGGCGAGACCCGAAATCAAGGCTCGGCAACCGATACTCTGGGCTCTCTAGACTCTCTGTATTCTGTGGATTTCCTGGACGTTCTGGGACTCTTGTACTCTCCCATTCCTTTACAGCCCCCACATTCCATATCCAGCGAATAAAAAGTGTCCTTGAAGAGCATGCGCGTCTTAGTCAATGCGCATGCAGATGCTTCAATGGGAGGCCCAGACTCACCTGCTTCGTTCAGCGGAGATAGGATTACGATCGATAATGGCGAACAGGAGCAGAACCGGCAACCAGCTAATCAGAATACCAACGGCGAGGGAGTGGGTTGTCGTTCGATCCCCGATGTTTGCAAATGCCATCACAAGCGAGATAGCGTAGGCGATACAGAAGAGCAATATACTAAGGAAAGCCGGGTACACTCCCCGACGCCGCAGCACTCGGAGTTGGGATGCCATTCCCTCCAGGAGTTCTCTGGTCCACTGTTGAGCCTTTTCTTGTCTTGCAGAATTTAGAAAACTTTCATTTTGCCCTTGATCAATGGTCATGTCACGGAAGGGTGTGATCAAGCCATAAATCAAGGTGTCTAGGAAATCCAAGTCCATTCTGTGCTGGAGTCTGTACTGGCTCATACAGCAGAGAACGTAATATGCGTTTTTGCGGGCTTGCGCATCCATCAGCTGAAGATCAGATGCAGAATCGCTGTTGCTAGCGCCAGTCGTGTCTGCGTTTTCGCGGGCTCGCGCCTCCATCGATTGACGATCGTGTGTAGAAACACTGTTGCTGGCGCCTGCCGTGGCTGCTTGGGAGCATATTACATTTTGATAAATGCTAAATAGGATCGTCGTCAGAGCAAGTTGTGGAGAGCCGAGCCAGTTGAACAAAGCACACACTGTCCCCCAGAATCTACCATGGCTTTTATGGATTGAGTCGAAGGGAAATGCAGCAAGCAAAGCAAGAATCGGCAAGATCCAGTTGGAAATGATACCCAAGGTCAAAGCCACGTCTGATGACCAGTACCAATCTATGGAATTTCCACAGATGGCGCGGCAACCTGTTACGGGGATAACTTAACCAAGAACTGCGATAGTAGTAGCTCATCAACATACCATTCGTTGTGACTGTAAGGAATTTATCTCTTGACGTCTTTGCAAACTCAGGTTTCATGCCTTGTACGGGTCCATTATATATAACCCCGGAAGATAGTATTGTCTCGTTATTGAATGGTCCGTAAATCTCAGTTCCGTTCAATATACGCTCAAAGCGAATCTTGCATTGATCAAATCTGTCGCCAACAACACTTTTCCACCAACTTGCTGCCACCAAGAGGTACACAGTCAGAAAAGGCATGTGGAATGTGTATGTAAGCCTATGCTGTAGAGAAGACGATATCCTACCATAAAGCGATTAGACTACGTTATTAGGAAAAAATGGGTCCAGGAGCCTATTTCATGTACTTATACTCCGAAATCCTGGAGGAATGTATTGTGGTGGTGTATTGCCTGTGCATGAGGCTGAGTCGCCCCATGTTCTAGGCCCGGCTCGTCTACCTATTAAGGTTAACCAAAGAAACGTAGAACTAACCGCTGTGGCTTCACCAGCTGAAAGCAAGAAGCTGACCAATCATTGCATGTCGTCTCATTGCTTTTGCCTTACTTCGGCCTAGCCTCGAGGAAGGGTGTGGACGAGGCTAACACAGAGAGTATCTCTCTTCAGTCCACCAGTGGTATGTAAACCATCATTATTGCTGGAAGAGCTCGTCATCGACATGCGGTTAACGACTTTGGGACCCTTCAAAGGCGGCTTCGGCCTATCCTGCCATGGTGGTCGTGCTTTTATGACCCCTGCAACCCCACCAAAATGTGGCTGCATTGCCACATGCTCGTATCCACTTTTGAAAACACAGCCACTATGGCAGCTTAAAGGGGAGCAGTCACGTAGAGCCTCATATTTTAACACTGTAAGAATTTGTGACATGCAGGTTCTCCAAGCTCCTGATTCGGGTTACAGTTGGGCCCGGCTAGAAATATCTTGGCCCAGGCTAGAAAATTCTTTGGCAAAATGCCAAGAAACGCTCAAGCCTGGCTCAACTTTTGTGCAACATTTGAAGCCTGGGTAAGCTTAAGCGAAAGATCAAATGTAGTTAGAACTATGCTTGGCATATTCTCAATACGGGTTTAGCGTGTGAAAGATTCTATATTGTAAGCATATGCTTTGCATATGCTGGCATTTATTTTCCTACAAAAAGACTTATTATAATAAGTAAAACTGTTAGCATATTTTCAGCATATGTTTAGTATATATTTAGTATATGCCAGTATATGTTCAGCATATGCTAAATATATACTTTACAAAAATGTAACAACTCAAGCTGAACAGGGATCTCGATCCGTAGATCTAGGTAGAAGGGGCTCAAAGGTGTGAACAACTATCAATTGTTATAGCTAAGAGAACAAGCTACAGGCAGAAGAAGGGAAGGAGAGCAGTGCTTTATATACAGGAAGCTGGCCAGGCGCCAGTATAAACGAGCCTTGTAGCGTCGGTCGCCAAGCTCTGGATAGGGCCAGGGCCGTGACAATTCTATGCTTGGCATATGCCGGGATGTGATTTCTAGCCTGGCTGAGCTCTCAAAGCTACGATTTCTGGCCTGGACTAAGATTTTTCTAGCCTGGCCCAACTGGAACCCGCGGAGACGGCGCAAAGTACTTGAAAAACTATCGGCGATTTCTCCATAATTACAAATCTTTCATCACAGACATTAGCTACCAGCAACTCAACTTTGAAGATTGCTCTATGACTAAATGTGCTTCGGTCCTGAGCCATACCTCACCGGCAACACCAGCCGTCGCTAGTTCCTGGAGATTGTCAGGAGCAAAGACTACAACGGCTGGAATGACCCGCTGCTGCATAAGATATTGGCGATACGACTTGACGATAGCTACGAGTTTGCTTTGGGGAGACTAAATGAGGTATAGGAGACATTCAAAGAGCTAAAAAGACTTCTGTAGATCCAAGAGGCAAGATTACAGAACCTTTTACGGCCATTGTGAAGTCTGAACTCAGTCTAATCCATCTGTAATATCACAAAGTACAGAAATAGCAGACTACTAGCATTTCCAATAGCAGTGTGCTAAGCAGACCTGGTACCAGCCAACCTATTTAGAGAAGTGTAGAAAAATGGGAGACCAGATTGATCAAATTAATAGGCGTCCCATCGCAACTTTCAACGCATTCAACACACCGATAAGACTTCTCGGATGCCATGATACAGCGATGGCCCTCCTCTGTCTAGTAAAACAAGAGTCTTTCGTTGGGATCAAGAGGTAAGGTGAGCGGAAGAATAACTAAAATAGGTGGGCACGCTAGAACTAAGTATCTAAGTTACTCGCTGGGTGCCGGCAATAGAACTGCACGGCACATGCCAAGAATGTAGGAGAGATGAGATATTTTCATTATCAATATCCTTTGGGTGAATCTAATTTTAAGATTAAGTCCCCAACCCCCCATTTCGGCCAGCTCGCTTACATACTACCTACCCACTTTAAACCCTAATATCTCTACGATACTTCAAATTCTATACAATCGCCTGTACTAGTAGAATCTATAGACGAATTAGATTCTTCCTCTTCAGTTTCCCGGTCTCCTGCTCCAATTTGAGCTTTTAAATAGCTGTTGGAATGTGTTTGTACGTAGATTAGTTATTGAATGGGGGACAGGTCATGTGACGGTGTCACATGACCCTGGAAGGGGCATATCCTCATTCCTCCATTCAACCTTCAACAATGAATCACATTCAACCTAAGCAATCCACGTAAAGACGTGGTGTTGCCACAGGTAGAGTGATCCGACAGAATGCATGTACGTAGCTTCACCCATTCTACCCGATCGCGGGAATTGTGGGTCTTCTATCACCTATATTACTACCTGGCAATAGGCCATAGCTTAGAACAATCAATCAGTGAATATTAGAACCACACCAGCAAGAGCGTAGTCACAGCTACTGCGCCTTTTGCTACGTGGGTAGATATTCCGACAAGATTCACGCACAAAAAAATATTTCCAGGCTCGTTGCGCCAGCGGATCGGCCGCTTTCCAGAGATTGGGTTCGGTGGATTCGTTGGAGTTGTTTAGGCTGATGCGGAGAAACAGATCTTATCGGCGAGAGTCATTCTTTTATATACGATGACGAGAAACCCCGAACCCATTGACCAATGCCTATATTAGCCAAAATCATACTATATTGACCAATAAAGTCATCGGCGAATGTGTCGGAACCGAACCAAAGCGATAATTAAGCGATGTCAGATCTCTATTTTTCTTCTACAAACATTTTGTAGGAAGTAGGGGCTTACGGATCCACATACGACCCACCGGGTCACGTGGTCCGCACAACCCCCATTTTGTAGAATCTAGAGTAGAACCTAATACAACAACAATCATTACCATATCCATCAAGAGCAAGAGCGTGGCCTACAAAGTAGAGCTGCGCCTTTTGCCCCGTGGAAGGTAAGCCCGTGATACCAACACATTTGGATCTAAACGAAACCAGTCGAACGACAGCACAAGATTTCTAGAACATACATGTGTCGCAACCATATTTTTTTTAAATACTCCAGTTAAAGAGCGCAAATGGGACCTAGAGTTCATAACGCCTTGTGGGTAACCCTGGAACACTCATGGTAATGTCGGATTGTAAGCTTTATAGACTTGTAAAGCGCCCTCGATGCTCTGAACCATCCCAAAGAAAATGGTTAGAAACAAAACCAAGATGGCAACCCAGAAAGTATACCATTGGACACCATTGCGCCTGTCACACCACCATTGCGAAAGCGTACTGGGGCGGGATTCGTCAAAGACTTGCTTCAGAATCGCTAAGCGGTCATGCCAGAATTTAAACTTTTCAATCTGTCGGTCGTCGGCTTTTAGGTGGCCGCATTTGACTATTTGACTATCGATGTGCAGTGAGTATGGCAGTGCACCGAACCACTTTGCCGTGTCTTTGGCGGATTCCGGGAAGAGAAGAGCAAGCGTTTGGAGAGTCTCCTCTTTAAATCCAGGAGGGAAGAGTGCGCTAATCAAATTAGTGCGGATATTCCAACATGAGCGGAAGGATTGCATTTAACATACCCTTGGTGGAACTTTAAGAACGAAGCATGGTGGAAAATAGCTACTTTCTTGTCCTCATCATCAATCATACGCAGATGATCTGCAAGATTATCAGTCCAGGCAATATTGATGCCTGCAATCTGCTGCAGGTTACGGGCATTAAACATTCTCTCCAGCTTGACGTCTTGCCCAAGCATCACTGGTACATCGAAATGGTCGTTCACGAATTCCTTGAGCGACCCTTGGCTCCATACAAGTTCCCTTCGGCCGGAAAACCCATACTGCAGTACCCCAATATCCATCATAGATACTAATCGCGCGGCAAGATCGATTGAGCTGTCGAGCAGTTCTTTCTCATGTACCGGCTTTGGATCGGCGAGCTTTGAACTTAATTTTCTTCTGATTGTTTCCCTCGTTAACCCTCCCTCTATATCTGCTACGATCTCGAGGATGTCTCCATGCGATCTGGCGGATATATGCCGCCCGCCATCATGGAGTGCGCAGCTGCACTGTTTTTTGTGATATGAGAAGTAGGCCTCTAGATCAAGCTCTTTATTATTCAACTTTGAACAGATGTTCCGACTCCACAACTTCGCGACAAGGTCAAGAGCGGTTGTGTGCAAGGTTGGCGTTTGGTGCATGGGATCATCGAGCGAGGCCATGACTTTGGTTCGGTACTGGCAGAATACGACTATCAACAATTCCAAATCAACTGCTGCTTGGAAACATATATATTCACTAAATCTAAAGAAGGCATACGGAAAATCTTTCACCCGCGAGAAAAATAGCCTAAGGTGTGGCGCCTCTCTGTCCTGCACAGCCTCCATATGCCTTTTATGCCAGTTCTGTGCGCTTGGCAATCAAGAAACAGTCACACGACATGTAGAAATTCACGAGACTGCTCCCAATAGCTGTCTCTCCAAAAACTTTTGTCTGTTACGAATTGTCTAAGTATAATGTTATAGTACCTTCGTAGGGTGATGTCGATACCAGAAGGCCAAACCATTCCCCCGGCAGAGCCAAGGTGTCAAAGTTGTCATGGACACACACATAAAAGCTTATTCCTACTTTTGAAGTGTGGCCGTAATTGTTGATAATATCATCATCCGTAATGCTCCCAACAAGCCTGTATTCTATCGCTGTGATACCCTCGCAAATCCTCTGGATCCCCTAGCCAATAGATCCTATTTCTGACAGATACAAGCCTTGGTGTTGAGGCTGTGAAATTTGCCCCTACCTAGCTTGGCGCCAAGTCATGGCGAACCGTAAGGCATTATGCTGCGGCCGGTGCACAATTTCTTTGACAATTTCATATTTCTGGATTTCTCACCAGGCACGCAAACCGCTCTCCGGATGACTCGTCGTGCTTTATACGCTGTTGGTTGTGCTCTTCACTTATAAGTTGAACATGCTTCAGATCAGATGCAATGAAAGCTCGAGTTATAAGCCCGCTCGCAAATTTGCTCAACAACGATCCCCGCTGGCCACATCCTGATGAATCCATCGGCGATTTTATTAAATTGATCAACGGCAAGAAAAGTTGTTGGAAGGCGAAAGGACCTGCTCGTGAGGCTTTTGAAATTATAGCAGAAGATATCAAAGCCTGCCTTGACAAGTGCATCGAATCGATCCCAGGGTCGGATTGGGTAACCTGGTCAATCTACATGGTTGGTAAGACTCCACAGAAATCTGCACCAGTTGTAATGTTCTTTTGTGAAGAGATCCGGCCAAGGAAGGAGGTTCAAGAGTGCATTAAGAAGAGTGGGATCCTTGAAAGCTACCCTGGCATTAAGTTGGGGAACGCCGCCCTACCTCCGGACTTAGACCAGCTTGAGTTGCTAGCGTCTAATTCTACCTGTCATGAGAATCCAGCAAAGAGCAGAGACTCTACTGTCAACTTCACCATTAGCGTGTGCCACGACAAAATCTTTGTCGCAAACCACCACGGCGACAACTCTACGAACCGGATGGCCACACTTGGCGGTATTGTTCAACACAACGGTGATGCTTATATTTTCACGGCCGCTCATGTACTCAACCAAAATAGCTTGTCATGCCAACCAAGACGGCGAAATGTGGTCGATGAGGAATGGGAAATCGATAGCGGAAGCGGCAGCGATAGCGACGGTGGCACGGAGATCGGCGACGAGTTCGTAGACTCTCTGAGCCGAGCCAGTAACACAACCGTGGGTGCTCGATCGGAAACGAGTAGCTGGTGTGGCGATGGCTCCTCAGACACGGACTCGGTGAAGAGTCTTAAATTCTCAGATGACTCAATGCCAGTCGAAGATCGATTCTTTGATCAGCCATTTCAGGCACAAACATCGAGACACCAGGTTGTCAAGAGCTGGGGCCGCAAGGACAAAATTTCTACAATTGACATTCACAAAGCCGGACGAGGTGCCGCCGCCAAACCTGCTTCCGCAACCGCAGAAGGCCACTTGGTGTTGCTCTCTGCTGACCTTGACTATGCACTTATTAGATTTAGATGTCCAGATGTACCAGCTGCGGAAGCCTTTGCCAGCAATAGAATTGCCGCCAACCAGCTCAGGCCTACACATGTGGCTACGCCAGGTCCGAGGGACACTGCAGTTATCGCATACACTGCATCCAGAGGGTGTGTGACTGGTATTTTGTGCGGAACGCCTTCATATACTTGTCTCCCAAACAGTAACACTTTCCAGAAGGTATACACAGTTCACTTCAGCGGCCCTCTTGCGCAAGGTGATTGTGGATCCTGGGTTATTGATGCTGGAAGTAGTGGTCTATATGGTCATATCGTTGCTGGTTGCGAACGCACTGGGGCTGCATACATTATGTCGGCACATTGCGTCTTTGAAGATGCCAAGGAACGCTTAGGCGGGGAGATTGTGCTTGATGGCGATCCAGGCTCCACAGCAGTTTCACCCACTCAAACCGAGGATATAGCAAAAGTTGCGCTAGGAAAGGGGTGTGCAATTCCGGACGCACACTCGTCGACATTTAATTCTATCACCCGACATATTCTGGATCTCCCTGCCAAGAACGGTATACAATTGCAACCATCAGCTGTTCCTGGAGCAGGGACGAATTCAGCGATTACTCCTAACTATGAAGACGCTTATCCTCCACCGCAACACGCGCGATACCATAAACGACCATCTCACTCGAAACATGATATCAGCGACGGCCAGGATGCCGAGAATTACCCTAGATCTTCAATCACACAAGGAAACTCACACGATGATGGCAATGATCTCTTTGATGTATCTGAAGATGAAGATGTTGACATGGGAGAATATAGCGGTGATGGAGAAGCAGAGGACAAGAACCTGGAAGCGCACCTTAACAACAACGACCTAGGCGTGGCTGTAGCGTTGCAAGCTAGACGAGGCATGTTTCGTCTACTCTCATCTGGATCTTTCATCGATCGACCTGATATGCTGTCACAATATGTCCCGTCGTTTTGGCCATCTCCACTCAACAATCCTACGACTGCTAGAGTGTTTTGTCACTTTATAAACGTTATTGGCCCAGCAATTTCCATGTTCGAAAGACACCCGGCCAACTCCTCTTTGATATTCAGAGGCGAACCAGTGCCTAAATGCCAACAACACATTTGGACTTGTAAGTGCTGCCCATGATCATAATTAGACTAAGAAATGCTAACTTTCTTAAGATATTTTCCCTACTTTGGCACTCCAAAACCCTGGGCTCTTACATGCTATGTGCGCGTTAGCAAGCTTACACATTGCGAAGCTCCAAAATAAGGCTATTACACCGTCTTTGAAGCACTACGCTTATGCCCTCCGCAGAGTTGCAAAGAGTGTCAGCTTTTCAAGTCGACGAGGTCTACCCGCTACATTAGCCGCTGCTATGTTGCTTGCATTCTATGAAGCCTGGTATGGGGATCGCCAGAAATGGACTAACCATTTGCTCGATGCACGAATGCTTATAAAGGAAATTGACTTTGCAGACATAACAAAATATATCAAGACATTGAAACGACGCCAACGACAAAAAGATGAACATGCAAAGATATACCAGGCCCAGCAGCAAGACAAAATGATTTACTACGATAGTTATTATTTAGGCACGGAAAATGATATGAATGAACACATTGTAGCTATCTTGACGGGAAAGCAGCTTCAATATGATCAATTCGGCCAGATTATTACCGAAGAAGATTCAAATACTTACGGCAGCAAAGCTTATACAAAAAGAGAGCTGGAAATATATGAAACCCAGCGAGATCTTTTCTGGTGGTACTGCAAGCAAGATGTATATCAAAGTATTCTAAGTGGAGGCGAATTATTGTAAGTGAATTTTTTTGTGCTAATAAGCAAAATTAACATTATATAGCATAGAATATGACTTTTGGAGTCACTGTCCGCCGAGGGCACCGCTTGGCCGCCTTAATGCAACGTAAGACGCTCAATACCTCACATGATATACTTGTTTATATTAAAAATAGATACGGAACTTATGACCATCTGGTTCTCTTGATGGGCCGCCTTGCCAATTTCTTTGCTAAAGATTTAAAACGAAAGCAAATGGTAATGAAAGCAAATAGAGACCGACTACCTGAAAGTTCAGCCAGTTTACTGGAACAAAAAGAGCCACAACAGCCGAACTTTCCTCAAATGCCGCCGCTTACGGCTCTACTGGTACCCCCATTTACTAGCACGTTTCTAGCAGCTGACACTAAGCTCCCCCCGGGATTTGGCCCTAATAGAGCTCCATCGCCTCAGAGTAGTTGCAGTGATGAAGTGGGTCTCGAAACCTTAACCATACAAGCCGAGGAGGAATGGCAGGATATCCGACATGCATTCAATGTTCTAGAAAATCATTTCGGAGACGATCTCCAAGTTTTAGGACCAGAATTTGTAGCGCCAATCGAAACACTATTTGGACCTGCTTTGCAATACAAAACGTATAGCATTGCTGGCATATGGATGAACTTCTACGCAGCCTTGATTATCTGCTATCGAGCACATCCTTCCATGTCCCCAGCAGCAATGGCAGCAGCCGGCCCCGCAGCCGGGCCCACAGCTCGACATACCGCAGACTTCGCTAACGCGATTGGGCGTATTGCGGGAGGTATCGCACCTGACCGTAGCGTGACAACTGAAGTGGACCCAGGTGTAGGAGCAGCACTCATCGAATGTGGGATCCCACTATTTATTGCAGGTGTGCAGTATCATAATCCCGTGCAACAGGTCTGGGTGGTTGAAAAGTTACGAGATATTTCGCGTCTCACCGGATGGGAAACTGCATTGGCGATTGCCAAAGACTGTGAAGCAGTATGGGCGGAGACCAGCGAAATACGGCAAGGACCGTAACACCCCAGACAACTCGTGTAACGACGCAAGGAATCACTGGCTAGAATAGAGGCATATGGGAGTGCGTACAATAGGCTGATAGTGATTGCCTTATAGGTCTAAAGTACTAAGGATACCAAAACATGAGGAGCAACTGTAGAGAATAGGAACAGGCCTTTATATAGGCGACTCCGAGTCTTCCCCGTATTGGGTCTGAAACCCCTCATACCCTGATCATTACCCCTTGCTCCTGTATCATGACCTCCGTGTTGTACCCTGGGCATACCGATTGTTACAACTCGGAGATGCTCAACTGCCTTCGTCGGGGCAGTCACAGAGGCTCGATAGAGGCCACAGTGGTCTTGGTAACGAAGAAGGGAAACTTAAAGTTTTGAGCACCAACAGAGTTCACTTTGCTCCCGGAATACTGAGCACCAGCGAAGATTTTGAACATTTAGAGGTTGTTGATGAAGATAAGCCTACTGTTTGGAACCCTAATGACGCAGCGTAAAGATATCCAAGATATGGAAATGGGCTAAGCGGAAAGACTGTATTTTAGGTTCGTATACTTTACATTCGACTACATACTACGCATTTCGATCTCTATCGCCGGTGACCAAGTACTGAGGCTCAAGGTAGCAATCATATGCGCCTTGCAGCTAGAAGCTAGAAATGTACGATCCGGGCAGCAGGAGGGATTGCAATATAGCAGGCATAATACGTAGGTGGTATAGACAGGTAGCTGGCAAATACAGAAGTATTAGTATTGTATTGATAGGTAATATAGGCCTATAAATCTATGACAGACTCAAGCTTGCCCTCCTCCAAGGAGTTCTAGCTTTCTTTTGTATCCTTCGCCCTTCGGCGGGTCCTACAGTGCCACAAGCTTGTGGCTTTAGCATCCCCGAAAGCACTTTGGCATCTGAGGCTTGTGACAGTCTAGGCCATACACCCTCGTAGTGGCTGTAAGCCTGTAGCTGCTGTAGCTGCAAGCCTGCGGCAGGCCATAGGCAGGATACACCGTTTGCACCTGAAGGTTCTGCAGCTGAAAACTTTAATCCCTCTCGTAAGGAAGCTTATTCCATATTCGAAATCTTGAACGGATCCTGGCTGTTACAGACCCGGAGAAATAAACACTAAATATAAACGCGGTTCAAACAACGATCGAGTTTGCCATTGCTACAGGACGTTTAAACAAAAAAATAAAACAGGCAGCTAACGTTAAACAGAATCGTGCCGGCCAGCCTGTAGCTTAGATATAAAAATGTTGCTGTCAGTGTCGCGGCCCTGGCCTCTTTTCGCTTGGAGCTTGGTACCAGACACCCCAGAGCTCGCTTATACTGGCCTCCGTGTTGAGCAGGTTAGGTCTAAGGACCATGCCTAAAGTCTATTGTAGGCACCTGTAGGCACCAGTAGGCACCTGTAGGCATCAGTGTGTTGATATGTGGGTATCACACCCCTATAAGTAGAGGGATTCTCTTCTGTAGTTTAGGTTCTACAACCTTCAGCAATTGATACTCGTTTGCCCTATACTCTCTGAAGGCTACGTGACTATTTCTATTTGAACACTCCGGCCAGTTCCTGTATATAGAACGCTGCTTTCCTTCCCTTCTTCTGTCTGTAGCTTGTTCTCTTAGTTATGACAATTGATAGTTGTTTACACCTCCAAGTCCTTCTACCTAGATCTACGGATCGAGATCCCTGTTCAGCTTGAGTTGTTACGGTCGGAACTGAATTGTTACAAAAAGGAGCAGACGGCTTTGATTTCTTCATAAAGCGAGTGTCAGCACCGCCGTAATTATTTCCCCTAGCGACATCAACGCCTTTGTCTTCTACCTCCTTACCAACATCAAGGACAACATAGCTCGCACTCCCTTGTGTAATCTCGCTACTCGCTTGTAGGGTGCTGGCTCGGCCAGAGGAGGTTGACTTTGGACAGGCAGCATTGAGCTGAGCTTTTGCACCGTCGATTATGCCACTGTTACTGCTGCCGTCGTTTTGGTGGTCGGCGACAAGACGATCAGAAGTGAGTGTAGTTCTTGAGCCGAAGCCGTCACTATCTGCCAGGTCGCTATTTGCCATGCCTGGAGAATTGGAAGTGCCCTTAGGTGCGAAGTCGACATCAAGACTGCTGTTGTCGGTTTCGGACTCGGCGCCCACAGACTCGTCGTCACTGAGTATAATCGGATCTAAGACATATGAATAAGAAGTTCTGGCCGAGTTGAGATGTAATATAGGGTAGAAGGACATTAGGCCCCCTTAGGTTCTTGTGTGTTCAAATAGGGGAAGAAAGTCACGTAGCATTCAGAGAGTATAGGGCAAACAAGTATCAATTGCTGAAGGTTATAGAACCTAAACTACAGCAGAGAATCCCTCTGCTTATAGAGGTATGGTACTCACATGTCATCCTTCTGGTGTCTACTGGTGCCTATAGGTGCCTACAATAGGCTAGGTATGGTCCTTAGACCTAACCTGTTCAACGCTGTGCCACCGAGTTATTTTTACAGGAGGACCCGTTCAATCCGGCCAGCGAAATCGTTTATTGGCCGTTGTACCACGCATCAAAGGAGTTGAAACAAAGTATTGTAGAAGACATAGGACGATCTCCAAAAGCACTGATGCTGTTCAAAATATCCCAGATATAACGACACTAGATACCACAGGCTGAGTAGAGGTATATGGGAGTACGTATCCGAGGCTAACAGTAGTATTCTAAGAGATCTAATACGAAGGAGGTAAAGAACATGAAAGGTCCCTCTTTGTAGGAAAAGAACAGACTTATATACTCCACTCTGGGTCGACTCTGATGCTTCTCTGAAACTTCTTACGCAAAGTAGCTTTTCTACATGTCCATGTTCTTGTCAATGTCTGGAAAGGGTACACGAAAGGTCTTTGCACCGTCGTGATCGGTTGTAGTCATGCGACCGGAGAGCCATAAGCAAACGGTCGTTACACTGGAAAATGGCCTTCGAATACGTCTCAACTGGTAGCGCCTCACTATGCCCTCTTTGAAAACCACGAGGTTGCTGTCCTATCTTTCTCAACGACTGGACTCTGGGTGAAGTCTTGGGATTTGCTCATAAATAGGGCACGGAGGAGTCGAGCGTTCATGTCGTGGTTAGTGTACCCAAGCTCTAGCTTCATACTCATTCGACCGAATCAGCGCAGCGTCGAGACGCTCCTCGTGGTTCATCGCCCTGATCAGTACCCGTCCTTCCTGCGAACCAACACCATTGAGAGCGTTCAGAAAGGTCGATATAATAACAAAGCCCACAAAGAATATGTCGAACACATGTTTCCAGACGGTCATCCAGAGACTCTTTTAACAGCTCCCGGCGGCACCAATCGCGCCGTCCAGCTGCGGTCCCTGTCGTACGGATGCACCTCTCGTGGTGCCTGGTGCCAACTCATGGGGTCCATAACTATAACCCGGAAGCTCATGTATTCTCGTCACAAATGTGTCGGGGTTCAACTCCGCTGATGGGAAGCTGTCGTTCCCACGAAGCTCAAGAGGGGATGTGCCAACTTCAGTGACACACGTCTGAGGGGACTGGCTCTCCAATTCCGGCTTCTCTGTCACGATACCGGGGGAAGCTGCTGTTCCGTGGCTTCCTTCGAGCTCAGGCTTGGGAACGGGGCCATCTGGATGCGACGGCACGTCGTGGTCTCGTTGTCGCAAGCGCCTGCGTTTCTTGAGAAAAGAAAATAGCCCGAGGCCAATGATTATCGCCGCCAGAGGGATGCAAATACCAAGAGCAATAATTTGGCGTGTCTGGAGCCGCAAGCGTGGCCGTCCGAAGGACCCAGTATTGGAGCTTTCCGGTTCTGCGCCTCCGTTGTCTGAGCTGCCCGATCCCGATCCCGATCCCGTTTCACGAGGAGGGCCTCCGTCGTCGTCTCGGATCAGGTGAATACGGTGAGCACTGAAGGGTTCGTCTGCCTCGATCGTGAGGGTCCTCGTGGCGGGCCCGCAACTTGCAACGGGATAGTAGCCCGTGACTCTGTCCCCAACCTTTCCTTGCGAGATGCACCGACTGAAATCTTTTGGAGCGCAGCTATAGCCCCTAATGCTCACCCGTCAGCGTCGGCTTCATTTGGTACGGACAGGCGCGATCGGGAGACTCGAAATGGGGCACTTACTTTGGGCAGCAATCTATTGCAGTCTGGCCCTCTTTCAAATTACTCCATAGACTATTCTCGGTATACCAAGACTCTTTTGTGGGCGGAGGAGGAACTCCTTCACGATGCACAATAGAGCATGCCGTTACCCAGCCTTCAGGACAGATCGAGCCAGGCGAGTAGAATGGTTGTATGATTCCCAATCCCGAAGATTCATAGTGGTCTGAGATCCAAGCTTCCGGGTAACAACCCGCAGCGGCTCTGCCAACGGGATGGTCACCGAGCTCGGTTGCGATTGAACATGTATAGCCCCAATATCCTGCCCTATCCAGCCCAGTGAGCAGGAACAATGTAGAACACTTGTCAGCAGGAGTGAATGTCGTCGTCAGAGGGCCGAGTGCCTTGGTGGTGAGTGTTCCCATGGTTGCGGGCTGCGCAGACTTTGATGCGCAGTAGTAGCATCTGTTGATGTTGAATCCCTTTGGTTCTAGAGCGTCGCGCGACATGCGGGGGAGGTCCGTCTTTTATGAGACATGTTTGGAGGTTGAAGTGGTGCCTGACTTCGGGGCTTTACTCCATAAGGATAGAGCGTGATTCTTGATTACTAGCGGCAAGTGGTAAGAGGCGCAATGAGCTTCCGTAAATAGAAATGAGCTGACCTCCCTTGACCTTTTCGTTTGTGTTAATTAGTTACCCAGTGTTTGAATTAATTTAATTTATGGTGACAAACTCTCGACAGCAAACGTGCTGACTTTCTTTTGACAAAAAAAAGAAAAAGAAAAAAAAAAAAGAAAGAAAACCACGTTGCCAGGGATGGATCTCGAACAGGCTCGGTTATGGTACTCATGCCATCCCAATACCCGCACCGGCCAACTTGCCTGCCGCATTGATTACAGAATCTGCGAAAGCTGCCGCTTCCCAGTCAACCTTTACTATCCACAGCAAGGACATGACCGCCATCAGAAACCAATATTGCCCTAGTTCCCCCGTCGCTCCTCTACCTTGGAAGTAGAGAGAACCCATCTTGTTCACCCACTCAGTATTCGGCTCGCCAATCCATTTGCAAACAACCTCTTCGCCCGTCGGGGTGGTGCCGCCGCCCAGCCTCACCAATATGCGCTCAAACGGCTGGTTCGGTCTATAGAGGTTGTCGCGACGCCACTCAAAGGTCTCTTTGGACGGATTGATATCACCAGGCGGGCCGACCGCGACGCTGAATCTGCGCAGTTCATTTTTGAAGCTTGAGTGGTCCTGCATTCGTTCAACCTGATTCGTGCCTCCTCCGGGTTGAGCAGCAGGCCCGGGAAGCGCAACGATCGTCTCCGTCTTGAAGAAACCCTCCGTGCCTGCGAGAGCGAGGGGGCCGGAGCCGTGGTTCGGTCCGGAGTGGAGCGTTACTTGACATTTGACGCGACCTTTGTGGAATGTCAAGGCATACCAGGGCACGATACTCCCCTGGTTGTCGGCCGTCAGAAAGAAACAGTCTGACTTTTTGTCGGCGCTGCGCTGGGAGAACCGCACGGTGAACTCTGCAGGGAACTGTCCATAGAATCCCGCCGGTAGGGATGCCTGTAACCATGGGCCTTTGAAAGATGGTGATGACTGCGACGACGCATTCGTAGCTTCGCTGCCGCCTTTTGAGCCAAACGCTTTTTTGAGGGTCTTCATGATGAGATCGTTTTTCTCTAGTTGGAGCTCTAGGGTTGGGGTTCGAGCTCGAGTTAGGAACGCCACTAGTGATATAAAGTTGGTTGGGTCAAAGTGTGCGTGTCCGTCAGATGCAAACACAACTGCGAAACCCTCCGTCTGATCTTTCTGGTGAGGGAAACAAGCATATATTAGTTGTATATATGTTCTGGAGCTCGGCGTTTATTGTGCATTTGGCCCTGCAATGACGAGAAACCTTCAAACAAGTGTCAGCATGCGGAAGCTACATC
Organism: Chalara sp. BL73; assembly: GCA_918026815.1. NCBI lineage: Eukaryota > Fungi > Ascomycota > Leotiomycetes > Helotiales > Chalara > Chalara sp. BL73. Next base: position 341,386 of record CAKJVC010000150.1, on the reverse strand, counting down.
AAGCTGCCAAACTGTAATACCCAAAAAGCAAAAGATAAGAGGCAACAACATCAAAAGTTTTAAATAGAATCAATCACTTCGCAAACAACTGAATGGGCCAACATTGAACCGACAGCAATGTCAGGAACCAATCGGCTAAATTGCGGCCACGGAGGAGCTTCAGCTTCTTACTTTCTCGATATCCAATCATGAGAAGGAAGAAAAGCTAGCGCGTTAGCAAGGCTGAAGGATTTGATCACTTGATGGAACGAGGGGTGGGAAAATAGGGGAGGAATGACAGATGAACTCCCCAAAGTGGATCATAGTTCTGGGGGAGTAGCCGTGTAGTCCAATGCCAAACCCCATGTTTCGACTCATAATCGAATTGAGTTAGATATGCAGTGAATGAACTGAACGAAGAATCTCCTCGTATCATGGTCCTGTGGCAAATGTTGAATTGATGATCACGAAAGCCTCTTTGAACTAGCTCCAGCGTCAAAATTCGTAGAGTAGTGTACCCGAACTCCACTAGCAGGATCTAACGAGATTGAGGTAGTAGGAGCAGCGACTTCTAGCATCATTGACCTTTCGGCTTCGTTGAGTAGCGCACTTGCAATGTCCATTTACTTCGATGGCGGAGAGCAGCGTGAATCTCTTCCCCATGAGTGACTCTTCTTCTTCGCTCTACGCAATTCTGCACCTTCCTCTGGTGTCCATGGACGGCGTGTTGTCTGATACTGCAATGATGTCTGGTACATCCTGTCACGACACGCGCTGTGGGTCCACAGATACAGAGGGCAACGGTGGTATCATACGAGAATTTATAGCTGAGGAAGGAAGAGGAGCTCGAGGAGAGCAGGCTATATAGTAGTGGTTTTGTTACGCCCGGCCAAGCCTAGAAGGCCCTAGCCTATATTACATCATACATTTCCTTCGGTTTCTGATGCCTCTTTCAGCCTATACAAAACCGTCTTTGCCAATATTTTCCAATTTCCGTAGCACATAGTCGACGGGATCTCGTGTATAACTAGTAGCAAGGCAATTTGAAATTCATTTCTCCAAGCGTTCAATGCCTTATTACCGGCGACTGAAGCGAAGTTTGCTAAAAGCACGAAAGTAATATAGGGTTAGTCAGGTTAGTTAATATAAAGAATAAAATAGAATTTGCTGTTGTAAAAAGCTAGCTGCCCGTTTTATCTTTTTGTTTAAACGTTCTGTAGCAATATCAGATTCGCTCCCACCTACAGGTTGAACGGAAGACCCCTAAGCTTTAGATTACCAGCACAGCAGTGACGCCTTTCCAGGTCTTTGTAAATCCCATAGCCCAAACGAAATCGCTCGATTTCTGTGCCAATATGAAAGCGCTCTTGTTGCTCGTAAAATTTGTTGCGAGACCACTTGGCGCCGCTTCCGCAATGTTTCTTGTGAACGATTAGCAATAATTTCCAAGCGGAGCTCCTGGTGTAAACGAAAACTTACACGTTGGTGGGTGTAGTTGCCTCGATCTTTCGAGACTCTCCGGATTCTCCCCATGCTCTTTTTGCAACGGCAACGCGGGTAATCATCCAAACTCTCTATTAGCCACAAATCCCCAGCAGCTTGACTTTTTTGATCCTTTCAATATGCGCAACACCTCCTTGTCCTCAACTATTCCGCCTATGAACTTTCGATTTACGTGGATAATATATCGATCCAAAATGTCAAACTCCTTGTGATTTTTCTCGGTGCGCTCAAAAGCAAGCTTTTGTAAAAACTCAAGGAGAACAGGGATCTCAATCCGTAGATCTCAAGAAGAGGGACTCAAAGGTGTGAACGATTATCAATTATTATAACGAAGAGAACAAGCTACAGGCGGAAGGAAGGAAGGTAAGCAGTGCTTTATATACAAGAGACTAGCCAGGGGCCGCGTAAGCGAGGTCCCATAGTGTTAAAGATGAAGCCCTTTGGGGTTCCAAGCGAGATAAGGCCAGAGCCTAGACAGATGTGGATTAAATTGTCTTGAACTACTGTCTGGGACGTATTACGGAGCATTGCAACTATTTGTCACGAGAAATTGTGAAATAACTTACTATTCTTTTATAAAGAGATCTTTCGCTATATAAAGACTGGTGTCTCCTAATGTTGCGGCAATATTCTGTAATAATATACATCTTTTTATCTAGCACCTTTGCCCAATATAGTTATGTGCGAGGCTGAAGCTCGACTTTACCTATTGTTTGCTTGTTCCTGAGGTAGGTCTCCGCCTTCTCAAAAATGCGGCAGGAATGCAGTCCAGTTCACGTGTAGATATGCACTCTTCGGCAGTCTTCTCAACCCTAGAAACATCTCTATTACAGAAAAGGCACGAGCAATCAAATAAAGCTCAAACACCGTCCCGCTAGCCCCGCACTCCCATCTCTCCGGGAAATCCTGGGGCGTCAGCTGTGGCTCCGCTGGTCGTTTGCTGCGCTCTTCGCGCAGTGCAGGTAGCCGCCTCGGCGTAAAGAGCATGCAGAACCAGAGTTCAGATAGCTGGTCCCGCTTGCACACAGCAGCGAGCCCTGCGAGCCAGAAGATCGCTGCTGTCACGAACATCACCATGGTGGCAATGCGCCAGGCAAGCTGCTCGCCTGGAGTAGGAAACCGATAGTTCCACCCACACAGGTGGATACCATCGGTGAAGAGCGTAATGATTATGAGGATAAGCTGCCGTGTGCCGCGTAAGTGCGGAAAGCGGTCGTTAGTGAAGCGATTGAGCGGTCGCTTAACAGGGCCAGCGCGGATATTCATAAACGCCATCACGTTAGCGGACCACGATGGACCCATGTTATCGACAAAGTCGAGGGGCGTCATCATATACGGTTCCTTGGCGACATCACCTGCCGCAACGAGGATCTCTGCCATGGATGCCTCGATGTGTATCGGGATCGAGGTCATCACGTCGGCGGGCTTGTGCATCCAGACGAAGAGAATGGCAAGGCTGCATGTCGCATTAGAGGTGGCTCCAAGCTCCATAGTGGTGATGGCCAGATGTTGGACCCTGCGCGCTGCAACGCTGAGAAGCAAATACGCAATCTGGGCAAAGTTGAGAACTTTAACGAGCATGTCCGCCTTGCTTCTGTCCCATATTTCACGCTCGTCGATGATGGGAGCAGCCATGTAGCCATTCTCGACTAGCCAAATAAGGTGCTTGTTGTTGACGGGGAAAGGAGTACTGTTCCTCGGGTGCAATATGACACCGCCCATATCGGCAAAGAAGGCATGGCGCATCGTCCAGTCTGGGTGATTCAGCTTCTTAAAGCCTTGGACCCCCCTGTGTGCGCTTTCGTACTGACCGGCCGCTGCGCCAAGAACGAATTCTGGGCCCCCGATGGCATAAGCCATCCAGCGCAACTTTCGAGTGAAGATGCCCAACTTGCCATCTGTATTTGCAGGAAGATTAAGGCAAAGCACGGTCCACGAGCACAGAAAGACCGTAAAGAGTGAGGTCCATAGGATATTGATAGTGCCGCGGTTGTCTGGCTGGGAAGTCCACCCAGATATGAAGGGGTCATCGTCATTAGAGGCATTCGCAGGTAGATTTGGAAGTTGGTGGTCACTAGCACATATCTAGAGTCAACATTGTTTCGAAACGGGATACTGAATACATTACCTGAGATTCAGCTGCCGCTGAAATAGGTGATACATCTCGAGGTCCTTGAGAAGGAGTCCAAGGACTCGCCTAAAAAGATAGGCTGATTGAAAATAAATAAATAAGAGATCAGATGGCAAAACTGTTATCAATTGCAGTAAATGGCTTTCTAGTTGGAAGCTGAGACGCCAACCACAATTATTAAGTATTAGCAGAGTACCCCTCCCCCCCCCCCCCCGCGCGGCGATGCGCGAAACCGAATGTGAAAACCTCTCGTACCAGGCTAAGGCTGATTGCCAGGATAACTAAGTTGTACCATAAACGAGATAAATAAGAGTGCGCAATTTATCGCGCAACACCTGTGTTACCTACCCTTGCTACTAGTTGGCTAGCAAAAGAATCTACCCCACCCACAACCGCAGGATCCCGAAAAAGGGAAAAAGCATTGGTTGTAAGATTGAAAAATGAATGGCGGTCTGCAAGATCCATGCTACGCGTGTAAGTGCGCGGGAGCTTTATTGTTACAAAAAGAAACGGATTCTTCCTTGTTTCCGTTAATTTTCAGCTTCCCTGCCCACCTCCACTCGTTTTCCGGCAACTTGTTGCCTGTGGATAGGGAGTCAGCGTACGAGTTGTGCCAAATACTCAGCAGACACATTGCTTACCAACATGGAATCCAACATGAGACGAAGAGGATCGATGCCAACTCAGATTGACAGCGCTGAGCGACCCAGTCCCTACGTTTCAGACGAGGCTACCTTGCTGCGAAAAGCCAAGACGCGAGTTCTTCCTCTCTTCGACGAGCTACCAGAATGGTCAAAGGACAGCGAGTACATTCTTTCTGGTTGGAAGCCTGAGACGAATTCATACTGGGAATGCATCAAGAGCATGTGGTACATCCACAACGAAACTGGCAACATATATACCCATCTCTTCGCAGCCATCTGGATGGCCATACTGGGTTTATGGTGGAGCGTGTACTCAAAGGAGTGGTATCCGGCCACCAATTCCGATGATGCGTTCGTCTTTTTCTTGTTCTTTTTAGGTGGGACGGTTTGCTACCTTCTTTCGACGACCTACCATGTTCTATCCAACCATTCGCATGCAACGCATCTCTTTTGCCACAAGCTCGATTTTCTGGGCATCCTCACTGCCACTGCTGGATGCTTCCCGCCGGGTCTCTGGTATACTTTTCCGTGCGTCTCACGTCAAGTGAAGTTCACTTGGATTGCTGTTGGTATTATTTTCTTACCCAGGCTCTCTCTCCTTTTAGGCGCCTAAGCAAACAAACAGGCTAAGTAGCTAACCAGTTTTAGATCGACCTTACTGCCCAATACCTCGCCGCCATCTTCGCTCTCTTTGTAAAATCCTTCTAAGCCCCCAATATGCGACCGCTCCGTGGGCTCGTTTTCTCCGTCATGGCGTCTTCAAAATTTTGCCCAATTATAATCAAGATTTTTGAAGTCGGCTGGTCGCGTTCTGACGCTGAGTACGGAGCTTCGTTGTACGCCTTGACTATTCTCATATATCTATATTTTGTGACTATCTACGCGGTAAGTGCCTCTCTCCCTTTCCTGCTGGCTCGGAAATCTACTAGATTAGAATTTTTGGTCTTGCTAATATCCTTTATTATGAAATAGTTGCGATTAACAGAGTCGTGGAGGCCTGGATATTTCGACATCTACGGTCATTCGCATCAAATATTCCATGTGGGCATGGCGATTGGGCTTACGGTTCACTTTTTGGCCTTCGTCAGGGCCGTAGATCAATTTGATGCTGTGAAGCAACGCCAATGTCAAAATTGAGTAGGCTTTGACAAACTACCGAAAGGTATTATGGTCTGATCATTTGATCTTACGGAAGAGCGTAACTATGAATACCATGGCGATGGATAGACCCGGCGATGGAGAGACCCGGCGATGGAGAGCATAGGTGGCATTACGTAAGTGATATGATGCCGGACGAAGCGTGGCTGTTCATCCAACCCACCTCAACGAAGGCCTGTGCAGCAATTACCCACAGGCAAGCTACACTGGCAAACAACGTACTGGTGCAATCGTGCTGACAGCGTAAACCTTAAGGTGTTCCTCACACGTCAGTCGACTTTCCATTACGGGCGGACAGCGATTGCATGCGCGAAAGTCGAGTGTCGCTGCTTTGCTTTTTCGATGAAGATTGATTGCAAGGGAGCATACACTTTTTCAATCACTTTACTGAGGCAAGAGAAGCACAATCTTTAAGCTACACAATATCGCGCCACGTTTTATAATAACTACGTATGTAAAAGAGCAATGACATTGCTTCAAATTTTGCTTAACCCATCAACATCCCAGATTGAAATTCCAAGTCCAAAAGGAGAATCTTTGCTGTATAGTTGCTGTATAGTTGAGCACGCAGTATCGAAAGCGATCTGTATTAGCAACTTGTCAATTCTCTGCTCTAGTCCTTTAGATACTGACGGAAATACGTACTTCGTTCGTGATTGTGCTCAATTCTTCCCAGTGTCATAAAGAATAAAGTCGGTGCAGCCCGCCTGGCCGCCAATGAAGATGCGTTCACCTTCCTAAAAGCTTCTGCACTTGTTGCTGGCTACATCTTTGATCTCGCTAGGCTGAAGAGGCTCAAGGCGTCACTTTGAAGAATGGCCAGAAACGCAGGGGCAGTCTAAGCAGTGGCAGTCGAATTTTCGATGCGGTCCATTGGGAAATATCAATGTATCACGGAGAGTACTCAGTAGTGCAGTGAACAGCTAATTGATGGTTGACAGTCCCAAATACCGAAATGATATTATTGTATGTATACACGCTTGAAGAACAGATAATCTAAGGTTGAGCTGTTCTCATAAATACCAACTCCTTATCCTTCCTTGGCATGCTCGCGTATCCAGCCAATGACCCTCTACGTGGGTCTGTTCTGTGACGCAATGTGAATCTGTGCTTGTATTGCCAATCGTAGCGCGGCGGTTCACAGCTATAACAGTCAATCGTGCGAGGCCGCGGTTTTTGAAGAGAGCATGGCGGCAGCCTCGAACTCTTGGTGAGACCATTGGTGCCCCAAGATCGCCGTATCAGGGTGCATACAACCTGACCGAAGATTGGTCGTTCAATGTGCCATTGTTGGTGGTCTGACAAGTGAAACCCGTCGGGCGTACTTGAGGTCACCCGTCACAAAGCCTGCATCCGAAATGTACGACGAGATTAGTGCCAGTAATCCTATATAGTTTGTCTGACACTTGAAAAGCGTTGATTCAGCAGCGACGTACGCATGGTGATACACAATGATGTGCGATGAGCATGACCGTCTCTAGACCATCGTGTTTAGAATCTTCAAGTAGCCTTTTTGAATCGACTTCCGGAGAAGCTTCGCAGTCCAGTAGAGTGACAATACAATATAGAAAAAGACCCGAACGAGCTGAATTGCTCTATTTGACATTGAATGACTTGCACTGACGGCCGTATTTGAGTAGTGATGCATCTAGCCGGGAACCCCTGCCAGGCCCACCTTTTTGTGGCAACTTATGCCTATGGTGTGGGACGAGCCCCATATAAATAAGGCGTAACACCAGTACGGTAAACGGGGTTCTATTGGACTAACTACGCCTATCCGTGTCTGTATTGTGCAGCATGGTAGCTAAAAAGGTAATTACATAGCTAGCAGGTATCTTTGCCCAGTTTTATATAAGCACTACACTGGAAATTACGGTCGGTGTACATCCCTGATATGAGCCTCTATTGTAGGTCGGCATGGCAGCCCAAAGGCTCCCAGAAGGTATCGGCATCTTTATCGTCGTCGTCCTCTGGCTCTTGTCCGCCCGCGATAGTTCTCGTGTTGTCAAATCTACCAAATCAACCCTAACCGTCAGCAACATGACGACACCCACAGCCGCTGAGCTACTCACTCTGGACAGCGTGGCTCTCCAGCAACGCCTTATCGCTGGTCTACGGTCGAGGGTTGATCTGGTAAAACAATGTCTGCGGCAGATCGAAGAGCACGACCGTCGCGGCTTGAAATTAAATGCAATGATCTCTATCGTGCCTCATCAAATACTCATGACAAGGTCAAAACAGCTGGATCAGGAGCGCGCAGAAGGGCGCGTTCGAGGTCCCCTCCATGGCATTCCAATGCTTGTTAAGGTTAGTCAAATTAGCTGAGTCAATTAACACACATACTGATCTCAACGGATGTAGGACGCAATCTCTACACGGGCCAGTCTTGGTGTCCCTACAATGTTGGGAAGCTACGCGTTCGAGAATTCATTCCCGCAGAACAATTCTAAGGTCATAGAGAAGGCACGTGCAGCTGAAGGTCCGCAAAGACTCTGCTAACAGATAACTTTAACTGCAGCTTGAAGAAATGGATGTCATTGCTCTGGGCAAAACAAATCTCAATGTAAGACCACAGAATATGCTACCAAATTTCGGACATTATTAGCTAATTGACTCATACGCAGGAGTTTGTTGGGTCAAAGTCAGCTGGATGATGAAATACATGCTATTAAACATTCCGACCTTGTTTTGCAGAGGTGACTATCCCAATCCCAATGGCTGGTCTGCACTTGTCACGCAGACCAACAGTGCCTACATGATGCGAGAGCTTAACCAGATCAAATTTGGCCAAGACGTAAGTCTGCCGACCAGCTACTGCCAGGTGGGTAACCTTGAGCTGACATTTGCGGGACCCCTGTGGGTCCTTGACTGGTTCCGCAGTTGGCGTCTCTGCAGGCTATGCTCCGATCGCCCTAGGCACTAAGTCTCATATTTTGATTATAATGCCAGCTACTCGTGCAGCTCTTCGTGCCTTGAAGCCAGCCCTTGATTCTACCAAGATGGGCGGAATCGCGAGGACATCAAGGAACAAAGACGTCGTTGGAGCTTTGGCAAGATTGTTCATATAGAGAGAAGTAGTCACGTGGCCTTCGGAGAGTATAGGGCAAATAGTGTCAATTGCTGAAGGTTGCAGAACCTAAACTACAGAAGAGAATCTCTCTACTTATAGAGGTGTGATACTCACAGTAGGCATCACGCTGATGCAATGAGCGAGTTAGTATTATCGTAATATATCGACCCCTAAAAATCAATACTATATACCAAGCAATATGAGATTTGAAATTTGTATATGTAACAGCCAGTGTAACAGCCAGAGCCGGCTAGAAACGGCGATCATAGCGGCCACAGGCGTATAGCTACAGCAGCCATGGGTGTCACGGCACGCGCTGTGGATCTACAGATACAGAGGGCAACGGTGGTATCATACGAGAATCTATAAGAGGGAGCCCTAGTGGCTCGGCAGCAGGTCACGTGCTAGATCAGGGTCGGGACGTGACAACAGCCTGCATATGCGTCACAGCCACTAGCTGTACGAAGTACGTATGTCCGTAGGCCAGCATTCCGGATGCGGATCATAACGCGGGCCGTAGCGCTGGTCTAAATGCGCGGGGAACAGGGACAGAGCATCCAACGCGATAAAGCCGCAGTCTAAGCGACAGCGCACACCGCTCCTCATTTTGGCACCTAAAAAAGGGGAAAAAAGAAAAAGGAAAAAGGGGACAAAATAGTCGAAGTTTGGGTGTGCAGCCGTCGTAATTTGGCCGCGTCTGGCATTGTTGTGTTGTCGTGCTAATGGTGCGCCGGGATCGCAGCGCGCTGATAGGTTAGTGGGATAGATTGGGGAGTTTGAATCCGCATCCCACCTTATTACCTTCACATTTCGATTGCTGCATGCCGCCTCACAAGAGGGATTACATAGCCCGTCAATCAATGAAACAAAATATGTTCAAGGAATTGAGGCTACTGATGGATTGGTCTCGTTGGTCGGGTGCTGATGGCTAGGACAACCGGGAAGTGGGCCGGCCAGCGCCAATATGCCTGATGCGGAGGGGAATGCCTGATGCGGAGGAGCTGGGGTGGAAGAAATCGGACAAGGGCTCAGTCACCTTGCCTGAGCAATCTATGAAATGTCATACCAGCCTACCGCATTGTGCGTTGCGCGTTGATAGAATGCGTAATCCGGGACGAGCCATCGTCCACTCATAAGCCACGGCGGAAGCCAAGGGTGCGTTAGGATCCTCAGAAGCACGTTCCGGCGCTTGTAGTCCAATCACATTTGCCTTCATGTTGTGATTATGGTGAATAAGAGAACGGGCGCAATCCTATTTTACTATAGCGGATTGTCCTGTTTGAGTGCGCATCCAGAGCAAGCCTGTTTTCCTTCCCTTGGCACATCGCATTGGTCGCCATCTACCGCCTCGATGACTCACCGGGAGAGAAAGGGAGAGAGAGATACTATTGGCTGTATAGGGCCGTGAGTCCTATTCACGCTGTTTCGAATCGTAGGCTGGGAGACGTCCACGTACTCGTGTCTCACCCATGTTCGCCCATTAAACTGTGACAGACCAAGGCACCAATAGACACGCGACGCTCGCTCACCTACGAGCTGTGCCGAGCATTCGTGCCTCTCTCATTGCAGTGTAATATATTTTAACTAATACGAACAACTACAATTCCTGCACAACTGGTTTTTAGTGTGGAGGGAGAACCTCCGGCCTCTTGACCTTCCTCGCTCCTATATAGTCCAGATGCCCTCAACAATCGACTTGGAACCCCTCTCTCCCCCATTGCTATATCTGGCCTTCCCTGGCTTGCTTCCTAAAAAGCATCCATTGCGGGCCCCCTCCCCCCTAAATTCCACCCTCCCCAAATCTCACCCCTACACAAACCGTGGCATCCGTTGGGTAGCAGCATTTGTCACGGTCTCGTCCATTTTGTCCGTGGCTATCTTGACACCTATCATCTGCATATTTCGGGCCTTATTCTCGCAACATGTCCGACCAGACGCCAATCGAGCATTACACATTTAGTGGGAAGCCTTTTATCCAAAACTATATGTTTGGAGAAGGCGACATGACTTGTTCTGACTTTGCAGATCCGGATCAAGCTGGCATCGGGGTATGTGGTGTCTCTTACCTCTTACCTCCCTCAGCTAAGATAGGCGTCTGTGACATAGGTCGTAGTGTCAAGTGTCTCGGTGGCGATTGCAACGGCTATCGCGTCATGGGTAGTTTTCTACCTAAACCTGAAAAGCAAGACATCAAAGTTGTCCTCCAAACAAATTGTTTGGAAACAGGTCGCTGAGAAAGCCCTTCTCTCGCTTGCCGATCAGCAGCTCATCACTGGTGTCGCCTTGCTTGCCAGTGCCTATGTCAACACAAGAGTATACACATTATACAAGGAAAATGAACTGGATTTTCAAGATGCACGTTTCACCTTAGTCATCTATCAAAGTTGTTTATCAATCAGCAGTTACCTTGCTTGCCTAATCTCACTGAGAAAGTTTTCAGGGCATCGGACGATAGCTAGTATTCGATTGTTCGTTTTAACGTTATTTGTACTTGCCCTTACCATAACTGTTGCCATGAGCGACCAAGCTTTTCTACCTATTTTTTATGTCCTCCAGGGGATGCCGGGACCCGACAACAATGTTTTATTCTCACAATTCTCTATGCACTTGCGACGTGGCTTATCAGCGGCAGCGGTGATGTTAACATACTGCTTTATTCTTATCTATTCCCTTGAACATATCCTTGGCGAGAAGCGTATGGATCGACTCAAGGGTCAAATACACCAAAGAATGCGGAACTGCCGCCCGCGGGTCCTTGACGTTTTCGAGTTCTTTCTTTCGAAAAATTGGGCCCTCTTCCTATGCAGCGCGTACACTCTACTGTTCATAGTGTTTGTCAACTTCCAGAAGTGGGGCAAACCCCCAAAAGTCACCGAGGTTGCTTGGGACCTAGGAATTAAGGAGTGGTGTGGCTTGAACAACGATGGAGACAATCGGTGGGTTTTCGGCCAGACAGTAGCCGTGACAATGCTGTTACTTCCAATTTTGTCTGTCTTGGAGACATTTTTCGGTATGTGAAACCCAACTTGAACGCCCATATATGACTGCGTCGCAGAGGAAAAGCACAAGAAAAAGCCACCAAGGCTAGATGGTAAGTCACAGCCGCCCCTTCCCACTCCACGGAAAATCCCTGAAAGAAACCAAAGGCATCCCTGCCGTAGTCTCCTGGGCTGAAGGGCTCACCATCGTCTTCGTCCGCGGCACTGACAACGCCTGCTGGCACAAGCGGCGGAACTGCCACGGCTGGAGCGAGTGGAAGAGCCTCGGCGGCAGCATCATCGGCGACATCTGCGCCGTGTCGCGGGGCGGTAACCATATCGACCTCTTCGGCCTTGGCGCCGATAACACCTGTCAGTATAATTATTGGAACGGCGACGCCTGGACTGGGTGGGAAAGTCTCGACGGCAGCATTATCGGCGACATCCGCGTCGTATCGTGGCGCGATAAGAGGCTTGACTTATTTGCGCGGGGCCCCGATAACACCTGCCAGCATAATTATCGGGACGGCGCCTCCTGGAGCGGATGGGAGAACCTTGGCGGCAGCATCATCAACAATATCTGCGCCGTGTCGCGGGGCGGTAACTATATCGACCTCTTCGGCCTTGGCGCAGATAACACCTGCCAGTATAATTATTGGAACGGTGACGCCTGGAGTGGGTGGGAAAGTCTCGACGGCAGCATTATTGGCGACATCAGTGCCGTGTCGTGGCGCTGTGGAAAGCCTGACTTGTTTGCGCGCGGTCACGATAACACCTGCCAGTATAATTATTGGGATGGTAATGCCTGGAGCGGATGGGAGAACCTTGGCGGCAGCATTATCGGCGACATCCGCGTCGTATCATGGCGCGATAAGAGGCTTGACATATTTGCGCGTGGCCCCGATAACACCTGCCAGCATAATCATTGGGACGGTGCCTGCTGGAGTGGATGGGAGAGCCTCGGTGGCAGCATTATCGGCAACATCTGCGCGGCGTCGTTTGGCGACAACCAGCTCGACCTCTTCAGTCTCGGCGTTGACTACGCTTGCTGGCATAAGTGGTGGGACGGCACCGCCTGGGGGCATACGTGCTGGAGCGGTGACGCCTGGAGAGTCTACGGAGCATCGGCGGCGGGAAGCAGAAACCCGGCCTGATCGGCTAGCGGCTCTCCCAGGGCTCTCTTGCCAACAACCCTTACAGCAGCTTCGGGACCCTCATCCCAGCCAACTTCGTCACTACTCCGGAGTAGCCTCTCTACTTTTATCTAGCCGTTAACATTAATGAGTATCGAATTACCAATCGTTACATCTGTATTCTTCACATATTACGAACGGCAGCTAAGGTGCACACCCCATCAGCAGTAACAAGCTTGGCGCCCCGTTTCAAGCCTCTCCTCCAACTTCGAACCTCCAGCCCTTCTCCTGCACGTCCACCCTCTGCTTCTTATTATCCATGCCGGATTCCTTCACGGGTAAAGACTAGGTAACAATCATCATCCCCGCGCTATCAAACAGAGTGACAGCGAAACGCCTTGCGCGATAAAGAGCCATTTTACTTACCCCCAAGGCAACGCCAAAACCAACGCCAAAGTTCCCACATGCGTAAGAAACGCACAGTGGTTATCATCGCGTATTTGAAATATTTTACTCTTGAGATTACTGTCAGTGATAATAGACCTCTTTGGCCATATACTATTTCAGTCTTGGCCATTTTGGGGCATTCGGCACTTAATTATTTCGAACATCCCAGTAGCGCTATTAGTTCCTTGAGAACCGTGTACAACTCTGAATTCAAGGCTTATAACAACTACCTAGTCCTCTCATGGGGCCAGTTCGTTGTATGACCGTGCGACAGCTGTACCACCAAAATATGCAGAGCCTTTCCACCTTCGTATGTGCTTGCAACGACGGTGCTCTACCAGTGACACTCAGCCCACTTGCCAAGCGCAGGCTTCAAACTTAGTACTCGGTATCATGCCAGCCTCTGTCATCTGCTGCCATGCCTACTATGTTGAGGTTCACCCATCCTATCTTTGTCTTAGACATCTCCTATCGCATCGTATTTGTCAGGTGCCAGGATGTCGCGTGCTAAGGGCAATGAGGGGGGCTCGGTAGAGGTGATAGAACGTGAATTACACAATGATAGTCAGAAGGGGTTTAGGGATGCCGACAGGCTCTCTATTGTTCTCTATGATTGTGTATGAAGTGTGTTCTAGCAATTTGTGCGTGTGAAAAGTCTTCAGCCCTAGCGTTCCCCACTTAGTCAGCCATGTCAGCTACCCCTGGATTCTCAAATCCTAACAGCTCTTCTTGAGTCTCGTTTGAGCGACTAGGATGGTTGCTGAGAGTCCTTGGCATTTGGTGTGTACGCCGGCTTGGCTGTTCCTCGTCCAGAAGATTTGAGTCACTAATAGAATCGGAATGCAGGCGTTCTGAGGGCGGTCACCGAGATGTTGAGCTAGGCTATGTGTCGTTTTAGTAAGATTACACAATTGATTAAAGACTCAAACCTTTTCTGTAACAGTTAGCCAGGGAAATAATTCAGGATAAATACTGACAGAGTTTATGGACCTCCGACCTGGAACACTGTTGTCAGAAATAGGTTTATTAGGCAGGGAATCAATTGGAGGATCTGTGAGGGTATCACGGCGATGGAAATACAGGCTTACAAGAGCGTTGCGGATGATGATATTTCTCAAATTACGGCTGTAATCTTCGTGTGTGCGCGTGAGGTGCTCTAGCACAAAGGTGGACTTCACGGACGACTCTGTTAAACACCGACTACCGATTTGTTTTTACGAGGGTCCATTTGAAGTATTTAAATGTCATGAGTAAAAATTTCGTTTAATATAGAATATGTCTTGAGTACAGCGGTAACCGTTGCATAAAACAGCGACCAAGCCCCCCTGTTTGGCACCCCCAAACCGCTGTACGCAGACTTGTTGTATAGTTATCGATAAAGTATAGCCGGAAAACACTTGATGAAGTAATCTCGACTTCCTTTAACACACCAGCTCTAGATATTTTACCAAGCCGTCTAGACTACGACAATATTAAGCTTCCTAGCCTCCCACCTTTTTTACTCTGGTTTGAATAAATTCCGATGTCTCGAATAACCAGAACCACAGAATGTTGCATAATACCTACTGCCTCCATCTCGAAAAATATTGCCTGTTCTGGCTGCGCCATGCCATCCGAGGCTATCGGCGGTAGATCTCGAGTCATGGGCTGTCGCTTTCGAGTGCTGAATGTGTCTTTGATAGCGAACTGCTGCTTGCTTCTTGGTAGTGAGCGATTTGGTAGTCCGTATAGTGAATGGGTTATACATACCCAACATTTCCCAGGCCCAAGAGCGCAACGTAAATATCGGAGATGCCGAGTCTGGCGATGATTCCAATGCTATATTGTGAGGTCCAAGGGCTTGGGTTATTTTCTTGATGTAGAGAGCACATCATGAGAGAATTCGAGATCAGAAGAGGTCCCGAAGTCGACGTTGTACATTCTAGGGCTGCAAGATGAATTTGAACTCGAAAATAGTAAAAAGAGTCGGCTTTGGGGCGGGTTGCTAGTGTACTCCAATATATGCATACGTGGCTGTGCGTCGACACGTATACACCTCCGGTGGTGGCTAATTTGCACAGCCAGGACAGGTCGAAGCTTGCCTTGCAAAATGCCGTCAGGGAGCTATGCGCCCTCCTGGTTGGCGTTTATTGGTAGCTTTTCCCTTACCTGTTCTTCCGTCGGACTGTCACAGCGGCTTAATCTAATAACATAAATCTAGCAGCCTTACTCACTACCTTCGAGGCATGTGCCAATGTTGCAGTTGTTTGTATTCTTGGTATCCTTTTCTAGTTCCCATACCATCGCGTGTTAAACCAAGCATACTACTGCCATATCTGCCTGAGTTTCCCTGGAATCCTATTCAAAAATCCTAGCCCAATAACTAATCCAGCCATCTTTACTGTTTTCGCCGTTGACCTCTGCTAAGTTTTTGAGCCTATAACCAGTGCACTGCGACATAGCCGTAGAATATCCCTCGGCACTCATGTATCTATACGATAAACTTGAAACTGCATTAAGCTCCATCCGGCTCCTCAAGATCTCTGGAGCAGAGTCCTTAATTGAATCGCCGTTGTCCGGCAGCCTTTATGTCTATGATCTAGACGATGCTCCTCCGTTTATCGCCCTATCTTATACCTGGGGACTGCCTGGCGACAGCATTACTCAAGCTCAAAACGGCCGCGCTGGATGCCTGCCTCGGACAATAGCAATCGATGGATCACAGATAACGATCCGTCAAAATCTCCTTGATGCTCTATTATCTATGCGGTCTCGTCAAAGATTCAGTGCTGGCCAGTCTGCCGTCCAATTTTATTGGATAGATGCGATATGTATCGATCAGTCCAGCATAGCAGAGCGCGAAGCGCAGGTGAGCATAAGCCAGATCTACATGAAGGCGCGGAAGATCTGGGTCTTTCTCGGTCCTTCAGACAGGATGCGGATGGAATATGTGAAGACTCTCGTACAGAAGCTCGCAGCGGCCTCACGAGACCTCACGAAGCAACGGCGCGAAAATAACGGCGACCTGTTTCGGCCACGCTTCGAAGACTGGGACACTGCGACTCAACATGGGAGAATCCTAACACGGAGAAAGGTTCCTCACATTACCGCACAGGAATGGTTCGATTTCACTCTGCTCTTGGAGAAGCAGTGGTGGTCTCGGATCTGGATTGTGCAAGAAATCACTCTCGCTAGCAAGGTCGACATTATGTGCGGCGACCACGTACTCGCCTGGGGCGAAATACGGCTTTGTACTTGCCTACTTTCGCTCGGTCTAGGGGCTCAACTAGCTCACCGAGCTCGGAAGCGGAACTCTATGACGTCATCCACCGTAGGCACAGGGCTCATGACTCTTGATGACATTTGCAGTCGAATTAATCTAGATAGCAGGGTGGCTTCAGATATTACTACTACTAATCTGTATATGACTGGCAACACAGTTATTCAGAGCCGGGAAGCAGCATTATGTGTGCTGCTGCACCTCTGCCGTGGCTGGAAAGCGACAGATCCAAGAGACCTTGTGTACGCTCTTCTAGGTCTCGCTCCTCAAATGTTACAGAAAGGCGAAGTGAGGAAGGGCAAAATGCAACAGATTATCAGCGTAAACTATAAAGAGGACCCAGCTCTGCTGTTTCAAAGAGCTGCAATATTGATCATCGAGCGCACCTGCTGGCTAGGATATCTTACACTTATAGAGGATCAGCCCCATTGGCAACTACCTGGATTTCCGTCGTGGGTCGCAAACCTTACATGCTCCGTGTCGCGCCGTATAGGAAACATACCCGAGATAGAGCAGTCAATACTTTTTCATAAAAAACCTTCAACCAGCAACTTGCCGGCTATCAGGCTCCCTAGGGTTAGCGGAAACGTTTTGCATTGTGCGGGAACAAGGCTCGGGGTCGTCACGCAGCTGAGCGAGCCGCTGGAGGATTTCTGTAATGGCACATCAACCTTTGACGCTGGGGCCAAGATGATCTGCTCACTTCCCCCTCGCTATCTATTTACAAATGAACATCGCGAGGATGCCTTTAGAATTAGCTTGATTGCAGGTGGGTCATATCGTCAATCTCTCGACCAAGAATTTGCTACCTTCTGGTTGAGGAAGCTCCTCAAGCTTAGCTACGACTGTCAAGGTGATGCTCAGGTGGTATTCGAGGCGACACGCAATGTTGACAAGCTCGGACGCTTGGATAGTAAAGGACTTCTACCTACCCATGAAATGATGCATAGGTTGCTGTCCACTATGGGGAAGGAGGCTGCGAGCCAAGGACTTCGAGAATCCGGCTCATTTGAGAGCACCTTTCTGAAGACATGTTCTTTCCGAAAGCTGTTCTTAACAGATGGTGGTCACCTTGGAATCTGCCCTGCCTCGGTGCAGGAAGGGGATGAGTTATGGCATCTCGTACGCGCACCATGTCCCTTTATACTACGAAGGAAAGCGGAGCAAGATAATAGCTTCAGATTAATTGGTCAAACTTATACGCATGGTCTCTCGGAAGGGATCCTGCCACATATAAACTCTACACAGAGATCTATACAGATTATTTAGCTTATGCAATAAAGCATTTCTTAACTAGTTGATAATATCGATTTCTAGGCAATGACAGCGGTAGAAGAAATCAGAAAGAGAACTAAGCTTGAGATTCATGGTACTATAATATGCCTCACTTATAGAAAGTGTTGTTATGTAACGACAGGAGCATCTTACTGTCTCATTAATAGACTGCGGAATGGGGCCCTAGTGGGGTGAAAGAGGTGACAACCCACCCTATGGGACCCCCATAAGCTGGCGGCCTTGTTAGAAGATGGAATATGCAGTGATAATCAGAAGGTATTGGTGATACAATCTAGGCTCTCTATAGCATGTGTGTTCGATATAGATCTCTAGTAATGGTAAGTTAATTGTACCAAAAGCTTTTTAGCGCAACGGGTCACGCGTGATCTAGAATCAAATGAGAACTTGCATCGATGCTCCATTCTGGTGCTAATGCACTCATTGCTTGCATCAATATCACGCTGACTGCCAGCGCCACATTCTAATATACGCCCGCCTAGAGAGAGCACGAGAAAGCTGCTGCAAGGTTATCATTGAACCATTTGGTACTGGACACCGGGCGAGAAAGCGGGGTTGGACAACGCATTGCTCCAGTAGCAGCCTATTTTGGGTTTTCTGCAGGCATGGATCATGACGGCCCGAACCTTTTATAGGGCACGACCGAGACCGAGACCAAAATCCCGGTGGTACATTAGATACAGTTAGTTCGACGAAATTGCAGATATCTTAACGCAAAACAAAATTGACTTGTTCTAGGTGTTCTAATATTATGCCTCACTACTTTCCACGGCCTATAGTGTCAGGAAGACTGCTTGGACGTAAATCCTTAAAATTGTCACGGCCCTGGCCTTTCTCGGTGGAGCTTGGGTGCTCGGTGAAGCTTGGCACTGGACACCACAGGGCTCACTTACGCGGGCCGCCAGCCAGCTTCCTGTATATAGAGCGCTGCTTTCCTTCCCTTCTTCTGTCGGTAGCTTGTTCTCTTAGTTATGACAATTGATATTTGTTCACTCCTCTGAGTCCTTCTACCTAGATCTACGGATCGAGATCCCTGTTCAGCTTGAGTTGTTACACCATCTACTTTTCCAAAATTCCAAATCCCACGATTGTGGATTGAACTCAGCAGTGATGCCTAAAAAAAAGGGCTAGAAACATCCGACAAATAAACGTAGCATCGAGTTGCATTACGGTACCAGCAGAACATAGAATTAAGGGCATACTGCAGCTCAGCGTAGTTTGCCTTGTTAATACAACAAGTGTCCACCCAGAAGTATTGTAGGCCATCCTGTCTCGCTTGTTCTCCACAGAACCGGATCTTCTTGTAGCCAAGCTTTCTTTTACCCGTGCCATTTATCAGGTTGTCATAAATGGGCTCCTTCTCTTGAACTGCAAGCCATGTGTGCGAAAGTATTGCATAGGGAAGGATCTCATTGTTGCGAAATTCTCTCAAGCTAAATTCGCCCGCCCCGCTTTGTAATAGAAGACGCATTGTTGCGCGCCGAAATCGACGGAGGCGTGGTGGGAGGACAGGGATACTGCAGCTCACCCGTTGGCTGAGAATACGTCATTGAGCTATTGAAGTTAATAAACATATGCAAAGCAAGGACAAAGACTTGACCATACCGCGATATTATCAGCTGTATGTAAAGGTAGTTGAAGAAGGCTTTGCTTGGCCACCGGGGCTGGCAGCCTAAATTGTGGCGCCATGAGGCTGCGCAGAAGACGTTTCATGCTTGGACAAAAAAAAAGCGATACTTTTTTAGCTGAAATGAGCGTGCGCATAACAAACCCCTCTTTTTCCCATACAACCACATACAAACCCAAATGTTCAACTGCATTACTGACCAATGGCTAGAACGGGACCTCGTCGCAAGTAATTTAAAGGGCCTGTACGACTTAAGACTCCTGTAACAGCCAGGCAGGGCCTCGTCTCGCTAGCGGTGCTTCCCTCCCGCAATCATGATCGGAAAAGTGCTCCGAAGCAGGTTCGCGGCCGTGTTCCAGAAATTATTCCCAGTCACGTTTTTGGGGGTGTTCACAGCGATAATGCTCAAAGTTACGCTCTCATTACGAGCAAATAGAATTATTTCCCCACCGGCAATCTCTAGCACGACCGAAGTGGTGACAGACGAAGCGACGTGCTTGCAAGAGCTGAGCAATGCTGAGGAGACATATGGCCCATACAGTCCACAACTATCATCTGCCATTCGGAAATTAAGCGATTTCTATCAAAAATCAGGGGAAAGCGCAAAACTGGAGAGCATGCTTCAGCGAACGCTGATGTTCGACGAGAGGACAGCGGGACGCATCCACAGCGACACGGCCGCGACTTCCTTTAACTTGACAGATGTGTATATCCAGCGTGGAAAATTGAAAGAAGCGCTTATCTTGCTTGAGAGAGTCGGGGAAAGCTACCGAAAGCTAGGGACTGATACGAATATCGAAATGCATGCACTGTACCGGACTGAAATGGATGTTGAAATGCGTGTACTGTATCAACTGGGGCTTGATTTTAGAAATCGAAATTTTCACGACGAGGCGGTTAACGTGCTAGAGCGTGCATTCGAAAGCTACAGTAAAGCACTTGGGGACACTCACACTGCTACTATCGCGGTGGGTAAGGTGCTATCGTTCAGCTATCTTCAACAATTCTATCAGCAGCCGCTTCGGAATGACCGCCCACGACACCAGTGCGTCATTAAGCTCGCCCAGCTATGCGAACAGATACTGAAAGTTGAACGGGGTCCTATTTGGGCGCTGGGACTCATGTGTCTGTGGAGCAACGACGCGGCGAATGCCTCCTTTGCATTCAAACAACCAGCCAACTCCGGATCTTGCGACGTCTGCAAGAAACATATCAAACCTCGAACTCGATGGCTTGCTTGTATGTCGTGTCTGTTCATGTTTGTTTGCGACGGCTGTTATCAAAAGTGGATAGCACGTACCGAGCAAGAGAAACCAATCACTGCCACTTGCGCAGGCCATGAATTCTATGTTGTTGGGGTGGAGGACACAGACCAAGCTTCTACCAGGGGTATTGGCGATGAGGAAGAAGTCGGCCTATGGCTCCGCCAACTCATAGACCAGAAAACTACGCAAGCGACCGCTATTTCATTTTTAGATTATTGGGAGCGCCTCGGGAAGCCCGAAGAGCTCCGAGAGTTTCGCAGCCCTGTCTACTTTTATGAAAGCGATTCTCTCCCTGCGCACATTGATGAAGTGAAAGCAAAGGCGGGACCTGTACAAAGGCTCAAGTGGCACAAATCGTGGACGACTGTCAGTGTGCCGATATTACTCGGTCTTTTCTTTGCACCAAAAGGTCAGCCAGTTCGGCGTTATTTGTCCAAGTGTTATCCCAATGCTCAATTCTGACTTTTAATTTCTTAGGATTCTCAAATCTGGAATTGCCGGGGTGGAAGCTTGATGAGACCGCATCTGAGGATGATCTTCAATCTGAGCTTATAGAGCACGCGCACGGAATCTTACGTTTGGCCGGAATACCAGTTGCATCAGCTCGTGAACATGACATGCTGCGGCACGAGCCAGAGTCAGTCGTCGCAAAGCTTTACCAAAAGTTTCGACTCGCCGAACCTGGAAATAGTATACGACTTCTGGCACTCTTGCCTGGTGAAGGCCCTACGTTGAAAGCCACAATATTTTGTGTGGATCTGTCGTCAGAGCCCAGCTACGAAGCCTTATCATACGTATGGGGGGAAATGGAAGCCAAAGCCAGCTATTTTATCGAAATCGAGGGCACAAATATGGAGATAACCCCAAATCTCTATCATGCTCTTCGAGCTCTACGCATGAAAGAGAACTCTCGCGTTCTATGGGTGGATTCACTGTGTATCAACCAAAGCGATAATAAAGATAAAGAAATCCAGATTAGCATGATGCTTGAAATATACAGGTCCGCGCAACATGTCGTTGTTTATCTCGGCGAGCCGAACACTGGCGGCTTGGCGCTCTTCTCCTTCCTCAACCGGAACGTTCATGAAGAAGATTCGGTTGACAAGGCCATTGAAGACTTGTGTCAGGATGAGGGAGATATACGAGAATTACTCGAAGCTTACATCCATTTCTGTCTTCTGCCATGGTGGAACCGGATCTGGGTTCAGCAAGAGTACAGCCTTTCACGTACCATTCCGACATTTCACCTTGGACGGAACTCGATTCAAGCGTCCGCTCTACTAAGAGACTGGAAAGTGCTGCAAAGGAGTATCGCAACTCATCTTATACCGTTTGCTGGGGATTTCAAACTCGATCTTGACGTTCAAAAGTCATGGCAGCCCATTATGAGGCAAATACTTCATGTCTACGGTGTTTTAACACTCCGTTCGGCTCAAAATCAATCTGAATTTGCTCACCTGTGGCTACCAAGGGGCGTTCTAAAAAAGGTAAATTTAAGGTGCACCAACCCTCGAGACAGGATATATGGTATGCGTTCCTTCTTGGACCCAATTGCGCAAGCTGTTTTCACTCCCAACTATTCGGAGTCCGTCGAGACTGCTTTTCATAAGCTTGCAACCTGGATTTTGGCTATCGATGGATGGCAGCAAGTCTTCTGGTGGTATCCTTACAGACTCTCTCCTAGCATGCCTTCCTGGGTCCCGGATTTTACCAAGCCAATACCAGAGGCCGCAATGCTGGAGCACAACTTGTTTGATTACGGCAAGTTGAAGAAAAGCTCACCCTGTCCACTCGCCATTCGGGATGGGGTTTTGGCTATGGAGGGATACCTACTGGACTCAGTAAACCACGTATATGCCATCAACCAGCCTGATTGGCCAAACACTGTCCGGGAACTTTGGTTCCTCGAGAATATATTTGCTACCACCCCAAGTACAGCGTTGCTCAGAAGGTCCCCTCCAGTGTTCAAGGCACTGCCAATGCTTCACACTAGAGATCTCATACGAAACTGGGTTTCTTCCATCGCCAATCGAGGCATGGAAAGCATAGTTTTCAAGTTGCCGCCTTTCAGTGTATTCGAGAAGGGCAATATTCTCAAATCAAGTTTCGACCCTTTCTTCAACGAAGTAAAGGATGCCCATAAATCTCACATCTCCACGTGCGAAAGCTTAATGGAGCAATTACGAGGTCTTCCCAAAGACTTCTTACCTACTTCGGTTCAGGCCCGGACCCCGATCAGTTTCCAGATGCTTGAGCACCTTAAAATTGCTTCCGCCTTCACGCAAATATGTACTCGGCTTTCAACGCTGCGCTTATTCCTGCAGAAAACCAGTTACTCCAGTACGGATCTATTTGGCGCTGCATTATTCGACTACCCGAACCTCTTAGGTCAGATCAAATACTTGAGAAAGCCAAGTCTACCTTGCCAATTCAGCGCATCCCAAATATCTGTTGTCTCTACCAAGTTACGTGATCTCAAAGTTACCACAAATAATGGAAGTTCCACAGATTGGATTCCCAGCAACGAGTCGGGCATAGCTACTAAAATACAACCCTGCTACGAACTGCTGCAGCATCACATCACAGCATGTGAGCACGAGGAGGAAGTTAGAATGAGAGTGCGACTTGTCCTGTGCTTCGTTAATGCCATCCGATCCTTCCCAGACCTCACCCAAAAGAGATCCAGTACAACCGATGACTCCTACCTACACTACCGAGATCAACGAATCGCAGATCAAGACACGATAAAGAAAACTATTGCGGAAGATCACGAGAGACAAATGACGCTGAGTCAGATAATAGTCGAGGAATCCTGCCAGTATTTCGAATCTCTTGCTGCCCAGTTTCCCAGCGACGACGAGGTCTCGGCGTTGATCTCAGAGTACAAGACGACATTAGAAGCTGGACAGACAACATTAAATAGTCTCAAGACCACGACAGAGACTGCAACTGCGAAGTTGGAACAGAGCAGGCTCCAGATCCAAGAAAATAAGATGTTCCTCCACGACGAAAAGGCATTTGATCGCGAGTCATACGAGCATGCGACGTGGCTCTCCGGGCGAACGTTTTTCGACACGAAATTCGGACTTGTGGGAATGGGCTGCCAGGGAGTCACGGATATCCAGATGGGAGATATGGTCGTTGTGTTGAAGAATACGGAATTTCCGATGGTTGTTCGGGAGACGGAGGACAAGCAGTATCATACGATTGTGGGGTATGCGATTGTGAGAGGGTTCAAGTATGAGGAGTTTGAGAAGTTGGGGAGGTTTCAGAAGCCGTTGAGGCAGGCTTTTTACTTCCGTTGAGGTTGTGGCTCTACACCACCTTCAAACCTGGGCGGCGGCGAGCACAGGTGCGACGACGAGGAGGCCATTTGTCAAGGCTGGGTCATGATATCTATCGCACAGCCCCAACATCGGGGTTGTCATCTCCGATTATCCTGTATGTTCTCCGAGCGAGACTGAGCGTTGGGTGACAACAACGAAGCCCTTCAGGCTCCAACAGTCAAGTTCATTGGACACGCCCGTAGGTAGCATTACCAGTCAATAGCGAAATCGGCTTCGCCCGCTCTTTGCCAAGATGTAACGTTTGTCCTTACAAGTCCCGTGACATAGAAGCTAGAGCATAGAGGATTGCTTGTTACCTAGTTTCAGTGTAAATACCTCTCTGACTAATGCATGAGGCTAAGGAAAAACGCCAAGTATCCTAGTATGTACCAGGCTTTCAGCCTCCAGTCTCTAGGAGTTTACTCCTAGCGTCATATCTTCGAATACGGGTCCCGTGCTTTGCACGGTCCTTTAGTTAGACGTTAAATAGAGAAAGAAACAAGCAAACAAGTCCCATGACTGTGTAGGAATATAGAAGCCGTCTTCTACGTTAGGGGGGTGGCTGTTGGTTAAAGGCAGAGGTCTCGAAGTACAAAAGGAACAGTAATAACGATATCACTGTAGAGGGCTACAGCGTTACTAGTATGTTCAAGATACTGTATTAAGTTGAGCACGAAGATCCTACCTAATAGGGGGAAGCAGATCAGCCTTGGGCTGTTTTCTATCGAGGGCAAGTTTACTCGAGCCTACAGGCTCGGGAAATGGTCTTCCGAGGCAGGGCAAGGACCCTATTCTCAACCCTCCCTGGCGAAGACAGGGCCCAAAACTGGGTTCGAACGAGCTGCTCAGTCTTGGCTCAGATGCGCTTAGTCTCAGCTCGGGCTGAGCATGAGCAGCTACGGAAGTCTGCGAACAAAACGAGGCCCGGGTTGAAAAATGTAGATTACACGTTTTCCCACTCGAACATCATACCCAGAAAGGACGACGAATATTTCTACGCAACTTCTGCGCGCCGTTACCGTTACATCCAAATGTCCCTGCCCAGAGACATTCCGAGCATCACGACTTGGTAGAATGTCAGGTCTGGCTCCTGATAGTTGGTCCATCCGCTCTAGATCCTCCTGTAGATCATTTTACAATATATTGAACACCTCCTTATTGTCTATGCGCCATCCCCATCGCCATATAAGTTGAACAATTCGCCATTCATGACACATAACACAAAACATTGCCCAAGAATAACGTGCCCGTTGTTACGCGGGCGAAGGATGAGAGGAGCACTACATCCCAACAGGATACATACAATGTCACCTGGTTGGCGCTCCGGTCCATAGCCCATATAACCGTTTGATGAACAAAGAAGCTGTTTGTATCACTTTCGTGAGCGATACTTCTTGGTTTTGATAACCTGCAATTGCTCAAGTCGGTACCCACAGGGCACGTAGCACCGCGATCTCTTCGCAGTGCTAGTATGCTCGTTGTAGGAGGCTGGCTTGTTCTTGTATTCTCCGTTCTAAGCTATTGCTACGTACAGGAGTTATAATCCATCCATGTGGTCCACAAACTTTCCGGGGACGGAGCTTAAAAATATCCCTTTCTTTTGTATTGAGTCAGAACCGTGACGGCAATTCCACAGCGTTATTGTTGTATGTTAGGTCCTGAGTCAATGGGGGAGTGAATAGGGGATTCGGTCACATGCCCCGCCTGTAGCATATAAGAGAACGCTTTGCAGTAGTAGCAACGATAAGACACAATTTACCACATTCTACTTACTAGCAACTACGTAATAAGTATGCGGCGTTGCTACGAGTAGAGTGGTACATCAAAAACCAATGATTTATATACAAGCTTTACGTCATATAACCATGGGCCCTAGTGAAAATTTAAGAAATGAAATGTTGCCTGATGAGTGTCCTAAAACAACACTATTACTCCTCACCCAAATGGTTATCGAGACTGCTCGATAGTCTGGTGGAAGCCAGAGAATATTGGCTCCCTGTTCTACTATCCACTCACGCGATATAACTAGACCGTGTACACTACCATCAGAGGAAATATCTATTGGCTGTGCCATATCCGAGTGGCATTCGTGCGTCTGTTGCAGTGCACCGGTGGCAGCATCCCAGAGCCGTACCGTGTTATCATCCGACCCGGACACTACGCGTTGCCCATCTGGCGAAAACGCTACAGAGCTAACCAAGTCCGAGTGGCCTTCGAGCGTTTGTTGCAGCGCACCGGTGGCAGCATCCCAGAGCCGTACCGTGTTATCATCCGACCCCGATACCACGCGTTGGCCATTTGGCGAAAACGCTACAAAGCGAACTACGTCCAAGTGGCCTTCGAGTGTTTGTTGCAGCGCACCGGTAGCAGCATCCCAAAGCCGTACCGTGTTATCATCCGACCCCGATACCACGCGTTGGCCATTTGGCGAAAACGCTACAAAGCGAACTACGTCCAAGTGGCCTTCGAGCGTTTGTTGCAGCGCACCGATAGCAGCATTCCAGAGCCGTACTGTGTTATCATCCGACCCTGACACTACGCGTTGGCCGTCTGGCGAAAACGCTACAAAGCGGACCCAATCCAAGTGACCTTCGAGTGTTTGCTGCAGTGCACCGGTGGCAGCATCCCAGAGCCGTACCGTGTTATCATTCGACCCCGATACCACGCGTTGGCCATCTGGCGAGAATGCTACAGAGCTGACCCGCCCCGAATGGCCTTCGAGCGTCTGCTGCAGCGCACCGGTAGCAGCATCCCAGAGCCGTACCGTGCCATTACTTGACCCCGATACTACGCGTTGGCCATTTGGCGAGAATGCTACAGAATAGACCGCATCCGAGTGGACTTCAGGCGTCTGCTGCAAAGCACCCGTAGCAGCATCCCAGAGCCGTACCGTGTTATCATCCGACCCCGACACTACGCGTTGGCCATCTGGCGAGAATGCCACAGAACAGACCGCGTCCGAGTGGCCTTCGAGCGTTTGCTGCAGCGCACCGGCGGCAGCATCCCAAAGCCGTACCGTGTTATCATACGACCCTGACACTACGCGTTGGCCATCTGGCGAGAATGCTACAGAATAGACCGCGTCCGAGTGGCCTTCGAGCGTCTGCTGCAGCGCACCGGTAGCAGCATCCCAAAGCCGTACCGTGCCATTACCCGACCCCGATACCACGCGTTGGCCATTTGGCGAGAATGCTACAGAACAGGCCGCGTTCGAGTGGCTTTCGAGCGTCTGCTGCAGCGCACCGGTAGCAGCATCCCAAGCCGTACCGTGCCATTAATCGACCCTGACACTACGCGTTGGCCATTTGGCGAGAATGCTACAGAACTGACCCGCCCCGAATGGCCTTCGAGCGTCTGCTGCAGCGCACCGGTAGCAGCATCCCAGAGCTGTACCGTGCTATTACCCGACCCCGATACTACGCATTGGCCATTTGGTGAGAATG
Source organism: Chalara sp. BL73 (assembly GCA_918026815.1). Taxonomy (NCBI): domain Eukaryota; kingdom Fungi; phylum Ascomycota; class Leotiomycetes; order Helotiales; genus Chalara; species Chalara sp. BL73. The sequence continues at coordinate 314,130 of CAKJVC010000150.1, read as the reverse complement.
CTACAGAGCTGACTAATTCCAAGTAGCATTCGAGCGTTTGTTGCAGCTCACCGGTAGTAGTATCCCAGAGCCGTATCGTGCTATCATACGACCCCGATACCACGCGCTGGCCGTTTGGCGAGAATGCTACAGAGCTGACCCACCCCGAGTGGCTTTCAAGTGTTTGCTGCAGCGCGCCGGTGGCAGTATCCCAGAGCCGTACCGTGCTATCATCCGACCCCGACACCACGCGCTGACCATCTGGCGAGAACGCTACAGAGCGGACCCCGCCCGAATGGCCTTCGAGTGTCTGCAATGCCGCGTTCCAGTGCGCTTGCACTTTCGGTTTGGCTTGAATCCAAGGCGGGATGTAATTCTCGAATTGCTTTCGAACAATGCTATTTCCGGGCGCAAACACAAGAGCCGAACAATATAGTTGAAGAGGTGCCTGCTCAATTATGGATCGGTTGTATAAAGCGAATCGCTTTGCATCATGGATAAAGGCGTGCAGATTAGGGCTTTCGCTGATCTAAGCACAAGTTAATTAGACTCCTATGTATAATAGATAGGTGGCTTACCAGGGTGAGAGACTCTAATAACAAAATCGCCCGGATCCCTTCTGAAATTTTGCCCATCCACCCAAGGGCCTCAAGCCAGTGAAGAAAATGCTCCTGGAGGAACTGATGGATATTGTCGTTATTGCGAAACTGAGTATTACTCCTTTGCAGATGCTGAATCCAATACAGGCATGCATACCTGAGCTCCAGGGGAATGCATTGTTCTATGTGGCTTCTCTCTATATTAGCCACAAGTGATCCAGGAGCCTTTTGTTTGCAGATATCACGGACGAGAGACTTTGTCATGAGACGAATACAGGCATCAGCTAACGTTCGGTGTGCATGCTTCTCATCTACCCAGTATCGCAAGTCGCTACATCTATACTTGTCCAGAAGGAAGTCACGAAACGAAGAGTGGTGTAAGCGTATCAGACCGCCTTGGTGGTTTGGAATGTTGAGGACTGAATGCAAATGCCGCAGTCTGCGATTTACCCACTGGATGGGGAGGTCAAGTAGCTTACCAAGAGCAACGGCAGAAAGCGGCTCCGAAACGATAGCTACAGATCCAACTACTTGCTTAAACAATTCTATCACCTTGTCCTTCTGCTGTTGAACCTTATTGAACGAGTATTGCAAGATTTTAGTGTAAGTGTCATCGAGCTCCCAAGTTGGTGATGTGAATGAGTTGTTGTGCTTCAATTTGTCTTGACGGTCTGAGTTAACACTGCGAAGGAACATGTCCAAAAGATCTTGAGGTGGCCATTCATCATCACCTTTAATAAAACGATATACCGTTGCAGCATAGATGAATAGTCCTTCGGCTTTTTGAACCAGCAGATTAATATTTTCTTCACCAGGCCATTCGGCAGCAATGTCTTCAAAATCATCTCTCAGCTCTTTGAATTTCTCCTGAAAGAAAATTGAAATGTCGTGGTCCACGATATTTCCGGGTAAATCATGGAGAATAAGGTTGTGGTATATAACTGCTGGCATCGCACGGAAGCCAAGTCGGATTGGAGTCTCGGGTCTGCTGGTAATGCAGATGTAAAGTCGCCTAGTCTCTACACTGTTCAGGTCTTCTAGGCATTGGAGAATAGCTCTGATATCGTTATCCTCGTCGCATTCGTCTAGTGCATCTATGATGAGAAGGAATGGCAGCTGCGGTGAGCTGGGCTCAAGTTTTGATAATGGTTGGAAAATAAGGCGGGTCCACTGGTCATGAAGCCCCTTACTAGCGATATCGCGGTACTTTGCAATAGCTTCGCAGATGTGGCCTTTGAGGATATCTGACTGGCTTGCTAACTGGAAAGCAATGCTCGTAAAGAACTTGCCAGCATGACTAGCATCTCTACTACCTCTCGAGAAAAAGAAGCTTGCCCCTAACCGCTTTTCTTTAAAGTATTTGCGTGCGACGGTGCGTGCAATCGTCGACTTTCCCGTGCCCGCTGCGCCATTTAGCCAAAAGATACACCTTTTATCTTGTGTAAACCATGATATTATTTCGTGAAGTACACCAGTCCGCGTATCTGGGAGGCATAAAGGATCGTGTCGCTTATCGTAAGAATCGAATGGCGCATTCTCCGCGACAGGGAGAAGGCTGAGTGGGTCGTCACGACCTACAGCGCGTTAGTTCCTACAATACATCACTCCAGTACCTAGAATGAGCTTACTGATATTGTATACATTCCCCAGGTGCGATTTTTCGCTGATTTGGATGTTTTGATATTGATTGCCGTAGGTGGGTAGACGCCAGCCTAGCTGCTCGGGATCTGACATTTGGCGAAGATGATCAATTATCCTAGCGTGCAAGAGTGGGGAAATACGCGACGGGACGCGTTAGTCAATTGTGGATTGCGAGAAGCTTACTTTGTGTCGCCCATCGACGCTGGCATACTTTCTGGCGTTAATGAGGGTGATGAGGGGCACTGCTCAGCCGTACACAATTGTGTAATGAGGCTGCGGCTGAAGTTCAGGTGAGAAGTTCCTCACGCTATCTTTACCCGCACCTCTGGTGTCAAAATGCCTGTCATTTAGTCATTGCGCATACCCCATTTTTACCGCAAAAATCTTAGTTTTGGGGCAGTCGGAGTCCACGACAGTTTAGGTTCTATGCTTTGTAGTGGTTGCAAGCCTGTGGCTGAGGGTTCGCTTACAGCTTGTAACCAATTCTAACTGTTGCATGCGACCCACTACCGCGCCAAATAATAGCCAAGCATAATTTTGTGCGTTCGCTGATCGCGATTATTTTGGACAAGAATTTACTCCTTTTTTTGAGCAAAACAAAAATGTTTGTATCACTCTCGTAAGTGATACTTCTCGTTTCTGATAGCTTGCAATTGCTCAAGTCGGTACCCACTGGGCACGTAGCATCGCGATATGCGCAGTGCTAGTATGGTCGTTGTAGGTGGTGACTTGTTCTTGGTGGTAGTTCAAAGCTACATGATTCGAGCGTTGCGGGGTATCGTGATTGTGTGGCTGGGCAACTTAACACCGCCACAGCGGTAAATTTCTCCAACATCACCTCAATTCCCCGCACGCTTCACCCTGCCACCCCAACCACAGCTCTATCAGCTCGGCGCTTTGGAGCTGCCGTTCGACAGATTTTATTTGCAGCCTTTTTCCCTTATCTGCAGAGAGCTGTCACGCTTTTTCTTTGGATTGCCTAAAAAGGTTTTGCGTAGTGGAAGGTCCTTTTGTTGTCGAAACGCTGGTCTTGCGCAGGCGACATTGCCAGGTTTGGATGCTGCTTTATTCTTACAAACAAAAATATAGTGATTGCTAACTAAAACCTAGTATAGCAGCCAAGATTGGGTTACAAAATCTTTGCGATACCTCTCTAACAATGGATCTGGATCCCCCCGTCCGACTTCTTTTCCGGACTCGGCCAGATCAGCTTGAGAAGATCCATTCTAGCCTTGAACACGCCGATACTATGTTAATCACAGAACTCTGCCTGATACATAACATTGATATATCGAGAATACAGCGTTTGATTACAAAGGTTTGGATTGAAAAGAGTCAAGAGCGAGCAGATATTATTTGTGACTATGGTGTCCTTACGAATGCTGAACCAAAGGTTATAGCATATGACGTCACAATCAAGGACTCGAATTTGATAGTTAACCCACTTGTCCATTCGGAAATAAGATCAAGAGTGAACAAAGAAGTGAAAGCATGGAAAGAATTGAGTATCAAATATGGAATGAGTTTTCCAGGTCGGACAGATGTTCGAATTTCGCAGCGTCGTCGAATGCAACTTCGCCGAGGAAATGCCCCAGTAAGTGTACTTAGGTCTAGTAAAATACAAGACTAAAATATCTTCTAACCTAGGCATCTACTATACAACAGCCATGAGTTGAGGCATCGTGCGAATTAGTATAGCGTTGTTATACACTTGAAGCCGTTTTGTCAGAGATTATATAAACTACGCCTGCTACAGGTCCTTCGCAGGAAAGGGATTGGGCTTATTGCGAGGCCGGGAAAAGCTATGAGATCTGATCGCTGGGTTAGATCGGGAGATTGACAACGGGTTTGGATCACGGGTTCAGATCACGGATTTGGGTCTCAGGAAGGCTTTTCATGTAATGAAGAACCGCAGCTTTTCAATCTTTAAATCAGATAGCTATCTGCTTTCCAGCCAACACCGGCAATTAGTTGCTGAAATACAACTTGCCACTTAAAAGAGGCGGCTCCTGGGCCCTTCCGCCTAAAGTCTCAACCATCGCTTGCTGACGAACTTTCTGGTGTCTGAGCCTTACAGCCGCAATGGCCAGTCTCCGTTTTAGGCTTATCAACCCAGTTGACATTTGGGCAAGTATATGGATCAGAAGGATTTAAAGGGCACCTTTCAGCATCCTGGCGTATTGCGCAACCACACTCAGACCATTCAACAACTGTAATGTTACACATTCTTCCCGAACGTTTGGTCTCTAGTCAATTCTTAGCTTTCGAAAATCCTTGCTGTATAAAGCTTACAAGCGCATAGAATTGTAATGTTCCCTCAAAATAGCCTTGTAAATCGAATGCTCCTCTAATCACAACAGAGTAGTCAATAGTTTGATTATTATAGATACTTGTGACAAAAGCTACCTTCAGTTAGACCTAAGTTTCAAGGCCCATTCCAAGTGTTTAAGTGGCCTCCTCAAAAGCTATTCGGATGACGCCTTTTATTTAAGCAAAGGACGATGCTGGCTCCCAACTCCGCTTCTGTATTGACGCCTGCTTTAACGGCCGAGAAGCTGCTGCAAAGCCATCAGCCACTCGCCCAAGTTGTTAGGTATTGTGCTCTCGTCCTTCTGCCCCCCTGCCCTAAATTACCCCTGGGAAGTGGGGTTTGACAACACATCAGTTCAGTACATGCTCGCTTACGGCTCGTCACGGCCCGAGCCTTACCATCGCGAAACGGATTCTATCAGAGGAGCAGAGTGCGACCTGCAAAAGGCCGAGCGCCTTCTGCGTGTCCTTATCCCGATGGCTAGAAAGATGCGCTTTTTACTTTGCAATGCGGAGGCTGCTGTTTCGCCGCGAGCGGCCTGGCAAAATTGATGGCCAAGGGAACTGATCAGGATCATGCGGCTCAAAATACTGGGCGAAACGGGCTGACAACGCCAACTACAACGTCGAACAGCGATTTGCCCGAGAGCTAAAACGAAGCGTGACGAGCTTGCTTTTATTTTATCTATTGATTTTATCAGAAGCAATTGCAGATGGCCAAATGCAGTTTATCTGAGCCGGGATTAACGTCCCTCACTTTTCGAAAGGCATTTCGATAGAGGGTTCCCGTCACGAGCGCGGTCCTATAAGCCTGGAAAGGCGGGTTGCAGGTGCTTCGATACGAAAATGCCAAATTAAGGAGAGAAAAGAGTAAAAACTCGGGAGCTGTCGGCTAAGCCAAGTTCGTCCCAATTAAGGAACACACGCGAAGCGGTCATGTGCTAACCGCGACAGAAAGGGCAGCGCGAAAATAGAGGGCCTGTCGATCTTCGGCGTGCGACACGGCGGAAAAAGAAGTGGATAGGGGCCTTTGAGCGGTTACAAAGGCAATTGGGTTCGGATGTAATATACCGAGATCGTTCATGGTAAGCTAAGAAGTCCCCGTGGCCGCTACGCGCGGCTAATAGGTGTCCTAAAGCTGTCATGTCTCTGCTCTGGAGCACACATGACCTATATTAGCCGAGCTTTCAGAACCCCCTTCATGTATATATAGCCTGCCCTCCTCGAGCTCCTCTTCCTTCCTTCGCTTTAGATTCTCTCGTATGGTACCACCGTTGCCCACTGTATCCGTAGATCCACACCGCGTGTTGTGACGACGGTTGGGATGAGGTATGCCGGCCAAAGCCAGTCAAGAAGGTGGCCAGACGACAGCTATAGGCAGGCAGACTTAGACGACGTGGGGAAATAGAAAACTGAACGAATCATGCATCTGCAGTGCAAAGTCACGTAGATTTGTGACAATCACGGAAAACATATTTCTAGTAATTGATAAATTTTGGTAACGCTGGAACACATCCCTGATGTCAATAACAAGATCCACTATCCGAAGGAGGATGAGAACTGAGTTGGGGCTCTCCTGGTTAGCGGCCAAGCACGGCAGAGAGCTCTTCAAACTGGGGGTTCGCCCAGGAAAGCGATACTCGACACGCGGAGGTCTCTACTTGTTGACTGACAGACGTGTTCACTTGTTAGTGTTGGGAAGCGATTCTGAGCAGGAATGACTTATTTTCAGGAAGCGAAGGAGCGCATTGGGATTGGAATGGATGATGCCCTTCACATTAATTAAGCCTAAATTCAAATATCACCAATCTTAACTTCCTTCCCTTATATCCTCCAGCATAGCTGAATAGTGGATTATGCAAGCTATAGTTGTTGGATGCCTAGGGCCTAATAATGACTTAAACCCAGTACAGGCCCTTTCAAAGAGTATCGATGCTTCTTCATACTCCCTTTCATTCTGAAGTAAATAGGCAAGACAATAAACGCTCATAAGAGTATCTGGGTGCTTTTTCCCAAGCACTTCTTCTCTAAGCTTGAGCGTGCGGCGGTTCATAGTCTTTGCTTCGGCGTACTTGCCTTGCTTATCGAGCACAAGAGCGAGGTTGCTCATGGTTGTAAGAGTATCTGGGTGCTTTTTGCCGAGCACTTCTTCCGAGAGCTCGAGCGTCTGGCGGTTCATGGTTTCTGCTTCAGCATACTTCCCTTGCCTATCGAGCATAAGAGCGAGGTTGCTCATACTTGTAAGAGTATCTGGGTGCTTTTTGCCGAGCACTTCTTCCGAGAGCTCGAGCGTCTGGCGGTTCATTGTTTCTACTTCAGCGTACTTGCCTTGCTTACTGAGCACTGCAGCAAGGTTGTTCATGGTTGCAAGAGTATCTGGGTGCTTTTTGCCGAGCACTTCTTCCGAGAGTTCGAGCGTCTGGCGGTTCATGGTTTCTACTTCAGCGTACTTGCCTTGCTTATTGAGCACTGCAGCAAGGTTGTTCATGGTTGTAAGAGTATTTGGGTGCTTTTTGCCGAGCACTTCTTCCGAGAGTTCGAGCGTCTGGCGGTTCATGATTTCTGCTTCAGTGTACTTGCCTTGCATATTGAGCACTGCAGCAAGGTTGTTCATGGTTGTAAGAGTATCTGGGTGTTTTTTGCCGAGCACTTCTTCCGAGAGTTCGAGCGTCTGGCGGTTCATGATTTCTGCTTCAGTGTACTTGCCTTGCATATCGAGCACTCCAGCGAGGTTGCCCATGGTGGTAAGAGTATTTGGGTGCTTTTTGCCGAGCACTTCTTCCGAGAGCTCGAGCGTCTGACGATTAATGGTCTCTGCCTCAGCGTACTTGCCTTGTTTATCAAGCACAAGAGCGAGGTTGTTCATAGCTGTAAGAGTATCTGGGTGCTTCCTACCAAGTTTACTCTCTCTTATATGTAGTACGTCTTTGTATTGTAGATAAGCGGTCTCATATCTCCCCTGGCTCTCGTCGTATCTCGCTATATTTTGAAGCAATTTAGCTCGTTGAAGGAGTATCACTTCATCAACACAACCGCATTTAGTGACAGATTTTGCATGGAGAAAGAGACTCTCGCAGTCCTCCCATGTTCCATAAAACCCACTTGGGAATTCTTCAACCATCAACTCTAAAGCTTTTTCTTGCCATTCCGTCTGTTTTTTCTGTAAACTTAACCATCTCTGCGTTGATAGCTGTATAAGCCGATGAACCTCAAAATGCGAGCCACCCTTCTCGGTCCGAATCAGCGAGTACGCTTGCAATGTCCCTACTGCTTTGTTAAACTCAATACTGCGATCGCTTTTATGTTGCAGGAGTGCCTTCGGAATTGCTTGCCGGTCTAGCTGAACCATAAGCGATAACAGATCGGCAGCTCGAGGGAAGCGTTTTGCGATTTGATCAAATGAAAGCTTCCACGCCCTTGTGACAGAGTTTTCGCTACCTGGGTATCTTCGAGGGTCTGGCAAGTTCTCGTCCAAGTAATCCTGCAAATCTGAGTCACTGGCTTTCAGCTCTTCGATATATGATTTGATCGTCATACTATTTTCTTGAATAAACGCAGCTGCTTGAGTGATTGCTAATGGAATATACCCTAGTATCTCAACAAGGATTCGGGTATCACCATCATTTACACTCATTGATCTGGGTATCCTAGATCGCATGAGTTGCTCGGCATCTCTTGAAGCCAATGGCATGACCATGATTTCTTCTTCTCCATCTGTTAAGCGTAGACCAATTCTTTTGTCTCGAGTCGTGGTAATCATGAATCCATTAGCATTTAGGGGCATGAAATTACTAATAAGTGGGTGATTTGAACTCGTTACCGATAGATTTAGTTCGAAAAAGAGGTCAGGATCATCCGCATTATCCAGAACAATGAGCCATGACCCATTGTCAGGCTTGTTTAGCCAATCTCGGACGAGAATAAGAGTGTCGTTCTGTGGATCCTCACTCCCTGGTATACACATATCTTTTGCGATATCTCTATACGCTTGCTCGAATCTGTCCAACGTACTTGCGTGTACCCAGAATACGTGGCTATACGGGTAGCGATCTCTCCATACGTAACAGTATTCGATCGCAATCTGCGACTTTCTGTGCAAGTATTAGCAATGCTAGCCTTTACAAGTGTAGAACTTACCCGATACCTCCGATGCCGCAAAGTGCTACACGACGCTGCATCTTAAGCCGGTTCGTAATCTCTTGCATTATATCTTCTCGGCCAACGAACTTTGGATCGCGAACAAAGGGCACTGTGAACTTTGGCTGGTTCTCGATGTCGGAAACCAAAAGTTTATCGAATTCACGACCTTTAGCACTGTTCTTAGCCTCCTCTCGGAGCCGCCGAAACGCATTCTCTCGCCCTTCCCCATAAATAAGTGGTAGGAAGATACCAAAAAAACCCAACAGAGAGTAAGCCATATCTTCTTCATGTTTAGTCTCTCTTTTTGCTACCCATGACAAATGTTCATCAAAGCTGGATTTTGTCGGGTCATATTCTTGAAGTACTTCGACTGGGATCCCTGTTGTCTTGTGGATTAAACGTGCGAGGGATAACTTGTCGCCAAGCCGCATATTATCAGCTGAGAAGAACTCGACTGATGAGGGAGCAAGAAGCTCTTGAAGCGTCCAGCCCCGGGTGAACCATCTGGCTGATTGGAAAACTGATTCGAAACTAGAGCAATTCTCGACCTTGTTATCAGGGACCGAGACATCCGAGAGGTAAACATAACATTTCGCCGCATTCTTATACCATCGAAACATGGAATTGATAGCTTTCTGAAGCTCAACCGCATCGCTTTTATCGATACAGCAAGTGTCTACCCAGAAATACCGAAGGCCATCGTGGGCAGCCTGCTCTCCACAGAAGCGAAGTTTTTTATACCCAGCCTTAGATTCCCCGGAGCTTTCCGCTAAGTCTTTATAAGTAACCTCTTCATCATCATCTCCCCAAGTGTGGGATAGTATTGCATAGGCTGGGATACTTTTGACAAAGTCCTTGGTCAGGCTGAACTTGCCTTTAGCATCACGCTCTAATAGGCGCATGTTGGAGCGCGTATCCCTGTGGATACATAGATAAGGAGCGCTTAAGCCAAGGCTGTTCAGGTAAGATCCATGCGACGTAGCAAGGTCGACAAATGTGAAGTTGCTGGAAGGTGCTATAAAGGTTGAGCTTGTGAACAGAATTAAAGGTCAGGGCCAGGTTGGCTCAAGGCTAAGCCTCGCACTTGAGTGTGGCGCAGCAATGTAGTGATAAGATATACGGATTCATCAGGCAATCCCTGGACGAGGCTGTGCACCAAAGCATAACGTAAAGAGAGCGATATATCTTTGAGCTTGATGTCGATATGAATCTCAGTTCTCGCGAAATGGCGTGGCAAAATTCATTCTTGGCCCACTGCTGGTCGGTTTTAAGAGAGCACACCAAGTCTGGACACTAAAAAGAACAGACACACAAAGCAGGAGTTGCCTGATCACCTACCGGGAAGTATCCTCTTTGCTTCTGGACTGGACCATGTTCCAGCGTGTACAGATTGCAGGCTGAGTCCTGCCTGGGAATTTCTTAAAGATCCACACCTAAGTCTTACCCTCTTTTTTATATGCCAGCAAGCGCTGCTCATCTAGCTCTGACCACCGACTATGCTCCCAGGCGAACAGGGATCTCGATCTGTAGATCTCAGGAGGAGGAATCAAAGTGTAAACGATAATCAATGGTTATAACGAAGAGAACAAGGTACAGAAAGAAGAAGGGAAGGAAAGCAGCGTTTTATATACAGGGGACTGGCCCCTGGCCAGTCTAAGCGAATCGGCCTTGTGGTGTCAGCGGTCGAGATCTAGGGGCTCTAAGCAAATAGGACCAGGTCTGTTCAAATAGAAAGAGTCACGTAGCCTTCAGAGAGGATAGGGCAAACGAGTATCAATTGCTGAAGGTTATAGAACCTAAACTACAGGAGAGAGTCCCTCTACTTATAGAGGTGTGATACCCACATGTCAGCACATTGATGCCTACAGGTGCCTACTGGTGCCTACAGGTGTCTACAATAGACTTTAGGTATGGTCCTTAGACCTAACCTGCTCAACAAGGTCCCTGACACCCTGGCCAGTCTCCAGAAGGTCGATAAAGTGCGGGATCCGATGATAGAGTGCCCCGACACAGCGAATAAGAGCGATGCATTAACTTCGCATTCCATATTGCAAATTTTTCATCACCTCGTCTGATGAGTTTTGCGGGTCAGCAACCAACGGTTTTCAGCAAATAATTCCTGAATATTTTCAGTCACCCGCCAGATCTTGCCCTTAGAGCATTATAGAACTTGCGCATACCACTCAGCACTAGTTCCACTTATCGGCTATTATAACGAATTGCTCAGGTCCCCTGCAGCAGTCTCAGTGATAAGGAAAGAAATTTAAAAGAATCAGTTTAATCTTTATATGCTAAGTCTAGAAAGTTCCTGCAGAGCCTCCTCATCGATGAGTGCACGTATCTTTGCTTTAAGAACATCTGACGATGAATTAGTTTCAAATCCCCAAAAGGGAATACCCGGCCTAAGAATCAAGTCTATCAATGGAAGGAGATCATCCCGCCGCCCGGCTAGAACCTTCCCAAACCCTACGATCCTCTGGCAGATATCTTCTAGCTCAATATACCGTGTACATTTCCATTCACGATACTTTGCAAGAGTATAGGCTTCCACAAAGCAATCTGGAAAAATAGGAGACGGCGTAGACAATTCTCTCCACGATACCCACCTGACCATTCCATCATCAGGGATTCTGCCCATCGACACATACTCGTCACAGTTCCGCGCCCATTTCTGGAGATTTCGTGCGATGAGATGACCTTTACCTCGACTTGCAAGAAGATCGAGGACATCCGAGACACGGAAAATGGTCGCATCTGAGGTCTGCCGCAGTTTCTTAACATCGAATATCGCAAGCCCAGCTGCTTCGTCTGCAACCTGGCCGATACCTCTTTGTTTCTGCCCCGCTGTATGAATTGCCCATTCCAGCGTTGGACTCATCGACACAAAACATGTCTCTTTCTCCTCCTGAGTTTTGTTCAGGTGTTCTGCCAAGAACGCTGCGAATTCACCGATAGAGAAGGTGCGTCTGAATTCAAGGTCGAAAGGCACATCCAGCTCCGGAACGAATGTAGGTTGGCTCGTGCCCACGTGCCTGTGTGCGCGGAATAGGAAGCCGGGATCGGAGGTATTGGCTTCGAGAGCCTTGAGAACTGTAGCAACAATACATCAGCGCAGCCGCGTATAGCACTGACCGAAGGAACAGTAGACTAACATTCATCCCATGCAAGTACATTCTCTATCTCTTTCATTGCAGTGAAGGCATCACTCTCCTGTCCCTGTGTAATAATATCTGCCACGACAGTTGAACAGGTGCTGGCTAAGGTAGAGAGAGTCCCTATCGTAGTCTTTAAATCATGGATGGTCGGACGGTGACTAGGAGTTGTGCATGTTGTTTTCGAAAGCTGATTTTGGATTAGGCGGCCCAGTTCATTTGAAACCGATCGAGGCCCGAGGAACACGCTCTGTGGGATTTCCATACTTCGGTGCGGAGTAAGGGTATATTTACTGTCGGAATGCCTACCACGTAGCAAAAGGCGTAGTAGCTATTGACTGCGCTCTTGCTGGTGTGGTTCTGGTATTCGCTGATTGTTCTAAGCTATGGCCTATTGCCAGGTAAATATGTAGGCGATAGAAGACCCACAATTTCCACGATCCACTGGATCGCGTGAAGCTATGTGCATGCATTCCAACATTCGCTGGTGGGTTTGGCCCGATGACTGAGGCTTATTCTTGGCAACCCCGCACCAAAACATTCCTCCAATTTTTGAAGCGGACATAAATGTCGGAATACCTACCACGTAGCAAAAGGCGTAGTAGCTGTTGACTACCCTCTTGCTGGTGTGGTTCTGGTATTTGTTGATTGTTCTAAGCTACGGCCTATTGCCAGGTAAATATGTACGTGATAGAAGACCCATAATCCCCGCGATCCACCGAATCGAGAACCAGAAAAGAACCGCCATCGGATAACAAAACTGGACCCCGGATATGAAAGCTGTCCGCGCCATGATACGATTCGCAATGGCTACAGGTCGTGTCAACGCAGAATAATCACACAGAAGAACACAGTAAACCCACCATCACTTACACGACCGACATCAATCACCTTGTGCTACAGTATAAATGGCGTCGAATCAGGACGTGAAGTGGCGCCAGCCACATTGTGCAAGTCACAGGATAATAATAAGTCCGCACCAGGACTTTCAGCTGAAGATAAAGGACCGCGACTATGCTCTTTGAATTTGACGTCCTTCGAATAACGTCACTAAATTTACCCGAAAGCTCTCCAGATATTTTGTGCAGCCACGTTAACAGGTACTTGGAAGTTCTCATATATATTTGTATCGGTTGATTCTTCCAATGTCCGCTTTCCAGTACAGACCGCTGTCGGCCGAAAACCGAGAAATTCGGCTGATCAAAATACAGCCAGGCTCCGACAACACTTCACCTACTCCATGGCATCAAAAAATTCTCGATTTCCTAAATATCAATCTAGCGGTCCGGGTCTACTGCACGCTAATACACGTTTCTCTGAATGACGATATCGACTTCATCAGTCTATCATACACATGGGGAGATGCAAGGAAGACCAAGCCAGTTGAAATCGACAGTGAATTATTCCACGTGGGAGAAAACTTGGAAGCGGCCCTTTTCAATCTCCAACAGGGCAATCGGAGTGTCATAATATGGGCAGATGCTATTTGTATCAACCAGTCAGATAACCTTGAGAAGAGCTGGCAGGTACAGCTTATGTGGGATATTTATCATAAATCGAAGAAGGTTATTGTTTGGCTGGGACAAGCTTCTGATGACAGTGACCTTGCGATAGATAAGCTGAATGCGGCGGGGAAGATCGTAATTCAGTCAGGTCTCCAGCATCTTAGATTCAGGGGTCTTCAGAATGTACTTGCCGGGATACCAAGTAGTGACCGGAAGACGGGAGCCATGGAGAAAGAACTCGTGGGGAAAGTGGAGGTGGGACCAGAACGTCCGTAATTCCACACGCCTTTCTTAGGCAACTTAGACTAATAGCAAAACAGACGATGCAGATACCACTTTTCCGTTCTATTCAATCAGGAGTCTTCTCGGGCGTCCTTATTGGTCAAGAACCTGGGTCCTCCAAGAAATCGCAGCTGCGCGCCATGTCGAGTTTGCATGTGGCAGCCGCAGCATTCCTATCGAAGTTCTGAGCGCTGCCCTCAACCTAAGAGCTGTCCACTACACCTACCTTCTCCGCCGGCTCCGCAAAGACCCAACAGCAACTAAATGGGAGATTCTGATAGCCTCAACGCCGTTGGATTATCGTCCATACAAGATTATTGAATTTTGGCAGACGACAGAAAAGCAGAATCTTCTGAGCTTGATGGCCGAGCTCTGCCTGGCTAGCACTACCGAGCCGCACTGGTACTATGCCACTGATCATAGGGACAGGATCTTTGCTCTCCTAAGTTTGGTAGCAGATGCTGATGAGCTGGGCATACGGCCGGATTATTCGAAGTCTTGCATAGACGTATATGCGGATTTTGCTAAAGCATTTCTAAACTGCAAGGATTTGAGCATCCTAAGATTTGCGGTAGATACAGGATCTGGAGACCGGATTGCAGGACTGCCATCTTGGGTTGCGGATTGGACACACCTACGTCGCAGCCCTCTTAGACAGAAAAAAATGCCCCACTTCTCGTCATGCGGCAGCACGGAAGCAAGTTGTGAAGTGGGCAACAAATACACGCTTAGGATAGAAGGAATACGCGTGGATGTTATTCGAGATATCAGTGGACCATTGAAGAGGAACACTGTGGAAAGCATAGCAGATCTGATTCGTCAATTTGGAGTTCTTGCAGGCAGTCGTGGGGGACCGACACGTTACTCCGACAATCAAATTCAAGATGTAATCGTCCGAACGCTAATTTCTGATATGGAGTCAATACCCTCAGCTGCTTGGCGTCGAGCAACCAGCGAGTATGTCGAAGCAGCAGGCGAAATCATTCAGGCCGCGGAAAATGGCACACAGAATATCTCTAAGGGGGCAACCCGCTTACAGCACCGAATGTGCTATCTATCATACCATGCAGGAAGACGACTGTTCATAACCGAGAAGGGATATATGGGACTTGGATCGCCTTCTTTGCAAGGGGGGATCTTGTTGTCATTTTCTCAGGCGGCGAGATGCCTTTCGCTATGCGGAAGCGGCATGCCGGAGGGTTTCATCTTATTGAAGAATGCTATGTTCACGGGATCATGGATGGTCAGCTGTTTGAAGAGTCTGAGCAAACTAAAACAGAAATATTTGAGATAGAATAGGATAAAAGAAGACTGGTTTTCGCTCCTCTTTTGCATCGTTTCACTAACCCCGATCAGCTAGCCCGTCGGCAGATTCTGGTACCAATTATATTGGCGCATTTGACCCTTTAATATAACCAGAGGTAGTACGAAGCCGGCGGGTTGAATTGATTTGATTACGGTTACCCATTCGTGATTTCCGGGCTGCAAAAACACCGTACGAAAGTATGTAGCCGTAACTGCTTTTGCGGTAGAAACCACACCCATTTGGAGCCGTTTCGCCGAAGTTATATATATCATCGGTGAAAACAATAGTATTATCACAGTATACCGATCCCCAAATCGTCGTACCATACGCCACGCAATATGATATTGTTGATTTGAATACGTACTACGCCGTATATCAGCAATATCATATTGTACCGTGGTATATCGTAGTATTGCTACATACCACAGAAAATAGAACTAGGCTCAAATAGGACATAGAAGCAACTTGTAATAGGTTAACAAAGCACTTTTCTATGGAACTTTGAGAGCTCTAAAAATCTCAAAAACACCGCAGAAATACAAAATCAAGCTAGGCCCAAAACAGCAAGTAGTAACAACTTGGCAGAGATACTAAATATCAACCCTTTTCTAGATTAAAATTGTTCAAAACCTTTAAGCGGCTAACTTAGTATTAAAGCCCTTCGATCAATATCTCATGTGCTTGTAACAGCCAGGATCCGTCAAACCAGTTCAAGACCCCGGATATGGAATAAAAGCCCTTCCGGGAGAAATTAAGGCTTTCAGCTACGCAACGATTTGGGCTGCAAACGGCGACACCAGCCTATGGCCAGCCACAGGCTTGCAGCCGCTACAAAGGCGTAGGACCTAGACTGTCGTGGGCTTCAGCTGTTAGAGTACCTTCGGGGATATTAGAGCCACAAGCTTGGTGACACCGTAGGAAAAGAATATAACACAGTCGAGGGGCGAAGGATATAAAAAGAAGCTAGAACTCCTTGAGGGAAGGCAAGCTTGAGTCTTTCATAGATTCAAGGGCCTACATTCAATATCGCTACAATACTATTGTGTCAGGAATCGGCTTACGTAGGTGGGCCAAGGAGCTAGAGCACCTCACGCACACACAGATTACAGCCGTAATTGTAGAAAATATCATCACCAGATAACGCTCTTACAAGCCTGTATCCCATCACCGTGATATCCTCTAATTGATTCCTCTTGCCTAATACCTCCTATTTCTAGCATATTGCTTTTGCATTGCTCGTCACATGCCCTTATAACATACGTGTCCTTACCTGCTATATTGCAATCCCTCCTGCTGCCGTCTGTTTGTTACAGATACTAAAGGAGAAGAGGTGGAGCTTTGGGAGAGCTCGCGACTAAGTATTGCTCTCAGGTCACGTGCCAAACTTGACAGCCATTTACATAACATATGTACAACATTTCCTATGTATTCCTTCTCAAATCCTGACTAACCTACTTTATGCACCCTCGTGCTTGGGCAAGTTTCGCTTTATCTGCTGACGATAAGATATTGTCGCGTTGTGTACGTGAATTCAATAGAGCGTAGCAGAGAGTGTATTGGAGCTCGTAGAGCTGTAGGTCAATACAGGTAAAAAGGTTGAATTAAGTTCTAAGTACAAAGGAAACCTCTCGCGTAATATAAAGCTTCCCGCACGTGATGACTAGGCGCGTAGAGCTCACCGCCAAGAGGCGGTGAGCTTAAGCGAGCTTCGCCTTGGCGATTCAGGAGCGCTGCCTTACATAATAGATATTAAACACTTGGAGAATCTATCTTCAAATCCACTTGCTGCTAACAATTCATAGGCGTTCTCTCAGAATAACGAAGGATGTTCTTCTTTGTCGTGTAAGATCCTCTTCTGTAGGACTTGAGAGCTGCATGAAGGCTCTTTGTAATAGCAATAAGTTTACCATTCACAATAATCTTGTGGTCGAATTCGGGTGGGCCCCACTACCCCCCAGCAAGGCGGTGAACGACGGCATAGTTCTGGTCTTGAGACCCATGCGCGTTCGACGTCTTTCCATGGAGTCAATGAATTGACCACTAGGCTTAACTATGCTGCCTACATTCTTTAACAGTACGCATAAGCAATACAAGCATGATACTTCGATCTTTCTCGAGTGGCTAGCCCGGACTGCGCAGCAATGTGGTTAGTACTGGACTTACGTTATTCCTGCCTTCACCGCCATATTCCACCATCGATTTACTACATCCTATTATCCGAAAGCTTCTGGCACATTCATAAGCTTGTATCTCGACAGGAAAAATTGTACTCTAACATTGATACGGCGTAGGATATAAACCAACATTAGGGTCAGCTGCGAAGAAAGAAGCTGTACCCTCAAAACGATTGAAGGGGAAGGCTCGGAAGGAGGCAAAGGCAAATGCCATTCCCATGTGCGTATTACTTCTTGGCTTGAAGGTCCATGGTGAATACTCTCGCCCAATCCCTCATGGGGATTTCTGGAAACCCTTAAGCTTTAGGCTCTAGCGAATGGTCAAAGTCCCAGGGCAAACGTCTTACAAGTTATGAGACAACAATATCTTCAATTCTGCTCCCAGATGTCATCAAGCTTGCTGACTTTCGTCCTTAGTAGCACCGATAAGCATGAAACAAAAGTAACGCATGTTGTCTCAATCAACGATATTTTACCCCAGGTTGATGCCATTGCTGCGTCCGACAGCGGCGTAAAGGTGCCCGTCGACATTATTCGAGCTGCACTGAGAGCTGTATCGGCTAGGAAGCGCTCAACATCCTATTTCACTAGGGTGACGACTGAATACGATTCTGCAACTGCGAAACGCAATGATGGCCATTCTTATTTCACATCGCTAATAGAGAAAGCTCTCTTGACTTTGCAACCCCTTTTTGCCAAGTCAGTCGGCAGGGAGCCTGAAACCCCCATCAACACTCTTGATGGCTTAGAAAATCGCTTTGCTGCACTCGAGGTCGAGGAGCCCGTTGAAGAAGACAGTGGACGAGATTCTAGCGCCTCGAAATCAGAAGCTCCTTTGCAAGTCTTTGTCCTGTCAAAACCCAACACTGAGAAGGAGCGGAGACAGGACACATTATTTGCAATATGGTGTTTGTTTGAGGATTTGCATGAGTTGAGACAATTCATCTCAGAATTGTGGCTCGATTACAAATCCGAGAAGGTTGACTTGATGACAGTTTCCGCGACGACAAATGCCGCGATCAGCCTTGCGATCCAGGCACAAGAGGAATTCGAATTGTCGTACTCTGAATGCCGGGACTACCAGTCTACGTTGAAACTATTCTGGAATCATGACTCCAAGAATCCGATTAGGTCAACGTATGCAGATACTAGAACGCACAACGAAGATGACTACCTCCCCATCTCTGATGCCTTTTCCAGATGGATGTATCTTCCAGTGAGTTGCCTGGCGCAATCGCGTTCCTGATTTCGGATCTATGGGTAGTGAGAATGCAAAAGCTGGAGGACCGGGAGCTCTTGACGCACATTGATATACTAATGTTCATAACAGGTCTACACTCTGCTGTCCCAATTTTGCGAGCAAGTCAGCCCTGGCTATGCCACTTCAATTAAGCGTGGCTATTTCGGCATTTACGATCCGCTGGCCGATCGGTCAAGAATGACGGACAATGAGAAGAATATGGAGGATGCAATCATACTGATGGAAGTTCTCCCTGAGTTTTGCTATCCTGGACGCGCCCTCATGGCGATGGATGAGCTCACTCGCGGTCTTGAACGGATGTGCAAGACGAAGGAGATTCCTATATGGCTAGCATTCGGCAGCACGATTTTCCTTGACATTCATCATTATCTTCGACAACACACTAATCGATGCTTTTCAGAGCTGATGTCTATTGCTAATCATGCTTCAAAGACGTAAGCGCCAACCCCGTAGACTGAGATCCGGTAGCTGTTTCCTACTCCCAAGACCATGAATCAGTCGCTAGCTTGTTCCCCCATTTTTAGAGCATTGAAAGGCTGATTCCGGTATTTCGACGCCTAGGCTTTTGAGACATCTTGAATTCTCACAGAACCTCAGGTCGCCAGTAACTTGGAGCAAAAGTCACCAAAGTAGCATCCTTCAACTTCAAAAATGTGTTGACAAAGAAGTACTCGAAGATCCGCTGTTCATCCTCAAAAGGGCGACTTACGAAACCCTGGGTCGGTCTATGGCTAACGTTGAGGTCGAGCGTCACTACCTTCTCAAACACCATCCCTTGCTCTGCGGTTCACTAGCCTTTGGAATTACACTTGAGCTTCATCAGGTTGGCATGATATTATGCAATACTTGGGGTACTATTACCTATTCGGCTCATTTCTACAATGCAGTCCACCAATGCAACTTGTCCCAGGTGCGATGGCTTTTGCTGGATCAAGCGATGGCTATGCATCCAGAAGTCTTCTTGGGCGAGCACCCGAAGTCGCCTTTAGATTGCTTTAAGCAGACCAACTTAGTCTTGGGAAATTCGGTCCAAATATTCGCCAAAAATCGACGGAGTAAGGAAGTACTACTATCAAAAAATGGCCCAAGAGGTTTAAAGGATCCGTCGGAATTGGGCCGGGGCTTCAAAGTCGGAATAAGTGAGACTCACGGGGTGGGTTTCAACCTACATCGCGTCGAAGAGGTCCTCAAACCAGCATCATCAAATCGTCGCACGCCTCCTCAGTCACCTCTCCAACTTCTCCGAGCACTACGCCTCACGCTTCCTGTGAGTTTTGTTTTCCGCCCAATGCCACTATACCGAAAAATTGGCGTGGGAAGTTAACAATATCGTTGTGTCACAGCAGGTAAGGCAACAACGATCCAGCGCTGACTTGATTTCTTTTTTAGCTCGAAATTCCGAAGATTGATTTCAACTATTTCCTCATGCACGAACAAGCGATCAAGCTGATGCGCCAACTCAGAGTCGCTTTGGACGATGACCTGCAGGCGCTGAAAGATATTAAAGACATGGTACGTATTCTCGGAGCCCATCTCACCCACAAGCGGGATATCGAGCGAGTAGTCCGAATATGTTACAACTCGCGAGACATCGCTCTTACCCCGAATCCTTCTGGCTTGACATTTACTAACTCCGAGAATCACCGCAGTCCATTATCGAGAATGAGGGCCAATTACCATGGGTTGGGCTTTACTTCATCCTCGCAGCTTGCGGACCTACGAATGCCGCCGAAGTAACACTCGAAAAGATGGAGATCAGAAGCAGAATTATGACAAATACTACGAAAGTCTTTGATGGCTTCATCGCAAATACAGAAAAGCCAAAGGTCCAAGGGAGACCGGGTAGCGTGTGGGTTTCTAAGGGCTTATCCGCAAAGGTCGAGCAAGTCGCGTTGCCTGGGCTCCCTGGATTTGGGACAGTAACGACTCTAGGCTTCCCCACGGATGGTCCATCAGAATCTTCCCACTCCGTAGTTTTGGGTTAACTCTCTGGGTATGAAGGAAACCCTGCGGGACTTACAATTAGCCATATGAACTAGGGCTGGGATATGAAGGCGAATTGTTTAAAGAATTTGACCGAATTTTGAAGCAAAAGAAGCGAATATTCTGCTCGCAATTCAATAATCCCTGACCTCTGATTCGTCAGATTCGAGGCCATTTCCCGGCTACCATAATAACTGGTGTACAGTGCCATGGCGCTATAACTTTCTCGTGCTAAATCGATAGCTTTGGGAATGGCGCTGTAGATCGTAATTTCCCCCAATCTCCTACTTCTGAATGCCTTCTCTTCCTTCACTACGAAGCTCTGGTCCAAAAGTTTTGATACTGCGCTAACACTAGCTTGGCACTTGACACAGGTACCCATGCATTAATTCTCTACAGCCGCGCCACGCAAGATCTATGCAATTATACATTGACTCTATGCAAAGTGAGCTTTTTTTACTCCATTTTTATTAAAAGTCAAATTACTCAACTGGCTCCAGCAAAAGAGTGGGGCATTGATATTCGAATACAGGCTTTATATAACGTTCTGGGTTGCCTTGCACCTACAAAAGTGGGCTTAGGGCGCGTTGGTTGGTACAGTGTATTGAAATAGACTAAGCAAGACTCCTGTACTGTTCTGTGATGATAAGTTGCCGCCGGCCCTGACATCGGGCTAGCAGGGGCCTTCTTTTCTATCCAATTTTAGACGCGCCAAGGATATGCATCTAGCGAGCGAGCTGAGCCTCTGAACTCCCAACCTAGCTTAACGTACTCAGTAAGCGAGCTGTGTTCAGATGCGAGTCGTGTCGGTCTCCCGCAATTGACTTTATATCTATATGTGTCACGAGTTTAAATTTATTAATAAAGAAAGCTTCTATTCGATTATACTCTATTAGGGCACGTACGAGCCATGTGTTCAAGAGATTTGCATATACACGTATTCGGCGTACGAGTTTGCGGACGAAGCAACGGTCTTGCATTGTTAGTTACGGGCGTATTCTCAGCTTTTTATGCTTGTTTTACTTTTTCCTGACCCATAAAAACACTTCCTGTTGCAATATACGATCTTCTGATTGCTTTTTTCCGCTTTTAACGTTCGTTTTCGGCCTAGAACTGTCGGTTCTTTTCCGCAAGGATCGTTGCTGATTGAATAGCTAATGGGCACTTTTTGACTAATTGTCGCAATACAATATCCGTAGGGCTCGAAGGAGTCGTTGTACGACGTTGTATATACTCTCTAAAAGTTTGAGCTTAAAGCTTAGCATCTGTAGTAGTATAAAGTGTTTCAGGAACTCGATTTTACTTTTGAATAGCAATAATCGGTAAAGGAATTGGAGTGCGCAACTGTGTATTTAACCGTAATAATACATTGTCAGAGTCGTACGGAACTAGACCAGTGGTTTCGAACCCTTTTTTAATTGTTTCTGTAGTTAATGTCATAGCCCTATCTCGCTTAGAGCTTGGCCCCTGACACTACAAGGCTCGCTTACACTAGCCCCTGGCTAGCATCCTGTATATATGGCACTGCTTTCCTTCCCTTCTTCTGTCTGTAGCTTGTTCTCTTCGTTATAACAATTGATAGCCGTTCGCACCTTTGAGTCCTTCTCCCTAAGATCTACGGATCGAGATCCCTGTTCGCTTTGAGCCGTTACACAGGCAACGATTAAATATGTAAAAGCGCAAGACGCCTAGACATTGACTTAGACCAGCCATGTACATAACACATGTACACCATTTCCTATTGTTTGTATCACTTTCGTGACACTTCTTGGTTTCGATAACTTGCAATTGCTCAGGTCGGTACCCACAGGACACGTAGCACCGCGATCTCTGCGCAGTGCTAGTATGCTCGTTGTAGGTGGTTGACTTGTTCTTCTATGATGGTTCTAAGTCTATTGCTACGTACAAGAGTATATGCCCATGTGATCCGTGCGTCGCGGGGTGTGCTATTCTATTGAAATAGAAGAAGAAAGTCACGGAGCCTTCAGAGAGTATGGGGCAAAACGAGTCAATTGCTGAAGGTTGTAGAATCATGATCTACGGAATGAATTTATCTACTTATAGAGGTGTGATACTCACACATGAGTATCACATACGTAAGTAGATTCATCATCGAAGGCAAAAGTACGTATGTATCTTGCGCAAGCATACCTACAACTTCCCCAATAGGCTAGGTATGATCCTTAGACCTAGCCTGCTCAACAATATTGATATGAGATGTAGGTCTTCGACTCTATCAGAGACTCAAGCTTGCCCTCCTCCAAGGAGTTCTGGCTTTCTTTTACGTCCTTCGCCTCTCGACCGTGTTGTATTTTTCTTTTACAACTGCTAAGCTTGTGATTTGCTTGTGATTTGGATATCTCCGAAAGTAGTTCAATAGCTGAAGCCTGTGACTGCCGTTCGCAGCCCTGGAGGTACTGCAGCTGAAGCCTACAACAATCTAGGCATACGCCTGTAGTCGCAAGCCTGTGGCTGGCCACGTGATTATGCTAAGCCTGTGACTGCCGTTTGCAGCCCTAAAAGTACTGTAGCTGAAAAGCTTAATTTCCGTATCCGGGGTCCTGAACTAGCTTGACTGGTCCTGGCTGTTACACAACGCTAGTATCTGTATATAACCCACTACCTCTTCAGCTCACGCTCAGGGCTGTACCATACTAGAGGCCTATCCTCTGGCGTTCTTTCTTCGGTTTCGGACTTTAGGGGTCCATGTAGCACTTGCAACGTACCCCCCGCTAAGACGTAAAATAGAAAACAACAACAACCGTAGCTTAGAACCAGAATATCATACAATCAAGGAGTATCAGAATCACCACCGCAAGAGCGTAGTCAATAGCTACTACGCCTTTTGCACGGTGATAGGTATTCCGACACCAACCTTCAAATACTAACTGTCGCAACGCAGCTGCAACATATACGGAGCCTAGACAAGAGGTACGTTCTGAGATGTCAGTCCTAATATGAGGGAGATCGGGACTTCACATGTCGTCCGAACATCAAGGTTTGGGAGTAGCATTCCTTGGCTTTTCGACCTCTCTTTACTCCCCTTCTAAACCTGCTCTGTGAACAGCTCTTCAATAAAATCGATACATCCAATTTAGATCTATTATCTATTCGATAAATAACCATAAAAACAGTCACAAAAACGCTTATCTCGGAAAGGAAGACCAATCGAGGCGGACTGCAGCACCACGACTCAATCGACGAGTATCCTCAAGCTCAGACGCGTCCGATCGTAGATGGATAGACCAGAATGAAGGATTCAATGCACCTGAGTCATAGGAGAATCGTAGGTTAAGGAGATTGTGTCTTATATGCGTACCAAACAAACCGAGACTGGATAGCGAAGCAATCGCGAAGATCATGGAGGTTTCATGGTCACCTCTTCCCCCCCAGTGCCTCAAGCTGCAACGTAAACATGCTTGAGCACGGGCTCTTATTTGCCCCGTGTTGCCAGACACGGTTGGCCTAAAAAGCTAAAATGCAAGTTATAGTACAGGACCTACCGACCTTAGTGCTCCCACCCCCACCCCCACGTCAATATCAAATAACCGTGACGGGGCGCACAGCCAGAGGTAGGGGAGGAGCGGAGCCCAAACGCTCTGTTTGAGGCAGTATAACCTGCATTAGTCCTCATAGGGTTTAAATTTAGGAGCCCAGTCGGACCTGGAGTTACAAGTGAGCAAAGGCTATCAAAACTTGAGCTGCGAGACTTCAAACATCGGTCCAACCAAATATAATAGAGCAGCATAATGGGACCCCGAGTTATCGAAGTGGCACCATCTTCGCCATTTCCTATTGAAAATATTCCATTCGGAATCTTCTCAACCATGGAGACTGTAAATACGACAGCCCTTTATTGCATTGAAACTACGCTAACAGCTATGGTAATAGCCAACAAAACGCGTAGGCACCATCATTGGCGACCATGTTATGAACGTCAGTCTCCTAGCAGAGCATGGGCTATTTGACAATGAAGGTGGCCTGGTACACTTGACTATGCTCAAGTCAGCTCTCTCAAGCCCCACGTTAAACCAGTTCGCTTCTCTGCCATATGCGACTCGTTCTTTCGTCCGAGATCGAATCATTGAATTGCTTGCTGACCCAGACTCCGTCCTCTTGACAGAGGCTGCTCTTGAAGAAAATGCCTTTGTGCACATAGATCAAGTCAAGATGCACTTGCCCATGGACATCCATTCGTTCTCAGACTTTTTATGCTCAGAAACTCACATGTCAAATGTAAGGATCCTCTGACTCTTCTCGCAACTCTGGCTCACGCGGGGATCATCACTCAGGGAACCCGAATCACGGGAAAAACGTTGTCTACTTTCTACAATTTTCCGATAGCGTACAACGGTCGCACAACATCAATTATTTTAGACGGAGAATCAATTGTGCGGCCTAAAGGAATGATACCACAAGGGCCACCAAATGGAAGCGGGCAAGCAACACTGTACTCGTACTCTCCATCGACCCGTTTTGATTTCGAACTGGAACTTGGGATCATCATTTCAAAGCAGATTCCGCGCGATCGGGTGATCACCCCGGATCAGGCAGAAGAACATATCTTTGGCTTTGTTCTCCTCAACGATTGGTCCGCCCGTGATATACAATTCGCAGAAATGGGGGGTATGGGTCCGTATAACGGTAAATCAACCGCTTCGACAATCAGTCCTTGGGTGGTGTTGTCGCAGGCCCTCGTCGAAGCCCGGTGCGAGCTCAGGTCTCAGAAGGCTCAGACTGAGATGGCACTGCACCCGGCTCATCTCAGCCACAATACAGGAAGCGGAAAAATTAGTTGGAACATCGATTTTCAGGCTTCTGTCGCTCAACGCAATGGCCCTTCCACCGTGCTGTGCCGCTCCAACCTAAGGGATCTGTACTGGACGCCAGGCCAAATGATCGCGCACTTGGTATCGTCCGGCAGTGGAGCGGACACCGGAGACCTCATTGGCTCTGGCACTGTATCATCGCCAGGCCATACGGAGGAAGACCCGACTCTTGGGTGTCTCTTTGAACTGACCGATGCAGGTAAAAAGCCACTGAAACTGAAAGATGGGCGTGAGATGACATGGTTGCAAGACTACGATGAGGTTGTCATAAGTGGATGGGCACCTGGCAAGGGGGGAAGAAAGATAGGATTCGGAGAGGCACGGGGAGTCTTGATGCCGGCAGCATAGTTAGGAACAGTAATATTGAGACTAACGGTCAATACATTTCAAGCTGTGCATGAAGTACATTTTAGAATGGTAGTAGACTATAAGGCATGCACTACTTTGAAGAGGTCCCGAACGATAAAATATTTTACATCTGATCGTTGATATCTAATACGCTGCTTTGGAAGCCTGTTTGCATCGGGTGGTTACATACTCCATACCGATCTACTTCGTACATTTCTCCAGGATTATGGAGCGTAGCTCCAGTCCACTCACTACCCCACACTTACATTAGCACAAACTTCTGTCCATACCCCACCACTCTCATAACCGAAAAGTGCCACTTTAGAAAGCGTCTACGGCATCCAGCGAGATGAGACTTCCTAGCATCAGGATAGAGCATTTATAATAATCCGTGCTTCGCTTTATCTGATGAGGAGGGTGCTAAAAAACGGGTCTTACTATAATTATATCAGACTGAGCTAGATTTATTTAGCTCATAACGCCAAATCTTTAATTGTATCGGCCTTGGAATAAGCAAAAGATCATCAGCAATGAAGGCGTATCGTTGGAACGGACCAGGCACCAGGCTTCAGCTTCAGGACGTTTCAAAGCCCCAACCACCTCCCGGACAGGTGCTGATTGGGGTTGAAGCTTGCGGCTTGTGTCATTCGGATTGTCACATCCTCAATGGCTCGCAAGCCGCCGCCGTTAAGCAGTATCCGATCACGCTCGGTCATGAGATCGCCGGAATTGTCGTTGAGGTAGGACAAGATGTCGATAATAGTTGGATCGGAGACCGAGTATGTGTCGCGCTAGGCGGCCACCCCATCCGGACCCCAGATACGGTCGGCTTACAAGTTGACGGAGGGTACACACAGTACGTCGCAGTCCGACAAGATTTTCTCGTCCGTATACCAGCGACGGTTGATTTCGAAGTAGCAGCTGTAGCGACCGATAGCCTGACTACCTCTTACCACGCTGTTCGAAGCGCAGGACAAGTCACGGCGGGCCTCAATGTTGCCATCGTCGGGTTGGGTGGCTTGGGAGCACCCGGCGTGCGTTTTGCAGCCCTGCAAGGCGCGAATGTGTACGGCTTCGACATTGACACCCAGAAGTTTGACAAGGCGCTCCAGAACGGGGCCACGGCCTGCTTCACCCATCTGGATCAGGTGGATAATGTTGAGTTCGACGTCATCGTGGATTTCGTCGGAATCAGTGCAACCATAACCGCCGCGCTGAAAGCGATCAAGTTTCGCGGCAGGATTGTCTTGGTTGGCCTGGGGGCACCGACGCTCACCGTTCCAACTTTCGGAATCGTATGGAATAAAGCTGAGATTGTGGGTTGCCTTGGAGGCAGCAAGCAGGATCTTGCCGACGTGATGGAGTTGGTCGCATCTGGGAAGCTGAAGTTGGATCTTGAGGAAGTGCCATTTGAAACTGTCGAAGCTGGTTTAGATCGTCTGGAAAGTGGAAAGGTGGTTGGCAGGATGTTCACCCGTCCGAGCGAAAGCTCGATATAAAATATTGGTTCCTTGGTGGAGCTATTTCTTTGGAATTAGTGATTTGGATATTTCACTTAAAGTATCGGCCAATAAAGATACAGTAACTATATTGCGTTTAAACCTCACTTCACAGACAAAGAGCCCATGTTCCATGCTTGAATTCGGAAAAAAACTTGATATGTTGATAAGATTCTATTATTGAGCCTTTCTTTCTGGCACAGAGTAGGTTGTAGCTAGAAGACCATTTTATTGGCAACCTTTCCCCAGCCTTCAATTTCTACTTCCACAATATCCCCATTGCCAAGGAAGCGTTTCTGGAAATAGCCGACCCCGGATGGAGTGCCTGTCATGATGACTGTGCCACTTCTCAGGGTTCGTCCACGAGATAGATGAGCAATGATTTGGCGTACCGACCAGATCATATCTCTCGTGCTAGTCGACTGCCTCAACTCCCCGTTCACTCTCGTGGTCAGCTGGAGATTTTGAGGGTCCGGAATTTGTTGAGGCGACCAGATCGCAGGTCCAATCGGTGCGAATTTATCGAACGACTTGGAATACCCATATTGACCTCCTGAAGCATCCTTAAGTTGGAAAGTGCGAGCAGATATGTCATTACCAACAGTATAGCCTAGTACACAGTCCAGCGCCTCAGACTCGGGTATATCCTTGACATCACGGCTGATCACTACACACAATTCTCCTTCGTAATCCATCATGGCTTGAGCGTCTGGATGGATGTTGATGTCCTCAAAGGGGCCGGCGAGAGAATCGGCGGGCTTGGCGAAGGTTACTGGATACTGGGGGACAGTTATCTGATTGTAGAAATACCTGTTAGTAGAGGATTCCAAGCATTGGTCAGTCATTCTACTCACATTAGCCTCAGTAGCATGTTGGTGATAGTTGACTCCGATGCAGTACACAATGGGTGTAGACTCGAGTGGACATAGGATCTGGCTAAGGTCAGATCTTGCTGGCGTTGGCAGTGTCGATATTGGCATATAGAAGAGTCGGGCAGGGACAGGGATATCATACATTCTTTACTAATATTGGTTCTTTGTCGGTCAATGTAAATCCAGCGCCGGCGGTGCCATTCAGCGGTTTTACTTTGAAGCCATCAGAAGAGGCCTCCAGCAAGTCCCCGTAACTAACTTGCCCATCGTGCTCAAATCGTACCAGTTTCTGGAATGACATTTTGGCTCTCGTGAGATCTCGGGGGGGTATGTGCTGCAAGGAGAGATTCTAGGTGCGTATGTGTTGACGGCTTGAAAAGTGCCCCTAGCAGCGTCGTGAAGTATCCGGTAACCCTAGTCGGACATACGAGCCATAAGAGCGAGCGACAGAGTGTTGGAAGTTGTTTCGTCATTGTGGTGGGGTGGTTGCGGGGTGATGTGGGGGAACTGCGATCCACAAACTGAAGTTCCACACTAAACCCGCTACTCCTGAGGTCTCTATACTCTGGATAGTAAATGTGTCGGACATTTTATGATCTGAGGATTTTAGCAGATGAGATCTGTCTCTCAGGATTGGAAGCTTTCTCTTCGCGAATTTGACTCAAAAGTACTATGAAATGGCCGCACCAACGTCTGCTGCTTCCTTAACATCATTGGAGTCTCGCCTTCAGGCAGCATCTGACGAGACTATTATACCAGGCGCTGTTATCGCGGCTGCGGATAGAAATGGGAATCTCAATTATGCGAAAGCCTTCGGTTTTCGATCATTGAAAGAAGATCCTAAGCCACCCTGCGACCTGGACACCGTGATGGCTTTGTTTAGCGCTACGAAATTGATCACAACCATTGCTGCATTACAACTTGTCGAAAAAGGTCTTATCAGCTTGGGCGATGATGTGGGAGCTGTTTTGCCTGAGCTGGCAGCTCTCCCAGTCTTGAAAGGGGTTTCCGATGGAAAAGTGGATTTGCAACCGCGTCGTAACACGATCACTCTCCGGTATCCTCCTTCCACAAATTGATTCCGTTGAAGGATGTCATTCAGCTCGTACTAATAAATCTGCAGTCACCTTTTAACCCATTCTTCGGGGTTGTCATATACATTCATGTCCCCCCTTTTGCTGAAATATAATAGAGCCATTGGGCAACCCGAATTCACTCCACCGAGCACCGTGCTTGAAAGTTACAACACTCCCCTAATTTTTGAGCCCGGAACTTCCTGGTCTTACGGGACAGGGCTGGACTGGGCAGGACTTCTCATCAGCCGCCTTACCAAAACGCCGCTGGAGGAGCATTTCGAAAAAAGCATCTTTGCACCCTTGAACATTGAAGACATCACATTCTGGCCCAATAGGAAGCCAGATATTCAGGCCAGGCTAGCAAGCTTATCCATTCGGGATAAATCGCCACCCGAAGGCACAGGTAAAGCAGTTCCATTCTTAGGGCCAAATATGATGCAAGCCGTACGAGAGGAATTGGCTGGTCAGGGCCTCCACGCTTCGTCTCCGTCATATCTGAAAATCTTAAAGAGCATCCTATTGGATGACGAGCAGCTCTTGAAGAAGGAAACAGCTGCACAAATGTTCGAACCTCAACTGACAGCCGCGAGCCGAGAAGCGCTCCAGGCTATTTATCGCAGCCAGCCACCCAGCGGACCTTGCAGCATCGGATACTTCCCTCCAGACGCTCATTATGATTGGGGACTCGGCGGTTTATTGACACTGCAAGATGTTGGATACCGTAAAAAGGGCTGTTTGACCTGGTCGGGGATGCCAAACCTATACTGGGTAAGATATAACTCTGCACTGATGCTTGATCACGCGAGGACTGACGCTATGTTTCCGTCTAGTTCATAGACAGAGAAGCGGGCGTATGCGGGCTATATGGGGGACAGCTGATGCCAGCTGGTGATAAGCATCTAAGGGATTTGATAAAAACATTCGAGGCAACTATGTATGGACAGGCTGGGCATCATTCACTCTTGTGATTGCAGATGTATGACATAAGAACATGTGTGAATTACCCAAAAAATTATGCAATGTTAAGTTTATGGCTCGCGCCTAGTAAATTGAAGGTTGTCTACGAACTAATGAACGATCGGCGAGTATGAAGCACATGATGGCGCCCGACTCTTCAGTCTTCCATGCCCTTTACACTACAGCAACTACGTTTCGCAATATCTAGCATTGATATAATGCCAACATAATTTTTGATCTTTGAACCAAAGTCCGCAACACAAGAAGTCAAGGAAAACGAGGTTAAGCAAAACATATTCATTATGGATAAAGATGCGCCAGTCTTAAGCGAGGAACCTCTTCATGTCCTCAAGAAGGAACCTAGTGCTACTATCAGAGTACTCTATAGGCCGCCGTAAGTAATACCTTTGACTCGAACATTCTATTACTTGTCCCGTTATATCCTCATCCACGACCTTGTCCAACGCATCGAGTATACAGGATAAAGGCGTGAAATGCTCGGCTGGTACAACTTTCTTCATCACATCGCTGATATTTGTGTCAACCGGCCCAGGGCTAATGACATTTAACGTGAGAAGCTCGTCTTTCCGAAGCTTGTGCGAAGCAGATCGGACCAATCCCACAACCTAAAACTTTGGTCAGCTCGGTCTACGGTTGGAAAATGGGGTTGCTACTCCATGCTTAGCTGCGCTGTAGAGTGGCGCAGCGGGGAACTCATAGATCCCAGCCATACTGTTGGTAGCGATGAACTTGGCAATATGGGGTGGGTTCGGAGACTTCTTTCTCCAATACCGTAGGAGTTTCAAACTGAAGATAACAGAATGAAAATCGATATCGAGAACCTTCAAATCCGGCTTGGCTGGCTCTTCATCGATAATCGGTGAAGCGTAGAAAGGTTCCGTCTCCTCTATCCCGGCATTGGCCACGAAGACACTGATATCACCTGCCCAACCATGGGCTGCTTCGAAGAGTGAGACCTGCGAGGACCAGTCGGCGACATCACAATGAACGAACAAAGTATCTGGGCCAAGTTCTTCCTGTACTTTCTTTCCTTGTTCCGTGTTGATATCAGCCAGAATGACTTTGTATCCACGTTCGAGAAACCTTTTAGTGAAAGCAAGACCGATGCCTCCAACAGCGCCGGTCACAATTGCAGCTGGGCGGGAGCTCATTGTTAGAAGAGCTCTTGTTCGTTATTGCGTGTGCTATAATTCCACAAAGACCGATATACTTGATATTTGCTATATTCAAAGTAGCACATAACTCTAGAAAACCCTTAGCTTGATGTGGGATATCCATTTTGATCTTGTGACCATCTCCTCCCCCACAATCAGCTTGAGTCTCCCGTCACCCCCACATACTCGGCTTTCTAAAGGAAGAACCATGATAATTTATCTGGCTCAGATCTCGACTCATAATCGAAGAGTTGAGCTCCACAAGGAGACAATAGATGTACCAGCAATTATTTTTGCACAGGCTTAGTCATTAAGAATACTCAGAAACACCATGGAGATGGCTAGCTCAAGCGGAGAGGCAACCCAAGTGTTACGACCTGTATCGTTCGCGCACGTATTTCTCCGCACGAACAAGTATCAGCAGATGGTTGCCTTCTACAAAACTCTGCTTGGCGCGGAGGTTCGCTTCGAGACCGAGCGCATCGCATTTCTTTGCTTCGATGAGGAGCATCATCGCATTGCAATCTGCGCAGTACCTGGGACGGGAGACAAGGTCCGGACGGGCGCAGGACTTGAGCATATGGCCTTTGGGTTTCGATCCTTAGAAGACCTGGCACTGGCCTACCAGCAGCGGAGGGCCCTCGGAATCGAGCCGTTCTGGTGTGTCAATCATGGCATGACAACCTCCATCTACTATCTCGATCCGGACGGGAATCAAATCGAAACGCAGGTCGACCACTTCGAGAACAACGATGACGCTACCGCTTATATGCTGTCGCCAGAATTCAAAGAAAATCCTGTTGGCACTGAGTTTGATCCGCAAGAATTTGTCGAGCGTTTACAGTCCGGGGAGAGCCACGAATCTATCAAGAAGCGTCGCGGGCCTCCAGCCAAGCCTCCAAAAGTCTGATTTTCCTGAAGACATCGCCCTAGGAATGCAGAAAGGAAGCTTGGGATAATTATCTTGTAGATATATCACGAAATGGTCATATTATTCAAATGGAAGATATCTCAGAGGCTACACAAAAGTGGCTATTTCTCATGTAGTACACACACGTTCTGTTGGCACATGTATCTAAACAGATAGTCTGGTGGAATATGTATGTAATACAAGTGCAGAGACCACAATGTTACAGCCCCTCTTGCATCCTTGTGCTTTTATGCATATACATGCATTTTAAAGTCAAAACCATTTCTGTTTTATTGAGGGTTTGTAAGTTTCCTTTTTGCTGTTAAAGTACTTGTATATATAAGGCTAAATATTCAATATGATGCAATGTTTTCCGTATAGAACAACCACCCACCCCCCGTTTTTTTCTCTTTTTCACTATTTCAAATACCAGACCTTTGCCGCTGATAAAATAATCCGTAGCCGAGATTTGAAATCAATCCTTATGGCTAACAAACTAGCA
Organism: Chalara sp. BL73; assembly: GCA_918026815.1. NCBI lineage: Eukaryota > Fungi > Ascomycota > Leotiomycetes > Helotiales > Chalara > Chalara sp. BL73. The sequence continues at coordinate 281,630 of CAKJVC010000150.1, read as the reverse complement.
CAAAAATCCATGTGGCTCTCTAGTGTAGCGGTGTAGTAGGAAAACCGATAGAGTCACTCAAGGTATTTACCTTCAGTATATTTGTGCGCTTCTCAAGAAGGAATAATCTTTTGTTGTTCAAACTAGCTGAACAGAAGGGTCAATATATGCGTCTGAGAGACGATGACAGAAACAGATCAATATAAAAAAGTAGACTGCAAAAAGCAGGAATCTGAAGATATAGTTGAATTGTATTTTATAGTACAACATCTTCAGCTCTCGTGATCTCTCCTGTCTTCGCGCTGCAGTGCTGGGCAACCGCTAGTCCCAAGTCCTGCGCAAATTTAGCCTGATCTAATGTTGCACCGTGCCGCAGAAGGCCCCTGACATGCCACAAAGCCTGTTCAGGCGAGTTGTTACATATTAGGAGTGCAGTAGTACACATCTGAGTCTCAATTCTATTAAGGATGGAGTCTTCACTCAGCCATAACTCGTAATTCGTCTTTACATTGAGCAGATCTAGAAATATACCGTCAGCAAACCCGGGACAAGTATATGCATAACAAGCATGGCACGACTTGCAGTGATCTGGATGATATTTCAAAACCCTCTGTCGCTGCTGCTCCGCTGCGGCGGGTCCCCAAAGTACATCGAAGTACTTCCTAGCCCTTTCCTCTCTTTCATGCTCATTGTCTTTACGTTGGATCTTGTCTGTCCTAGATACGCCCCGTTAGGATCTGGCCGTCAACGATCATACGGGGATCTTTGAATGCACCTGGGGACACACCTCGGGGAATATAAGTCAATCTCGTCATCTGGCAATATTCTGAACAAAGGACCAAGACCTTGAGCAGCCCGAGGAACTCCATATAAGATAGAGCCTTTCAACAAAGCTTCTTTAATCCGTCTTTGGACAATCAATCTAGACTCCCGGGGAAGTCCTTCAGTCACTTGAGTGTATAGGTCGGCTACACGATCTCCCGCACATGCTGCTGTCAGCGCGGCCGCCTTTTCGCGTCAAGCGACTAATGTCAGGAATGTGTTGTTTTGTGCCTCTCTATGGGAAGAAGCGACTTACCGCGACGATGTACCAACTAGCCTTGAGCACGTCGTTTTGTCCCTCGCGAGCCTGAAATTTGGATAGAAAAGCTAGTGATGCCATGACTCTGGGTCCAGCAAGGGCCGGTGGGTAGTGGTTCTGGTTCTGAAAGATATGTTTTTACAGAGCAAAGCTCAACTAAGCAGCCCGAATCCTAGGAAGGATATTCCATGTTCTGTAACGAGTCAAGCTTGAAAAAAGAAAGGCACTCACTCAATCGGGGACTCTTTCTTTCCTAGAGTTTGATGATGCACAAAGGTGGTTCGTTGTGGGGGTGGGCAAGGGTGGAGTGTGTGGGGTGGAGGGAGATGTGGGGGAGCACACTATACCTATACTGGAGTAGCATCATGCGGAACGAACCCCACTCCTGAGGCCATCGCACTTCCCCAGACACGCCAAGACATAGGTAGCTTGGTACATAATACCATGAGAAGCTAAGGCGAAATGGGAACAGAGGATGTATTCTACATGATAGATGTACTTGAAAGCTTGTTTCCTGATCAGTGCATTAAATGCACAACCGCATGTGGCTCGTAGGATATTTTGTGCGAGACAGTCCCGTTTCCATTGCAGTTCCCATCATCTGATTCAGTTCCTGGGCAAGATCCAGCAATATGTGGCACTTAGCAGAGCTACCGTTCGAACTTCCGACGGCAACGGTGCCAGATTTCATTGATACGAGGTTGCTAAGCGAATATTTTCGACAAGCATTTGAAAACTTGCAGCCCGAAAACTTCAGCCCCAAGGCGGTCTGGCGAGACCTCTTCGCGTTGACTGGATCACTGCGAACGTTCTATACCGCAAATTCTATTTCAGCAGCATGGCATGCGACTACTGAGTTCAAAAACCCCTCGAATCTCGTCATTGACGGCGAACCACACATTATTCGCCGGGGAGCTTCATCATGGGTAGAACTTGCTTTCACTTTTGAAACGTCCGGCACTCCGGGCACCAATTGTTATGGATATATATCCGCGGTTCCGGATGCGAGTGGGAAGTGGAAGATCTGGATTATGCGGACAATTCTGGAAGGACTAAAAGCTCAGCCAAGCGTGGACGTTCTCGAACCCACCAACATTGTCTCCTTTGAGAACTCTTCCAGGGAGCAACAAGCTCATATGAATAATATTGATGTAGTAGAAGCATCCAGCGGCGAGAGAACTATCAACGGTATTCATCAGCCAAGCAGCGAGAAGACCGTGAATGGTGCTTCTGATATCAGTCAACCAAATGGTGTCACATCTTCTGACCATGAAAATACGCCCTATTTTAATTGCGTGATAATTGGTGGCGGCCAAGCTGGCCTTAGCGTTGGAGGACGACTAAAATCTTTGGGAGTGTCGTATGTTATCCTAGAGAAACATGCGGAGGTGGGTGACAATTGGAAGACAAGATATGATTCTACTAAATGTTAGTATTCCAAGCCCCAGGAAAATTTGTGGAAGACAGAAAGACTGACAGAGAAAGTGCACACGGTCCGGGAATTTGGTAAGATCGAGGCTCCTATCTGATATTAACCGGAACAAGCATCTGACCCTCAAACAGGCCATCTGCCATTCGATCGGACTTTCCCTTCTTCATACCCAGAGTGGCTGACGAAGGATGACCTTGCATCAGGGTACAAAAAGTGGGCACACAAGTACGACATCGTGAGTATGCCACCAATCTACAATCGTTGTTGGGTATTAACTTGGGCCGACTTCAGAACATCTGGCTGTCCACTACTCATACCGGAGGAACGTGGAATGCCGAAGACAATACATGGAGCCTGAATATTATCCGCAATGGCCAGGCATCAGTCATACGTAGCTCTTTCGTTGTCCTAGCTGTCGGAGGCAATTCGCAATTTCCACTGATGCCGAAATATGAGAACAAGGTGAGACCGAGACATGCTCTTGGGATGACCAGAGCTCATGTAGATTTAGGGGGCCTTTCAAGGCATCGTCCTTCATTCAGCTGAGTATAAGAATGCCCTCACGTGGAAGGGGAAGCACGGGGTTGTCATCGGTACAGCAAACACTGGTGAGTTGGATTTGCTTATCTCTACCATGGCGTAAAATCGCTCGAGCGCTCGATTGGTTCGGTTCATGTTCGATCATGTACAATTGAGCACTTTTACGAAGAGGTTGATTAGGATCGATCTCCTAGCTGTTCAACTGGACTGGAATTGATTAAACGCAAAATGTGGTCAGTCGCAGAGCTTGTGCACAGACCGTCAACTGTTGATGCCTTGGCCATCTTATCTTATATCCTGAGACTTGTCGACGATGACCCGTCAAGAGAAAATATCAAAGTTGTTTGTTTTTGGCTATGTAGGACGAAGGGGCAACTCTGCACCTACGTCTTCGGTCAATATAGCGCCGTAGTCATACTTGCTTGAGCCTAGCATGCTAACGGCTCTTAGCTCACGATGTAGCCGATGACATGCTAGAAGCTGGCATGGCATCAGTGACGATGGTTCAGAGAAACAAGACGTGTAAGTACTATATACACGCAAGAGTAGCCAAAATGTGCAACACTCTGACCAATTGTGATAACAGATGTGGTTCCTCGTGAACACTACAGAGAGACGCATGACAGTATGTGTGCCAGTATTCGCAGGCCTTGACATTAAAATATTAACATAAAGACTTAGGGGCCTTCAACAAGTTGATACCAACCACGGTTGCCGATCGCATGTTTTTCTCACCCCCCGCCGTCCTTGGTCGCGTGATGGGCTCACGAAAGTTGCATGCTAAAGCTGCTCAAGACCCTGAAAGATTTGATGGCCTTGAAAAGGCTGGATTTCTCCTTGATCGAGAAGGGGATCTGACTTATTATCTATTTGAGCGCTTCGGAGGACATTATATGGACGTCGGGACTTCGGCAAAAATTGTTCAAGGACTGGTAACATGGATAATTCCTCAGCTGTCGTGACTTCATGTGGCTCTGTCCCAGCCTTGCTCATACACTGACACGTTTTTGTTCTAGATCAAAATGAAATCGGATTCTCTTCCGATCCGCTTTACCAACGACGGTTTAGAGTGCATTAATGGTGACCATATTCGAGCAGACGTCGTTGTTTTCTGCACAGGGTTCCTTGGGAATCTACGAGTAGTCGTGCAAGATTTATATGGCACTGATGTGGCCTCCCAGATAAACGACTACTGGGGGCTTGACGAAGAAGGAGAGCTCAAGGGCGCCTTCAAGCATTCGGGACGTATGTTGCGATTGAGGTCTAATACCCTATTGCCATTACTGACCATCGCCTTTAGATCCTGGACTTTTCTATCACGGAGGTGCCGTTGGTCAAGCGCGCTACATGTCCCGCTTTATTGCACTGCAAATAAAAGCAAAATTGCTGGGCACACCGCTCCCTTTGTATACGGCTACGCCACCCCGTAACACATTCGATGAAGCGCATTTGTGAATTGCTAGGACAAGTAGACTTATAGCTGTATTTTGATGACGAAGGTGGAAGCCTTGGGTTATTAAAGATAGACCATTAGTTTTAGCCAAATTAATCGCAGCCTTTCAAACTTCACGTCTTTCTGCATCAGCTTATGGGATGACCTTTGACGTATCTAGATATCTTATTGTAGTATGGTCTCACGTCTCGTCCAGAATAAACACTTATCCACTCTAAGTATCTGAATGGTATCTTGGGCTGATAAGTAATGATCGAGATCAGCCTTCTATCACGACGAGTACTGCAGACACTCTTCGTCCACATTGCGCAGAGGATCTAAGGAGAACAAAGTGTCTTGAAGACAGCAACAAAAATATTAAGTGTTTACGACATTACTGACATTAAATTCAAAAAAATAACTATATCTACCGAAGCCCTAGCTACCACCAGGTATTTCCCTGTATTTGAAGATCTCGGAGAATACTTGAGAGAACTCGGTTGTAGTCCCTGGATTAATGGACCTCCACGCAACCATGTTATCAGGACGAACTAAGATTGCACCTCCATCTTTGACTTCCCTTAGCTGAACCCAAAGTGATTCTACGTCACAGTATTCCTCATCCAGCTTCCTCGAAAGGGGAGCGATAATTTGAGCAACACGCAAGCCGATAGATCTGGAAGCCGCTGCACGACGAGCGGCATCGATCCAGCCATGCCCCTCTCGATCGGTTATTAGAAGAAAATCCCCGCTGTTACCGACCAAGTCGTGAGTCGAAATGACTTGGCCATAACGCTCCAGCCAGGCATGTGGTAAGCGATGGCCTGGGCGCGTGGTTGGCGTATAAATCTGATGCCGCGGGTGCGACGGCGGTGCGGAAGTGCCATCTGGCGATATTGCGCCGTCCGATGAGTAGGAGAAACCAAGGTCCATCTCGTGAGCGCCGAATTCAATCGCTTGACCATTGATTATATATTGAAGCTGCGCTTGCCTCGCCACCCCGACCTCTGAGGTCTTATCCAAAAGACCAGCAATCGTGGCATTATTCGCTGTGCCTGGCCCATTCTGTAAACCAATCGCGGCGGCGATGAAAGCATGGCAGCTCGAGGTGAATAAAGCCCAGTCACAGTTCCTTTTTCCGATCGGCAGTCGTTCAGCCTGGTAAGTATCCAGGAGGGCAGGATCGGCCTTTCCCTGCAAGACATAGGCAAGCTTCCAGGCCAGATTCTGAGCATCTTGGACAGCGGTGTTGAGCCCAAGCCCAGTCGTCGGCGGGTGACGATGGGCAGAGTCTCCAGCTAGGAATGCGCGTCCTTGCTGGTATTTTCCCGCCAAGACACGTTCCAGGACCCAATTACTGAAGCTCTGTACTTCTAGTTGCAGGTCTGGAAGTTTCAGCAACTGGCGGATGCGGTTCTCGATACCCTCTCGTGGAACTTCTGGGTCCTCGTGCTTGATGCTGAAGTGCATCTGCCACTCCTCGGAATGTCGGCCCCAGGTTGGACCTAAGGGAAGCATCGAGCCACTGCGCATTCCCAGGCCATAATCGGGGTTAGCAAAATGTACAATACCAACACAGTCATCCCAGTAATGTGATAGGTCAGCTTTGAAGTGTGTCGAAACGATCTTGCGCAAATCTTTCGGCCCCTCCATCTCGATTCCCAATTGCCGCCCTACAGTCTTGCCTCCATCGGCTCCTACAAGATAACGGCTTCGGCAAACTTTCGACCGGCCCTCGTGATCTTCAAAATGTACGATGACGTATTCACCTTGCTCCTCAAATTTTGTCACTTTATGGCTGAAGAGTACATTGCCGGGATTCCGCTTCTCGGCTGCCGCTCGAAGAATTGGTTCCAAACGAAGTAGTGGCAGATTCGTTGGAAGATGCGGCGACGAACGCCTACAATAAGAGTGAGCACAGAATCTATGGTGACAGATGCAAATACGCACTCGTAAATCGCTCTTTTCTCAGACCCTGGAGAGCAGCCCCAAGTCTCAATTTGTCCTAGAACCTTCCTGTCAAGCGGCCCATCGCCACCCAGCGATGTCTGCCACATAACTCGACTCATCTGTCTAGGAGGTGTTCCTTTTGCGACGACATCGTCAACAAACCCATGTTGTCGAAAGACTTCCAGACTCCGTTGATTGATGATGTGCGCTTTCGGTAGGATGGAGGTACCAGAATGGCGTTCAAAGAGAACATGGTCCACGCCAAAGTCAGACAGAAATATAGACAGGCTTAGTCCACAAGCTGAGTAGCAAATTAGCATCATGTCCTACAAGATTAGATGGAGAGCTGCAAAAATTCTTGACTCACATCCTCCGCCCACAATGGCCACCGGTATCTCCATGATAGAATCTCCCATGGCCGATAAATCTGCTTCACAATTATATGGGTCAACAAAGGACAGGAGCTCTAGAGCTTGTAGAAAATAGCAATTGATAAAAGGTGATACACAAACCAGGGAGATCCTATATTAGTATAAGGCATAACGAACCTAGTAGTTAATGATTTTTTTATCCTCTGTTGATGCCCTCAATACCTCGGTACATAGATATTTATCATAGGGTAAAATGAAATTACTGAGTATTATACAACAACCTAACCAGTGGGCTGCCTCGCAAAGAACTCGCACGACTGTTGCGTGCCAGTAGCTCACGAGGTGGGAAGAACTTCCTACCAACTAACACATACTATACATTGATGGTCGTTTCTCCACTGCCCAGGCCGCCTGCCCGTGGCGTCTCCACCTCCACCCCCGCTTAAGGTAGTATACGCCCTCCAATGCAAGATAGCGCGAAGTGGATTGCTGTTGAGCCCCCCGCAATTGGCATTACTGCATGAAACCCCAAGAGCAGCGGGAACGGCCTGTGGGGGTGTGCGAGAACTTGAACATCGGCATGCGCACGTGATTTTGATGCGAGAGCGTGCTCTCCATGAAACCTAAAAGCCCTATAGTATTGGCAATCCAGCTTTCGCAGCCTTCTCTTACCTTGCCCAGCCCCTCTCGCCTATCTCCAATAAAGACAACAGAGACGACGCTGCTTCACGTTTCAAGTCGTTGAAGTGCTCACACCTTTACTCACGATCATTATTCTGACTGGTTCCCAGCGCCACCATGGTATTTCTATCCCAATCGCCCGCTGTGCTCCTACTTGCTGCGGCCGTAATTTTCTTTGGCGTTCTGTTCTTTCGACGCAAATCACGCTCGGCTGCCAAGTTCCCAGCAGAAATTCCTGGATGGCCGCTCATTGGAAATTCGTTGGATGTACCGTTTCCAGGAGGGGTGTGGGGTCATCAGATGGCAAAGAAGTATGGAGAGATGTACGTCCGATAAGGCTCAAATTACACAGGAGCACTTGTGATGTTGATTCTGACTGATTCAAAATTTAGGTTTACCTGCCATTTGGGAGCTAAGACCATAGTCTTCCTAAATTCGGCGCGGGTAGTAACCGATCTTTTAGAGAAGCGAGCCAGCATCTATGCATCGCGTCCTTATCGACCTATGGCCCAGGATATAGCCTCGGGCGGCGCTCGGATGTTACTCATGGGCCATACCGACCGATGGCGTTCACAGCGCAAGATCATGCACTCAATTTTGAACAATCAACAGGCCGAGACAAAGTTCTCAGCATTCCAAGAGCTGGAGTCCAAGCACCTTGTATGGGACTACCTCCATAACCCTGAAAGATTCCATACAGCAAACCAACGATTCTCAAACTCTGTTGTCATGAGCGTGATTTTCGGTCGCCGAGCGCAGCTGGGTGATCCCCAACTGACCAAAATGCTTACACTTATGGCAGAGTTCGGCGAGCTTCTCTTTAGCCCTACCAAGAATATATGCGACATGTTCACATGGTTGTCATATATTCCTAAACCTTTACAATGGTGGCGTCCTTATGGCGAAGATCTGCTGCAAAGAACATTAGCGTAGGTGACGGGAGTTGTAACTCTCATGAGACTTCTACTGTGTATTTTGGCTGATACCCTCTGACAGTATCTATCAACATGAGGTCGACATGCTCAATGAGAAGATTAACAAAGGCACTTCCAAGCCCTGCTTTGCTACTGCCCTTCTGGAAGGCACCTCAAAGAAGGAGTTCGCTCTGAGCGAAACCGAAAAGCTAATGATTTTCAGCACTCTTCTAGAGGCAGGAAGTGATACCTCTCGTACGGCAATCACGCAAATGGTCGCGGCCGCGGCGGCATATCCTGGATGGGCAGCTAAGGCCAGGGTTTACCTAGATGAAGTCTGCGGGTCAAATGCAGAACGACTTCCTACGCTCGCTGACCGGGAAAGTCTTCCATATATCACTGCCGCTGTCAAGGAGGCTCTTCGATGGCGCCCCTTTATCCAGACCGGCGTCCCACATGAATTATCGCAACCTGATGATTATGAAGGATATCATTTCCCAGCTGGGACCATGTTCACTTGGAATGCTTACGCTCTTGCTTTAAACGAGAACGACTACCCAGATGCCATGGCTTTCAAGCCAGAACGCTTTTTGGATGACAACCTCAAGAACCCCTTAAAAGGCCACTGGTCCTTCGGTACAGGTATTACTTCCCCCCTACCTTCCAAAGATACTCTTTCTTCGTCACCATTCAGTCTCTTTTGTAAACTAGACGTGTGCTAAATATGAATATTAGGACGGCGAGTATGCGTTGGCTACAATGTTGGATTCAATAATGTGTGGACGGCGACTGTCTGTCTGCTCTACTGCTTTGACTTTGAACAGGATGAGGTATAAATATATCCATAACCGATGGCAATGACATACGCTTACAACAACCAGGAACAACCAATTGATACGCTGAACTCCCATTGGGATTCGGTGGAGAAGCCGCCGTTTGCGGTGAAGATCAAGCCCCGCAGTCAAGCTCATATTAACTTGATCGAACAGGTTGCTTCAAGTGTACTCCATGCTGAATAGGTTAACAATGAAAACCAAATATAACTTGCCAATTCGTGTTGATAGTGTGAATTTTCGTGAAGCCTCATACCTACCTCCCCCCAGAATGACTTATGGAATTTATTGTCCTCACTATCAAATCTGTGTTGAAGTTTTCTACCTCGGCAAGGCAAAATTCTTTGCAGTGACAACGAGTTCGTGATTACGACGGTGACTGCGACGAATACCCCCCCACAAAATCGCATTTATGATTGAGGAAGTGTGGTCCCATTCTTTTCTACCTATTGAGCTGCAAATTGACATCCCTTGAAGCTTGCTTGTCTACATGGGCGAGGTTATTAAGTAGGCTTAAAAGACTATCTGCAGAAATAAGGAACGAAACTTTCCTGCAGCAACCTGACAGACGCATCTTCGAAGAGAGACTAGGGTAAAGGTAAGGAATGGCATTATATAAGGCAATATTAGCTGTCAGCCCGGATAGAATACAGCGGCCGCCATCTGCATGGATCAAACCGTGCCTATTCCCATAGCTCTGGCTGAAATGCATAGTTTACATACCCAACTTGTCCTTGGGTCCTCTCAATCTCTTTCCATGCCTTGTCTTGTCGATTCGCAAGGCTTACAATTTTACAACAAACTCACCGCCCCTCCGTATCCACACAACCGCATCATCAACGAACTCGTCCACAACAGCTTTGGCAGTCTTCCTCTCTGTAATCACCGCCGCGCATTTGCCCATCAAAAACGGTTGGCCTATATCCATCAGGGTATCGACGTCGTACTGGACTTTATCACCGCTCTGCGAATTACCGCCACTCTGGCTCTTGGATATAGACTCCTGCTCTCGCTCCATGGCCTTATCCAGATCGAATTCGTAGGGAATTATTCCCTTTGACGTCAAATCCCTAAGCTCATGCTGTCTCTCGTGCTCCCAATTCTCGATATAGGCATTGGTGCGCACGTGCAATGGTCGCCCGGTGAATATAGTCGTGCGGATGTTATCATCGAACCCAGCCGTCAGGACCGCTTCCTTATGAGCCTCTGGTGCACCGGCTTCCTCAGTAAGGATGAATCTTGTGCCAACCCAAACCGCACTGGCACCCATCATCAGTGCAGCAGCAAGCAGCTTGCCATTGTGGATGCCCCCAGCAGCAATGACTGGTATCTGCCTTCCCGTAAAGGCTGAGATACGCCATTTGCAGATATCAACGACAGCAGGGGTCAGTACCGTGGTGGGAACGTGGCCGGTGTGGCCACCAGCTTCACCACCTTGAGCACAGATGATATCACAATCCAGATCCAGGGCCTTCTTCACATGTTTCGGATGACCGACCATATTCATATAGAGGACCCCTCCAGCATGGAGCTTCTCGACAATAGCTTTTGGTGGGACGCCGACTGCAGAGACAAACAGTGTCGCTCCAGAGGCGATGATGATATCGACGAGCTCGTCCAATTTGCCTTTGGTATAGTCGTAGCTGTGGTTTCCAAGTTAGAATGTGAACAAACATAAACCCAATTGGACAAGTATCTGGGTGCAAGCATACTTGGTCTTTCGTGCATTGCCTCCTACCTGAGGTAATAGTAGATCCACACCAAAAGGCGCACCCTTATCGACCAGGTATGACTTCAGTTCGTCAATTTGCTGCCGCAACTGCTCAGGGGTGTAACTAATGCCTCCGAGAACACCAAGACCACCGGCATTGGTCACAGCTGCTGCGAGTTTCGGCCCAGCTGCGATATTCATGCCCGCAAGCAAGACTGGATGGGAGATCTTGAGCAGATCAGTGACATCTGTCTGGAGTTTCCCTAGTTTGCATCCCGAATTAGATTTTCAACGACCTGGCAGGGTCAAGGCAATGCTCTACTAAACTTACGAGGTGAAGCCATGGTGAGATATTAAAGAGTGTGGTCCGAGTTGACCTGTTTGATATTGATAAATTTATATCCGATCTCGCTAATTTCGCCCAATATCTTTATAAAGAAGGCGGTTTGGAGCCCAAAGACTCTGAATCAAGCAAAGTGAGTGAAGGCAGGAAGGGACAGAGAGAATTTGAGTCCGGCAAGATGGCACTCTCGATTAATGCGTAAGTTATCCGTAACCTGAAATACAACATACCACCTTCAGCCCACGCTTATACATTCATTCCTGGGGAACAGTACAGATTTTCAGTCAATTTCCCACGGCAAGTCGGCTGCTCGGTTGTCGCTTGTCCTCGCCGTCGAATGGCACATGCTTCGCTCAACACATCGCCAGTGATACAATATAGACCACTGACCACGATCTCGGGCTGTTGGCGCCTCAGCATGTGGGGGTGGCTACTTTTAACCCAATCAACTTCCCAACAGCCTGCTTGTGACCCGCCCCCACCAGCCACCTCCACATGCCAAGCGGCCAGAAATGAATTAAAATTAAATCCATACGGGGAGAGCTGGGATGAAGCTAACTTGCGCGGCACACCTTAATGTGTAACTCCGTTCAGCCGCTGCTTGCGAAAGCCTGTACACAGTTCTAATTGAGCAATGTCGTCTTTTTGCCTCCTAAGATAGGCTAGATTGGGACACCAAGAATGCCAGTATAGAATAAACGAGCCAGCACGTTGCACATACGAGCATAAAATTTCTTGCTCAATCATTTCCCCTGGAGCTTCGGATATGGTGCTGCATTGTTTTGCCCACTACCTAGTTAGGTAACTCGCCTAGAATTGTCATTGGCCTGATCAGCCATTTCGTTGACTTCGTCAGCTGTTTATGAGCTGGTACTAGACAATGATTGACCAATAAGCAAGTATTTAATTGACCTATAACTAGCACAAGTGAATACTGGAATACTTAAAATATGCTCCCAAGTCTATTTACTAGCTTACAGAACGGCCGAGAACTTGTAGATGCGGTCCAAAGTCGCGGGTAAGACTTGGTATATGGAATGTTCCTAGAATCAGATGTAGTCTTGCGATTCCACAACTTAGGAGCAGTTTTGGGACAGCTTTTACAGCCATGGGCTCTACCAGGATTCTAGCTTGCTCTGCTAAGCTAATGATGGGGTTTTCATGCCCAAGAGACGCGACGGCAAGAGCAATAAAGCTTTCCAATATTTTATTAGTGCGGCTGACCACATTTGTACGTGTACCATATTCCTACTGGTTACAGTCTGGCCGATATGCTCGAGATGTGTCGTAGGCATAGTAAAAATCACACGTTTGAATGTGGTGACGCGCCGAGAGCATTGCCAAAGCATTAGTGCCACCTAGTACTACAGTGCTACGTCAAATAGTACTTCTGCCTCGTTCAAAAGCTCGCAACAGTTTAGAAGCCAACCTCACACGAAGGATATTGTAAATTAGCACGATACTCATGTTGCTATTTGATACTCTAGCTAGCTCAAAAACACGCACCACAAGTAAACACCAAGCAAACTTCTTATCCAAAAGACATCCATTCATGAACCGGCACTTATTTTGGCAGGATAGCAGTCTGAAATAAATTTGCTTGATGCTAGTATTGAAGTAATTAGATGACTGTTTGTTCACAGTGTGGCATAATTCACAAATATCATCCTGCCAAAAGACAATATTCAAGTCAGATAGCCTCCCTCGCCCTTCTGGTTTTGATCAATCCCGATATAAATGAAGATAGCTCCTCTTCTTGCCCGAGACCGCGTAGAATCGAGCTCATTTTCAGAGTGATCATCAAGAGTTTCTTGTCGCGTGACATAATTTGGTCCCAAACACGCCGCGACTATACCACCAAGCCCTCACCCTCTTGCCGTACAGATACACCGGGATGGTCGTAAAGCTCAAGCCAAGCATGACTCCTCCAACACAGTTGAAAACCCGAGCCGATCCCCATACGGCGATCCAATCATTCATGAAGACTTGTGTTCTTCGTGTTAGCATAGACTCTAAACCAAGGGACTGTTAATGATCATTTCTTACAAGAGAAGCCGAAGAACAAGAAATTCTTGACCGACATGGACACGACGAAAATATCTACATCGATTTCGCGGTATGCATCGACCAGATATGAGCCAGTTGCGCTTCCTACAACCTGAGCGCTTGCGAAACCAATGCCCCATACAAATGAGAGAAGCGCCGGGCTGCCACCTGTTGCGGAGAGGTGCCCGAACAGAAAAAAACCAACAGAGCTGAAGATAGGAGCCAGGATGAGTAGTAGTAAGCGGAATTCGGGTTCGTAGACGCCATTGTTCTTGCTGCTCATGAAAAGTACCAACCAATCTGAGACGACTCCACACACAACACAAGATGTGAGACCTGCAATGATTGGTCCTGCGTTCAGATATCCGAGCTGTGCCGTGTTAAGAGAATATGGAGGAGGGGAAAATAGCTGTGCCAATGTGATACTAATGAAGACGTTCCATAGCTGAGCAAAGGCATTAAATATAATGGCCCAGCTAACAACGGGGTTAACCAGTAGTAAAGCGGGACGGATCAGAATTCTGATTAAAGGCTCATTGTCATAGGAGCCGGACCAAGGCTTCACCCTTGTGATGAACGAGTCCCGTGTGCCAATAAGGCTCGGAGCTGAGGTAGTACTTCTCTCCAGCTGCTGCACCTCGCTTTTCTCTGCATCTTCTGCTTGTTCAGTGCCAGAAGCAGAGGCTCTTGTAGATTCCTGCTATGGTTAGCCATGATCTTCGTGTTGATGGGTGAAGGGCAGAATCTACAGCTTGAACTGGAATTACTATGCCGTCATCTTCGGTACGATTGAATGTTGTCTCCCACCCGAAGAATAAAATTCCAATGGCTGCCGCCCCGGTGAAGATTGTGAGAAGCCAAAAACTCCACCGCCAAGTTAGGGATGTAGCGACTACCCCAGCGATCAGGCTGGGGAAGAGGACCAAGCCAACCGCTGAGCTTGTGTAGAGAGCCATACGCAACCCCCTCTGGTGGATAAAATACATATCGCCAACTGCGGAAAAGGTAATGCTCTCAAAAGCGGCTGTCCCAGCCCCTTGTAAAAGCCGACCAGCGAGTAAAACATTGTATGAGCTAGCCGATGCGCAGACCATCGATCCAGCAAGTAAGAAGACCGATGACACCAAGTACAGTGGCCGTTTCCCGTACTTCCTGGACAGAGCTGACACAATTGGGGCTATAGCACCAATCACGGCCAGCTGGTATCCAGTCAAGAGGGAAACAGCCTTGTAGTTAACGTGAAACTCTTTTAGAATTGGCACAGCAATGGTCGAAACGAGGGGGCCGACCCTATATCAGCAGAGTCAGCCGTAGTTTCTCTTTATTAGAAAAACGGGGTGCCTTTTTCCTCTTCCCGCAAATAGACCTACCCTCCAACACAAATGTTAGTACAATACATCAAGAGGACTAAGACGAGGTCGCGTTGCCATAATGGCCAATTCAGCGGGTCATTCGGGCTCGCGGATGGCTGTGGACGGAGCACCACTTCGGCGTTGATACCACCTACATGCGTGGAGCGACCAGCATGGATTCCTTCGGCAACTTCGAGCTGGGAGGTCCCAGGAACTGATCGGTTGCGATCATGCGTATCCAACACTCCTAGAGCCATTGGAAAATGTTGACATCAATGTTTGGGGGTGTAGCTGCCAATGGTGAAAGTCATACAGGCAGGATATGGGCGAGACAAATCGGTTCTTTGTGTGAGTGGGTATCAATCAGTTGTAGTCGCTCACATCAGATTCCTATGCTTGCACCTTATACTTATGCTTAGCCCGTCTTGAGCACGGAACTGCCATGGTCATGGAAAGGATAGCGCCACCACAGAAAACATATCCTGCCCACATAGCAACACTGTTGACAGCCTCTGAGCTTTCATAAAGAGGCGCTGTTACTATCTAGGAATTAAATTGCAATTAGGACGCCAAGTTTTGCGAGGGCGGAGGAGACCTGGGGTAGATGTGGGGAGACTGGAGTTTTCTCCCTACTCCATAAAGTGGCTTCTACATTGCGAAAGCCAGTGGCATGAACCGCGCTATTGGGACTTGGCGGTTTCGGCCCCCACACCCCCGCCCCCGCACCTTGGCGCTACCCCTGGTCAGCGAAGAGACTTTGTCTTCGATCCTTTCACTCATACACGTGAGCTTCTGATGCTGTGAGGGGGCGGTCTATTGAGCTTGATTCCATCAATTTTCATGGACGTGATACCCCAAAGGCAAGGGCGTACTCATCGCTGTCAGGTCTGCGATCGGGGTTTCGCTCGTGCAGAACACCTGCGTCGTCACTGTCTCTCACGTTTGTCCTCCTTCCCCCTCCTTGGTCTTACAGTTGCTAACTTTGTTGCCCTTGGAACAGATGAAAACAGGAAGGAAAATATTTGCAGAGGATGCGGCTCCCGTTTCGGTCGCTCCGATGTTCTTTGTCGCCACACTAGAAAATGCTCTGAGTATCAGCGGAAGCTTGCACACCGTGATAATGAAGCCGAGTCGGATTGCAGCGGTCGGCAACCCCAGCCGCCCGTATGGCAGAGCGTAGCGCAGACGGGTGGTGCAGGGCAAGCTCCCCCTTCCTCTATCCCCTTCCTTCGCTCTCATCTCTACAAGCCCAACCATGCAACCGTTGAGAGATTTGCTGATTGAGTCGGCAGGGGATCTGGTTCTGGAGATCACGGCACTTTGACAACCACAATGCTAGCCACCCCCCAATCCCAAAGTCACCTCTTGCCTCTTGATACAAATATGGTATCGGACGCAGAACTCCTAGGTGCTGCGTCTCTGGCTGTCTTGCGAGGAACACCGGTAGTTTCGGATAGCATGCCTGATTGTGTAGGTCTTGGAGATTTTGATGAATTTGGATTCCTAGAAGGTTTCCTCCTTCCAGACTCGAACATGATTCCAGGATGCGGCAATTCGATGATGGGGTACGACCAGGATTCTTTAGGGAGCCACTTCAGGAATGCCAATGGGCTTGGATACGGGTCTAATCGGACTTGGACAGCTATGTCAAATTTACGGGCTACAGCTCCCAATATTCAAAACAGTCCCAACGAGGCTGCTCAACCAGAGATCTTCTCAACAACTAGCCATGAGATTGAAGAATTCTGGGAGAAACTTCAGCGCCGAGGCTCTCGAGGCCTTCTGAAGTCGTTCCGATTCCCCAGTCATGCCCGGACGGTACGCTGCATAATGGCATATTTTGACCATTTTGACCCCCATACCCCTATAGTTCAACATGCCAAATTTAATTTATGTGAAAGCCACCCAGCTTTAGTGCTGATAGTTCTAGCCATAGGAGCAATGTATCTTTCAGAGTATGACTTCTCAACGTCAGCATACGAAGCTGCTTGTGGACTACTCAGCGAGTGCTCTCTCCATCAGGTGAACAATGATCCTTCACAGTGTGATTTTGCCCCTTTGCAGGCAATGCTATTGTGTGTACAGTGGAGTGCCTTTAATAATGAGGAATTACGCCTACAACGTTCACAGCGCCATTTCGCCTCTGTCTGCGAAGCATTGAGAGATGGCTTGAACTTACTGCAGACCGCACAAGTAATGACAGACCAAAATTGGAGCAGGTGGTCCTTTATTGAAACCTACAGTCGCCTGGCGGCGTGGACCTGTACACTGAGCGCGATGCTCCTCGCGAAAGATCCAGCTTCATCCTTCATGGTGCCGTACCAACTTAGACAAATACCGCTTCCTCGCGATGAGGAATTTTGGCAGGCCCGATCTGCTTCTCACTGGGAATCCAAAGCCGGAAAGAGCAAATTTCATAGCAATATTACGTTGGGGGCCGTCACCCAGTCGCTCTTGCGTGGAAATCCAATCCCGGAAGATACTAGCACATTCGCTCTCTTGTCACTTATTGGGTGGGCGCTGGGTTATATCTGCACTCATGAGAGAATTGCAGCCTCGATTGACCCGACCGATCCATATAACGCAGACTTCAAAAAACAGATGGAACTCGTTCTTTCTGGATGGGAATCCTACACCCGCCGTCGCATGCAAATAGATCGTGTACTCTTTCGACAAACTGATCCCTTGTTTACGGACTGCTTTCCGTTATTTACGTCGGCTCAGTATCACCTGTACCTTGGAAGCGAGCTCTCAGAATTGAAAGACAAAGCAGCAAAGGATGTTCTGCCACTGGCTGGTGCCAGATCATCCGGCCATCTTCCGCCTATCGCCTTGCTTAGATCGGTTCACAAAGCCATCTTATATGCAGCCAACTCTTGGTTGGTACGAGCTAAGCATGGAATCGGGCATTTTAATGATACGGCTTCTATTAACTACGGAGGTTTTTATCACATGACGGCTTACGAGACTGGTGAGTTTATCCTTGATACCACCGTAGGCTCCAGTACTAGGCAAACGCTATCTCCTATGTGCCTCCCTGAAAACATTTCAGGTGATAAAGCCCAAGCGAGGCTAACCTGTCCCGCCTCATCTAGCGTTGATCCTATCATGGTTTTCTATGAATAATTCACTGAAGCTTCAGGGATCCGAGGAAAACTTTGCCTCTTCAGTTAATCCCATCAGTGAAACCTTATCTGAAGCGATCGCTGAGGTCGAAGATCAAGGCATTGCATGTGAAGACAACATCTCTCAGGCACTAGCCCCAATCGTATTTGCGCAGCGCTGCATGTCTAAGTCTATTTATCCGAGTGAGTTCCTGCCAACCTGAGGGCGCTAAGATGTGGTAATTAACATTTGTTCAGTCTGTCGACTAATGGAGCAAAGGCTCAACCAGTTCTCAGAATGTATTCGAAAGTGGGAAAAAATACTAAGAGTTGGTGCTTCAGATAGCTGAGAGGCTGATGCTGTGTATTTAAGGACTGCTTTTTTTGCTGTCACGGTCCTTGCCCTATCTCGCTTAGAACCTCTTGGTCTCGGCCCCTGACACCACAAGGCCGACTCGCTTACACTGGCCCCTGGCCAGTCTCCTGTATATAAAGCGCTGCTTTCCTTCCTTTCTTCTATCTGTAGCTTGTTCTCTTCGCTATAACAATTGATAGCCGTTCATACCTTTAAGTCCTTCTCCCTGAGATCTACGGATCGAGATCTCTGTTCGCCTTGAGTTGTTACATCCACAACTTCGATCACGGGCTGTAGTACGGATCTCTCCGGTGGTAATTGATCTGTCCAATAATTAGGTATAAATAGAAATTGTTCAGTATATCGACCTACCTGCTTGCAGAGCTCGAACTTGACCTAATGTTGCCTGCGCAAATGATTAGTCATAGCTGCCGGACTTACTGTACAACGACACTTCATATCCAAACAAAGAAGCAAACTATATCTCTTGTTCAACCCAATCAAATGACTCAATGTTTCGGGAATGCTCTTTACTTGGGCGGCTTGTATGCCTGCCCTGCTGGCTATATGATTATTAACCGGCGCGGTGAGTTTTTAATGGGGTTGGGATTGTTAGGGTAAAATCGGTTGACGTTCAACCGGCAGGTAATTTGCTAAGTGTTTGCCATCGATTCATGAATTGCGTGAAGACACATCCCGCGCTAATCGCGCCAATTCTCTCTGCCGCTTTTGATGTGACGATATCTACGGTCGAGTGGAGAGTCTCTGAATGTACCGGCTAGCGGAACTTCGGCTACATACTAGTAATCTATCATCAACGAGAGACGGTTAACTGCCTCTGTATTGTGGAACAATTGCTTTCGTCTACTGTAGATTTAGGGTGTTGCTATCTGAGCTTATGCCGTTTTACTGGTTCGCCACTTGGGGCAATTTTCAAAACGAGAGCCTGAATTCATCGTCTATTGTAATTTCTTCTGGTCGGTGGGTCTACTCTGTACAGTAACGCAGGACAGACCCAGAATCAGCCTAATATTTTGTGACCCTCGCTACCTCCCACGAAGTCCGCCACAGAAATGCCCAAATTGTTCCCACCTCAGGAAACAACCCAATCAGTAGTCCGCTGCTTTGGCAACTGCTCCCTCCCGCTCAACTTTTTCACTTAATCTTATTATGCTTATTATACAGCTAATATCATAAGTAGGTCGATTTTTCTTACCGTGCAGGTTCCACTATTATTCTGCCAGTAGTCTACCTATAAGGCGTACAGGGCCTATAGACCCTAACATGGCCCACTAAATAAACTTCAACATCGCTATCAAACCTGTCTAGTTTCCGTTGTCGACGTTTTCAAGCATGCGCAAAGTATTTGTGACAACCAATTAGAATAGGCTAAATATCACACATTTTCACGGCCTGACTCGAGTTCGATTATGAGGCTGTCTAGGGTATCAGAGAGTTGTATCGTAGGGTGCGGTGATTCGGATGACTAAGCCCGGAACTTTTGGTAGTCTGTTTAGAAACACCAGTAACAACTGCAGGGAATGTTAATGGCAGTGTCCACATGGAATGGCCTAGTTACTTCTTCAGACGATTCCTAGCAACGATCAGCACTGACTGACTGTGGCATTGCCTGGCGAAAAAGGGGAATTCCCACACCGTACTTGGCGGCACGGGGAAACCCATCCAATAATCGGTAAATTTCCATCCTCTTCCTGTCGCGGCAGTAGTTCCCCGTGTCCCCCGTGGCTTTGTGGCTTTGTGGACGCCGTTCAGGGTTTATGAGTCTCAAGTATTTCGCGCTTTCGCGTATTGGGCAGGATGCTGGTGAGTGGCGTATTTGCGGAGTCTGGTCCACCCTCACGCATATTATAATAGGCCCTTCCTCATAGAGTGCATACAGTATCGGGGTCCTCCAGTGGCTGCTGATCATTCCCTGACGAAACCGAAACCAAATTCCTACACGATGACGAATTCAGAGGAATCCCGCATACTAAAGGTCCAGATCCCCTCCATCGTATTCCTGACTGTCTCCTGGATCGCCGTCATTTTACGATGCTACGTCCGGCAATGGATCCAGGGGTCTTTCCGGATTGACGACTGGCTTATGTTGCAATCTGTGGTATGTTCTGTTGGACTCCGGCATTAATAATATGAGTATTAATTCCGCCATGTGACTTAGATTCTGCTCTCCGTCTACAGTGCCTTCAATCTCGTCGCAATAAAGTTCGGTCTAGGACAGCACGATGTCGCACTGGGGTTACAAGAGCAGATTCAAGGACGTAAGGTATGATGTGATCCGATTTTTCACCACCGAGACATTATGGTAACATAACGACAGTGGACAACCATCGCGGCCTGGATGTACATTTTGATAATGGTCGTCGTCAAATGCAGTATTGCAACGTTCCTCCTACGAATCGCCGTTGTGAGAACGTATAGATTGATTATCTATATCTCAATGGTAATGGTGATACTATATTCACTTGTGATCTTCTTCTATAACCTCTTCCGCTGCCATCCGGTTGAATTAGCGTGGGACCACACAATCGAAGGTAGCTCTTGTGCCCCTGGCGTCCTTGTCTCTTCGTATGCATTGTCAGCTTTGGCTATTGTGTCAGATTTCCTGTTTGCACTGTTACCAGCTCCTTTAATCTGGTCTCTCAAGATGAACATAACGACCAAAATTGCCGCGTTTGGAGTTCTCTCTTTCGGCATTGTGTAAGTTATTATATTTGCGTCTTATTTCATTTGTATCAAATCTAAATTTATGATAGTGCCAGCATTGCTACCATCGCGCGGCTTGGAACCCTTATCAATATTAATAGCCATAGTGACTATCTTTGTATGTCGTACTTGAATCTCATCTTTTCCTATCTTGAAAGTTCTCTGCTGACATTTCTACCTAGATAATATAGTAGATACTATGAATTGGACTACCGCTGAGATCTCCCTCTCTATAATCGGGGGTTCAATTGCAACGCTTCGCCCGTTGCTAAAGGCTCTACAGATTAAGGGATTCAGCAGTACCAAAGAAAGTAATCTGGGCGTCATATATAGACACACAGGTCGTGGTCGATCTGTTCAACTGGTTTCGCTCAGGGGACGTTCGGATCTGGCTCTAAAGGATGAGACAGCAGTGGATGTCGAAGGTCAATGGCAAAACCGCGCTGTTATTAGGGCTGAAATTGTTGATGCAGCATCAAGGACAGGGAGTGAAGATATGATTCTTGCAACAGGTGGAATCAAGGTGACCACAGGTGTCACAATTACACACGTACGAAATTAAGGCATTGATACGTAGGAAATACTTCTGAAATATTTTCCGTCAAATTAAAAGTATATAATTATCGAGCTAGAGGAGCCCTGTAGTTCTCACACTCGTACAGTTATCAATGGATCACCTTTTTTATGGATCCTACTAATTTCAGATACTACCCTTTTGAGGAGTACTCCTATCACTTCTTACAGGATCACAGATCCTATATTGAGGCTATTCAAATTTATGCAGATAGATCCTCTTCAATCAATCAATCCTCACTTTTTATCATGTGCGCGTCCTGAGAGTCTCATAATAATATAGTTTATGAGAGGACAGAGAAGTCCTATATCAGGATGTCGCTGAGAAACCGGTACGCTTTCCTTGAGGCGGCTAATAACGAGCTTGCCTCGCTCATAGTCTAAGCGCCAGCCCAGTTTGTTATGCCGGTGGTGTTGAAGTCGTCGAGTAGGATATTGTTGAATTAAAAATCCACATGCTGTAGAGGGAATGGCCCAGCCATCTTCTCCCTAACTAACCGGTGGCACTGAGACTCTAGCGGTTGGTACTGACACTGGCACAGTTTGAAGAGGTCGAATTTCATGACTCCCATCTGCTTGATGTTCTGAATCCATCGGAAGCGTTGGAATTTCGTACAGCCGAGACCATCACATCTCTGGCACACCAAATGGTTCCGACTACGAAGTTAATGGTAACGATGCTGGGCTGCTGCTTTGAAGACACAAAACTTAAAAGCGGATAAAGGAAAGATTGAAAATTTAGCAGCTGACAAGCGGCACCCAGATTTCGGGAGATAACATAGAGAGAAGGCAGCCGAGGCTGATCAGCCTAATAGCAACCCTCAAAATAATGCCGAGATCCCGATGTCTTTCTGCGGGGTCGTCTAGCCAATCTGGCGAGATTCATTTATCGTAAAGTCTGCCATGGGTTCGAGGCATTTGAAAGGACCCGTTGCTTTGTGACTGTAAATAACCTCGCTTGTTTGTCGTGGAGCATATAAGAAGGGGACCTCCTTCTTTTCTCCTTTCTCTTACAACATCCCTACTTACTTTTCATCTCAGCTTTTTGCATTTGTTGTTGCCTTCTTTCAATGCATTCCATCAACATTTCTTCTGTTTCTTGTCGCAATGGATTCTTCTGCTTTATCTCGAGGTCCCAACTACATGAGCTATTCCTTCACCTTTTGCGCACTCCACATGTAATCCCGTTATGTGCTGATGTTTATCACAGGAGCGCAATCGCCGCAAGTGTAAGAAAGCAAAGGCGAAGAAAGTTATTGCTAATGCAAATGAAGTCTCGCTGGATGCTGCTTTGGGGGCTGGTGCTTTTGCGGATTCCCCAAATCATTAAGTGTAAGTTCACTCTAATACGGGGCACCACCACGTTCATAACGTGAGTGCCTATTATATTTTTGAGTGATTGATTGATTGAGAGTTGAGTTCTAACTATGGTGAAACTACGAGTATATATAACCCCGTTCCGGGTCACGTGAACGACGCTCTTTGTCAAAAAGTGCAGCGCCACACCCAATATTACCAAGAGTGACTTATATTCTGACACTCTTCGTTCAAGTGCGTGAGCGCGTGACCTGCTCTAGCTAATTGTACCAACATTAAGCATTCGATGCTACGGTTTTTTGTTCCGCCCAAGCGGCCGAGGCTGTGTTTAGTATGCTCACTTTTCTTATTTGCTTAAGATTACTTCTTCGCCGAGCCAGTACAATTCTTACCGTGAGTATTTGATGAACAGTCTGTGAGCTGTGCTAATCTTTCTGATAGTTAGCCCTGCGAATTTTGCCCGAGCTGATAAAAAAGCTGCCGTCGAGATTAATTCTATTGATTTTGATTCGGATACTCCTCTGGTTCCTTTCCTTGCTGCTCGGGCAGTTCGACGGGCTCGAACTGCTGCAACAACAGCTTGTCGCAAGGCTCGGCTTCGAGCTCTTGTAACTACTTCTGCTTCAAATATGCGTACGAACATTCGCGATATTCTTTGTCTGGGTTGCACTCATAGTCTAACAGCTCAAGGCGAACAGGGATCTCGATCCGTAAATCTCAGGGAGAAGGACTCAAAACTATGACCGACTATCAATTGTCATAACGAAAGGAACAAGCTACAGATAGAAGAAGGAAAGGAAAGTAGCTCTTTATATACAGGGGACTGGCTAAGGGCTAGTGTAAGCGAGTCGGCCCCGTGGTGTCAGGGGTCGAGACCTAGGGGCATAAGCGAAGTAGGACCAGGGCCGTGACAAACATAAACGCAGCCCAGGCAACGATTAAATACGTAAAAGCGACAAGATGCCTAGACATTGACTTAGACCAACCATTTACATAACACATGTACAACATTTCCTATGTATCCCTTCTCAAATCCTGACTAACCCAATTTATGCACCTTCGTGCTTAGGCAAGTTTCGCTTTAACCGCCGACGACAAGACGTTGAGCACTTGGAGAATCTACTTTCAGATCTACTTGCTACCAGCAACTCACGGGCGCTCTCCCAGAATAACATAAAAATATCTTGGGATATTTAATTGTAGAGACATTTTGTGTATGGGCTTGGACGAGATCATGGGCACATCTGTAAGAAATGGATCATGTAAAATAATACGAGGGCCCTTTAGGCTTAGCCGGGCGTAATAAACTACCTACTTATCGATGCCGATAGCTTCAATTCTGCAACTTTTATAATTTTATAACAAAGAGGAGCGAGGTTATTCCGTTTGGTGATTTGAAGTCTATGCTTGGTAGAGTACCTACCCCCCGATGTTTATCGTCTAATCCCAACGTTGTAATATGAGCTCCCGAGATGGTTTTGCTTAATCAAATAGCCTTGCGTGGGTTGGTTTCTAAGCTGGACTCCATTATTTTTTCTAGAAGAACAGACCCTTTGACATACAAGACGCTAAAGTGCGGCAAGGGGATAGCGGCACCTAATACAGGCACATTGTGCAACGAACCAATGTGGGTACAAATTCACTTGTTTATGGTCAGGCCGCTATAGGAGCTGCTGAGGAGACTGATTTAGCTCTTTTGCTTCAAAAGAGTCTTATGCTCGTTCCTCAAATTCATATTCCAAGCTTTGAGCTGCGGTGGAAACTGCAAGCATTGATCTGTAGCCTGTTACGATGATTGTTACATTGCAATGTGGTTTAATGGACTGCAATGAGCCGGGATATCCTCCATATTCCCTTTGAGAGATAGCAATCGAGGCGATACTAAATCAATAGCGGCCCGTACCAATCTCCGAGTGACAAATCTTTTCTTGGAAGCACAGGTGATATCAGCATCGTATATGTCTTGCCAACTCATATATTACCAGTGGATTGCCATATCTCGGCCTTACAATACGCTTACATATAGAGAAGGTCTGATAGGAAAAATAGTCCCTAGTGGCAATCGCGTCTAACTACGCGGACAAAGTCATGCCTCGTGGGTATGAGCTCTTCGGGACTTCATGAGCCTCGACTGACTGGTATATGCTCTCACAGCTGGACCCTTGAGATAGAAAAAGATCCCTGCTATGCCCAAAAGTCCCTGAATCCCGGCATAAGTCCCAAAGCAGCCTAAATATCCCGCAGCCGCCACGAAGTCTTGCACACCATACGTAAGGCCAAAACCCACAATGTTGCGATAGGCGCCGGCCGCGACTACCATGACGCCGGCCAGGTCAGGGAAACATTCAATGACATAAGTCGTAGAGATGACATTGATGGAAAAGAAACAGAAGTATTGGAAGGTCATCATAGCTAAAAGGGCTGCCCAGTGGTGCTGTTCTGGGTGGGTGGCAAATGCGCCGTAGCAGATTGTGCCAATGAAGCCGAGGATAGCAGGCAGCACCAAGTTTAGAAGCTGGTGCTCAGGCTATGTACGTCGTTAGTGCATGGGCAGGTACCGGTCCATGAGCGGGGGTGAAAGAGCTCGCCGTGTCTACACACCTTATGTTGGCCATTGTTTCTCTTGGCCATATATTTGATCACCTGGTCGCCAAGAACCCCAGTTATTGGGATTGTGAAGAAACTGCCTATCAGCATGACGAAGGTGAACAAACCGAGATTCTTTAACTCCCAATGGTAAGAGGTCTGAAGAAGGGTGCTGGTGACTAGCGTGGTCGCAATTGTGGTACCGCCCATGCATGAATTCAGAAGGATTATCTAAGCCTCTGCTTAGTGTCCGGGCGTAGCTATGATAAGTGAGTGGCGGAAAAACTTACCCAAATGACATTAGGAAAGAGTGAGCTTCGCAAAAGATCTATGAAGGTGTCCCAAGCCATCTTTCCACTGCCGTGTCCTGAGATCATCCGGAGAGAGTAGAGGTACGATCGGTTTCGGCCAGAAGGCCTGACCGGTTCTGCAAAGCCATTCTCGTCGGTTTCAGAGGTTCCGGCTGGTTACGTTAGCCACTGGGACAGGGCTTGGTCATTCGTGTCAAACTCACTTAAATCTCTTGCCGTCCTGGTCCAACTAGTCTCAGGGACAACTAAGAGAATCAGAATCATACCGGTGCCGGTAACAATATTTATGATGCCAAAAAACCATCGCCAGTCAAGAGCTGCCACAATATAGCTCGAGGCGACGCCAAACACCGCGGACCCTATGCCACCAAAGGCCCAGACTATGGCAATAAGCGTGTTGCGCGTGTGAATGTAGTTCATGTCTTGGATCATCAGGGGTACAACTGTCTCGAAGGCTCCCGAACCAAAACCAACAAAACAGCGGGCAGCGATGTGTGATTTAAGCCCGCGGTCGCTACCTCCAGTGGACACACATGCCCAGATGGTACAGACGAAGGTGAGAACAGCGCTGAAGGAAACGACTGGCCTGGTACCGATCCATCGAGCGACAATGACGCCGATGATGGCGGCAACTCCTCCACAAAGCGTCGGAAAGGTTGCGAGATTCATAATCATTTGTAGAGTTGGAGGCGGACCCTCCACCATGTCGTAATATTGAAACAGCGATGGAATTATGGGAGAAATGGAACTCAACATCGAAGTAGCTCCTGCGGTATCTGTAGGGGGATGCATTAGCAGAGATGACATGAACAGGACAGTTGCTATTTGTTCACTTACAGAGACCCAGGGCTGCTATGACGAGATATTTGCGCCAGGTTGGAAGTTTGAGAGGATCTATCAATGAGTGTTAGTACTCGTCTCATTCCCACGAGGCACTCCATGATGGCTAGATTACCGTTCGGATCAGCCGACGGAGTTGGAATGAGTCTGAGAGTTCCGTGCTCATCGTAAAGATGCATATTTTTGTTTCCAAGCCCGTCAATAGGTTGAAGTTGCTTCGAGGTGTCATGGTGCTCGCTGTTGGCACACTCTTCCTTATGCTCTGCTGAGGTCTTTGGGTTTGACGCCATGACTAATTACTTGCGCCTCGAGAATTTGAGGAATGATGCGGGGTGTCCCCTAGATGATATATAAGTTGATTAAGGAGCTAGCGCAACGGACGGCCGACAGGAGCTGGATGGTCTGAATATGTGCACTTGAATACCTGGAGTTGAGCAAAACGGCCAGCCCGAATAGTTCCTGGAAGGACGTAGCCGATGGACCCTGCAAGTTAGGACGCGGGAAGAGAGAAGAAAGACGCTATCGAGCGAAGCGTAATCGCACCACGGAATGCTTATAGAGGGAAAAGGAGAGCTGGCTTTCCCATCCGTTCGTGAGAGATGGGGCCCCACGGGGGTGATTTTACGACGCGTCCTGTGGTGGACTTGGCAGGAGACATGGAAAATGCTAGTTGAGCTTGGTCTTGTAGTTCTAACCGAAACACGAAGTGCTGTAGCCAATGCCGGCGTAGGTATTCTTCGACTTCTCTGTAGGACTGAATCTCATTTGGTCATCGGAAACATGAAGCCGATGTGGAGGCGGCGTAATCTAGATTCTCCGCAAACAACTTGGCAATAGTGTTTAGAGCAGGCTACTGAGTGGACACGAGTTTCAAGGCGGTGGGCTGTGGATTCACGGCTAATGCCGTTTATGACTAGACTGGGACACAAGCGCGTGACTTAGCTGTTGGTATGTTCGGTCACGTGAGGGGATATGGTGGGGCCTGAATCAATGGAAGAGCGAATAAGTGATTCGGTCACATGAACTACCTGCAGCGTATAAAAGCACGCACAGTAGTAATAATAGAACAGACAATTTAACACATTCTACTTACCGGCAACTATGTATCAAGTACGCGGTGTAGCTACAAGTGGAGTGATTCCACACCAACTTTTGGAATCTCCGCACCTACTGAAAAACCTCGATTGTCGCTGCGAAAGATGCCATAAAGGGCGGGGAAATTAATTATACTCTACCCTCAGTGATGGCCAAAGGGCATAATTAACTAAGAACCCCAAGACCCCTTGGAGTTTCGGTCCACGTAACGTCTGCATACGTATGTACAGTAGGTATGCAGTCGCGCTAGTCATACCCGCAAAGCGTCTATATCGAACCTTGAATCCTAGTGTTAGCACCTCGGAGAGTTGGGCTGCAAATACGCCTCATCCATTCAGTTGCCTCATCCCACCAGAACCTGCCGCGTCAGTCAGCTTCGGGAGAGTTGCAGGATACGATTTCAGGGGTTCAGGTAAGATATTCTTCGATTTTCTATATAGCGCTGTGCTCAGTCAGTCTAAATATGGGTTTGAATAAAGATTCTACGGGGCATAGTCTTCAATCCTAAAGGGCATTGAGAGTGTGCATGTGGTCAATAAACCGGAAAACTAGCTATGTCTCAACGGATTATAATATGTCACACGATCTCGGGGAAACATGACAAGCCAATAGAGCTACCCAATTATTTCTATGTAGAACTTTCGTCCTTAACTAGTGTTGCAGCATGATAGAGTTGACATTCATGCTTGAAACAAGAGTGGAAGAAGGCACGCCTAAACCCCATGGTTGCAGAATCATCTCGTCGCATGGCCTGGCACAATATAGGCACGTATGTATGAGCCCCAGGCGACTCTCAGCGAGTTGTAGATAGCTAGACTCAGTTGGCAGTTTCATAACAATCGGACCGGTGAAGCCGACGGTAAGACTAATGATAGGGCTCAGACACCCTCGCATAAACCTTTCCGACGCCTGGATTATATGTGTGGCTAGAGGGGGTTATAATGGATAAAACAACGTCATCAATAATAATTCATATAAATGGATTTACCAGAGCTCAGCTCTCTTGCCTGCCGACTTCTTGCTCCTTGAGCGCTCATGATACCTGTCCACCCGCATCCCCTGCCCAGTATGGAAACACAGATGTACCCAAATCATCCCCAGTTTCATGGCTTCATGAAACCATGTCGCTTTGAAGGCGAGGTCCAGAACCTCGAAGTTAAAGGCACCATCCCGAGCAGCATCGAGGGAACATTCTATCGTGTCATGCCTGACCCTCTTTTTGTTCCGTTTATCAAAACCGACCCTGTAGGTACCGTTCCGATGGCGTCTGCCGTTCTGACAATTGTAGTGGTTTAATGGCGACGGGAGTGTGAGCGCATTTCAAATAAAAGATGGCAGGGTACATTTCAAGCAGCGGCATGTCCGTACCGAAAAGATGCTGCGCGAGCGGGAAGCTGGCAAGGCATTGCTGGGTGTGTTATGTCTGTCTGAGCAAATTGATAAATGCTAAAGTCCCGTGCAGGTAGATACCGAAACAAATACACTGATGCGGTGGAGTTTAAGATTCGCAGTTCTGCAAACACCAACGTCTTGTTTTTCAACAAGCATTTGCTTGCCTGTAAGGAAGACTCGCCGCCATATGCGATGGATCCCGTAACCCTCGAAACAATTGGTCTATACGACTTTGACGGCCAGCTACCCAGCCTTACGTTCACTGCTCACCCCAAAATCGACCCAGTGACCGGAGAGCTGGTGGGCTTTGGTTATGAGGCGAAAGGAGATGGCACACCTGATATTTGCTACTATTCTGTGAATCCAAGTGGCAAGTTTACAGAGACTGTTTGGCTGGTTGCTCCAGTAGTAGCAATGATCCATGATTTTGCCGTTACAGAAAATTGGGTATACTTTCTTTCCTAGACCTAACCAATGGAAACGACTGAGTAGCTCTAGGTTATCTTCCCCATCATCCCACTGACTTGCGACATTGAACGGATGAAAAAGGGCGGTGAACATTGGCAGTGGAATCCTGACCAACCCGTTTACTTTGGGGTCCTCCCTAGGCGAGGGGCGAAGGGATCCGATGTCAAGGCGAGTGATTGCATTTAAAAAGCTATCGGGAACTAACGGGATGGCGTTGCAGTGGTTTCAAGCACCGAATTCGTTCCCAGGCCACGTCTACAATGCCTACGAGGAAAATGGCGAGATTCTCCTTGACATTTCGGTCAGCGACAAGGACGTCTTTTTCTGGTGGCCAGATGCGAAAGGGAACTCCCCGGACCCTAAAGAGATTGCAGCATTCCTCTTCAGGTTTCACATCGATCCGCTTGCCACCGACCTCGTCCTGCCGCCGGCAGAGCTGTTGTTGCAGGAAAACGGCGAATTTCCACGTATCGATGACCGATGGGGAATGAAGAAACATGACCACTGCTTCTTTGATCTCATGGATATGGCCGCGCCTACAAACTGGCCCGCTATCCTGCCGGTGATGGGTGGTGGGTTTCCGCCATATAACTCATTCGGCCATCTGAACCTTAAGACCAAGGTTCTTGAAAAGTACTTTCCTGGGCCTACGCATTTCACACAAGAGCCTGTGTTTGTTCCACGATCTGAGCAGGCCGATGAAGGTGACGGGTATCTAATGGCGTTGGTAAACAATTACGAGACCATGTCCTCCGAATTGCACATTATTGATACACGGGACTTCTCTAAAGCCCAAGCCATCGTCTATTTGCCTGTTCGCTTGCGGCCTGGTTTGCATGGAAACTGGGTTGATGCGAAAGACATGGCAATCTAGTGAAACCTCCGTCACACATTGAGGAATCCTGATTTTTGCATGCTACATTTCTTAACATCGGCCAAGGGCAATTCATTACTTCTTTGAATACTTTGCCTTGTTATACTTCCTCGCAAAGTTAGGTAGATACATATTTATACCTATGCTCGATATTGCTGCAGCTCTATGTTTCCAGTAAAAAATACAGCATGCATACGTGCTTTTGCGTACTATTACTAACGCTACAACCACCGCCCCCTGTCCTAAATATGGTAGCTGATTTAGCTGACGCTTTATAACCTGATTTGATGTGTCTTCCAACTGAATGCAGGGATGATCTGTGCGTTCTAACGCCAAGCTCTCAGATAAGTTCACAAATATCTTGCTCTTGTTGCAATCGCGATCTATTATATGTTGGTATCGCATCATTTCTGGTTCTAAGTGTGGGGGCAGAAATGGTTGTCCGGGCGAAGTTGAATTGTAGCTATATTTGACAATTAAAAATGGAATGCTTATTTCCACTGGGTCTTACCGATCTCCTGTAAACCTGTAAACGTTCCCCGAGCTCCCAAGCATAACGAGCCGCTGCGCCTTACATCATTCCCGCCACCTATTTTGGCTTCGATGACATCCTCTTCGCCTATCCGTCGCCTTTTTGACATGGACCCATTCTTTCCATCGGCTGGTCAGTGGTGTGCAGACATGTTATACCACAGCAATGCCCCTGAGCCCACGCTCTATCCCGCTTCTGCGGAGCTTGGATCTCGTCTTGGTGGTCACTGTGTAGGATAGCAGCTTGCCATCCGTTCCGTGCACAATGCATGTGGGGGCCACTCCAGGTGCGCATTCAGAATGGGATTGATGGGATGGTAGGTCGGCGTGCACAATGGACTCCCCGAAGAAGGGATAGCAGATGCTGAGGAGCTGGTGGAGGTGAATAATGTTAGTCGAGTATACGCAATGCAAGTCAACTTATATGACGGATGCACCAGGTCTGTCTCTGTGAGCCTGATCTTGCCAGTTTAACCCGAGGGAGTCGGACGCTCTGAGCTGACATTGGTGCCATCCAACTACCGCAACGCCGTCCTGCAGATCCTGCGTCCACTAGCTTGTCCTCGGTCGCCTGGCGACCTTCGTCATAGTTCCGCACACGATTCATTGTCCCCATCTAATTACGTGAGTGAATGATAAGGGGGTGGATAAACCGGGAAGATGAAGCCGAAATGGTGATATTACGAACCCCGCTCCACCATGTTACACGGAATATCTCAGTAACCTTTCTCTTGAGAATTCCTACTATCAACGGCGAGGGGAATAAGACAACTCAAGTTGAGAATCCATTGTCACCATTTTTAGCTGTATTGCTCAGTTGCCATTTTATTATTTGCGGAGTCAGAGTCTAGGCAGAATGCACGAGTGCTGTGTGAAAGGGTTCCAATGGGACGGAACACCAGCGGGAACGGTAGGAAAGCTTGGCAACAACGATGCCTACATTACAGGCTCAAACAATGATATTGCAATCATGGTCATCCATGATGCTTTTGGTTGGACATTTGAAAACACTCGGCTTTTAGCTGATCATTACGCTCGGGAAATTGATGCAACTGTCTACGTCCCGGATTTGTAGGTGTTGGCAATGAAACCTGTCCAGGCACTGTACAGAGCCCGCTGACCATCTCTCTATAGTTTCGGTGGCGAGATCCTTCCGTCTGACATCCTCCGTGATTTTTCCCGTTTCGGCGAGCTCGACATGAAAGGCTTCATGGCACGGAACTCCAAAGCGAACCGTGAGTCTGAAATATTATCCTGCGCCCGGGCACTACGTCCCAGATACAAGCGTGTGGGAGTAATCGGCTTCTGCTTTGGCGGTTGGGGTGTCTTTCGTCTGGGCGCAAAATCCCATGTTCCGCCACTAGTTGATTGCATCTCGACGGCTCACCCTTCAGCTCTAGAGAAAAGCGAGATTCAAAATGTTGGTGTGCCGGTGCAGATTATCGCTCCAGAATTCGACATGGCATTTACCCCAGAACTGAAAGAATTTGCTAATCGGGTCATTCCAACGCTCGGGGTCCCATACGATTATCAGCTCTTTCCCGGAGTGGAACACGCATTCGCAACAAGGGGTAACCCGAATAGTAAAAAGGAACGGAAGGCAATGGTTAGGGCGAAGAATTGCGCAGTGTCTTGGCTCCATCATTGGCTGCACGTGAATTAAGGGGAATTGAGGCTCTTGCTGAACAGACTGAGGCTTTCCGCTTTAGAACTTGCTGGATAACTCGTGACGGGAGTTTTATATATCTTTACATCAGGGTGGTATAAACTCGAATTTGGCATCTTGACGCTGTGTTGACACTTTCCATGTGCAATACTAGTTAGAAACAGCTTTAGTGATGACTAAAGTGCCTATCCATCTCAAATCTGCCCAGTTCTATTGATTTTCAATACATGTACAGTGTGCATACGCACGTCCGTATATATATTTTGGTTAAGTACGTTTTGTAAACTAATAGCTGATTTCTAATTGCGATTTGAAATTTGATCAATTGTTATATTCTATTGCGTTGTTGCACGTTGGTCGTTATGTCATGCCATACTAGAATAGAAGATCAATAATAATCATAATAATATTATTATCATATGACCCACTAAATGGGAGCATGGTCAATTTCCGCGTGCCATGTCATAATACAGATCGGCATAAAGGCTGGGTGGTTCAGAAACTGTGTGAGAAGCGACACGTCTAATGAACTCTGGAATGTCTATTTTTACCTATACGGCCCCACCAGTAACCAGCGCCTCTCCCACCTAGGATTCCTCCTCAAAATTCTTGTCCAGACAGTCCAAATTCACTCATCAATCACGGCCGCGAGCCAGTCCATTGCCTCTCCCATGGCAGACCATTCTTTCGACTGCCGGGTCATGGAAATCACGAACATATGCTTCCCCCCCTCAATGCCCACAAACTTACACTTGACCCCGTGCTGCTGCAGCGTCTCCATAAGTGGCAGCGTGGTCACCGTGTGCGGGAGGAGGTTATCGTCAACCCCGTGCACAAAACAGGTCGGGGGCCACCGCGGGTGCACATTCTGGATGGGGTCAATTGGTCGGTAATGCTCTTTGGCGGAGATGGTCCGGTCAGTCGGATACGGAAAACACACATCGAGGAGCTGGTGTTTGAGGATGATATTAGTGGCGTAGGACACACGGGCCGTGGTATGGTTTATCGCTTCGGTCTCCGGGAGAACGATCTTACCCACTGCGTTCGGTTTCACTGGCAGGTCGACGCGCGACGGGATCGGGTACTCAGAGAAGACCATTTGTTCCATCTCAGGCGTCAGTTGGGGGATGTTCACATCTAGCTTGTCGCGGGGCCCCGTCCACCACGGGTGGTGGAAGTTTTTGGGCGCGTAGAGGTCCAAGATGGCGGCAGGCGGAGGCGTCGCCTCGTTGTCAAAGGCCAGACCCAGACAGGCGTGGCCGCCGGATGCGCTGCCAGTTGCAATAATCTTGCGCTTGTCCGCAGACAGTGGGACTGCACGTGCCTTCAGCTCTGCGTCCAGATATCCATCATGGACCCAAGCATGGAGAGAGCGTATGTCAGCCATGGGCCCATCCAGAATGTTCAATTGTGGGCAGAGCCGGTGGTCGGGAGCCAGCACGATCCATCCCCTCTCCAGGCTGTCCTCGATTTGGGCTTTGGGGTTCATTGACGGGTGTCCCATGAGCCATCCGCCGCCTAGGTGACCACGGCGTGTTAGCGTAAGTATCCAGGAAAGTGGTGGGTGAGAGCGGATGGAGGAAACATGGGAAATGCCTACAGACCATGAATAACATAGATGACAGGCACTTCGGTCGGACGTCTTAGATCGGAGGCTTGCTGTTGGGACTTGATTGGGGGAATAAAGACATCGGTCAGAATCCGGCTACCATCGACTTCCTTATAGACGAGGGAGAATGTGGGTTCCAAATCCATGGCTTTCGTTCAACTCTCCTGTCCTCACGGGTTGGCTAAGATTGACCAGAGAGAGGGGAGAGTGAGATAAATTCGGAGTATGGTGAGGTAATTTCAGTTGGAGAGTTCTGTAAAGTCTGATGCCAGGCAACGCGAATCTTGACGCAGATAAGTCAGTTGAAGGCGGAGATAGTGGGGGATTTGCTTCGGCGTCATTCTACCGAATAAAAATATGCTAGAGAGTGGAAATGTGGGTTTTCGCAAGTCGGAAGCATGGATATTATTCACTGAACTAGTCGGCTGTTTTCTAACAAGTCAGCATCGGCGACATGCTTCCGATTTTCCAGGAGAAGCGATGATATACATGGAATGAAATTTGGAGGCGGTAAGTCGCATCTTCTCTTTTCTCTATATATTTCACATAAGCACATAGGATGCACACAAGAAAAGGGTCCATCTCGCGGCGCTTCAACCATTATATCCAGTACTAGGACTACCACAATGACTGTTCGTGTTCCCTTGCACCTATCTCGTACCCCTAAGGAACGGGCTGACAAGCCAAAAGGACAAAACTTCCAGTACTGTTTGCGTCGTAGGCGCAGGCCCGGTCGGACTCTTTACAGCGTTATTGCTGGCCCAAGCCGGAATCGATGTGGTCGTCTTTGAAGCGGAAGATGCAATCGTGAAATCCCCTCGAGCGATGGGGTAAGTCTAATCCCTTATTTTTCTACCTGTTAGGCGCTATACTGAGATGGAAGGGAGCCAGATACTTCGACATAACCCAAGACGAATTCCGCAAGGCTGGAATTCTCGATGAAATCAAAGAAGCTGGCTTGCTGAATGATCAAGGGCTGAAGTGGCGCCGTCCTCAAGACGGAGGTGAGCTGGCGGGGCTTCCTGGCGGACCTGATCCTTCCCGCTGGCCCATTCAGCTTGGGCAACATGCCGTGGGAGAGATAATCCTCAAACGTTTAGCCCAGTTCCCGAAGGTCCAGGTCCACTTCGGCCACAAACTGGAAAGTCTAGAGCAGTCCGACGCCGACGGCGCTGTCCTCACCCGGTACACGGGTGGTCGGGAACACACCTCGCAGTACCTCGTTGGCGCTGATGGCGGAAAGAGCACAGTACGCAAGCTCACGGGCATTCAGCTAGAGGGCTTCACCTGGGAGGATTTTCAGATGATCGCGCTCAACATCGAATACGACCTGGCTGCTCTGGGGTGGGCGCCTGGTAATGCCGTAGTGGGGGATGATATCTGGGCTGTCGTCGCACGGATCGGGAAAGATAACCTCTGGCGGGTCGCCTATGGCATCCCAACCTCCGAGTTAGATCCAGAAGAGCCTTATGATGAGGCGCGAGAGCGCACGCGGGCTCGAGGGAAGCTGGCTAAGCTCTTGCCAGGCCCAACGGACGAGGCTAGGATTGACAGGATCTCTCTCTACCGGCTCCGCCAGCTGTGTGCAGATACATACCTCAAAGGGCGCGTGGTCCTGGCTGGAGATGCAGCTCATGTAAGTTTGGCAATTTCCTTTCCATCTAGATTCTTCCCCGCGGATAAACAGAGAGCTAACTAAGCCGTTTCAAAAGGTGACTAGTCCCGTCGGTGGCCTGGGATTGACGACTGGCCTGTTGGATGCAGCCCTACTGGGCAGGACATTAAAGAAGATCATTGTCGAAAAAGAGCCCTTGGGGCTTCTGAAATCCTACGCGGAGACCCGGCGAGACGTCTTCCAGAACGTTACCAACCCGGCGGCCATCTTCCATACTCGCCTCCTCACGGGCAAGGATGCCGAGTCCGTCGCAACGCGGGAGGAATTCTTGGAGAAGGTGAACCAGCGGGATTTCGGGTACTTGAAGAAGCTTGGCGAATCATTCTCAAAACTGACATCAACGGGCAACGAGTAGAGATTAGAGTAAAGTCTTCACCTCCATTCTGTCACTGTCATAAATAGGATCTATTATCTAGAGGATCAATTGGAGGATCTGCGAGGGTATCACAGGGATAGAATACAGGCTTATTAGGAGCATTACTGTGGGTACTAAGGGAACATAATGGCATAGCAATTATTCAAGCTTTGGCACATGACATGGCGTGTGGAGCGATACTGTATTTTAGACCTCACTCAGTTAGCTAGAGAACATGGAAGACTTTATAAGCATGCAACTATACCCAAAATCCAGTCTTCCAACCGGTCTTGTAGACCGATAGTTACGGATGATATTATCTACAGTTGTTGGAATGCATGTAAATAGTTTCACGCGATCCACCGGATCACGGGAATTGTGTGTGTCCTATCACCTACACTTACCTGGCAAAAGGCTGTAGCTTAGAACCTAATAACGAGGAGCCATAATCACATCAGCAAGAGCGTAGTTACAACTACTACGCCTTTTGCTACGTGACGGGTATCCGACGGTTATTAGTGCAGAAAAAAAGTACTTTAAAAGTTAAAATAACGCACAATTGAATATTTGCCGTCCAAACTTATACTTAACTACTAGTGTGAATATAACTACGATATTATCTTACTTCCCAGCCTAGTCCGCAACATGTCCCGTTGTATATCCAATAACTTCGTAGCCGAAAGTTAAATACATCTAGAGGGTTCTTTGCAAAATTAGGGATTGAAGAAACATGGAAACATTCCAGCAAATCTCTAATCGACGTGCAACCAGTGCCGAAACCAGCCAACAGCGCAATCCTTTGCTCTCACCATCGCTTTTAGCTCCTCTTTGTCGTCCATGTTACCCCTTGATGCGAATCCATGTGTTACGCCGGGGAAATGTTGATAATCGTACGGCACGCCGAGCGTTGGAATGACGCGATTCGCAAACTCTTTCAATTCCGAAGTAAAAACGATGTCATTCTCCGGAGCTAGGATTTGGACCGGGACATTTACTGCTTCAATCTCATGCTCTTCGAGGACTGATGGGTGCGCGGTAGAAATGCAATCCACTATAGGTGGCGAGTTTAATTTCGAACCAAGTCGGAAAACAGCCCAGCCGCCAAAACAAAAGCCAATAACGCCGAAGCGCTCGTATCTGGCACGAATTTCCCGAGCACAAGCGCTGATCTCAGGTTCACGTATGTCTTTTGTGTTCCGCTTGAGAAAACCCTTCATGTCAAGTTCGCGTATTCGAGACATGTCGCGAAGTATATCGGCTGGTAGCACTTCGCCACCAAAACTAAACTTAACTGTTAACATGCCATGTAAACACGCCAAGGTTGCTGTTGGCCTAGAAGCAGACGCACAAATCAGGTAAGTATACTGTCGCGTTAACCTCGCGAGCGTAATGGTCAGCAAGCAGCCGGTTGTTGACGAAGGTCCATCCAAGGGCGTCGTGAATAATCATGATTGCGACATTCTCGTTCGTCCCTGTGACGTATACGTTGTTATCGCATAACTTCTCCTCTTTGCCAACTGGCGTGTCAGTCCACTGGAAGCCTCTAACACAACACTCTTGCATCCTGTATAATACTAGTCAAAGATCATAAATGAAAGAATCTGATTATAATGACTGAGTACAGTACTTTGCTTTGAAAGCGCTCTGAAAATAGGAGTTTTGGACCATATATGTACGTAAATTCTTCGCCGGGATTAATAACTGTTTGGGTTGATGCCTTAGTCATGGCCCACATTATCAGCTAGGATAATTTGAATTGCAAGACCGAGAAGTTAAAAGTGTCGGATGCTAGCCTACACGCGCTATGGCCCTATTTTGCTCGAGGGTCTCGTTTGTAAGGATTTTCGGAGACACGAAGCCGAGCTCAGATGTGCACCATATTCAACGCACTTCGGCTTGAGCCTGCCGAATGTCTTCCACGAAATGAAAGGCTACATGCATAGAAATATGTTCGTGCTCTATGTAGCTCGTCGACCTAGAATTCCTAGCACATATATCTAAGATGTCGTGTCAAAACATTATATAGAGCTTTCGGTGTATGCACTTGCATGATTTATCGTTAGTTCTTCCACATAACATCAACCTAGAGGATGATTCATCCTGATGCACAACCCGAGATGGGTGAACGGATTAGCGAAAGGCAGCTATTCCCTAAGCTGCCTCAATTTTGCGGTTTCACGAAGCCAAGCCACTTCGAAGGACAAATCGGGAATCTGGAAGTTCATGGTACTAATACCATTATAGGAACGTTCCCCAAGGTCATGCCAGATTCGCGGCTCGTACCGTTCATTGAGGATGATCCAGTTCGTCTCCACCAGGTTCCAGTTAGGCCAGGCTAGAAAATTCCTTGGCAAACGCCAAGAAGCGCCCTAGCCTGGACCAAGATTTTTCTAGCCCAACTTCTTGGCATAGATTATTCTATGCTTTGGCATATGCTGGGGTGAGATATCTGGCCTGGGCCAAGTTTTTTTGCCAAGGAATTTTCCAACCCGGCCCAACTGTGACCCATACAGAGTCTCTCCGGGTCCATCCGTCTTTGGCACACTTTTGCCATTCCTGGTGTCATAACATGGCAAACAGTGTTATGTTCAGCTCGGTAATTTACCTTCTAGCAGTCATATATCTCTTCTCTGCCATCTCCCTGGGTCATGCTTCGCCAACACCAGAAGGACAGGGTTCTACCGCTGACACTTCGGTGATCGGGTCGGAAACCTGTACTGTTGATGGCGATAGCGATATCTATGGACTCGGCGTCCGTGTAGGACTCTATCTGCAATGGTTATCCGGATTCATCCTCCGCAATATCGGATCGTGGGATACCGTGGACCGGGTGCGGACTGCTAACAACGCTCTCTGTGCTGCTCTGGCACTCGCAACTGCGATCAGTATCGTGGACGGAAAGGCCCTTTCTATTGACTACCTCATATCGTACTATCTCACCGTTATTCTTTTCTACTCTGAGTCATATAATCTCCGTCTTGAAGTTGGGGAAAAAGCTCTTCAGACCAAGGCCACGAGCTCAAAACCCGGTAACCGCAGAGAATTCGAGGACGGCTCGGATGGGAAGCTCGCTTACTTCACTCTTGCCCCGGACCTCTCCCTGATCTTCCAAAACCTCTTCTTCACGGCGTGGACTCTATTTGGCGCTTGGTACTGGCTATCTGGCATCAATCTTACTCGCGAATCTCCCTGCGCGGAGGATGCAGCCATCGTGTTACTGTTCAGTTTACACAGCCGTAAGTGGAAGATCGCTGCCACTTTCTTCGCCATCGTACTCAGTATCTTCTGGGCCGTTGTATTCGTGGTCAATTCCCGCGGTTTCATCTCGACCAAGGGTAAAAAGCCAGGCCCGATATCACCGCCGTGTTCGAGTACTACGATGTGTTCTGTGGCAGGGCGAGCACGATCAAGACTTACAAGGAGCCCGAGCAGATCGGAGACAAGTTCAAGCGACCCCTCTGGAAGAACTACTTCCACTATATCTGGCTCTACTTTGTAGGTCCAGTCGTGGGCATCATTTCTGTAGAAAGGATTATTGCCGGGAATAACCTGTCAACATCGGTGATCAAGGAGAGCACGGGACAGATGATCTCGCTGGTCACGGGGGTCACTAGTATGCTTTGTGCGTTGTGGGAGTTGGGGATCTGGCTGAATCTCAAAATGTCGCCGGAGAGTGGTGATGCCCAGGCACCTGACACGGCTAAATTGAAAGGCGTTGCGACACCTCCACTTCCTCCAGCAACTTTGTCGACTTGTCAGCCTGGATCTTTAAATTCTGCTGCAGGTGATTCACATGAGTCTGCGGCGTCTGCGGCGTTGGTGGCTGCACCGATTCCTTG
Source organism: Chalara sp. BL73 (assembly GCA_918026815.1). NCBI lineage: Eukaryota > Fungi > Ascomycota > Leotiomycetes > Helotiales > Chalara > Chalara sp. BL73. Next base: position 241,651 of record CAKJVC010000150.1, on the reverse strand, counting down.
CAAGTTTCCGGATCAAGTATGCAAAGAGGGACTATTAAGGAAGAGACGTACAACTGCATAGATGTCCTTGAGAGAATGAAATTGTTTGCTAAACATGCGAGCTATTACGGAGATGAGTTTGACTTGTGAACCATGTGAAAATTAAGATTCGGGTGCCGCATATCTGGAGTATTTCCTGGAGACCAGCAGATTTCCAAGGCGCAAGCAATCCTCTCATAGACATCATGACATAGACTTTAAATGAGCCTTTATTTCGTAGCTCTTTGAACCAGAATATACTTGTCTCGCTTTCTATATCTACTCTGTTGATCACCCTCGAGCCCTCATGATCTAACCCTCTACCACACAGTAACATAATTTGCATCTCACTTTGCCTGCTTCTTCAGCTTCCATCTTCAATATGCCATCCTCTCGCAAGACAACTATAGCCACTGTGCTGGCAGCCGTATCTCCATCTCCGCATTGCCCTGGAAAACCCGGCTCTGCCACCATCGCAAACAACAACACTTCCAATCACTTTAGCAGCCCTATCGCACCGATCTATCACTACTAGTGTCGGCATCACTTTCCTCTAATTATTCAGTTCGCCCTCTTCGAAAGCCTGCGCAGCACATCTGGCTGCCCCGGGGGTCATTTTCTCTCTAATGGCTTCCCTCGCCTGCAACTCGGCCACCTGAGCCTCGAGCTCTGCGATTCGGACTCGTGCGGTTGCAGCATTCTTTTCTGCTGTAATGACTGACTGGTGGAGCGAGAGGCTGCACTGCGACACCACCACTGCTGCTGGCGGCACTCCTGCAAACCTGGCTGGGCCAAACGGGGAGTGTGTGCAGTGTGTACCTGCATCCAGCGTCGGCAGCAGTTTGGGATGCGTAACCTGGCTGCCAAGGATATTCCCGGCAGTCCTCCTCGCACGATTGGTTCGAGTTATTGGTAAAAGTGCTAAAACGCTCCACCGCGGACGTCTATGCAGCCAATTGCTCTATCTCGTAGCTAGACGTTCTCGCAACGTTATAGAAGATGAACAATGTGTTGCTAGTCATACTGCCGGTCTCGAGCATCTCCTTTATCGCTAACTCATTTACATGTTCGACGCAGAACTTGTACCCGAGTCGGAGTGTTATTGCGTTGTAAAGCGAGAACGCAGACGTCGACTCGCAGCCAGGCTTGGTGCAGACATAGAACTCAAACATGTTGTCAGCCATCATTTCTGGGGATAGAAACCCTAAGAGTTTCGATGGGAAGAGAAGGACAAGGAGATTACAGAAGAGGATGAATCGGTTGCGCACGAATACAGTACATCTGGGAGCTATTCGAAGATCGCCCAAAGTTCGACGCGCCAGAGGTATCTCTCAACCAGGAGGAGAAAGTGGCCGAGACCGATTCTAGTGGCTGCGCAAATTTTACCCATCCGTGGTGGACAGGAGAGCGAGGTCACCCAGATGTGGACGTTCCAGAGCTCACGCCAGAAATGGAAAACTTGTCTTCCCAGAATATCCCGTCCTATCACGGGCCAGTCTCCCGGCAAGGTCAGATAGTAGCAGCAGAATAGAGCCTCGCCAAACAGATATGTCGACCTCAAGCTTTCAATAGGCCAGAATCTCTTTTACCACCAATATCATTTGGCATCAGAAGCTCCTGGATGTATGTTGGCCGTTTACTTGCACAAAGTTGCCGTCCGTTGACCAGTATCGGCCAATTAGTCCTTTCTTTAATGTACACTCTCAATGGCCGCCAACGTGCTTCGTTCGCGGTATCGATGGCGACTTGCTTCTACGCGACGTGGCTACAGAGCCACTCTTCGACGAATTGCAACGGCATGGCGTCGAGTGCATGTTTGCTGGCATAAAAAATGTAAAACATATGTTTGCTATTACCATGACTAAAGATTCTAAAGAATGGGCAGAAGTGAAGAATGCGATTGACTAGGTAGACGATATTGCGAATAAGTGGAGTATATAAGGCAGGATAGAAGGCATTGGGGTACCCAAAGTACATCATGTAAATCTATATCAATTTACGATGCGAATCCACCACAATATGTGACAAATGAGTACCACCAAATGTGGACTGAGTATAACAATTTTCTATACACTCTCCTCCCCCTTATATTTTCTTTCTTTCTACTGAGCTGACAATGAGAATCGAGGTTTGGTGGAGAAGTATAATGTGGGGATGGCGGGGGAGGAGACCTGGTAGCAGATGTGGCGAATCTTGGCACCATGTCCACATATCTGATTCGCCAAGTGAGGGGTTACGCAACCATCACAGGACTTTTTCCCCGAGAGGATTAGCTTGTGCCATCTAGTAGTAGTAGAGTTCACGGACCCTTAACTGTGAGCATTTCTCCACTTCTCCGAGTTCATCTGAGTATTTAAGGTCTTGCCTCCTCCACTACCGCGACATTTCTATAGCTACAGTGACTTAGATTGGAACTCAACAAACGATGCCAAAACACTCCGATGGTCACGTCAAAACGAGACGGACTGGCACGATACGACGGACAAGTACAAGCTGCGATAATTGTAGAAGCAGAAAGACAAAAGTATTCAGATCCTAACAGCTTGACGCCTTTATTTCTAATATTTTTTCCAGTGTGTAGATCCGAGTAGGATAACAACTCCAACTTTGTCGAGCTAGTCCTTTTACTTATGCTGTCCGTAGTACCTGGGCCGTGCAAGTATTGCGCAACTGTATCTGCGTCGTGCGCGATCACCATCAAGCGAAAGTCGCGACCTTTCTACCTCGTCTCTGAAGAAGAATATCGCTATGGCATCAGAATTTTGCAGAAATTCTTCCCTGATACAGAGTTGAACCTAGAAACTTTGGGAGAATTAGCGAACACTCTCGACTGTGATCAAGCACGTAAAATTGGTGATCGAGTCCATCTCCAAGAGCGCTCCAGTGTGATAGCCACACCGGAGTCTGCTTCGGCACACGATCCCTCCATTTGTCACAACGACATGTTGGGATCAAGTGTGATCAATCCCAAGAATACGCATGAGCCTCCCGTGCGTTTGATAAATCGACAGCAAGGTAGCCTGATATCTGATTCGTTAGGGATAACAAGCAAGTGGGTCCGCAAACAAAAACGATCGTGAATACTAACGCTGGCTCAGGATATGTTGGGCCAAAGTCAGATCTGGTATTCATCTCTGCGGTTCGTTCGTTTGCTTTTGCTGAAGTCGATGCATCGTGGACGTCAGCCAATCGAATCAAACATCCGATGAGACATCTGCCACCTGCCACGCCAGAAAGCAGAAGCCTTGTCGATGTCTCGACCAGACCGTCCTACCTACCGCCCCGGCAAGACTGGAATAGGCATATCGAACAGTACTTCAGCGACATTAATTCGACTTATTGGCTTATAGCTTCCGAAAGCTTTTGTGCACGCCTCGACAGCACCTATCCATATTCCGAGTCTAGTGCGAACGCATCATGGGCATGTTTTCTCTACACAATCTTAGCTTTGACAAGTCAAACAGCCATTCAGGGACACCCAGATCATGATAATAGGAATAGGGCACCTTTGGTGGAGCCTAGTGCAAGTAGCATGAGCGGATATTTGACTGGTGATGACTACATATCGATGGCCAAGTCCCTATTAAAGGACGTTATAGATCAAGCGAACCTTGACGGCGTGCGAGCGTTGTCTGCTATGGTCAGTAACTGCCTGTTCGCTCCTATTTCACTGTGCTTATTCTAAGTACAATAGAGCATCTATATGTACAATCAGGGCTTTGCAGTCCAAGCATACCTTACCATTGGAACAGCGATCAGAATCGCCTACTCGCTTGGTCTACATCAACCAACTGCCTATAGTGAAATGATTACGGTACAGCAAGATGATGCCCTAAGAATTGCTTGGACACTATATCAGCTAGATTGTGATATTTCAAGGCCGACAGGAAGACCCTGTAATATTCATAGAGGCGAATGGCAGCCAGCCATGCCTACTAACATGGTACGATATTTGGTGGCACACATCCGCTTTTGTCTTCTCGGCTTACCATGCTAGGCTATGAGCTCCGGAATATATGATCCTTGGGGGCTCATCCAGTCCTCGATCACTTTTAACTTGGAAGACATTTCTATCTTCGAGAAGCTGTCGAAGCATATGGTGGTCTCTGATCAGAATACTGTTGAGCAAGAGATTGAAAGCTGCGTAGATATATTACAAAATTGGTACAGAACCGTACCTCAACACCTTCAGTGGAATACACCAGTCGCACCACCACACCGTCGACCAATCTGCCGCTTGCACCTACGGTACTGGAGCATGATTATTTTCTCGACGAGGCTGGTACTTCTTGCTGATATGCAAAGCATGGATCAGCTTTGTTTGGACCAGGAGCCGAAGCTGAGTAGCCTGGGTCAAATATGCTTAGATGCATGCGAACAGTCACTGGAGATATTAGAGACGATGCACTCGTCAAATGATTTGTCTAGCCTTACCGTTGTAGACACAAAATCTATCATCGATGTCTCGATGGTGTTCCTGCTTTTGTCGACACGCTGGCCGAATGACAAGCCTCGAGGATTCATAAATCGATGCATGGAGCTTTTACAGTCTATGGAAGATATTGGGTTCTGTAAATTCGCTCGCCGAGATATGTTGATGGTCATTGAGTCATACGATGCCAGAATTCACCACGGCCAGAGCTCTACTGATATACGTACGGATCATCAAGAACCTCACTTGTAAGCAAGTCGTATTGCCCACTGGTTGAAACATAATAGCTAACATCGGTTAAGCCCTTCGCGGTTCGCGGACTTTGATTTGGATATTTTTTCATGGAATCAGGAGCGGACCACAGCTGCCATGGGCTGGGGATTCATTCCATGGGAGTTGGGCACTGCTACAGAAAATTCGTTGCAGAACTTTTAATCTAGAATAGCAGGGACATACTCATATGCTTCACAAGTTACAGAACCCTCCCACTGATGGCAAGAGAGTTGTATCAAAAGCCAAACTTTTTTAGCAATCATATATACAAAATAATGTAGGAAGTTTGTGCTGTCAAGCTTTTGTGCTTAAACTCAGGGATACTCGGGAGTTCTAGTCCCATGAACATGTAATGGCTTCATGTATGGAACGAATATATGTCCTATAATCCTTCCGGACTAACTCTACATAACGTACTACTACGATCATGTGCAGACAGCCGCTATTCTCCAACTTGCTATCTTTTCGCCGTGCTAAGGCTTATACGGCTCATACCGTGGAACACTGGGGGCTTTAGCGGGCTGACGGCGAAGGCAAGCCTTGAAAAGAGCTTTAGCACACAATCATTTGCTGCTACTCAGGGTCAAACAATTCGAAACGGTATTACTAAATTTAACAACATCTCGATTCACGGTACCCCGTAGAAACTTAAGACACCCGAACCAGACCTTCGGAAAGAAATTGGATTTAATCGTCACCGAGTTGTATTGGTTTTCACCTCTGCTTGCCACAAAAAACCCCCCAATTTTTATAAATTATTATCTCAATTATGCCACGGCCATGCCTCGCGATAGTGGTTTTATTGCATTGTTTGAAGGCGTTACCCTGAATAAAGTGCACCTCGTCGCCGTGATACAAAGACCAAAAGCATCGCTACCTTTCTGAACGCGGCATTTTTTGTTTTTTTTCAAGCAGCTGTCCATGTTGCAGCGCTAGACGCCGTAGCGATACGGAGCCCTGGATCCTCCACCTTAGGTTCAGGCCAAGGTTCAAGTGCGTTAAGTGAAGGTGCCGATCGGATCCGAGGCGATGCTGGCGTAAAGAGCTATGCTGTGCCAGACAGTAAAGGGACAATGCGCCGCCGTAGCACGACAAACGGGTTCAGCTGCGTCAACATACAAGCTCCATTTGAAATCATCTCCGAAGTTTGTATCCGAGGACCAAAATCCCATTTTGGCGTGCTTGTTGGTGGTGTGGTGGCGTCGGTATCAATTACAACCGAGCAGCGCTTGTCGGCTTCATGTTACCGATGCCTGCCAGCGGAGGCGGAGGAGCCAGCCTCTCAGGGGTTGGATGGTGGGGTTGCGAGGCTGCATTTTGCCCCTCTCACCCCTGAAACGAGCAGTTGGACCATCATTCGAATCCCCAAAGTACGGCCGATGCTAATGCACCCCGCAACTTACCCCAGCCATTACCTGAATAAAGAGCAAAAACAGGGCCAGTGGGGAATGCTAAGGTAATACGCACAAGGGTCGCTTGACACGTCAAAACATTACTGTTGGTTCAAGTGTGTCTTACCTTCCACGGGGCAAAAGGCGCAGCTCTACTTCGTAGGCCACGCTCTTGCTCTTGATGGATATGGTAATAATTGTTGTTGTATTAGGTTCTACTCTAGATTCTACAAAATGGGGTTGTGCGGACCACGTGACCCGGTGGGTCGTATGTGGATCCGTAAATCCCTACTTCCTACAATTACGCTTAATGGCAAAATTGGTTTAGTTGGTTGTAAATTACCACTTTTCGTCATGAAAGACAATGCTACTACCGGCAAAAATACTTAACTTTGTTGGTGCAGTTTCAGCCTCATTCAAGTCGAAACTATTCAGACTTTGTTATAATTACCAATGATTTATGTCACAGAATAGACCCGCAATGGGAGGTCATTGGCTGGATACGCGGGCATGCCAAGGAAGGTTAAGAACATGGTATCTATGAGAACAGCTCAACCAAATTATCTGTTCTTCAAGCGTGCATACATGCAACAATATCGCTTCGCTATTTTGGGATTGTTGACCATCAGTTAGCTGTTCCCTGCGCTACCGAGTACTCTCCGTGATAATTTATTAGTACAATGGACCTTCGACGAATATTCAATTCTAATCCTCTCGATTGTCAGAAATAGGGTCTATTGAGCAGGGAATCAATTAGAGGATCTGCGAAGGTATCACGGTGATGGAATACGGGCTTGTAAAGGCTCTCAGTGGTGATGATATTATCTACAGCGATGAGCCGTAAATGAGGGGAAGATATTTCCTAACGTACTTAATAAGCAACTTGCTCGTCTAAGCAACTTGCACGCAGCCCACCATTTTCAACCCGTAAACTACGATTTTTACAACAACCAATTGAATTAACTAATATACAATTATATACAATCTAAGCTCCTTTCTGTGGGCATGTACGAGCTGTATGTTCAAGCGCTTTACAAATACTACAAGTAGAGGGCGCACGGGTAGGTACGCAAGCTTGCGGACGTGTAACTCCTCTTGCGGGCTGTAAATCAGCTTTTTGAGCTCGAATTAACCCTTCTTGAACTGTTAAAACACCTCCTTGAGCAATATAAGACTTTTTCTTTGCTTTTTCCTTTTTTGTAGAGTGTTTTCGGCCCGTAATTGCTTATTTTTTCCGCGAGAATAATAGCGGAATGCATCGCCATTTGGCAACTTTTGACTGGCTGGCTGAAAGCTTGTTCAGTTGGACTTAATGGGCTAGTTGTACGACGGCTAATATATTTTTTAATTGCCTGAGTTTAAAGCCCTAGTTAAGAAATACTGTGAAGCGTTTCGGGTACCCAGAAAGCTTGAATAGCAAAAAGGTAAACAGGTGGAGTTGGAGTTCGTACGTGAGTATTAAACCTGAAAAACACTCGTTCGGGATCAAAAGGAACAAGACCCGTAGCTGCAAAACTATTACAGACCGTATCAATAGTCATAAATTCCGTACGAGCCGTAACGTAAGCCGTAAGAAAATCTGGTTTGTCAATATGATTTAGTCCAGCTCGCATATATTTTTCGATACGTTGCCCGTAAAGCCTCTTCAAAACCGCAAAACAACTGAAATCTAGCGACCGTAACAAATGTGAAAAATATAGTGGCATACAAAGAGTAATAATATTGTGCTCGGAGCAAAATAAATCGAATTCCGGAGTAAAATAGCTTCCGTGGCCATTGTAACAATCGCTGGCATATGGATTCTTGATCACGTGACAATGGACGGACCCAAGATGGGGCAGAGACCATACGGACCCCCTTCGGACATAGATACGACACGGACTCCGGAAGGATATGTAGAAGGATATAAAAAGTGTTTCCTTTGTTTATGGGATTACTTTCTTTTCATGTTTTTTATATCCTTCGTATTAGACCTCTTAGAATACTACTATTAGCCTCAGATACGTTGTAACAACCAGGGCCGGTTAGAGACGGATATCATAACAACTACAGCAGCCACAGGCATACAGCTACAGCACAGTTGAAAGGATATAAGGAACAGCTAGAGCTTTCTGGAGGAAGGCAAGCTTGAGTTTACCTGCTAGACGGACAAGCATACTTTTGATATCAATACATCGCTATTTCTATTCTATTGCAGTCACGTGTCTTACTTATTATATTGCAATCCCTCCTGTTGCCCTCTATTTGTTACACTTGCAGTGCAAGAGCATTGCCACCACCACACGAAAGCTTACAATCAGTCATGGAATTTGGCCAGCGCGCTCTCGAAAGGGGTGGGAGCTCTACCTCTTGCCCATTGGCGGGAGGTCTCAAAGCCGTCAGACTGCAAAGGCAGACAAGGCCTTCGCAGCGTATTCGGCATTCATCGAAGTGGAACATAATCGTTGACTTTACGAAGATGTTGAAACATTTTCTCGGACCTTGAGTCTACTTCCAAGCCTTACAGTACTCGTCATCACTCACATGGAGTTCTGGTCCTGGCATCCATACCGCGACACAAGTACCGAATTCCCTAACGGAAAATTTGGATTACCCCGTACGTTGACGATGCAGTGGCTCCAGCTGTACAGATTTGTCTGCTCGCTCTTAGCAGAAGCGCTAGTGTCAACACCCCTACTATCAATGGAATCTTGAACCTGGCAGACATGTACCACTATGGATCAGGTTTACGACTTGACCGAGTTTACAAGCTTACTATTGCGTCCTTGCAAATCTACAACAACGAGAAAGTGACCAGAAAGTTCTTACAGGCATTCCCAAACCTTGTCGAGCCATCAGTAGCTTTTCAAGGGTGGGGTGAAGCTATCCCTCATATCATAAGAGACCTCTTCTTGGAGTACTTGAAACTACTGCGCTTCGACGAATTATAGGCATCAGAAGACGAGATGTTCGATATTTTCCAGAGATATTAATATAACCTTGACGTCTTCAGCCTTGCTAACATTACTATAATACAAGGCTCATGGCGGTCACCCTTCACCAGAATCAGAAGCCTCTCCGCCTACGGACTAATCATAGTAGATGGTGAACTATATGGGCGTTCGAGCAAGGACACTTTGATAATGAACCATGCAGCCCTTACTTTGCTCAAGTTTTTCATGAGAGATAAGAGTTCTTGTAACAACTCAAGCTGAACAGGGATCTCGATCCATAGATCTAGGTAGAAGGACTCAGAGGTGTGAACAACTATCAATTGTTATAACTAAGAGAACAAGCTACAGGCAGAAGAAGGGAAGGAGAGCAGTGCTTTATATACAGGAGGCTAGCCAGGGGCCAGTGTAAGCGAGCCCTGTAGCGTCGGTTGCCAAGCTCTGGGGTACCGAGCCCTGTGGTAACAGGGGCCAAGCTCGAGATAGGGCCAGGGCCGTGACAGTTCTCCTTGGCATTTCGGCGGATCGGGAATGTAATGACCTCAGCCCGTGGCCAAGGCAACCCAGGTAAGAATAATGTTTAATATTACTAAGTCAAAGAGAATAGAAGGATTGCAGTATCATATAACACAATAAGATGTACTTTGACTTTCGCAGTATGAGCGACCGCGTGATTTGGATTGATACGCTGTGCATTGGTCAGGAAAACCCGAAGCTTCGTTCTTCGGACAGATTCTTGATTCTATCTGAACTCAACTCTACTCTATTCGGCCCCAAACTAACGCGGTTCAACTCCCATTGATATCCGTCCACCTCCGCCATCGCCCATTGAGGGCTGGAAACGCGCTCCCGACGAAGTTTTGACTAGTGTGATCATGATACGTCCAAGGGAGGGAAATTTCTAACTCGAATGCGAATCTATGCGTTCCCCTCCATGGAAATAGTCCCGAGATTCGGGTACTCCACTGCAGCTTCGTCCGCGCTAAGTGCGCGTTCCGCAGCTTTAATACAGCGACGCGAGAAGACGTTGGCTAGACGCGTCTTTGCAGTGCTTGCCCAAGCTTCGCCAGATTCTAGATCCAACGTCATATCCTCGAGGCACACTTCAGTGTAGTGGATCTCACGCTGTTCATGCCAACGCGGGTTGACGAAGACTTCCAATACTTGCAAGCATTGAAGCGATATTATTCCTTCCACAGTATTGCGCTCCTCGGATATATTAAACCACCCTATATTGAGTGCTAAGTGCTGAATGAAGCCGTAATACTCGTGCATTGAGTTGATGAAGGGTTCGCTCTCTAGCAAAAAAGGCACACATATCGTATCAATATGAAAGTCGATATAGAGAGGTATGAGGGACCGCGTGGCAAGGCAAGTATAATGCTCGGTACAGGTAGCTTTGGACTCGGTGCAAGCCGCAAGAAGACTCCTCGGGAATTTGTCGGCTGCCCTGCTATTATACTTGTAAACGTCGTATTATTCGTCGAATCTCAAGAGGCAATTTAGGAAAGTGAATGAAGCAGCCTGGGTTTTGGCATGACGTCCTTCGCGAGGTATCCTAGCAAGGTATACCTCCGAAGTATCGTTGGGTTTTCTAGGGATGATGTTCGTAAAGATTGGATGGAAAAGGAATCGGTCGTTGTGTCTCGATTTCGAGGAGCTGCTTGATTCCGATTCGCGGCAAGATGACTGAGATTGAAGTTAGCATGAAGCTCTTTCAAGGGATGTGATGATACTGGCAGTCGTCTTTCCTATTAGAATAGCTCTCCTGGCAGAAAGCTCTCTGCAAGGACTTCACTGGCGCGGTCGTTCATAACTCTGTGGTGATAGAGACTGGGAAAGGAACCCACGTTTAAAAGATGCCATCTAAGGATCGATTGTACATTGCCCTCTACGTTCGCAGCAGAGCTCCGAAAATGCCAGGCGTGGAAGACAAGTAGATTCCCTCTTCCTTTCCCCCCTCTCCCTCCTCTGATCTAGTCATGGACTAAATTTTGACAGGTATCATTGGTCATTTATTATTGGCCCAAAAGACAAATCAAAGAGTGGCAGATGGGATTGTGCTGGGGAGCGATTATGGGCGGTGATCGCAGAAGAGGAGGATAGCTGCAAACCGGTAGCAACTCCTTAGGGTTTTTGTCACGGAGAAAAGGGGTGGCCCGTGCTCATGAGCGTGCGACCCACTTTCTCCTATGCTATAAGAGCCTACCTGGCTTGATCTCTAGTTCTACAAGTAAGAATACACACATGCCGAGTACGTTGCGCTAGCTCTCATGAACTAAAACCGAGCGAGCTGCTCCGTCACAGTTTTCCTACCCCTTAATCGGACCTCCCAGATCTCGGTCTTCTTTCATTCACGGTCGCTTTGCCATTCTAGTATTGCATGCTTGCTCTTTTGATATTTCTTATGCTTTAATATTCAGAACCTGGAGTTGTGTTTCACATTTGCTGGATGGCCCATCTGCTGGTCTTCGAAACACCAGGGGAATTGCGACCTCAACCACTCACGCCGAGTCTACCAAGTAGTACAATGCGATCAAATACCTCCAGTGGCTCCGCACTTTCCGCACTTTCCTCAACGAGACGCATCTATATCGCTGGCCGGTAACGCACATCATCACGACAACCAGTCCCTATCACGCAATGCTGAATTTCACAAACGAAAAAGGTATTTCAACGCCAAGCTCCCCTATCAACGACACATCCTAGAACAAGGTTCTATCGATATTCGATATATTCCTACTACCTTAAAAGCGAGAGATGCCCTAACTAAACCTCTAAGGCGGGCTGACCATGCCAACTTTATCCACTATCATAACCCCTATTCTCTAGGGCTTACTAATTCTATATAGATTCAGGAGGGGCTCCGCTTGCTGCAGTTGTAGTGTTAAGCTTAGATCATAGAACGATGCTTCCTTCCTTGGTTCAGGGGTCTTTTGTTCTTTAAATGGTGATATTGCCAACATTAATCTTGCTCAACCCCAGTAGCAGGATCTTGGGCAGTCTCAAGCAACTCACACTGGACACACTTGTCCAAATCATCACCTGCTCTAATGCCATCCAATTCAACGAAAAGTACGTCCCGGGCTGGTAATGTGTAACCAGGCCAGTATGGCGCTCTCGGCCCAGTGGTGAACCTGTTTGGGTCGAGGAACAGAGCAAAAGACACAAAATAATCACGTAAAATTTTTGCTGAAGTGGCGTTACCAGGTGCTATTAAAGCGGCACCAAATCGGGCCTCTCCCGGTGCTTTCGGAGTTGGCTTGTCAGCTCCCGGACTGAATAGAATGGGGGCCTTGACTTGGGTGAACTTACGATTTATCGTGCTCGAGAACAGAAAAGGAACTGTTGCCCCATGGATCTGACTGCCCGCATTGAAGATCAACTTGAATGTATTTAGCCCGCGCCGGGCTGCCTCGGTGGCTATGTAATTCGTGGGACAATTTATAACGCTGTCTCCGAAGACTGCCTCCCTCCGAGCAAATACGTTGCTCAGGGTGGGTTGTTGACCTCTTATCGCTTTCAGTGCCTTCGATACTGGTAGGTTTTCAAGGGCGTTTGCGTTGTATTTCGACTCCAGGTAAAGCTCCAGGACACTGGGCACGAATGTCTCAGGTGCATCGGGCCATAATATCTCTAGGTCCGAGACGAATTCCTCTTCAGTAGTGATGCTGAAATTGCTAAAAAGTAATCCTTCATAGCCGTCTCGGTTCACTAGGACAGGGACCTTGGTAAAATGGCCTAGGCGAAACTCTCTCAGCGGATGACCCCGAATGATGTGACCGTCAACGGCAGGGCCCCAATAAAACGTTCCGTAAGCGAACTCTTTTGCGGCATAGCTAGAACGGAATGACTTCTCAGTTGCAAGTTTAATATCCCGTGCTGAGATACCACGCAAACAGGCAAAGGTAGTACAATTGGCTGCTTGCATGAACCCGAGGTACTGCCTATTCAGCCAGGTCTTGTTGTGCATGGGCGTCCACCATGGATACTCTGCACCAGGTTAGCACGGGCCAAACATCGCTATGCGCAAACTTGAGATCTTGCCTGGAATGGCTGCACGGAATGGCGGGTCCATTGAACCACCATTTAGAATCATTTGTAGAGTCACGGATCCTCCGCCCGCGCTTCCACCTGTTATTGTGATCTTGGAAGGATTGCCACCAAAATGGTGAATGTTTCGCCGTATCCAGTTCAGCGCAGCGCGTTGATCCAGGAGGCCAGCATTCCACGACCCGTCCTGTGCGACCTCCTCTCCTGCAAGAAACCCAAGTGGCCCAAGGCGATACTGGATGGCAACGTATATCAAACTTCCACTGGAGTGGTGAACTATGCTGTCACCTGGAGATGACGTCGAGTTTCCGCCGGTATAACCTATTTGTATCAGCCCCTTCGAAAGATAATCGAATGCTGTGCCCCTTAGACACATGTAATCTGACCTCCGCCGTGGATCTGCACCATGACTGGTAACCTGTCGGAAATGGGCGAGACTGGGGTAAGGATATCAAGTAGCAGACAGTCTTCATCCTCTTCTGCAGGGGGTGCTGGCGCATTACCCCACACGGGACTGCTTTGGATGCATGAAGGCCCACGTTTGCTGGCATCAACGAAGGATTTGTAACCGTGGTGATGCAAGTCAACAGGTATAGGTGGTCTCCATCGCAACTGCTGAATCGGCGCCTTCGCGTATCTGATGCCGTAAAAAGAATTGATCCTGCATCACAAACTTCTGTCAGATTTACTTCGACAAATTTGGATTGTGGACTAGGGACGTACCCAGAGGTTGTGTTTTGCACACCTCGGTAATTGATACCGCCAAGTCGGATGTTGACAGTATCGCCCTGTGCAACAATGGCAGAGACACATACGACCAAGCACTGCGCTATGCGAGAAAGCTTCATGACGGTGAGGCACAGTTCCCTATGGTAGATCTCTAATACATATCTAACAAGGCGATAATCCGCCCTAAGAGGCGACTTGTACCTCATTTATGTCTCGACGAAATTAGGGTATGTCAGACTCGGCCTATCAAGAGCCGAGCAAAAGGGCCAGATTCGGTGCAATGGGAATGTTCTCAATCCAACTAAAAGCCCCATGCTTGTGTTGGACAGGTTACGTGGATCAAAAATATTGGCGAGCCACTATAAGGGCCTTCTAAAAGATAGTAAACAAGTTGAATTAACTTGACTACTTTTAAATAGAATTAGAAAATTAATTAAGGCTATTATAATACAACAACGTAATACTAGGTGCATCTTCTATATAAACTGTGACCAACTTAAATAACCTTTAATATTAGACAATATTGAAAGAGATAGTTCTGTATAGCCTCAGGATATTATGGAAATATTGAAATAAGTATGTGTATATTTAGAGTGTGCCTTTTATATTTTATTACCTGCAACCAAACTGCTTCTCCAACCCCGTATACCAAATGGCCAATCATTGCGCTATGGACCAGCTGCGACCACGATCCCTGACCACATATTCCTTATCAGTAACGCTATCAAGGACTCCGAAGTTCGCTGATAGTCTTCCCAGCAACAACGATTCGCACCTCTGTTGGGGTCAGTTTCTCTAGGTTTCATCATAGCCCATGGAAGAAACCTACTTAGTACGGGAATCCACCACCTCATGTCTCCTTTCGTGCTCTAAAAGTATGCAAGCGGGTTCGTGTTCGTCGCATTCGGGTCCATTATCTGTGTTACATCCCAATGTTCGGCAATGCAGGTGCCGTTAAGGCGGAAGATATCCACAATGGCTCGATCTGGCGTGTTTGGCACTTGGCGGAGGACATGGAGGGCAACATAATCGAGATCCACGATCATACGCTTTACATCATTAATTAGACCTGGAACGGAAAAGGCCTTAGTCAGACCCTCCACGGCGATAGCCTTGCCGGACGGCGCGTTCGGGTTATGTTGAATGTAGTCGTCGACGACAAAGCCAAAGACAATGCCCAAGTTCTTCTCGGCATAAGCCGCGCTGAAAACTGCCGCCGATTGGCGCTGCGCTGCTAGTAGAGCCTCTGGCGAGCTAGAAATCGACACAGGTAAGTCAGGGAGAAGGCTGCATGTGAGACAAGCGTAGGCGGCGTGCAAGAGTAAACTAATGCCGAAAAAGATGGAAAGGGGAGATCGTGGCATTGTGAGCATGGGCTGGATGGACAGATAGGTAGTGATGCGGTGGTGTGGTGGTGTGATGGTTACAGGTAACTTACGCATGGCTTGCCGGCCATAGAAGAGGACTTTATATGCATCTATTTTAAATTGCGTATGTTTAAGGTTTGCACTGATGTAGGAGGATGAGGAAGGTCCGCACGACCGCACACACATTTCCGCACGACCGCATATACATTTCCTCATTTCCCACATTTTCCGCATCACCGCACACGGTCCGAACTCTATATGCTTCCTACGGAGCACAATCCAACATCTAGAAGGTCCTACGTGGCGAAAATCGCGTGGCGATACCAACCAATAGTAGCGCCAGGATTACGAAAATTTATCGTCCTTTAGTCACAACCACAAGGGTTTAATTGCTATGAACTACCTCCCGTGCATTTGAAATTTTAAAGTTCCATCGATCTTTTGTAACATCCGGGACCTTCGCCACTTAGGGACTACTCTTACCTTTTAGTCTGATATAAATATGCTATGAAGCATATCGCACGTGCAAGCCTTGGCCCTGAGACTCGGCAGTGCCCTCGTGTATATATAGCCTGCTCTCCTCGAGCTCCTTTTCCTTCCTCAGCTATTGATTCTCATATGATACCACCGTTGCCCTCTGTATCTGTAGATCCACAGCGCGTGTCGTGACAACAACAATAGAGAGCCTGTCGGCATCCCCAATTCTTCCTGACTATCATTGTGTATTTCACGTTCTGTCAAGTGTGGGTAGCTATTTGTATGTAGTTATGATCATGTGACCAGCACCTGAAACAGTGGGACCTCGATTCCACTCAACTCCGTAGAACTAGAACTTAGAATCAATTAACAAATATCAGAACTACACCAGCAAGAGGTAGTCTATAGTTGCTACGCCTTTTGCTAGGTGGTAAGTATTCCGACAACTACTTATTTGTATCTAGTAAATAGTTCCCTTCGAACCTTCCTAAGAAATGTCAGCCGACGAAGTTCCAGCCCTCCTTTCAT
Organism: Chalara sp. BL73; assembly: GCA_918026815.1. Taxonomy (NCBI): domain Eukaryota; kingdom Fungi; phylum Ascomycota; class Leotiomycetes; order Helotiales; genus Chalara; species Chalara sp. BL73. The sequence goes on along the minus strand of CAKJVC010000150.1, from coordinate 225,453 downwards.
GAAAGCTAAATCTAAATCTCTTATCGCCGTGAAATCACTTTCCTAATTTGCCGAAATCAAAGTCGTAGTCATTGCCTGACTCGCTTAGGGAATTGCCAAGGTGTTGGGCGGTACTTGGTACGCGGTGCAGCAATTCGCGCTAGCCCCAGAACATGAACTCGGCTCTATGTGAAAGTTAAAGCAAGGTCACTCCCTCTTCGATCCACGCTGGCTTGTCGACTCCGACAACAATCATTTATACCCCAAGCCAACCTGAGCACAACTCGTCGCGATGATTGAAACAATGAGAACCTGGCAGTATACTGCTGTTCACGAAAAACTTGAGGAGTCGCTTATTCTTAATGAATCTGGCTCTGCGCCAGACAGATCCTCCCTCTCTCAAGATCAGCTTGTCGTCGAAGTTATTAGCGCCGCTCTTAATCCTGTCGACTACAAACTTCCGGAGTCCGGCTGGATTGGATATCTCATGATCAGACGGCCTGCGACTCCAGGCCTCGACTTCTGCGGTCGTGTTGTCGCCAAGCACCCGTCAAATGGCTCTTTCAAGGAAGGGCAATTAGTCTTCGGAGGACTGTCCAAGGCGTCCACGTTCGGTACACTTGGCCAATTCACCTTAATTTCCTCCTCGGAGTGCGCCCCGCTGCCTGAGGGCGTGGACCCTGATCATGCCGCGGCCGTAGGAACAGCAGCTACGACGGCCTACCAGTCTCTCCTCCCCGACATCATTAAGCCGGGTTTCAAGGTTTTCATCAACGGTGGCAGTGGCGGAGTGGGCTCCTGGGCAATTCAGTTCGCTAAAGCCATGGGAGCCGAGGTCACAACGACATGCTCAACCACAAATGTTGAACTGTGCCAACAACTCGGCGCTGACGAGGTCATCAATTATGAGATCGTGGATGTTATCGCAAAACTAAAGGGCATTGGCCCGGTTTTCGATATTGTAGTCGACAATGTTGGAAGCTCAGACTTATACGATAATAGCAATGCTTTTCTGAAAGTGGGTGGGACGTTTGTGCATGTCGGCACTGGAGCTGTATCGATAAGTCAGATCTGTACTATGTTTAAGAGGCAGCTCTGGCCACGATTTCTGGTAAATGGACAGAGACGGTACCATTTCATAATGATGAGGAGTAAAACTGAGTATTATGCCCAAATCGGTCAATGGATGGTAGAAGGGAAGGCTCAGGCTGTTGTTGATAGGACGTTCGAGTGGGAGGCCGTACCGGACGCTTTCGAAAGACTGAGAGCGGGACATTCCAAGGGCAAAATTATCATTCATGTCGGTAAGGAATAATAGCGTTGGAGTAAATGGATCTATCAGCCTCCTTAGGCTCTTCCAGCCTACAGTAGCTCTTTTGGAGTCAGGAATAACTTCAGAATCAGTGAGCGAGTTAGTATTATCGTGATATATCGACCCCTAAAATCCAATACTATATGCCACGCAATATGAGATTTAAAATTTGGATACGTATTACAGCAAAATTCGCAATCTCATATTATATCATACTATACCGCGATATACTATAACTGGCACAGAATGGATCCGCGTTGAGGGTCATTGGTTGGATACGCGAGCACGCCAAAGAAGGATAAGGAGTTAGCATTTATGAGAACAGCTCAACTGCAAACAAACTGTTCTTCAAGCGTGTATACATACAATAATATCACTTCGCTATTTTGGGACTGTCAACCATCAATTAGCTGTTCGCTGCACCACGTGACTACTTTTTCTTCTATTTGAACAAAAATCCTTGCCGCCCATGCAGTTTTCGAAGACCATCCTCAGTTCCCTTTACTCCATACCGCGGCCTCGCTACAAAGTAATACTCTAGCTCAGCCTCTTAGCGATGAGCTCTTTGAGCCCGTCTTGGGTCAAGGTGTCAATTCCGAGAAGCTCGTTGTCTGTTTCATCGTACGCAGACCCGTACTGATCGCCGCCAAAAGCGGTAGCCAGCATCATTTTCATGATGACAGGGCCACTGAAGTTTCCTGAGGCTAATGCAGCAAGACTTTCTTGTAACAATGCACTTGATTGCACAGCACTTAAATCCCATCCAATCTCAGGTCTGACTTCCCTAGCAATCTCCAACACTTTATTTTGTGTCAAAATCACTTCGGAAGTATGTACTGTGCGGTTCTTGGTGCGGTCAGGGTTTTTCAGAATGCCGGCAATCGCTTTTCCAACTCCAGCCAGAGAGGTAGAGCTGATCCGGTTATTGCCTTCATCGAGTAGGACTGCCTTGTGGTGATCAAAATCAAGTAACCCGGGATTCCTAAGGGTCAATTCCAAAAAGCCACCGCATGCTAGAACGGTGTAAGACAAAGCGCCTCCATTTGCCTTATCTGCAAGATGTTGTCGGATAGCGGCGAAAGAGGCATAGCCTGGCAGTGTCTGTACTTTTGGGCTGGTGGTGCAAGCCCCAAACTCTGATGGAATAAACCGCTTCACACCAGCGGCGACTGCTGCGTCGATAAGCACTTTCTGACCGGCGGTGGCCGCAGGTCCAACAGTAGACACAACAGCATCTTGGCCCTGGAGGGCTGCTGTCAAGGATTCCACAGAGCTAAAATCCACCTCGATCACGTTTACACCAGCGTCCCATATTGCAGTTTTCTTGGAACGAGTGAGGATAGTGACCTTAAAGTTTGCGTGAAGAAGGGCAGTAATGACATGCGGTCCGAGAGTGCCAGAGGACTGTGGAAATGTCGTCAGTTTCTAATTATATGTAACAACTTTTCAATGAGCTTACACCACCAACTGCGACTGATTTGATCTCAGCCATGGTGGGTAGACACAGATGATTTGGTGATGAGCTAAAAGGGACAATTGGTTTGCTGCTTTGAGGGAAAAGGATAACTGAATGTGAAGTTCACATGGCGTCGACGACTGAAATCGCTGACTTTATAGGTTTCACAGTTGAACGGGCTGGGCTGAATCCGGACATAGCAGTTCCATACCCATTGACCTTTCGTTGACGTAGGCGGCAACCCATGTATCCTCTCGCCCCTCGCTGCCTCCGGTAGGACAGAGATAGATACTTACTCGGTAGCTCGGGTGAGTTATGCTTTGTCAGAGATAGCGCGAAAATGTGAGCTCGATGGCTTGTGGTGTTAGCCGTGGAAAAGGTGTCACGGGATATTTGGGGCAGTGGCACTTAACGATACGGTAAACAAATAGAACTATGTACTAGTCTCTCTAAGATCAAAGAAGGGGAAGGAGGGGGCGTGGGCGTAGAAGTGGTGAAACGCCTGTAATTACGCCAAGTGATTGTGGTGAAAGTGATGATGTAAGTGCATGTGATCCATAAATTGTCCGCACCCCCGCACATACGTTCCGCATGTCCGCCTCGCCGCGCTCGGACCCAAAATTCTATAAGTCCGCAAATCCGCTTTCACGCTTCAGGTGTGGCTTTGCTTTCTAAATTTTCATCAACTCTTAAACTAACAACGCAGTCAGCGCATATCAAAAATGAGCACCCAGCAGCATAACGACACTTCCAAGAAAGCTTGCTCGCGGTGCAAGAGCCACAAGAGGAAGTGTGATAGGGCACTGCCCCGCTGCTCGCTCTGCATGCGGTGAATAATAGCACCGCATTGATTGGAATATTTTACGCATGCTAACTCTTATTACCTCTCTAGCCTTGGCCAAGTTTGCAAGTATGAACCAAGTGCCTCATCTTATTCCACGTCCACTCCATGGTCCACTGCATCGCGAGGCCCCGGGCCAGAAATGCTGCCGGGTGCTATTGCTAGAGCTTTATCACCGCTCCACATCAAGGCTGCTATCATTCAACGACTCTCGGGTACTGAGCCGAATCATGTGGCTTCAAATTATTTTCGCATAATAGAGCCTTGGTTTCCTATTATCTCGGAGGCCAGATTATCCAGCCGACTCCCGAGCACGTGGGACGATGCGACGGTGGATTTCACTTTGTTGTCCCTCACGATCGTACTGTTGTGCACCATTCCCGAGCCTAGGCCCATAGCCGAAGGCATTTCTCCTGATTTCATGCCGCTGTACCTAAGCACCAAGAGCTGGATGGCACTAGTAGAAGGAGTAGGAATTAGCTCTCTTGACGCTGTGCAATCGAGGCTATTGATTACTCTGTTCGAAGTCGCACACGGCTTTTACCCTGCTGCTTATATATCTATTGGGGCAGCAGTTAGAGCAGCAGAAGCGCTTGCAGTTTTTGAAGAGCCGGATATGCCTCTGACTTCACTTGGGGAGGGAGGGGGAGAAGAAGGCATAACTACCTGGTATGGCATTTTAGTTCTCGACAGGTTAGTAATATCAAAGCTCAACCAAGTGCCGTTTTGACGACGTTATTCCGATGTGAAATCATACGCAAACTGCTAATTCTTTACTGCTTGGGTTTTAGATACATCGCGGTTGAGAATGGTAAATGGTCTCCTGTTACAAGAGGCCGAATAGTTCCCGAGCTGCTGCCCTCCATCCGCTCAGCAACATCTGGAGTGCCTCCCCCATCTAGTAGGTTGTTCAGGTTGTTCGAAGCATCAAACCTTTTAGACAAAGTACATACAGCTCTTCATGAACCGACATTGCAGTATTCATTTAATGTTGAGGAAATAATGCTTATCGTAAAGACTTTGAGTTCGCTCGAGACGGTTTTAGACCGAGAGATAGCAGAGAGCTCGAAGCTATACGCTAGTGCCTTAACAATATGTGCTATGTTAGTTTATCTCCTCTTATGGCCTACTGCACAGCTCACGATTCCTAGTGGCAAACTCCTTTTGATCGAAAAAAGTGTCAAAGTGTGCTCTGGTGATAGTGAAAGGAGAGAATGTCATCTCCGAGCAGTAACTTATTTAGAAGTACTGCTCGAGGCTGTTTTCAAGACGGTTGAACCATTGAGTGAAGGCAAGGATATTATCAACATCAGAACTCTTTCTCCTTTCTTGATATATCTTGTCTACAAAGCTGCAGCTATAATAACTGAGAGCGTACGGATAGATGATGAGTCGGAAAAATGTCTTCAAAGATTGAAGTCTCTCAGGGATGTTCTAAAGCTCATAGGTCAAAGATGGAAAGCTGGGGGTAAGTGTACTCGCCCATTCCATTTACATGACATATTAAATAAGCCTAGAACGTTACCTAAAAATTCTTAACGAAGATACAACTCCACGGATTCTAAAAGCGATCGAGAAAGAGGGGAGATAAATAGAGCAATATTACCATGAGCATGTTCAGTCCAATACAAGTCGACAGCCGCACTTAAAGGCGCTTCTAGTGAGCTTTACAGATTATATCCTTGGCTTGACCACAGATCCCAATAGTATATGTTAAGAGTAGTTTTGAGAAGCTGCCATGAGAGCTAAGTTGGAGTATTTGCTGGGAGACTGATGAAAGAGGTATAGAACGAAGACTCCTCAAAAGCTTAGTTGTGGGGCTACGGATGGGGCTGGCTTAAGCAAGAGTTGCCCGCGAGCCAGCCGTCGTCACGGCACAGTCACTATTAACGTTTTAGAAGCAAAAACATTTATTTGCTTTGGTGCTGCTCGTGGCTTCCTGTTGATACTAGTTGCGTAGCAGTGCGCTTCATAGAACTACAGAGGCTGACCTGGCTGGAATACACTGAAACATCAGTTTTGTTGAAACCTAAAGGGGGTTGAAGGAAAGTTTAAAGAGTAGCTTAAAGTTGATCCTTACAAAGGTGGGAGCCTAGAGTCAAAGTTTTCGAATGTGTGTACATATAAAATATATAAACGCTATGGTTCATAACTCAGTTAATTTGGATATTTTAAGACCATAATATGTGCATCGATCCTTTGGGCGCTAGAGTCTAGCGACCAATTTCTAATGTGCCAACTAACGGGAGATCTCGGCTGCTTGATCCAACATACACCTTGTACTTCCCTCGAGGTAACACCCAGGTTTGATCTGCCACCCCCCACTCTGAAAGATCCCTTCGTAGCAGATCAAATTTGACCGTGACGCTACGTCCGGCGGGGATATGGACTTTACTGAATCCTCGCAGTTGTTTGACTAGACCGCCCGGAATACCAATGTACAGCTGCGCAACTTCTAAAGCATCGACTGAGCCAGTATTGGAAATCGTTGCTTGGACCTTAGCAACGGGATCCCAGAGCGTAGCAAGTCCGCCCTCGATTCTTGGTCCTTTTGGTGGGTAGTATGAGGTTGATGCTCTGGGCAGGATGGATGCTGACAGCTTGGAGTAGGCAAAGGTAGTATATGTAAGACCAAATCCAAATTCGTACCGCGGGGTAATATTCTTTGCGTCGAACTCGCGATAGTCGATGTAAGCGCCTTCTGTGAAGTTAACTTGCGGGAAATTTTCATACCTTCCCCCTCCCTGTCCCACAACACGGAATGTGTTGGAGTAGTCGGACTCATTCTTCGCGACTGTGTACGGAAGTTTCCCAGATGGCGATTCTAGGCCATATAGCAGTTGGGCTAAGGCTCGGCCGCTATCCTGGCCGGGGAGATGCCCAAATATGACAGCTGTGATGTTTGGGTGTTCGATCCATCGATCCACAAGGCGGATGCCGGCATTATGAATCACGACTATTGTGTTTTCACATTTAGAGGCCACATTCTCGATAAGCGTGTCCGAGTATTCGTCTAGTGAGGTTCAGCACAGTAGATATACCAGGTGGGCTGGAGAAAACATACCACGTAACCCGGCACGGTCCCAGCCTTCTGAAGCAAAGGCGTTGATGAATACTAAGCAAGCATCGGAGTTGGGATCGACACTTGGGGCTTGAGAGGTGAAGTTCCAGAACAAATTAGTGCCGTCGTGGTATGCTTGATCCTGTAAGGCATCAAAAGGGGCAGAGATATATGCTGGAGCGTTCGAGCCACTGCCACCTATAACATGTTTTAACATTCTGCGTCTATTCCCAAAGCCGAGTATAGCATAGGAGAGAGGGATAGTCAGAGGGCAGAGTAAGCGTGTAAAGGACGCGACGGTAGCATACCTCCAACAATGATGGTCCCACCCTTCGCAATCTGTGATTGAGTATTGATTGGGAGCTCAGAGCCAGTCCAGCCCAAATAGCCCTCAACAACCCCGAAGGTAGTCCAGCCTAAGGGCCAACCAGCGAATGCACCCCGTATCAGTTCGGCAGGGCTTGACGGGTTCGAGGCCAATGGTGACACCGCATCATATCCAAATATCGAGAGCAATTTCGGACGCTTCAAGGGCAACGCATGGTTGACATTTTTAACGAGAACATGGCCCTCAATTGCGCCCCTCAGTAGTACAGGCATTGAGGCAGGATCCCGAGCGTCCACTTTTATGTGGGGTTGAGAGAAGTCCTTCGGCATTCCAACGCCTAAGGCTGGGAAATTGGTGTCCTGGGTCATCTGATACCAGGTAGCCACTAGCCGGGTGGCCATATCGGTGAGTCGAGCTTCTGCTAGACTGCCGTTGTTAACAGCCAGCGTCAAATTGCCGCCTGATGTCCCCCAGAGCGGAGACTGTGGCATTACGAGGTCCAGTCCTGCGTTCGCACTCGCAATCCCTGCATGCTGCGCGCCCCAATCCGACACAACAAAGCCCTCGAATCCAAGTTCGGCTTTCAACAACCCGTTGAGCGTCTTGCTATTCTGACAGCCATAAGAATTGTTAAGACGGTTGTACGAACACATAGCGCTGCCGACCCCGGCATGCACGGCATCTGCAAAAGGCCATAGGTAGACCTCGTGGATTGTCTTATCATCGATGTTCACCGAGTATCCTGCAACACCGTTCATGAGGTTTACCTGGGTCTCTTGCTCATGGCCAATAAAGTGCTTGATACAGGCAACCACACCTGCCTTCTGAATGCCTCGGACTGAATCCGCCACGAGCTGGCCGGAAAGGTAGGCTAACAGTTATCTTTAGCCTTTGCAAATGTAGCCAGGATGGCGGGGAGACACTAACGATCAGCTGCAAAGCCTTCCCAATTCCTCCCACCCACCGACGTTCTCCCAAGAGGTGCAGCCACTGGTCCCAAAAGGACATTTACACCTTTCTTTCTGAACTCTCCACCCATCTGCACGGCTCTTTGTTGTGCTAAGTCTCGATTCCACGACGCACCAACGTGTAATCCACTAGGCCAGCTATTTACATACTCCGAATTCCGTAAACCATTCCCTGCGTCAGAGAGGCACAAGCCGGGCCAGTTCAGCCGTGGGACGGAGCCCGTCTCGCCAGAGCAGCCGGTTTTTGGTGGGTAACCAACAGTGATATTGGCTCTCTCTGCGAGGGTCATCTTTGAAACAAGGGCTACTGCCTTTTTATGGGCCTTAACCCATGCTGCTCTTGCTGGCATAGGGGCTATGAAACAGAATAGGTTCAGCCAAATCTCTCTAACAATGGATGGACCCAATAGAACAGCGATAAGGTTACGTAATGGGTCTGCAATATGTATGAAGCGCATTACGCTGAGGAAGACTCACGAGTAGGATAGATAGGGGGAGATTGGCCATAGAAGAAGGCATCGTCAGTGATAACTGACGAAGTGGTTTGTGCAACTGTCGTAGTGCTACAGAACAAGACCGCTGGCAGCAGTACTTGGATGGGGCTTTTGGCGATGATTGGAAACATGGTAACGAGATGAAAGAAGGGACAAAGATCCGATCTTGCTTGGCGAGCACCGAGTTTTGATGGAGCACCAGGAGATCAGACATCATTAAGTAGTTAGCACAGAGTCAGTCCCGCCGTCGAAATGACTTACGATGATTTACAACATCATACCAAGAACTGCCTTGAAAGATAGCGGCGGATAATCTACTTACCAAGCCCGAGAAACGGAGTTGTTGGGCCGCTTATGAGGTTTTGATGAACGCCATCGAGCTTTTTCTGCACCCCAACCCTGGTTTCTTACCGGCTCCCTTCTTAGAGCCTAGCATCCGAAACTCAGCCCAACCTTTACGAGTACTACTAGCCCCTCTTACAACAACTATTCCTACGCCCAATTTCGTCCATCCGTACTCAGAGCTGGGCTGTGGGAAAATGTAAAGATAGACTGACACAGGAACCAGCGGGGCTCGCAAGCAGCCACAGGTCCGACAGAGGAGAGGAAACACGAAAGATAAAAAAGCATAACATGTCCGGCAATACGATGGATGAGGGCACCTACACCGTAGAGGCTTCGGTATCCACTCCACAAGTACCATTTGTCGCTAAAACCTATGCGACTTGTGACATCGCTTACCTGCCTAGCCCATAGCAGAAGTCGGGCATTCACGACGACGGGGCGCTATAAGGTTGACATTTAGCCCTCCCTACCCTGAGAAATCGGTGAAATTTACCCCGACTTTCAACGCGTACTTCGTAGGAGGGGTATCTGTTCAGCCAAGACTTTTATCAGACTTTACTTAATAAAGTAAGATCTCGAGAATCCTACAGTTGAAGTTTGATTCGCGCGTTTCCCCTGTCTTGAGAGAAATCTCTAGAAGGCTTAGCGTGCCTAATTCCCCGAGTACCATAGTAAGTGGGACACTAGTGCCTGCTAGGTTGCTAGCGTGCACGCGGGATGGGGCATCAAGTACTCCGTACTGTAAGCTGGTATGTTATGGACTGTACTCCACCAGGCCTCCATTTCCTGCTCACCATGACAAGAGAAATATCGAGGTAGGATCAAGTTGGAGCAGTTGGATTGTTCTGTTACGGCAATCCAGTCGGCAGCCCCAATTCACACACACACATCCTGACGATGTGGCTTGACCATGACTCCCACTTGAGCCTCACGGCGGTGGGCAAACTCAAAAGACTTGCCTCGTTGATTTGTCTCGGAGTCTCCCTGCGCGCATGAGCAGCAAGCGGTGCTCTCGCTCGCATTTTCGCCTCATGCCAATATTTTACCTCCCCCGAAATACCGATGATCTCACCCCTCCCCCAAGACTCCCCTTGCAACAAACCTTCGGGTCCCCCGCGCTTTCAGGGGGTCTGGTCGCGATGCATTTGTGGGGTTGCAGGAGATTTCCGAAGTACGACCGAATATATAGTAAAGCCACAAAGGCCCAGAGCCGACGTTCTGCTTTGACCATGAACTAGTTGTTCGGGCACCCACTTTACTTACGTAAAGTAGGTGAGGGTCAGCAATATGCAAAAGCCAGCAATACGCAAAGTTTGTAATTGTAATAGCCTTTTGACCTAGAAATACATGAAGTTGTTGTCAATCTCCCATAAGCTTTGATTCGTGTTTTGTAGGCTAATTTCCCAGAATTGATCTGCTGTTTGTTTGACTACTTTCTTGTACTTTTTCTTCCATATTGCTTTCTTCTTAGATTCTCGTAAATTGACCACTTTAGCTTCTTTTTCATTATCAGATTCAATTTGAGGTCGAGCTTGATCCTTATATATTTCCCCGTATTTTTGAACAACCTTACTATGATCCCTTTGTGGTTTGCGTACGTCGGCTGCGCGAGCAAGGTCAGAAAGTCGGTTCGTAGAGAGAGCGCCGCTAAGGATCGAGGTAAGAGAAGCTTTCGTAATTTTGCTAAAAACGCGTGTAATTGAAGGCGTTAAAAGTGCGATTCCTTGAATAGCTTGCTTCTGACGTTCCTGTATATATTCGCCACTTTTTTTACGCGTCGGCCATTCTAGCCAGCTCGTCGAAGAAGGGGTCGAAGGAAAAGTTGCAAAACCAGGGCTCGGAGGAGAGGAGGATTGTATTGATGTAAGTTTGTGAGTTTCCGTAGCTTGATAGCTTTGTAATTTGTTTAATACTTTCTCCGGCGCGTAAGGAATTAAGCCAGATCGTCGAAAGGCAGATTTGCAAATATAAAGGTTATCGACTTGTTGTAAATGTAACAACTCAAGCCGAACAGGGATCTCGATCCGTAGATCTAGGTAGAAGGATTCAGAGGTGTGAACAACTATCAATTGTTATAACTAAGAGAACAAACTACAGGCGGAAGAAGGGAAAGAGAGCAGTGCTTTATATACAGGATGCTGGCCAGGGGCCAGTGTAAGCGAGCCCTGTAGCGTTGGCTGCCAAGCTCTGAGGTGCCGAGCCCTGTGGTAACAGAGGCCAAGCTCTACCGAGCTTTGCAGTGCTTGGCGCCAAGCTCGAGATAGAGCCAGGGCCGTGACATTACCCCCCCCTCCAGTGTAGCTTGCCCTTAAGCTACGGCGGATCAAGAATGGAATGTAAAAATCAAAAATCAAAAATCAAAAATCCACTTTCCCGGCTTCCGTAGCATGCTTTACCCATTGTTATTCAGGCGATCAGCTAGTTCCTTGCCCTGCAAGTAGCAATCAAGCCAGTATTGTAGGTTTGCCGGAGGACCTTTTGCTTTAAAGTACTCGTCGTAGAAAGCCTTTAGCTTGTATAGCGCCCCTTTGAATCCTTCGGCATCATAAAATACAGGGTCGTAATTTATGCTTACCTATTTGACCTGGTACTAAAGCTTTCGGCGGTATTTTCGGCTTTGCAAAACTTGCTCGATTTCCCATTCCGGTTGTTAGTTGTAAACTACAGGTACTGGAAGCTTTTAATGCTGGCTTAGTAGCGGGTCGCTAGGGTCTTTCCGCAGGAGTTCCGGTGCAAAAACGTTGTGGAGCTAATTGCTTTCTGGAAGCTTTAAGCGGTACGAGTAACTTATTTGCTCAGTGATTTCATATAGGCCTTTATTCTAGTAGCCTAGCTTTCGGCTTGGCCGTTCGCTGGTCCAGTTTTTTGTCGAAACTCATACTTTATTCTTGACTTTAAAGTCAACTGGTTGTCGGTATTTGTTGGCCTGTATTGCTTGTTGCTTTTGAGCTTTAGCCATTGCGGTTTTAGCTCATTCCTAAGCTTTGTGAATTCTTTCAATATAAGCTCGAGCGTTTTTGCGAGCTTCTTTAACATGTTGTGAAACCGAAACAAAATCTTTAAGACGAATCCAGTCTATGTTTATTCGAGGTTGATACCCTAGTTCGACTATGAAAAATAACAAGCCTGTTAAGTGATATAGCAAACTAGCTGCCGCGTAGTTTATTGCATAAATCAAAGTAAACCAGTTATCTTAAAAAGCATTAGCAAAAGGACGAAAGCGTTGATCGATCCACTGATTTGCGTTTTCAGTTTGACTGTCTGTCTAAGAGTAGTATGCTGTCGAAAGCTTGAGCTTTGTGCTTAAAAGCCGGCAAAACTCATCCCAAAACGCGGAAATAAACTAAGGTCTTCGATCCGACACGATAGTTGTAGCAGGACTATAGTACTTATAGACATGCACTAAATACAGCTGAGCTATAGTTTTAGCGTCGACTGTTTTGTTGCAAAGGATCGAAATAGGGCGTTTGCCGAGCCTGTCTATAAACACGCATACTATATTTATGCCTTTTTTGTCGAGAAGCATATCTTTGAAATCAACTGATATATGCTGCCAAGAGCAGTCCGGTATTAGCAGTAAGTGCAACAGCCTTGGAGTTTTGTTTCTAAAAACTTTAAACTTACGACAAGCGTAACAATTGCTTACAAAACGCTTAATATCGTCATCTATTCCGAGCTAGTAGTACTGTTCTTTAATCAGCTTTTTTGTTTTGTTTTGGCCTGGGTAAGCTGTAGCTAAACTACAGTGTAATGCTGTAATCAAAGCAGTCCGTACTGATTCGGCTACTACAAGCCGGCTTTCTTTCTTTAGCAACCCGTTTTCTAAGCTGTAGCCTTTTTTGTTTTCTTGACTTAGCTTTCTTGCAAAGTCTAAGTCTTGAACAGTTCGGTTGGCCTGCAGGATTTCGTCGATCAAGTCGAACTGTTCTTCAATTAGCGACAACGACAAAGCTACCCGGTTCACTTCGAGCTCTGCAGTGCTTAACGCTGAGCTCGTATCGAGCTTTGCAGTGCCTGACGCTGAGCTCGTATCGAGCTTTGCAATGCCTGACGCTAAGCTCGTATCGAGCTTTGCAGTGCTTGACGCTAAGCTCGTATCGAGCTCTTGAAAAATCTAAAGATCAAGCTGTGCTGGGGATAAAAGAGCCTAATCTCGGTTCTCTCGCTTTGCTTGGTCCAAGCTTTTTGTCTAGTCTTGTCGTGTCAACGGGTCGGCTTTGTTGTGCTTGCCGGGCTTGTAAGATATTTTGAAATAGTACCGAAAAAAAATCTCAGCCTAACGGGCTTGTCTAGCTGATAGCAGCTTGCTCGACATGAAGTATTCTAAAGCTTTGTAGTCTGTAATTACTTCAATGTAATTTTTAATGCCTTCGAGCTCGGCACGCCAATATTGCAACGCTTTAACAATAGCTAGCATTTCTTTGTCGTAAATTGAGTAATTGGTTTCCGCGGGAGCCATAGTTTTAAAGAAATACTCTACAGAATGCCATTTACCGTCAAGGCCTTTTTAAAAAAACACAGCTGCTACTACAGTGTCCGAAACGTCCGTTTCCAGTATGCACTAACTGTCTAAATCGTAGTAAGCCAGCAAAAAAGCATTTATTAGCATAGCTTTAAGCTTGTCGAATGCTTAAGTACACTTGTTGTCGAAAACAAACTCATAATCAGCACGAGTCAACTGAGTTAGCAGTGCCGCAATCTGGCTGTAGCTTCGAATAAACCTTCTGTAAAAATTGCAAAAGCCTAAAAAAAATTAAACTTTTTTAACTGTTTTCGGAAGTTCCCAGTCTGCAATTACTCGTATTTTGTCTGGATTTACTTAAATGCCGTTAGTCGAAACAATGAATCCTAAGTACTTTGTCCGCTTTACACTGAATTCACACTTTTTGATATCGGCTTATAAGCCGGCAGCTTACAATCTGTCGATTACTTGCTTTACGTGTGCTTCGTGCTGTAGCTCGTCTTTAAAGTAAATAAGAATATTATCAAGATATACTGTGCAAATTACATTTAACAGATCTCGAAAAGTGTCGTTAATGTAGCTTTGAAACGTTGCCGGCTTATTAGTAAAGCCAAAAAGTAAAACTTTGTACTGAAACAAGCCATAGCGAGTGCGGAATGCTGTAAGCTTTTCAAATTCAAGAGAAATCCGGATCCGGTAAAATGCTTAACGAATATCTAGCTTTGTAAAAACTTTAGCTTTGCTTAGCCTAGCTAGCGTTTCGTCAATCAACAGCAAAAAATACCGGTTTTTCTTGGTTAACGAATTCAGTTTTCGGTAGTCGACACAAAAACGAAGTAAGCCGTCCGACTTTCGCGCAAACAAAACAAGTAATACAAAAAAAGCTTTGCTAGTAACAACAAAACCTTTTCTTAAATTAGCTGTCAAATAGTCTCGCATAGTTTCAAGCTTTTCAATTAAATGCTTGTTCAAATGACAGAACTTTAAAGTATTGTTTTCCGTAAGCTCGATTTTGTAGTCGATACTTCGGTGTAGAGCTAAAGTGTTTAATTTTTGCTTTGAAAAAAAAGCTAAGCGACTATAGTAAGTGCTCGGAATTTAGTTTTGCAAAAATTCTTCTAACTCAACAGGCTGTTGTTTTTGCTTCCGATCTTCAATTATCCGGTCTAGGCCGTTTAACGTAATTGAAAATAGCTCGATTCCTTGTTGCCGAACGTTTAGTATAAACCCGTTACTAGAAATCATTTTGATATCTAAGTGTGCACGCTGGCTAGGCCGGCTATCAGGCCGGCTATTTCTCTTTGCTTTAGCGAAGTTTCCTAGCTGAAGTTCTGGCTTGGCCTCAGGCTGGTAGTCGTAAAAGCGAAAAAGCTTACTAGCCATAACTTTCAGGCTTTTGCTGGTTTCTCGAGCCCAGGTTAGCCCGTAAGCGCTAGCTCGGGTGAGCTTCTGGCTAGCTGTAGCAAAGCTCGATTTCTGGGGCACGAGCTTCTGGCTAGCTGTAGCTTCTCGAACAGTATAAACCGCCTGAACAGCTTGAACAGCTAGCTGTATAGCCTGAACGACCGGCTGCTGAACAGCCTGTACGGCCTGAACGTGCAAACAGTCTTTCGCTAGCAGAGCCTAAGCTAGGCTTACTGTCAGGGCTTTGATCTGAATGCCGTCCAGGCGTCTTTTGTCGTTTCTAGCGATTGCTTTGTCTCGGCGTAGCATGTCCTGCTAGTATTGTATTTGAACTTGCTAAAGTCGGATATTGTCCCTTAAGTAAGTAGCTATAGTCCTGGAATAAGTGTATGCTAGTAGAAACTTTGAAAGCCACCGTAGCTGTCGATAATGAACATTAATTAAAATCCGAAAATAATTAAAAAAATTACGTCCGAGAATCATATTATAAAAGCCCAGCTCTAAAATAAGTAAAAGAAAGTTGTAAATCCGGCGGCTATCAATCTCAATATTGAACAAAAAGTACTGAGAAATAGAGGATCCTTTTTTACTATCGTATCTTTTCGGATAAATAAAATAAAGAAGCCGTCTAGGCTTCAACTCGAGAATGCAGCAAAGGTCTAATGCAAAACGAGTGTCAATAAAAACATAACTACTGGCTCCGGTATTACTTAAAACTCTAGCCTGCACTGCAATCCCGTTTTTGTGAAAAGTGCATGCTACAGTAAAAGAATTGCCGGCTATTAGTGAACTTAAATCGATTTGTTAAAGATCGAACACGTAAGCCTTAAGAAAAAAGCCTTAGCTTAAAGCTGTTCGTTTTCCGACTTCTTTGCGTCGGCCTTATTTTGTGCTTTATCACTTGAAGCGTTTTTTTGCTCAATTTCCTGAATTCTAAGTGTTGCTCGAGAATTTAAGCAAAAACTTGCAAAATGCCCTTTTTCACCGCATTTGAAGCAAGTGCTTTGAGAATAATCCGGAGTTGAGCTAGTCGTGCTGTCACGGCCTGTAGCTGGGCCTAAAGTAGCACGCTGAAGTGCTAGCGAAAAGGCTCGGTAAGCTTTCGGAGCCGGAAAAGGTTCTTGTCGTTTAAGAGCCGAAACAGTATTTGGCCTAGCTTGACGAGCTAGTGTAAAAAGAAATTGTCGATAGAATTCCTGCAAGTCGATACTTAGCCGTTGACATTCGTGTACTAGTTTTTGGTACGTAGAGTGCTAATAGTGTATAGCTAAAAGTCGATTCTAGAATTCTTTATTTAGCTTTCTCCACAGATAGCTTTTCCAGGTCGAAAAAAGAACTCGCTTTACGGCAGCTAAGCGAGCAAACTCGGTATAGAAATTATTGAAGTCTTGTGCAGCTTGTTGTTTTAAAGCGTAAAACTGGTTTTCGGCTTTTTCGGCTTCAAAATGGTTCCGAAAAATTGTGTCTAAGTAAGCTAGCATTTCGTCGACCGAAAGCCAAGGTTCTAAGCTATCTTTGTTATACCGAGGCGAAAGATAACGCTGTGCTTTACTTGTAGTACAGCCGAACACGTAATCGATCCGCTTTTGTTCCGTAAGCCACTAGTCCGCATTTGTTTTAAGCTTTTCTCGTAATAAAGATTTCCAAGCAATGTACGTAAGCGAAGTGCCGTCGTCTAAAGAGTCTGGGTCTCGGTGCTTCGGAGAAAGCTTTTTTGAGTATAGCCGAAACTTATGCCGCCTACTAGACTTAGGCTTATAGTTGCTATCAAAAAATGAGCTGTTTGATAGTAACGCGTCTGGGTCATTTCTTTGTTCCCGAAGTAATCGAGAAGTCGAAGGTTTCTCTACTGAAAAAACTAAGTTGCTTGGTCCCGTAGCCGTTAACCGTTTTAGCAACACACGAAACTGGCTGTCTGAAAGCTGAACAGAAGTCTCTAAAACATCAGCTACTTGCTGATTTAATTAATTGCGTACGTCTTTTTCAAGTTCCTTGCTAGCTGACGACCGGTTCATTTCCTCAGAAGTAGCAGCTGACGACGTTGCTTCAGGAGTAGTACAGTCGCCTAGTTGAACCAAAAAAGTACCTTTTGTCGAAAAAGGTCTAAAAAGCGTTTCTTGTCCTTTTTCGACGAGCTTCTTTTTTGTCGTGGGCATATTGCTGTAAAGTGAATTCGAAAATAAAAAAAAGTAGTAGTAATAGCTTAACTCGACTAATTAGGAGGAGCGGCTCAACTAGTATGTGCTGGGAGCTGGAGTTAGTGTATACAGGCTTTGACTCTGGCCTATATTTTCACAGACCTCGTCTGTGGCGTCGTAGAATAGTTTTCACGGTCTTGATTCAATACAAAAGGAAAGGATATTATTAAGCTTCGTCCCCGGAAGGTTTGTAAAGTTTGTTCTAATGTAACAACTTAAGCCGAACAGGGATCTCGATCCGTAGATCTAGGTAAAAGGATTCAGAAGTGTGAACAACTATCAATTGTTATAACTAAAAGAACAAACTACAGGCGGAAGAAAGGAAAGAGAGCAGTGCTTTATATACAGGATGCTGGCCAGGGGCCAGTGTAAGCGAGCCCTGTAGCGTTGGCTGCCAAGCTCTGAGGTGCCGAGCCCTGTGGTAACAGGGGCCAAGCTCTACCGAGCTCTGCAGTGCTTGGCGCCAAGCTCGAGATAGGGCCAGGGCCGTGACAGTAAAAGCTTTGAAATAGTCGAAAAAAGTCAGTTTATCAAGCTTTTTAGCATCCATAAATACTTCTTGTCGTACAGCATCCTTAAAATAACGCTTTGAAGTCTGAAATACTCCAACGTCGAAAAGTTGCAACAAGTGTGTCAAGTGCGATGGAAGAAAGAATGGCCGAATTCGGTGTTGCTAGCAATAGTCGATAAAATCTTCAGTAACATGTGAGTAATGGCCATCAAAAATAATAACGCGATATAAGCCTACAGTCGACATTTTTGTAAAGCCATCAAAATGCTCGATATATTTAAAGCCAAGTCGATCGGTTGTAAACTTTTTGACTTTTTACGGTTGATCGCAACTACAGCTGTAACAAGCTCTCGATTCTCAGGATCTGATATCCAAGTTAATTCGCAATCACGAGAAACAATTACTTGACCTCTTACAACTATTCCAATTTAGAATCCCGTTTCGTCGAAGTTGTAAATATTACTATCTTGAACTTCTCAGTATTCGACGCAGCGTTAATAAGCTGCAAAGTGCTTTTAAATAGCTTCAGCTTTATGAGCATTTCGACGTTTCGATAATATCGGCTTTAAACGTAAGGTTTTCCAATAGCTAACGTTGCGTACGATCCATTTTTTAGCCTATCGTTGACTGACTGTTTCAGTGCTACCACTATAATACAATACTCGATTACACCCAACAATCATATTATCAACGTTTGCAGCGATGCCCAGGCCAAATAAAAGAGGTAAATATGCTTTTATAGCGTTATCTTGAGGTTCGGAAAGCTTTTTATTGTAACCTCCTCAAGTAAGAGATAGTTTGCGACCCATTCGACGAGCTCGAAGTCTGTGGTACGGCGCATTATAGCGACGCGCAACTTCGGCCAATTTCATTTGCGGATTGGAATCTAATAGATCTATGGCCTTGCCAATAAAATCTTCAATTTCAAGAGATTTAGAAGTCATGGCGTTGAGTTATTACAATTATTACAAAGGTGGTATTACAAAATTTGCGTATTGCTGGCTTTTGCGTATTGCTGGCTTTTGCGTATTGCTGACCCTCACCTACTTTACGTAAGTAAAGTGGGTGACCCGAGCGACTAGGACTACCTGTGTTGTGCCAGGAAAGCGGCCGTATGTTCGGTGCAGCAGGAGCCGAGGCTGGTTTAGATAAAGCTGTGCGTTGGGAGGGATGGGATAGACAGGAACCTGCAGACGGCACCCAAGAGAACAGGCCAGAATGTGGTGTTTTGCTGTGAGCCTGATTCAATCTCCTCGTCTTCCCCGCTGTGCACTCGATGTTGAAAGCAATGGTTTCACCAACAACCATCTAGGTACACATCGCCCTGGGCTTTCTTGCGAGCCATTCGTTCAGGCTCTCCCAAACGACAAAGACCATCTTGACCCTCAAGTCGGTGCCTCTGGAATTGATGCGGGGACCTTCTCGGAGCCTTCCGTGAATGTTCGCCCGCGGTTCAGATACTGGTAGGGCCATTCTGGACTACAAGCCCTTGGCTCGACTAACGCGGCCTGCAGGGTTCCAGATGCAAGCATCGAACCAGACGCGTTGGCAGCGGACATCAAAAGCATCGGTCTGATTGGTGCTGGAGGCATCCAATTCCTACCCTTTTATCTCTACGGCGGGGCTTTGTTAACCAGCTTCAGTGGAACCGGTGGATCTTTGCCCCGGGAAGACGTCTTCCCAGATTGGAGCGTCTACGGTTTCGGTGAGAGCAAATCTGTGAGATTGCTACCTAGTATCATCTCCTAATCTCCACAGGCTTGCCTGCGTACAATACCATATTGAAAGCCGCTCTCCAAGCAACGAAAAATAATGGCTTAGTCATGGATATGTCCTTCGGACCTCAGAGTGGCCAAGGAGTCCCTGCAGAAATTGGAAACCCAGGACTGGCCTGGCAAGTTGTGAGTTATTGTTTATGTCACTGGTATTTGTAAAATCATACTCAGAAATCTTTTCAGACATCCTATAATACAACATTTCCCGCTGGCACGACGTTCGATGGGACTGTTCCAGGATATGGGTCTAGAATATTGCAATCTGTCGTCACCGCCCTCATTATCAATTCGACCCAGCACAGCTTCCGGCAGGATTTCCCTGGTGTTTTGGAGGTTCCCTCAGAACAATATACTCAGACTTACTTCTCAGCAGCGACCCTAACTGACGTCACCAGCCAAGTTCGGAGCGGTGGGCGGCTTACACTTACCTTACCGCCTGCTTTTGGAAATGCGAGTTATGTCATTATTGCTTCGTACTCGTCACAAGGTCTCCACCGCGCTTGCATCCCAGCGCTGAATCCTCAGAATTTCCTACAGAACGGCTCATTCGCTGTTGACCATTTTAGCGCTGTTGGAGCCAAGGTTACTACAGACTTTCTAGAAAAGTATGTGTTGGTGAACGGAGTTAAAGAGCTCCTGCAGCAAGTTGGGAACTATGGTGAGATTTGAGATCTGTCCCTAATACTAGAAACAAACATGTTGACTCGTCACAGTTTGGGAAGACTCGATCGAGATACCTGCGACCGCAAATTGGTCGCCCAACTTACCCACCATCTTCCAACAAATGCACGGCTATTCTATCACTAAATATATTCCGTTGCTCACAAAGCAAAACGGGTTGGGTTTTATCTACTTGACCAATGTCTGGTACTTGAGTGATGAATCGGATGCCGGCCAAAGTTATGTCAACGACTACCGGAAAACATTAACCTACATGTACTCACAATACATGACTCATTTCAAGGACTGGGCACATGAATACCTCAATATGCAGTATTCCTGCCAGGTTGGGTATGGACTGCCCATCGATGCGCAGGCCGATGTGCCGATCCCTGATGCTCCAGAACTGGAAACCCTATCGGTAAGTCCTGCCCCCCTTTTCAACCAAAATTTCATCTGACCTTAGAATTTTAGTTTGGCAACAGTATCGATGCGTTTCTCCAATATTCGGGCCCGGCAAATTTAGCTGGCAAGCGCGTCATCTCTAATGAAGTTAACGCGGTCGCTAGGAAGACCTATCAAATCACCCTTCCAGACCTACTCGACGACAGCAAGCGTTCGTTCGCTGGTGGTTCGAATCAGATGGTTATACATGGAGCAACATATTCCCATCGATACTTTAAGACAACGTGGCCTGGTTATACCAGTGTAAGTCTCAGAATATTCATCGCAATCTCAGAACGACTTTTTGACCCATTCCGTAGTTCAATTATGTAGTTAGTGAGCAGCACTCTCGACACCAACCTGCATGGGAAGTTGGGTACTTGGACAGCATGAATTACCTCGCTAGAACGCAGTTTATTTTGCAGACTGGTATCCCGAAAAGGGATATTGTGTTCGTTAACAAGGTATGCCCCATTGGTCATGGAATTAAGTCTTGGCATTAATTATGGACCTAGGTATCAAAGCAGTACACGTGGACCGACTTTGGCCCGGTTTCTGATGTGACCTCTTTCGGTAAATTGATCTCATCTTCTTGCTGCAAGGGATATTCTAACGTGTAACTCAGGCTACACCTATGAATATCTTTCCCCGGATAATCTTGCCCTTCCACAAGCAACAGTCAAGAGTAAGTCCCCACCCCCCCCTTTCGGCCACCTCGCTTAGCACACCGTAACTTCTCATGCCCTCACTTTGAATAATTATAATTTGATAATAACTTATCTGATACTTTTGAAATTGTGGCTACTATTGCAATTAATTATGAAGCCTCAGTATATGGAAGAAGACTTATTACGGGCCCTTGAAGCTATTAGCCAGGGTGATTCTATCCGAAAAGCTAGTCTCGAATGGGGCATACCAAGGTCTACTCTTCAAAGTAGGATTTATGGCCACCAAACCCGTCAAACAGGTGCTGAAGCACTGCAAAAGCTAGCTCCGGTTCAGAAGAAGCGCTTAACAGACTGGATTCTAGTTCAAGAAAGCTTAGGGCTTAGCCCTACGCACTCGCAGATTAAAGACTTTGCTCAGCGGCTTTTAACTGTACGAGGAGACACTACTACACTAGGAAAACGCTGGATACGAAGCTTTTTGAAAAGGAATCCCATTCTCCGGACTAAGAGACAGTATAGTATTGATTCTGTACGTGTCAATGGAGCTACGTCAGAAATTATAAAGCTTTGGTTCCAAAAATTCCAAATTCCTGAAATCAAAGCAATTAAGCCGGAAAATCGGTGGAATATGGACGAAGCTGGCATTATGGAAGGCCAAGGAGTTAATGGGCTAGTCGTTGGGAGTAAAAATCGGCGTTTTATTCAGAGAAAGCAGCCCGGATCTAGAGCTTGGACCTCATTTATTGAATGTATTTCAGCCACCGGCCGAGCGCTCGATCCACTGGTTATATACAAAGGAAAATCAGTACAGCAACAATGGTTCCCTACTAACCTTGATAAGTTTAGCCGTTGGCACTTTACTGCTACCGAAAATGGCTGGACTACAGACGTTACAGCCCAGGAATGGCTTGAGAAAGTATTTATACCTTCTACGGCTTTCCCGGACCCTCAAGAGCCTAGACTGCTCGTTCTAGACGGCCATGGAAGTCATGAGACTACAGAATTTATGTATACGTGCTTTATGCATAATATATACTTACTGTTTTTGCCTCCTCACTCGTCTCACGTTTTACAGCCTTTAGATTTATCAATTTTCTCCCCTTTGAAAGCAGCTTACCGAAAAGAGCTTGGTAACTTAAGTCTTTTGTCTGATTCTACTCCAATTGGGAAGCGGAACTTTTTATTATGCTATCAGAAGGCCCGGGAACAAAGTCTGATACCTAAGAATATTAAAGCTGGGTGGAAGGCTACCGGTTTATGGCCGATTAATATGGCTAAGCCTCTGATGAGCCGTTTGCTTCTTGAAAATAGCAATAATGACTCTGCACCAGCTCCAAAGGACTTGATTATGGAAGAAGGACTGGTATGGAATGAGAATATATCAGCTATTCAATGGGAGACCTCTAGAAAAGCTAGAGATGTGCGTTTACAAGCCGATATAATTACTCGATTAGGAGAGACCGATCTCCCAACTCGTCGCCAGCTTTTTAAGAAGCTTGCAAAAGGCTGGGATGAGAAAGACTACGCTTTAGCCCAAGCAGAGCTTCGAATAAAACAATTGGAAGCTAAAATAGAAGGGTCCCAGCCTAAGAAAAGACGGAAAGTTAGAGTAAGCCCGAATTCGAAGTTTGCAAGCGTCCGGGCCATTAAAGTAGCCCAAATAGAAGCCGGGGATAGAGAAATTGAAGAAGGAGACTCTGATTCGTCTGTAAATACTGAGGCTACGGGCGATTGTATAGAAGTTCAAGGGTTGTAGAGATATTAGGCTTTGAAGTGGGTGGGAGGGAGCTAAGCGAGGTGGCCGAAAGGCAGGGGTGGCCGAAAGGGGGGGGTGGGGACTTAATGCACTAGCACCAGATGGCCCCGCTTATAAAGCACTTGTTATTGCTTCAAATGCAACCCTCACTGTTGATGGACTCTCGAAAATCTACACCTTTGCCAAAGCTGGTCTTCCTGTCATTTTCTACGGCGGCATTCCAAATTCATTTGCCGGACATAATAACAAGTCAGCATTGTTCTTTGTCAAATCAACAATCAAAGCAATGCAATCTTTGAGAAATGTGAAGAGTGCCACTACCGGTACTTTGTCAAACATGCTTCGATCAATGAGAGTGACTCCTTTGACGCAAGTCTCCGCCAATTCAACTTGGTGGACAAATTGGAGGAAAGACCCCGCAACCGGGGCTGATTACATCTTCATATACAACGAAGGTATTTACAGCGAGGGCTCCATCAAATTTGCCACGAAAGGAATCCCATACTACATGGACGCATGGTCTGGTGAGCGGACCCCGGTGCTAAACTACAGCTCCCACCCTTCAACCACCGAGATTAGCATTCAACTCGCCGCCAAACAATCGATGATACTCGTTTTCACCTCGGACCAAATCCCAGGCATAGATACTCCCAAAGTCCATTTCACACGGACGCCGGAATCTATCATCGGATTCTCATACTCCAGGTCGGAGGGGCTGGTCGCGAAAACCACATCCTTCGTTACGAGCGGCAACAGCATCCCACTCGTGACATCGGACCATAGGCGACACGCAATCCACGCACCTAATGTTCCCGCTGCATTTACTTTGAGCAATTATACGCTGATCGCCGAACACTGGGATCCGCCATCCAACCTCTCTGATGTCGAGATCCTCGCGAACAAATACAATACCACGCACACTCTCCCCTCTCTCCTCCCGTGGTCTCAAATCCGCGGTCTTTCTAATACATCGGGGATAGGGCACTACACTACGACCTTCACCTGGCCGCCTCCCCGTTCCAGCACCAACACCAAAACACCTCTAGGCGCAATCATCGATTTCGGCCCTGTAATCCATAGCTTACGCGTTAGTATTAATGGCAAACCTCTTGCAGCTCTAGACTTGACGTGGGCGCGGGCGGATATCTCGAAATTTTTGAAGAATGGGGACAATTTGGTGAAAGCGGTGGTTGCCACAACGATGAGTAATGGGTTGAGAGGGGTGTGGAATGGGATGAAGACTAGTGGGATGGCGAATGCGCGGTCGGCGCCGGCGGAGGTGGAGATGGGGTTGGTGGGGAGGGTGGTCGTGGTGCCGTATGGGAAGGTTGTTGTTGGTCGGTAGGAGGGTATATTTGCTGGCTGTATGTGGGGAACTTTGTGGTATTAAAAGTAAAATAAAGGCTTTGCAAACAAGAAAGTTTTAAATATTTTCAAGCCACTGAAAGAGTGTCTAAATCGGTTCAGGATTCGGGCTCAGACATCGTAGACCCCTATAAATTCTAACCAATATCTCCTGTTCTTCTCCTGCTATTGCGTTCCGTATTTCATTCTATTTTTTTTTTCTTTATTTAGCCAATGAGAACCTCGTTGGCAATACAAGCCTAATTGTGGAGAGACAAGGGAATGAAGTTCTGAAAATGGCAGAAGCCTCCATGAAATGGTTGCCACAAAATCAGCAGCAAGTTTAAGTAATCTTAAAAGATATATCCCACTCTGGCTAGGAGCTCGCACGCACCCTCAATCACAGAACGATGATACCAAGAACTCGGGATTACGGCCCAATCTTAAATCTTAACTTCCTCCCACAAAGCCTTCCCTTCAAACTGCTCACCTCCTACAATGCCCCCACTAATACTCCCCACATACCTCGCGTACGACACGCCTTCATCAGCTACCAGCTGCGTACTTGTATTTGCCTTGATAATTCCTAGGCTGCCCAAATCGAACTCTAACTCAAACCCATCCGGGTGCCCACTGGTTGTCTTAGGCGGGTACTCACTGTTAGCCCCGTACGGTCTTGCTTTGACTGCTGGCTCCGTGCAACTCGCTTCTATCACAGTTCCATTCCACGCAGCGTATCCAGAGACATATTCGGTACCATCAGGCACGATGGCATCGAACCAGACAAGCGAGAATGGTCCTAGGCGTCCATGGCCCCAGTACCATGATTGAACTGTGTTCATGTATGCTACGTCGCCCCAATTTTTGTCGTGGTATCCGATACCTTCAAACGATACGCTCCGGCCGTTAATCGTAAATTCTGCCGTTGCGATAGCGTCAGGGAGTGCATTTGCCCAGCCAACATGCGGATAGATAACTTCGGTGGAGGACGGTTGGTTCATGCCACAAGGGTAATGAGCAGGCGCAACCTACGGATTTAGTTAGTGGGGCGAAGGAGGAAACGCTGAATGGGTGCAGAAGCTTGTCAGTTATAAGAGCCAAAGAGACGGCAACGTACCGAGTGCAATGTAAGCGTCCCGTATGCGTCGATGGATGAAGCGTTTACACTAACGGTGTATTCAGTAAGAAGGTCGGAGCCTTCGAATTTGAAACCAGTTGATTGCCAGTCGCCTGATGCGCCGTCAATGTACGTCTCAACAATAGCGGCGCCAGCGGCGCCATCTGCAGCAGCTACACTGCCAGCTGCTCTACTTCCATCATCGAAAGTTACAGTGAGTTCCGCAGAGATGTACGGGTTTGGGGACACGCCTGGGAAGGCTTCAGGTGTAGCTATGAAAAACACTATAACCACTGATTCATTTGCTGATGATGTCGAGAATGCGTCAAAGTACCACCTGTACGATGGATTAGTCAATGTCCTTGGATTGAGTGCGAGATGTTGTAACCCTACCACTCGAATGAAGTGGCATTCGGCCGCGGCGTTATCTTCAGACCATCGAACCCACCGATCCCAGATTGAAACTCGGTATTAACAGATCCATTGAAGACAGAATTGGGGATCTCATACCTCTCCCCCCATGTTAAACGGGATAAAAAAGATCCTAAAATGAAGACCCAAAGGACAGGCATGCTGGCTTCCGCTTTCAATAAATTCAAGGAATAAAAGTTGGGAAGAGGTTGGTTAGGATCGGGCTTCTCCTCAGGTTCACGTTTATGTGAAGAAGGATCGAAAGTCCTGAAGACGGTTTCCTGGCCTCCATGACTACTGAAGGGTGAAGCTCCTAAATACATTTGAAATGGACAGAGATTGACTGTTGACTTGCTCGGCATTCGCGGCCTTCGCCGCGTCATTTATAGTGCATGACACATAGTTCCACCGAGACCATGCCCAGCTGAACTGTTGCAATTTGGAATGCGATTCCATGATCTGCACAGTACACTTTGCCTCACAGGGTATGTCCTTGTAGTGTACGAAGGTATGCGGCATGAAAAGTGAACCATTTGCTGAGTACTTCGTTGACAAGTTTTTTTTCTTAGCCAACCCTGCCAAAACTTAGCCACTCACAAAATATTTAGCAAAACCCTCATTTCATGCTATACTACACCTATAGCTCTACCGCCTACTCAGTCTCAAAACGTTAGTTATTGTCGGTATGCCATCCATGTCGACACGTGACATGCGGGGCATACCCGCACACTTCCATAGCCATAGAGTAGAATCTTAGTAGAACAATCAATCAAGGAACCATAATCACACCAACAAGAGCGTAGTCAATAGCTACGACGCCTTTTACTACGTGATAGGTATCCTACGGAACCAACAGTTATTTAACTTACCTTTAATATGGTTACTCCATAGAAGCTACGCGATGAGCTAGAATTATTCTAAATATTATTAAATATATTAAGGAATATATATAGGTGCTTTACGTACGGCGCAGCTTCTTAGCCTCCTATATAGGGAGGAGCCGCGTACACTATTTCGTATGCCGATCCTTCCAATGGTGGAAATGCATTCAATCCTGATTCTAGCAGGAAGCTCCGGACGGGAAGATGTTGCCGCCTGTGCGTCTGTTCGGACTTTTAATAGCCGACGGAAAGGGGCTTCCGTGCAAATTAGGTGCATTGCCCTAAGTGTGGCATGGAAGCTTTGAGATTTTGAGAGCAGCCAAGCCGATCCAGACGAAAGGCTCTAGAAATGGCATGGCTGCATTCGGCACATCTATAGACGAGGCCCACAACCTCCCCCGAACCCTAACACAAGGTATTGCCAGGCTGTTATTGTTACAAATAGTATCACATGTACACTTACAGCATGGCTCCTAACCCTGAAACTCGGCAGCATAGCCTCCTAGAGAAGCTAAGAAGACGCGAAGTCACGTGACCAAAAATCGTGGAGATTATTAAGACCATCAAATAATCCAAGTAAGTAAGTCAATCAATCAATTAAGCTTCTTTCTGATTCCTCGCGCTACGTCTTGTATCTAGAATCAATGCCTACCTTGACTCAAATCCTTACACTTTCGAGCAACTTTAAGAAAAATTCTATTTACAGGGACAAAACTCGACACACGATTAGTTCCAATTCCTCGTGCTCCCAATTCTGCCTGGGATGCCAGATACTACCAGGCAGAATCTGAAGCACGGTCGGGATTGGAAGGATCCAAAATCGGAGATGTGCCTTAAGTTAAAAGCGTAAATCAAGAGAAGTGTGTACCAATCGACACGGAGTAGAGGAAGAATCGCGCCTCCGAATCTGGCCTTTGGAAACTAGTCAAGTAGGCCAAAAACAGACACACTGTAGCACCTGCCTGCATGTCAGCATTAATAAAGCCAGATGGAGAGCTTGCCTGCCAGCCAGAAGAGGAGTCAGAAGCCCTACGCCAGTCCATTTTCCGCCGCCAATTCAAGCCGACCTCTCAGACATCAATGGATATGAATACCCTCAACCGATCGAATGCTCGGAGCTTGCGATGCCGGGGATCCGGAAGGTAGTGCGCAGGGCTGTCCCGAACAAGGCACCAGGCACTGACAACATCACAAACGGCATCCTGCATCGGACCCTAGACATCCTCCTCCCACACCTCTACAAGCTCTTCAACGCATGCCCCCAGCAAGGATATTGTCCTAAACACTTCAAGGAGGCCATAACAGTAGTTCTCCAGAAGCCAGGGAAAGATGACTATACACAACCCAAGTCATACCGGCCGATTGCTCTCCTTAATACGTTGGGAAGGCACTAGAAGCTGTAGTTGCCAACCGACTCACTTACCTTGTCGATATCTACTACCTCCTCCTGAGCCGACATACAGGAGGCCGATACTCACGTCAACAGACCATGCTATGCACCTCCTTCTCCAACATGTACACAAAGCTTGGGCTGACGGAAGGGTGGCTTCACTACTCCCGCTTGACGTTTCAGGAGCCTTCGACAACGTCTCTCGACCACGGTTGCTGCACAACTTAAGGAAATGCAGAGTAAATCAAACGCTAGTGAAATGGATCGACTCCTTTCTGAGTAACCGATCTACTACACTCAAGCTCCAAGAGTACACAGCCCCCTCGGCCCCTATTCAAACCGGAATACCTCAAGGATCGCCGCTCTCCCCGATTCTCTACCTCTTTTATAATGCCGACCTACGTCAACGATGTAGCTTTCTCACCGGATGACAAGCTGCTGGCGAGTGCTTCAAGGGACGGGACGGTCAAGCTATGGGACGTAGTCTCCGGAACGCCCTTCCAGACACTCGTGTGCCAAAATGGCGACGTCAAGGCTGTAGCCTTCTCGCCGGATGGCGAGCGGCTGGCCTCGACCTCAGAGAAGATCGTTAGGCTACTAGACGCAGCTTTGGGAGTGCCTTTGCAGACAGTCAGTGTTTGTATCACTCTCTGTGATACTTCGTATTGATGACTTGCAATTGCATAAGTCGGTTACCCGCGGGGTACGTAGCACCGCCATCTCAGCGCAGTGCTATTATGCTCGTTGCAGGTGGTTGACTTGTTCTTGATTTGTTCTAAGTGCTAATCTACGTACGAGTGCTATAATACATCCATGTGGTCCGTGCGTCTCGGTGTGTGCTATTCACTCATACCAACAACGCTTAACAGCAAAATAAGTTTAGTTAGTTGCAAATTACTACTTTTCGTTATAAATAAAAAAGTTACTATCGGCAAAAATACTTGACTTTGTTGGCCGGTACATTTTCAGCTTTATTCAAGTCGAAACTATTCAAACTTTGTTATAATTACTAACGATTTATGTTACAGGATAAACCCGCAATAAAGAGTTATTAGCTGAATACGCGAGCATGCTAAGAAAAGCTATAAAGATGGTATTTATAAAAACAGCTCCACTAAATTATCTGTTTTTGTCACGGCACGAGCTGTGGATCTACAGATACAGAGGGCAATCCTCGATCCTCCTTAGTACCAGTTGCGTGGCTTACTTAGCCGACCTGCCGTAGCACCACCCGCGCCATGAACAAAAGACGAGAATAATTGGTGGGGAGCCAATTGCGTACTAAGGTGTATATGCTAGTACCGTGGCGAGGATGACAAGAGGAAATTAGAAGAAGATCAGTGGAAGGCAATGAAGAATCCGATAAAGAGCTAAAGAAGGACTGATTGAAGTTTCAAAAGATTGTGAGTAATAAGAATTCAGCGAGTTATAGTGTGAAGCTCTGAGGGTCTGAATGAACGCCTTGTTGGGTGGCTGTATACCCACGGCTATCTCTCTTTGCTTTCAACGCCTTTGCCATTTTCTCCAGCGGCGTTGGCCATGAAAGAACCGTACACAGCTACCCTATCATGCAAAATACTTTCCAGGCTAAAGATGTGAAGAGTTATAAATCCGAGCATTTCAAACCCCAATGTCATTACCGCAGCTATCAGCGCAACACACAGGGATATCAATCTGAGCCCCTTTGGGCCTGGCGGTTCTGATGGCGCGTCACATACCCTTGGGTCGAAGCGGACTGAAATTGGGCCTTCAACCAACCTCAATTAACTAAAGAAACTTCCCCCCCAGGCAATAGAATCCGTGGGTACAACAACTTGGCCAGTTGGTGAGATCTTGAAAAGACGGGTATCCCGGAAATTTCGTGTGCTCCACTCTCCCCCATCTCATGCGGCCACAAATAAACTCGGATGTGGCCCAGATCAAGGCAACGTCTCCAAGGCGTCCGCGTAGAAACTCTGCGCAAGATCGTCTTCTCCGCCTAGGGGATCTTTATCCAAGAAGAACGATTTTAAAGCGGCAAATTCTTCCACCTTGCATCTATCGACGAAGCAAGTATGATCACGATCTTTCTCAATGCATCTCCACCCCTTTTGCTTATACCCTTCTGCAGTGCTAGGATCCATGGATGAGATGATCGCCGGCAAAACAAATTTCAAGAGCTCCAGGGTTCCGAATAGGCAGGCCTGTTCTATCAGATGTCTCCCGCTCTTGTCGAGAATGTCGAGATAAGCCCCGGCAGATATCAAAATCCGGACTACTTCGATCTTGTTTTGCAGCATTGCTTTGAAAATAGGCGTTTGACCGTCCGCGCTACGTGCGTTGACGTTGAAGTTCCGAGAGCAAAGAATTCTAACGTTTTCAGCATGGCCGCTCACCGCAGCCTCGTGGAGCGGTGTGTGCCCCCATTCATTTCCGGAGTCTTGATTTTCAACTCCTTTCTCGAGGAGAAGCTCTATGATATCCGTGCATGACTCGGCAGACTTCGCCGCTCTATGGAGAGGCGTATTTTTCCAATTGTTCCGATTATGAATGTTGGCGTTCGCCTGGAGAAGCTGTTTCACGCTTTCAAACGGCCCGTTGAAAGCAGCGATTTGTAAGGCACTGTTGCCTTTCATGTCATTTACGTTTGGGTCAGCACCCCAGTTCAATAGTAACCTTACAGCTCTTTCATCGTGCCGTTGGGCAGCCCACGTAAGCGGCGTATTGCCCCATTCGTCGCGTATATTAATTTCAGAGCGATTGACTTGCAAATAATCGTCCAAGTCTACCTTACCTGTTTGCTTCAGAACAACACTATGCAGGGCTGGCAACTTTAGGTGGTCATAACTATCGTCCCTCTTGAGGACCATTTTCATATGCTCTGTTTCTGGTGTCTCAGACTCAAGCATATAAAGCTGCATCCAAGCCTCATGAGCCGGCGATCTATTCGTCTACTGTCAGTATGTGCATTGAGGAAAGAGGATGAGAGGAAACTAACAGCCCAGAGAGGTTTGTAGAACTCCAAGACAATCCAGCTTGGGTAAGCATGGTGCAAGTTTGCCAGTTATGCGATCGACTAGCATACTATTTGGGGCGAGTCATTAGTTTCGTAGATACACAACTTGCTTGACGCTAGAGAGGTAGTGGGCCAACTCGCGCCACATTAATGGTGGAAATAATCGCTCACCCATAATAGCGTGTCGCCATATTGATCCATGTCAAACAGTGTTGCCGAGCCCGAGTACACCATGTGTGCAATCGACTTGTGGTTTGCATGGTCAACAGCAAAAAAGATAGGGCTATAATCCGGTACCATTCTAGAAGCTTTCAAGCTGAGTGTCGCGCCTGCTCCGATGAGGGCGTGGCCTTGGCCGACAATAGAGATCATGCAGGCCATAAGCCAGCAAGGGAAATAGTAGCCAATCCGTGTGACGGTGTCGCTGTGACGATAACAACTCGACTCATTGCAAGTTTCTCGTCTTGGGTAGGGGATCAACCGAATCCCTCGAGTAGTAATAAATAATCCCCCGAAGATGTCCTTTAGCCACGGTGGAGTCTGCAGTCGAGTAACCCGATGACACTGACAGCGGCATTGAGTGGCACATCTTTGGTGGAAAACGGCCGTCTCCACTTTGAAGGCATTATCCTGGAAAGGGGCGCTCTTCAAGCTCTCTCCGCTCTCTGTATGACATTTTGCGCCAACAGCATGGTTCTTGTTCCGGGAGGCCTCCTTTTCACCCAGCGGTCCCAGCAAAGTTCCAGGCTGCTGGGCGTAAGATAAGATCCTTTCCACGTTCCTACACATCGTCTGCACGTGCGATTCCATGGCTTCTACAGTCCGATGCTGTTGTGACTGGTTGGTGGTGACTATGTTATTAATGGCGAGCACAATCTCACTGCTCGATTCGCTAAAGCAGTTAGCCCTATCATAGGCCATATGCATAGCGTCACCAGTAAAAGAAGGTCTGTTGGCAGACTTACATGTGGAGCAGTGTATTTAAGGATGTCAGTGCCGCCGTTAGATTACGTTTCACGTTCTCTAGAGAACGGCGGTGACCCCGAAGCTCTTTGCCTCTCCGGGCATATGCAAGTCGTGACACAGATAGCCCTGCGCTTGAACTATTCTGGTCGCCAGGTCTCACAATATCGCATACTACCGTATTTATCTTCGAGAATATCTGGTTTGCCTGCACCGTCTCATTCCTAATAACTAAAATAATATCCTGGTTATTTTGCCATTGTCCTACTTCCAGCGACTGGAGCATGTCTCTGATAACAATTAGAAGTAGACGGAAATTGGAGATCTATCATGAATTAGATTTCTGAGAGCATGGAAAGTTGCGCGTTGCGTTGGTTACCTCGTTGAGGAAGGACGCCAGGTCGCCTGATGCATCCTCGAGAGCCCATAATTTCTCGACCGCGGTAGCAGTACTCCCCACGGCTCCAAGGACTGCAATCACGCCTGCGATTACAGAAAGCGGATCCATGAAGCCAGTAATATGAAACGATTAAGAGACTGGTCGAGAAATATCGTTTATACAATTAGGTATGTTATGTATGAGGCTTTAGCGTGTGTGATCACGAGGGTGATTCATTAGTCAGAGATGGTGGCTATGGTCGGGTTCCAATACATGTACCCCTGGGGTAAGTTAATAATTCTGACTAAGCGCAACGCGTACCCCCCCAAGCCTGTAAATACAGCATGACCAGCCTTAAAGCACAGCATGACCAGCCTTAAAGCACAGCGTGACCAGCCTTAAAGCACACTGCGACCAGCCTGTAAATACAGCGAAACCAACTTGTACACACGCGATTCCAGGCTTGTAAAGTGTTTAACATATTTGTAAAGACTTGTAAAAATATATGTAAACTGCAAATTAAATATACAAAACGCAATTTTTATTTATTTCTTAGCAATATCTTTTATAATAGTAATACCGTTTTGTTTAAGATTTGCACAACTGGATTTGAGTAGTAGTAGCATTTAAAAAAAGCCGACAGTTGAAAGTAGTACTAGTAATAGTAATAATAATAATAATAGTAACTTTAATACTTGTCACGGTACCGACCCTGGTCGGGCACGTGCCCTGCTGCCGAGCCACTAGGGCTCCCTCGTGTATATATAGCTTGCTCTCCTCGAGCTCCCTTTTCCTTCCTTAGCTATAGATTCTCGTATAGTACCACAGCTGCCCTCTGTATCTGTAGATCCACAGCTCGTGCCGTGACAATACTAACAGTTTACTTTTAAAAATATGTAGTAGTATAAGCATATAAGCAAAAAACAAAATTATTCAAGCTTTAGTTGTATTACAGGCTAGTTGCGTTGCATTTACAGGCTGGTCGCAGTGTATTCTAGGGCTGATCACGCTGTGCGTTAGGGCTGGTAATGCTGTATTTACAGGCTTGGGGGGGTACGTGTTGCGCTTAGTCAGAATTATTAACTTACCCCAGGGGTACATGTATTGGAACCCGGCTATGGTCCATACACTTTTTGGATGGTGCATTACCCCCCACCCCCACTCTACGCAAAAGAAGATGGAGGAGACTTTTTGAGGCTGTGCAGTGACGTGGGGGTGGCGTGAACGCGAGTAGGAATCTCGAAGTTTTTTTGGTGGAGGCCACGCTGACAGCGAGCGATATGCATTTTTGCTGCGATTACGCCGCAACCACTAGAATTAAAATCATTAATTCAATTGTTATAACTTAACCACCCCTCTAGAATATAAACCCTGCTAAAGATACAAAGTTCTATAGTGCTAGTTTATATCTCCAGAAGGGCTTATATTCTAGAGGTGCTCCTTGTGCTACCAGGGGTGGTGCCTAAGATTATAGTATTCCTTATAGGGCTAGCATTTTTTGAGCTTTAAATCAATTACCTACCTCTTATAACACAAGGAAGCCCCTGGAATAAATCCCTTCCAGAAATACAAACTAGCACTATAGAACTTTATATTTCTAGAAGGGCTTTTATTCTAAGAGTGTAGTGGTAGTGATATTTGCAGAGGGACTGACAGCTAGTTTGCGCAGAATCACAAAGACATTGCGCACGGCGAAACAATCTTTGACATTAGTTATGCATATTGCTCTACAGTAGGGTGCGAAAAGTCTCGACACCCCTTGCTGCTAATCAGCCCTACAATTCTCCACCTTCCTTTGCGCAGGAGGGGATGTGGCAGGTCAAAGGATCCACCAAATACCCACCATTTACTCGGCTAAAATTTTGCCGCCTTACCGCCTACCGGATTTACAAGTAGCCGTCTGCTCACTGGTTTTGCGAGCCAACGTTCCCGCTTCGGGCGTGGCGAGGCACTTCCAGTGCCTCAACTGCCAATAATCAAGTGACAGCACACCAGAACCCCTCATGTAGCGCAATCAAATCCTGGACACGATTCTGCCTAGTCTTGTTTCATCATCCGCTCAGTCTGCAAACATTGCTCGTCTTTTCTGTTCCTGCCTGTTTCAGCGGAAGCGTTTATCAGTTCTGATTATGACGGAACTCGCCTCGCTTAAGTTTATTTTAGATTGTCCCGAGTACGCTCGTGAACAGCCATACGAGCTTTATGGCTTCCCAGACATCGAGCCTTCAGCGCGTACGAATTGTAAATTTCACATGATGGATGTCCATGTTCGCAGCATCCGGGAGAAAGAGCAAGATTTCAAGATCAGCGATGCTGGATTCCAGATTCTCCATCACAGGTCTCAATTACAGCTCAGTGCTGAACAATTTGAGTCTGGGCCTGATGCACAGGCGCTTGCTGAGAAGTATATGACGGAGATGATGCAGGTGGTACAGTCCGAGCTTCATGCTTTGAAAGTTTTCTGCATTGACTGGAGAGTTTGTTTTTATTCCGCCCATAGATGACTCTCCATGGAGCTTACTAATCTCGTAGTTGCGAAGAAACCAAACAGTAGCGAATGACGCAAAGCCGGCTAGAGACCGTGCTTCCAATGTTGCATCAATTGTGCATTGTGGTAGGGGCTTCGTCCTTTTTAATCTACTCGACGAATTGGGCTAAATGTCGAGTAGATTATTCCTTTGATGGAGGCCAAGATCGACTTCACATCCATCTCGCGGCGAGCGAGCTTAGTGAAGCCCAAAGCAGAGAATTCACAGTCATGATCGTAAAGCAAGTCAATCACTTCGAGCCTTGGAAAGATTGTGTTGAAATAACAACCGATTAGTGCTTGGAGACCGCTACGTACTGTACAAAACGCACCGCTAGTCGTCTGCGATAGACGCTCAGTCAAATGTGGCGATGTCATTGAGGTGGATAAAGTCCTTGCTGACAAAGTCGAGAAGGGTTTATATGTATTTCATAAAGACTATCATAAATGGTACTGGTTACCAGATCAGGCGCCAGATGAAGTGATAATCTTTGTTAGTTGGTTGGACAGATCTCAGAATGGAACTGATTCTGTTTGTACGTCTCCTTTAATCTCCTTGGAGCTTGGCTGATGGCTGTATAGCTTCTGTCCCGCATGCCGCATGGCTTCAGGAAACCACACATGGCCAACTTCGAGAAAGCATTGAATTGAGATTTATTATATTTGTACCTCAAGGTTTATAAATTGATGGTGCCTTATACTCCTGCAACTATCTTTATACTATCATAATCGTCTTTGTGGTGAGAAGCCAGCTGAATGTCCCCAGCGATAATTCCAAATGACACATGTCTCTGATACTCGCTCAGTAATTATATTGCAATGAGCTCATTTCGCCAATAGCTTAGATCGCCGCGCATAGAGGTCTCGTCATATCTAACTCTATATATCTAGTTAGTTCAGTTCATGCCCTTTGTATTGAGACAGTAACGAGCAATGAGGTCCACCGAAGGGCACATACCTTAGCATCGTGTTCCTCTAATACTCTGATAGCCGTTGCTGGCTTCTCTTTACTTGGCTGGCTGGGCCTGAAACTGGCAGGCTGAATGTATTGTGCCGGCGACACCAGGCTACGCCAAGGCTGGCGCTTTTGTATGTTACCGGCCCCCACTGTCGGTTTGTTGCTTGGCTGGCTGTTCATTCTGTGGTCTATGGTAGCTGCATCGAACAGAGACCCTAGAGGTTTGCAAGACACTTGAAAAATGTGTTGTAGAAGAGCCCTGATTCTAGCTCAGCAGATGTATGCGTACACCGTAGATTCCCCGGAGCGGGGAAATGTAAGCTAATGCAGGCTTTAAGCCATTATAGTGCTAGCGCATAGAAAACGTGAGGCAAAATACGTCCATATAATTGAATGAGTTTTCGACTGACAATAATTTCGACTTTTACAGTATAGTAACTTAGATTTAATGTTTAATCTTCGTCGGTTTTTGACACGAGAGGTCGTTATAACCGCCTTTGATGTTCCTCTATCGTGCTTGCTCCGCAATGCGTATGCCGAATGCGTTGCAATGGCCGATGCCTGCCATCGTCGTGCCCGCTGTTATCGTACGCTCTTTGATGTGCCATCTTCATTATGCCGTTGTTATATGTCGCGGGTAGTACCGCCTTCGGTCGTCGGGGGCGCTGCTCCGCTCGCTATGGTTGCCGTGCTCTTTTCGGCACTCCTGCAGCCCTAGTACATCCCTTAGAGGCAAGCCTGTGGTGTAAATCCTTGTATTTGACTTTATTTTATTTCAATATATATTGCAACTAATTGACTTCGTATACCTTCCCGGACTTTGTAGAATACCGAATCTTGAGAAGTAAATCGAAAGAGTCATAATTTTCAAAAAAAAAAAACTCGCTGTCGACGTCTGAAAGCTCGTCGCCGCTGTCGAATAAAGGGCCTAAAATTACCTGATCAAGGTTTTCTTGTGTTATACCCGGCTCGCGATCAAAGCGTTGTAATTCTTCTTCACTACTACATTCTTCTTTTTTACTGAGTTTCTTTTCGTTATCTACAACTTCCTGCTCCTTCTTCTCCTTATCATCGACATGCACGGGCCAATCGCGAACACGATGGCGCTTTCTATTTGATACCGGTTTATTACAAGTGATATACAGCAGTATGACTAGTATACCATCATTTTGCGTGCATCTGACTTGAATACCACTGTTTTCTGGCCAAGACAAAATTGTGGTATTTCAGTCATATTGCAACTCAAAGTATGGTATTCTAGTCATTTGCCGTTGTTCAAAGTCACCTGAACTCGACGTACTTACGATTTGTCCCGTTACAGACGCAGGGACAGACGTTAGAATTGACGGTAAATGTTTGTATTGCTTCCAGAGTTGGTTCAAAGTTTTATGAAAAGAGCCACCTAGTTCCGCCTTAGCTAGCTACAACCTGCATCTCCACCAGACTATTTTCAAAATAGCAGCTAATC
Organism: Chalara sp. BL73; assembly: GCA_918026815.1. Classification (NCBI taxonomy): domain Eukaryota; kingdom Fungi; phylum Ascomycota; class Leotiomycetes; order Helotiales; genus Chalara; species Chalara sp. BL73. The sequence goes on along the minus strand of CAKJVC010000150.1, from coordinate 188,358 downwards.
TCGGGTAAACTAGCGCTTTATATACAGGAGACTGGCCAGGGGCCAGTGTAAGCGAGGCCCTGTGGTGTCAGGAGCCGAGCCACAGCGGGCTCTAAGCGAGAGAGGGCCAGGGCCGTGACACTTCGTTGAAAAGCTCTTATAACGTCCGTTCCTGCGTCGAGAGACGCGCTATGTCACGAGACAAACCATGGGTACTTTGAATTTAAGCAGCTCTGAATCTATGAACATATCAAAAATTTTCTTGTATTTTCATATCAGTTATGTTGTGTGCCCTCCAGAATACCCCTGACTCGGTTAATCCGAAAATTATAATCGAGTCGTTGCTGCTCCCCTTGATTTGTAGAGAGCCCCCTTCTATAGTGTAATAGGACCCCTCGACCCGTAGCACCACTCTCGGGCTCTTTTCGCCTTTCAAACTCGTAGAATGGTTAGATATAGATTCCTGAGTCTCACCACGATGTGGAGAAGTCGATGTCAGCCTTGTGGCGGCCGGGGTACCTCCAATCAAGCGATCAAGGATCCTTATCAACGGTATCGGAGTTACGGTAAACCTCCGTAAAATATTTTATCTTACATAATAAAGCCTGTGGTTGCTAGCGGAATCGGCTTCCGCCGCGAACTCTTCAAGAATATGAAGTAAGCCACATTGCCAATATGCCGCTACGTGCACTAGCATAATTATGGCTAGCTGCCTCCAGTGTCCATCCATAAGCCACACCAGCATGATGTCACGTGTAAGTCAAGCAAACTCCGTATCGCAGCGAGCAGGCTTGCAGGCGGTTGGAAGCACAAAGTCAGAAAGGAGGTAGCTATAGCAGAGAGAGGCGAGCGAAAATTGTGATAATTTTATAGGGGCTATTGAGGCGTGCTTGATTTCATCCCTTGTGGGCGAGATTGGGTGCCACTAAAAGCTGAGATGAGGCTGGCTAAGCGCCAGCCTGAAGTCGGGGCTGGTAGAGCTGTAGTTGAGCTGTAAACTCTTTGAATCAGCAGAATCCATTTCGAGATTTGCAGCGGAGAGCGATGCGCGCTTACTTTCTCATTAGCACTAAATTCGCCTTTTGATCCGCTTCCTGCAGCACATTCGCAGAGCCTGCTTAGTGCGCAGTCGTTCCGATGCCGCGACGGATCTCGGAATGGTTCCAGCGCCGGAGCAAGAGCCCCACGACAAGCACCACCGCGAACACCACCGCGAGTTCCTCCACGACTGCTACCTCACAGAGAAAGACGTTCCCTTCTGGCATTAAGCTGCTCTATAATCCAGAGCACAGCGTGGTCGAGTACGCCGGCTCTCTCCAATCGCAATTATGGGCTTCCTAACTCAGGCTGCTAATCCAAGTTTTGGAATCTTCGTGGCTCGTTGAAACTCACTAACTTTCTGCTTTCCAATATAGTATCATTCTTGTCCATGGACTTACCGGAGACCGCGAGAAGACATGGACGGCAAAGAATACCGCTACTCCGTGGCCTCAGTCCTTACTACCATCGAAAGTCCCCAACGCTCGCGTGCTCACATTCGGATACGATGCATATGTGGCAGACTGGCGAGGCATGGTGTCGAAGAATAGGATTGGGAACCATTCAATGAACCTACTGACCAGCGTTGCAACATATAGGGAGGACGATGACACTGTAAGCATTAACCGCCCGGATTGTCTTGGGAACGGAAATAAACTATAGCAGAATAACCGCCCTATTATATTTGTTTGCCATAGTCTGGGGGGCCTTGTATGTGAGGATGTAAGTCTCCCGCCCTGTAGGCACATGATGTCTAGCTGATAGAACATATAGGCTCTGTCAGCGGCACGACAACGACCAGAACGACATCTTCAGAACATCCTCGACTATACTCGTGGCATTATATTCCTGGGCACACCACACAATGGCGCTGGCCTCGCAAACTGGGCTGAGATGCTAGCCAATCTGATTGGTCTCCTTAAGCAGACGAATCCGCAGATTCTAGCGGTGCTTGAGAGCGACTCTGAGGTTCTTGCACGGGTTCAAGATGGGTTCCATACTATGGTCAGGTCACGGAATCAAGAAAGGCTCCAACCAATCGAGATTACTTGCTTCTACGAAGAATTGCCATTGCCAGGCGTTGGTATTGTGAGTCAGGCATTATACTTCTAATCGTTTCCGCACTAATATTTACCTTCAGGTTGTCCCTTCTCATTCCGCTATCCTACCTGGCTATATCCCGATAGGGATACGGAGCAATCATATGGACATGACAAAATTCGAGCACGTAGATGATCCAGGCTTCACAGCTATTGCTGGAGAGCTTCGTCGGTGGATTAAAGAACTGATTGTTCCAAGTAATACGTCAACACCAGGAGCGGAGAGGTCCAAGCAAGAGAAACAAGTTAGGAAACAGCATGGTACACAGTGTACGTAAATGAGTTCAAGTGAGCAGTACTAGATATGGCTAAAGCTATGACTGTCAGTTGCCTTTCCATCAAGCAGTCCTGTGGCTGCCTTTTCGGGTACTGGAAATCAGGCGCTCCAATTAGGTCAAAATTATGGAAGCGTTTCTGCTAGCTTCGTGCTACCGTCTTGTTAGTATTATCTATTCAAATTCTAGTTTGGGCAATCATAACGGCGGCTCCACCGTCCATATAAAGACCTAATACCCCACGAATCCATATATGTACACGCCATTCCATCGCGACTTTGACACGATCTGATATTAGTTTTGCTAGTAGATCCGACCTCACGACCTTCTCCATCATCAACGGTACCTTTTCGACGTGACAAAGACTTTGTGGATCGCGATATCCTCGTCGAAATAAATCAGAAATGCTCCCTACCAGCCTCTCGAGTAGCACTCGTTGGTCTTGGAGGCGTTGGGTTGGTTACCAGCCGCGTGAGCGCTAGAGCACTAAGTAACTGTTTAAGCAGGAAGTCTCAACTTGCTATCGAGTACTCTCACCGGGTTAGAGAGGAATCACCAGAAACCTGGGTATTCTGGGTTCATTCTAGTACCACAGCCCGGTTCGAAGAAGGCTATAGAAGAATCGCCGAAAGAGTTAAGATCGATGGCTGGGATAGGCCGGACGCCGACATCCTTCAACTTGTTAGCAACTGGCTGTGTGACGAGGTGAACGGCCGCTGGGTCATGATTATCGACAATGCTGATGATCTAAACGTCTTTTTTAATCAGAGTGTAGACTATGATTTAGCTCAAGTAACTCGCTCTTTGTCGGACTTCGTACCCCAATCACTAAACGGATCTATCGTCATTACATCTCGGAGCCGAGATGTGGCTTATAGATTAACGGGGAGGGACTCCGATATCATCAAAGTCAAGCCTATGGACCAGGACCATGCCCTAGATCTTCTTCACAAAAAGCTTTTAGGAAATCTCAATACGACTGATGCTGTAGAGCTAGTGCAGAGTCTCGACTACATGCCTCTTGCGATCACCCAAGCCGCCGCCTACATTAGCCAAAGAGCACCCCGCATCACCATTTCGAACTATCTACGCGACCTTCGCGGAAACGACAAAGATAGATCAAGTCTTTTAAGGAAGGATGTTGGAGACACTCGCAGAGATGGTCGAGCATCGAACTCTATTATCGCTACGTGGCAGATATCTTTCGAGCACATCCGTAAAGAGTGGTTTTCGGCTGCTCGGCTACTATCTCTTATGAGTCTCTTCGACCGCCAAGGGATCCCCGAGGCTCTTCTGCTTCGATTTTACCAAGAAGCCAGTGACACGGAAGCCGATTTCGAAGATGATATCTCTACCTTAGCTAGCTACTCACTAGTAACCATGAACATGGAAGGAAACGAGTTTGAGATGCATCGACTTGTGCAGTTTTCGACAAAGAAATGGCTCGAGCACTATGATGAGCTAGAATTTTGGAAGGAAAAGTATATAAATATTATGGGAACGGCATTCCCAGTCGGGACGTATGAGAATTGGACAATATGCAGCAAGCTGTTTCCCCACGCCGAAATGATTTTATTATATTGGCCGACGAATGAGGTCTACTTAGCACAGTGGGCCTTGATCCTCTTTAATGCTGCATGGTATTCAAGTGAAAAGGGAGACTATAACACAGCAGAGGAGATGGGCGGACAAGCGCTGGAGGGGTATGAAAAGGCGCTAGGGAAGGAGCATCCCTATACGCTGACGAGCGTTAACAACCTAGCTTTGGTGTTGCAACAACAGGGCAAGTATGAGCAGGCAGAGGAGATGAACCGACGAGCGCTGGAGGGGAGAGAGAAGGCGCTAGGGAAGGATCATCCCGATACGCTGACGAGCGTTGACAACCTAGCTTCGGTGTTGCGACAACAGGGCAAGTATAAGCAGGCAGAGGAGATGAGCCGACGAGCGCTGGAGGGGAGTGAGAAGGCGCTAGGGAAGGATCATCCCGATACGCTGACGAGCATTGACAACCTAGCTTCGGTGTTGCAACAACAGGGCAAGTATGAGCAGGCAGAGGAGATGAGCCGACGAGCGCTGGAGGGGAGTGAGAAGGCGCTAGGGAAGGATCATCCCGATACGCTGACGAGCATTGACAACCTAGCTTCGGTGTTGCAACAACAGGGCAAGTATGAGCAGGCAGAGGAGATGAGCCGACGAGCGCTGGAGGGGAGAGAGAAGGCGCTAGGGAAGGATCATCCCTATACGCTGGCGAGCGTTAACAACCTAGCTTTGGTGTTGCGACATCAGGGCAAGTATGAGCAGGCAGAGGAGATGAGCCGACGAGCGCTGGAGGGGTATGAAAAGGCGCTAGGGAAGGAGCATCCCGATACGCTGACGAGCGTTAACAACCTAGCTTCGGTGTTGCAACAACAGGGCAAGTATGAGCAGGCAGAGGAGATGAACCGACGAGCGCTGGAGGGGTATGAAAAGGCGCTAGGGAAAGAACATCCCTATACGCTGACGAGCATTTATTGCCTGGCATACTTATTACACCAGCGAGAGCAGTACCAAGAGGCCTTACTACTCTATCAAAGAGCATATGCAGGTTACCAAAAGGCACTTGGACAGGACCATCCAACTACAAAAGCATGTTTCCAAAACTACTCTTTATTATTTGAATATTCTGGCAAATGATATTGTTTTCTTTACCCTATCAACTAATAATAAAGTGTTTTTATGTATATAATATATTATTTTCTTTTTGTCTCTATTTCATAGAGGGTCAAGGGAAGTATTTGCATATATGAACGTTGTTATTTTGCCACTCCAATTACAGTATCTTCTACGAAAGTAGCATGCTTGTTATTAGAAGGTAGGATATACTATAATATAAGGGTCATTAAGTAGTAGGAACACTTTTGTTATAATATGATATTGAGCAGTAATAGTTAGATTGGCTAATCAGAGATGAATTGAACAGCCATGACTGACCCCTCTTCCAGTAAATGTGAGAGAATCCACCCTTAATTGTACAAGTAGGACAGTATTATATAATTTAAAACCATGAATTTTATGTTACGGTCCTCATACGGCCTGCACGAGAGTTGGAAGATATAATTTCACCTATGTAATAAAATAGAGAGTCATGTGGTTTTGCCCACGTAATCGTAGTAGTCCCGATCACGACACGGGTATAACCCGTCACATTTCGGTCTAGACTCAGCCGCACGAGTGCTGCCTAGGTGGGTAACGATGTTTAGCAAGCGCTAAGCTTATCATCTTGAGCTGTGTCAACACAATTAGAAGTAGGAACGGAAGCAATTCGAAATTTCTTTCTTTGTAAGTGGACGCGACCACCACCCGTGAGTGGGCTCGGCCGTGAAACCCAGCAACCAGTGCAAAGTACAATGGACGAAGATAGACACGCATATCGTTATAAGCGTTATTATGACAACCTTTGTGGCTGCCACAAAAATATGAGCGGTCATCCTCGGCCCTTTATTCCAATACCGAATTTGACGGAAGCGGTCGAGAACGGGTGCTCTATCTGTTCTGTCGTCAAGCATGGCTTGTCCACCGCATTAGATGGTGCGATTAATCCTGACTATGGATTTACTTTCGCAGTTAAACCACAAGGTGAATTCAACATTACCTTTATGAAAGATAGAGACGAGACAGAAGTTTGAAATGTATTTGGGTAGAGGTGAGTTATCCCTATCTTCTTCTGGCCCGTTTCTCACACATGTATGGGGCTAGGACAAGAGAAACTGAACAAACCTCTTGATAACATGGAGAACTTCCGCGAGATCCATGAAAACCCATTCTCTGATGGTGCCATTGAACGGATGAAACAGCTGTTGGAGTCCTGCGTAAACTCACATCCACAATGTTGCCCTCCATCTGATGCCCACCTTCCTAGACGAGCCATAGATATTGGGGACGAAGGAATTAATCCGAGGCTCTACATTTCCAAAGGTGAAAAACAACAATATGCAGCATTGAGCCACTGTTGGGGTCCGTCACAACTCTTGACAACAGATAGGGCCACAATTCAAGATCGACAGAAAGGCATCAACTGGCAGGATCTTCCACAGACATTCCGAGATGCAATAAAAATCTGCCACATTCTAGGGATTCGATACATCTGGATCGACTCCCTCTGCATCATCCAGGATGATAGGTATGACGGTTAGGGAACATGTTTACACCATAGGCTAATTCTCTAACAGAGAAGACTGGGAAACCGAGTCCGTAAAGATGGGTGATATATATCACAACGCCTATCTCACAATAGCCGCCTCTGTGTCTCCAGGGAGCCTTGATGGCCTTTTGAGGACACGGGAAAAGCATATCAGCAAAGAGTTCTCCGTAGCACACTCTGATTTTCCGGGAGGTTTTGCAAGGTTCAAGATTCGTGTTGCGCCTAGCAAACACCAGCGTCATGACATTCCGTCAAAAATACGAGACAGGTACCGAACAAACCTAATTGGACCAGCAGCACCAATGGAGCCGCTCGACTACCGCAGTTGGGCGTTTCAAGAGAAGCTCATATCTAGACGGCTCTTGTCGTTTTGTTCGAAGGAAATGGAATGGGATTGTCTCCGGTGCTGCGACTGTGAATGCGGTGCGAGATTCCGGAGCTTTTGGAGTGATGGCTGGGATTTTCGGAACTCCAGTGCGCGGCAATCGTATCAAGGCATGATCGACATCGCCGAGGGTTACATCGAAGAAAACGATCTTGAAGGCCTCGGAAAATGGAAAAAGTTCATTTACCAGCAATGGCGTATGAACATTATACCATCGTATACGCAATTGCGATTGACGAAGGAGATGGATCGACTGCCTGCTCTGTCTGCAGTAGCTCAGAGATTGGACGGTGTATTGAACGACACATACCTCTGTGGGCATTGGAGAACTGATTTCGAAGAGAACTTAGCCTGGTCGTCCGGAACTTATGATAGTAACCCTCCAAGCCGAGGAAGACTTCCAGAAAGATACCGCGCCCCGTCATGGAGTTGGGCATCCATTGAGGGACCCGTTGATACTTGCTTTGACTATGAAGACGAGTACGAGCCAATATTCAAAGTTTTAGAGGCGGGTATTACTCCAGTTGGAAAGAACACAAGAGCTGATGCTTGTGACGGATTTGTCAGAGTTTCCGGCTATCTGTTACCCAGTACCATGAACGGCAGCGTTATAAAAATAAATGGCTCCCAAGAGCCATGTCATGGCTTCTATCCGGATTCCCTCTTCGAGCGAAGAAGCGGAACTATTCAAAGGGCACGGTCAGCACAAACCGACGAGACTCTTCAACAACCGACACCCGTGGACTTGCTGGCTGTTTTGATAGCACGACCACGCTCAAACGCTGGGTTCAGTGACAGAAAAGACACGGTACATCGTAAAACGACTGACCTGGAGGCCGAGCGCTGGATTGCGTTTTTAGTTCTGACTCCATCACTGAGCCATTCTGGAGCTTATGAAAGACTAGGCATTTTTAAGAGAGTAATTAGTACTTCTCTGCCCAAGAAGTGGTATGAGACCTGGCCTCAAAAAGAAGTGGTTCTGGTTTGAATATAGGCTTGCACTTCGTCAGAGTGTTTCCCAGTCAGCCAAATATGATCAGCTATGTTGATTGCCGAGAAAAAACCGCGTGTTTTGCTGAAGTCTACATGGGGAATGGAGAGCAGGGAGGGCGCGACAATGCACTTCATCCGGTTTAGTTGAAGACATTGAGAAATTCGAAATCAATCTGTTCAAAACCACGACACATTGCTATGTTAATTGTATAGCGATTTTCACAAAAAAAAAAAATACCACTAGCGTGGCTGTGAATACAATATTAAGTAAGGGGAGATAAATCCTTCCTCGCTTATTGAAAAGGTTGGCTTTTTGTGTACATCTCCTCCTACTTTGTCCGGATAAATCTGGCAGATAAGCTACCTTATGCTCTGTGTCTTTAAACCTTGGAGCTATATTTGAGCTTAAAAGAAGCTCTATTCCACACCTCCGAATTATGAGGACAAGTTGATGGCCATAATAAAGCAGGGGGCAATAGCTATAGCAACTTTTGACGCTCTTAATAAGACGATTGATAGTATAGCTAAACTACAGTAAAGTTCATAGCGACCCGTACGCTCATCGATTCTCTTCAGGCTTAAATCCGTAGTCATGCAATGATTGGCCAACTCTTGATAGGTCAAGCACTGAGATATAGTAGGCAACACTGCTCGCTGCAGGTCGATCGGCAGTTTGTCGTAAAGCTTAGCATGCCATTCACTTGTAGCATGCTTCGATTGACCAGCCAAGTGCAAGAAGTCGGTATAGAATTCGGAAAATTTCTGAGACGGCTTCATATATAGCTTCTTGAATTCGATGCGAGCGTTCTGAATTTTGAAAGGATCCGAATAGATATTGGTCAAGAACTGCATCATCTTTTTGGCACTAATGAATCGATTTTTGTCTGCAGAGCAATAGCGGGCGTCGAAGTGCTTCAACGCGTCGCCTGCGGTACGACTAAATAAATAAGCCATCTTTGCTTCTTTGTATCGAAACTAGAATCCCTTCCGTTAGTGAATACAGCAGCATCAGGAAGCTTAAATGTTCTGCTGCCGCGAGCTTGAGTATCGCTTTGCGAAAGCTGACTAGCATAATGATCGATAACAGTTTGCTTGCCAACAAATTCTGCTTTGAGTTTTCGCATTTTGACTTTTATATCGTTGATTCTTTCCACTTGTTTCTCCAAAGCAATGATTTTCGTATTTTATGTTCGAATAACTTCGGCCCATGACGTGATTGTTTTATTAGTCTGACTAACAGGGCAAAGAATATTATCCTTTTCCTAGGTGTGCAAATCCTTTTTATCCTTGCATGCTATAAGAGCCTCCAGCTCGGGAACCTCGCTATAATTGACAGCCTAGTCCTTGTGATCGAATAAAAACGTAGCACGTCGATCATCTACGACAGCTGCCTGCTTGTCTTCCTCCATGACAGGGGTTTTCGCCATGATTTTTCTTCTTTTCCGAATATAAAGGAGAGAGGGTTCGGAATAGGTAATAGGGATTCGGTTTTGAGGGTTCGTACAAAGGGGGGTTTCGATTTTCGTCTAGGTTCGATTCCTGAACAATGGGTTCGATACAGTTCGGCATTGGCCGACGAACTGATCACAAGTCAACAAGTCAACAAGTCAAAAAGGTCTCTCAGGCTAAGCTTATAGCAGTACACTATTGAAGTATAAGCCGTGCTATTGAATGAGAGCACGGTTTGTTTAATCTCCTCTGTAGGGGAGCGTGAGGGAGAGTTTAGAATAATGTCACGATCCCAATACAGACGCCAGTGATAGCTGTTTGTAAGGTATCAAATGCGAAGATTCTAAACTAAAGAAAAAAGGTGTAACCGTTGTTAGTGTGTTTCCAGAAAGAGGCTTGAGGCATGGTGCTAGGGGTTGGCTAGAGCCGCAGATGTGGCTGTGGAAGAGTGTTTGCGCCACCTTGAAAATGTCAAGAGCGTTAAGTGAAGGTGCCGATCGGATCCGAAGCAATGCTTGCATAAAGAATTATTGTCATGCAAAAGTGACCACTGTTTGCAATCTGATTAATACAACTTATATCATATGTGACAACTATACTGTGCCAGGCGGAAGTAAAGGGACAATGCGCTGCTGTAGCACGAAAAGCAAGTTCAGGTCACTGTGTCAACATACAAGCTCCATTTGAAATCATTTCCGAAGTTTGCATCAGAAGGTCCAAAATCCCATTTCTGCGTGCTTATTGGTGGTGTGGTGGCATCGGTATCGATTACGATCCGAGCAGCGAGCAGCCAACCTCTCAGGCGTTCGACGGTGGGTTTATAAGGCTGCGTTTTGCCCCTCCCACCCCTGAAACCAGCAAATGCACCCCGCAACTTACCAGCCATTACGCTGGCTGGTAGTGCATAGATAAAGCTGGGGAGGAGGGGTTAGTACCAAATGGCTTTTGATATTCGCAGCTCGGATTCATTCTTCACAACAAACCGCTTACTGTATTGAAGAGGATTCCTCTGGCTCTCACCAAGGCAACTCTTAAGGTAACCGTCAAAAACTTCACGGGAACCGCAAGCGGCATTTGTGACGATCGCTCATTTACAGGTTATCCCAGCAACTTCACCCGTAGTTCTGCGCTCTTCCTTTATGTCGGAATGCCTATCGCCGTGCAAAAGGCGTAGCAGCTATTGGCCACGCTATTGCGGTAGCGATTCTGGTATTCGTAGATTCTTTGATTCTAAGCTATAGTTCTACGTAGTTGAGTGAGATCGAGGCTCCACTGTTTTACCGTGTTGGTCATGTAATCACAACCACGTACAAATAGCTACCAACACTTTAAATTGACTTCCAAGTGCCAACCTTGCTTTGACTTGAAAACTTGCGTCATACATTTCTTAGAAAAAAACGATAAAATTTTTGGGGTGGCTTCCCATAAAAAGGATGCTGCCATTACTATGACTCAAGGAACGCAGAAAAATGATCTCGTGAACATGTAACAACTCAAGACGAACAGGGATCTCGATCCGTAGGTCTTAGGGGGAGGACTCAAAAGTGTGAACGGCTATCAATTGCTATAACGAAGAGAAAAAGCTACAGATAGAAGGAGGGAAGGAAAGCAGCGCTTTATATACAAGAGACTGGCTAGGGGCCAGTAGAAGCGAGGCTCTAAGCGAGATAGGGCCAGGGCTGTGACAGATACCACAGGCCTCGCGCTTAGGCCGATCCAAGTTCTGGGTCCAAAGTTATTGGTCCCGGCTCTGCAGATATCTCAGATCGATCAAAATCGCCTGGGATATGGCCGCCTCCAGCCGTGGCATAATGAACGGCTCGTCGAACTCTGGTAGCTGTGAGGCTTGATGGCATTTCGGCAAATGTAGATATCTCATGTAACCCAGATGAATAGACGGGATCTATGAATTCGCTCCCCTTGATTACCGGTGAGGGTGAGGTTGGGTTGCTCGAATCAGGTTGTAATGAGGCAGCATTGTTCGAACCTGTTCTGACCGCTTGAGCTTCACCTTTATGCCGGCCTCCAATCCTGGATCGTTTCTTTTTGAGACTTTCCTGAGTGGATATATTCGAAGGTTTCAAGGGATAACCACGATAACGCCACTTTGGAAACGTGATAGTATCTAGACCCAGCATGTGCCTTGCTCGAAAAGACGGCGTCTCTACTCTCTGAGAAGTTGAATCCACTCCAGGGGAGAGGCCATTTATTATCCCAAGAGCCGCCAATAACAGGACATATTCTATAACAAGAATGCCAATCCATACTGGACACAATAAAAGTCTGACAAGGTTTAAAGAAGTCAGCAGAGCGTGCCCCAACTGAATACTGTGCCAGTAAAGGCGAAAAAAGAATGACACAAAAGCACCCCTCTCTTTATTTCGACGCCTTCGTTCTTGTTCCTTTGCTAGCAGGGCAACTCGCTTCACCCTGTTTTGAACCTCTCGACGCTTCTTGTGAGACTCAGCTTCGACATCAGACTGTTCCAAATCAGGGTTGTCATAGTTACCCTCGTCTCTTGGATGGAATATCCCATAGCAATGAAGTGCATTGTCCAACTCAGACACAGGTAGCACAACAACAACAGCCTCTATCAAAAAGAGAATGTACACCCAATGACTGCTCTGCTTGGCAGCTCTTCGTGCAGGCGGTTCTGTAGTTAAATGATCCTGATGTAAGGCGAAAGCCCTATCTTTCCAGTCCCTCCTATAGTGGGTTCTCATTTTTCTTTGCAGCCCAAATGTAATCTTTCTAGCCAAAGATCCTAATGCTGTCATGATCGTGTTGAGGTTGAAAATAATAAGGGCAGTTGCAATGGTAATGCTGGGTAAAGTGATGGCAAAAGCCTTAATCGTTGTCGGGGTCTGTTCGATAATTTGCATACCAAAGATACTCTAAAATTCAGGTGTCAGATGGATTGTCTCTTAGGGAGGAGAGATAGAAAGGTTGCTGCCTACTGTTCCGAAAGAGAGAGGGAGGAATAGTAATGTTATATATGTTAACAGTCGAATATTCTCTCCTTGACGAACTGAGGTCCTGCTATCGAAGATCGTAGCCGTTGATTGTAGCTTTAAAGGTTGGCAAGAAGTGTTAAATATACTTCAATAAAGGGATTGCAAGAGTTGATCAGACTTACCCCTTCACGGAGATCTTTTACATCCTGTATGCCTCGTCGTACACGAATTATTTTGAGCTTGAGGTGCTCGATAGCTTGGTCAATGCTTTCAACTCCAGCATCCCAATCTTCACGACTAATCCTTCCATCCCGAACTTTCGGCAATGAATGATTCTTAAAGTTTTCCCATGTAGTAATGGTTCGCTCTAACCCTAGCTAAAAGTTTTATCAGTTTTTTTTTATTTTTATTAGTAAAACAATCATAGGAACAAGCTGTATGTGTACCTCGAATAGCTTATATGTCTGAAGCGCCCAGAAATAGGTTTTGGATAGAGAGAACTGGGGATCATCCGCCATCAAATCTGCCAGTGTCAGCTTCCTAAATATCGCTCAGATCAAACAGAAGTTACTAACCATTCCTGTCCTCCATGAAAACGACATCAGACTATAAGCACAAGTTTAGAAAATATGCAGGTAGAGGAGATAGGTTGGAAATACCGGAGATATGATTTCTGAGTCTAGACATTCAATGGCATTCTCCCACCTCGATCTTGCGTGAAACAATGCCACCGCAATCCAATACAATAGTAATTGACCCGGAGATTGATTTGGATCATAAGAACGAAAAACTCGAGGCCCCGTGTCCTTTGCATAACGCGGCTTGAAGTAAGCATCGGCCAGTTGATAGCAACAGAATACGTTATCGAAGTGTCCACACAACAGGAATGAAATGGTCTCTTCATGGATATAACGGTGTTTTGAATTCTTTGCTTTTCCAAATGAGCAAGACCTCCGGATCCTTCGGGGATCAGGCTTGATCAAATCGCTTTCAAAATAGTCCAGAGTCACGTAATAGAAAGAAAAGTGATATTCATAGATAAAAGAGGACCAGCCCTGGAAGTGTCAGGATTGCAGGCACTATGTAAGTGATCTTGAAAAGATTCATACGCACCAAACGTCTAATCGACAGCAAGTTCGCTTTTGCCCAATTTGAGCGGTTTAAGTGTCTCTCAACAAAAGCAGCAATGTGGCTGATATCAAAGCTGTGGATTGCGAAGGAAAATCAGCGTGAATAGTGGGAACTTGGGCTGTAGCAACGAACCTTGAAGTTGTTCCGAAAATGCAACTCAGCACTAACGGCGATATGTCAGTGATATGAAGAATACGCACAACCCCCTTTGTAAGCGCTGTATTCTTGACATTCTTCGCCAAATGCTCTACATCTCCCACCGCTGTCGGAAATTCTTTCAGAGCATCGAAGATAACAGCAATCGGGGCATGGGCTTCATTGTATCGAAATTTCCGGCGTTGAGATCGGCCTTTGTTTGTTTCTATCTCTTCCAGTATAACCTGTGATCGAAGTTTGCTGTCCAAGGAGGTATTATCCAAGAAGTTTGCGAGCTTTGGGTACGCTGTTTTGTATCCCCAGGACAGCCAAATACGAGGTCTGCCAAAGAGCAAGCCTGGAACAGATACTGGTCGATTCCAGTGGTAGTACTTGGCTACAAAGCTCTCATCTTCTGCTGCGCGAGGTCGCAAGATTTCTCTCCATATCTCTTCCAAGTCGGGGTCGCTGAAACCATCGCTAGCCTGGCGCTTCTTGCCATCAAGTTCAACAGCCTCACCCTCTAAGACGGCATGAAGCATTGCTGTTGTATCACTCTATAAGTGATACTTCTTGTTTCTGATAACTTGCAATTGCTCAAGTCAGTACCTACTGGGCACGTAGCACCGCGATCTTTGCGCAGTGCCAGTATGCTCGTTGTAGGTGGTTGGCTTGTTCTTGGTTCTTCGCTATTGCCACATTCAAAACTTATAATACATTCATGTGGTCCGGGCGTCGCGGGGTATTCACGTGATCTTGCTTTGTGCATACCAACAATTGCTTTAATGGAAATGGCACAGACGGAGATAACTGGAGATGAATTACTAATGGATATATATTTGCAGTCAATGCTTGTCTTGTCGAGTTGGACGCTCTGGAGAGGTTTAGACAGGAATTAGCTAGAGGCTGAATTTGACTGTGGAGCTGACTACTCGGTTCGGCCCTGCCTTACTCAATAAGCGAGTGGTGTTTGTTACGATATCATAGCATTCCAAAACCTGATTTTTAAGGCGGTCACCGCTTTTTGCTTGGCCGGCCACCCCAAAAAAATGTAAATCAGTAAATCTGTCGGTTAATCCTCAACTGTATCGCAACCATGCCTCGTGATGGTTTGTATAGTGGTTTAAATTGACCAACTAGTTCTCTATTATAAGATGCCACCTCGTAGGTCGGCCAGAAAGTCGAAAGGAGTCGATAATAGGCTAAAAGACAACCCTAAAACCCCCTCTCCTTCGATATTAAAAAGCCGCGGCTGGCGTAACGAAAGCTTCGAATAAAGTACCTAAAAAGGCCAAAATAGCTTTTTTACCTGCGGGGAAAGTTGTGCTAGAGGTAGAGTTAAGGGTAGAGCCAAGGGTAGAGCTAGGAGTAGAGCAAAAGGCAGAGAACGTCAGCAAGCTTGTAGAGGAGCTTGTAGATCAGAATCAAGAACCACCTCGAAGTGATCCTTTTGCTCACGATCCTATTAATATTTCTTCTCCGGCGCCTCTTCCAAATACACTTTCAATTATAGAAGTAGCTCCTCGCGTTCCTTTCAACGTTATAATAACTTTACGTACCTATATCGACGACGTACACATCGAACCTCTAGGAGCTTATATATGGGATATTTGGGTGTAACAGCGAGGATCTGTCAAACCAGTTCAAGACCCCGGATATGGAATAAAAGTCCTTACGGGAGAAATTACGGTCGTCAGCTACACAACGAGCTGAGCTGCAAACGGCGTTAACCGCCCATGGCCAGCTACAGGCTTGCAGCCACTACAAAGGCGTAGGGCCTACACTGTCGTGGGCTTCAGCTGTTAAAGTACATTCGGAGATATTCAAACCACAAGCAAATCACAAGCTTGGTGGCTGTAGAGAAAGAATACAGCACAGTCGAGGGGCGAAGGACATAAAAAGAAGCTATAACTCCTCGGAGGAAGGCAAGCTTGAGTCTTTCATAGATTCAAAGGCCTACATTTCACATCAATACAATACTATTGCTTTTGCATTGCTCGTCACGTGCCCTCATACTATCCGTATGCTCACCTGCTATATTACAATCCCTCCTGCTGCCCTCTGTTTGTTACGCCTAGCGTCATATCTTCGAATTCGGAGAAGGTCCCGTGCTATACACGGTCCTTTAGTTAGACGTTAAATAGAAAAACAAGCTGTTAGTATCACTTTCGTGATACTTCTTGGTTTTGATAACTTTGCAATTGCCTAGGTTGGTTACCCACGGGGCACGTAACACCAATTACCCACCTAACATCAGCGAAAAGTGGAGCATGCATTCCTAGTAAGTTTTGGATCACGAAGATGAGCATTATTGCTGGCCCTATTCGTAATTGCATGTTGCGTCTGCATATATAGAACTAGGTGCTGCGCCTGATCCAGCTCTAGCCGCTTTCCTGCCGAAAGGGCCTTGGTTAGGGCACTTGTCGTGCAGCCACTAGGGGGAGACTCTGTCATTGAGGCTCACCATAGCATTTCCAGCGGTTCACCCTCCACTTGCCTTCCGCCACCTATAGGCCTGCGCGCAATACCTCCAACCGAGTAGCCTATCTATACGATAGTTCCCAAAATTACGCCTGCAGGCAAATGTTGCTTCTCTCCTCGTCTTTCCAGTTTAGCTCGCCATCGCCGCTTTCCTCTTCTTTAAAGGGGAGGAGCCAAATTATTAAATAAGAAAAGTCTCAATTTAGCTCCCCGTTCGGTCCCTATAATTAGAATAGCATAAGGGAGCCAAATCGGACCTCTAGATTGAGGGACTCCTCTATCTAAGCACCGCCTAGATGACCTGGCAATCTCACTACGGGCCATAAGGGTAAGTATGTGTTAAACAGGCTGGGTCTAGGGATCATACCTAGCCTATTGGGGAAGCTATAAGTATGCTTGCGCAAGATGCACACATACATTTGCCTTCGATGATGAATCTACTTACGTATGCACTACGTCGTATGTGATACTCACGTGTGAGTATCACACCTCTATAAGTAGAGAGGTTCTCTCTTGTAGTTTAGGTTTTACAACCTTCAGCAATTGGCTCGTTTACTCCATACTTTCTGAAGGCTCCGTGACTTTCTTCTTCTATTTCCATAGTATGCATTTAAAAATACACCGCTGCCAGGGTTTGCCGCAAGCCTCACTGATCAACGCAGTTTATGTAACCTTTTAACAGAGATCCATTCTTGAACTACACTTGAACTAGCCCACAAACGCCTCAAATACCCTACGCCAACTTCAAAATGCTACACATAGCCGCGGACGCGGTTTCTACCGACTTCTGACTCGCCTCATACGCTCTCTGGGCTGAAATCAGCTGGACCAATTCCGAAGCTACATCCACATTGCTCCCTGAATGGCACTGCTTCGCGGGCTTCCCTGTTGCTACGGCAGAGCATGCTGTCGATAGAAATTTCTTGGTTTCTTTCCTCTTGCCCTCTAGAATGTTCTTCTGAATTTCTGTAAGGTTCTTCTGAGCTTTATCAAGTTTCTGGACTATTCCCAGGACAGATGAAATGCTGCATGATGGAGCCCTGGATTGGAGAGATTGGGATTCGCGGGCAGGATATGCGGTGACGGGAGTGGCCGAAAGATAGCCTAGGAGGGAAATGACGAAAACTTTGGTGAACTGCATTGTATTAAGAATGACTGGATATTGATGTGTGATGTGGTTAAATTGGGGCAAAATTCGATTGGGAAAATTTGCTGATTCTGGAAGATCTGTGGATGATAGAGAGCCAAGTCCAAGTGACTATCAAGTTTATATGCAATTTCACTGCTCTGTCGGTCATCTTAGAGGAGCTTGCTGTATGTTTATTTTGGTAGAAGGGAAGGTATAGCCTTAAGCTTTATTTCATCCCACAGATCCTGCTCCCCGCATTTCCCTCCCTCCTATGGTATTTAGGAATTACACGAAGTACTTACGTATAGAGCACGCTGCATGGTTGTTATGAGCCTTATGTAGTCTCTAGCGTCTTGGCATTTGAACGGAAAATGCTAAGCCGGGTTGCCAAGTAACAATCTGGCTTGGCAATATTTCCTCTCGTATAAAAGAAGGATGATGTCTTCTGGGCTCAGCCTCGGGCTTAGCAGTTGTAAAGAAAAGATTGGCAGGTGTACTTCACTGCCCCCAGGAATCCAGGAGCGGCTCCCTACCATAGACGATGCCAAACATCTCAGGACTATTTTTCGTGATAAATGTGAAGCCACCAATTTTCCGAACTTGGATTCCAATCCCTTTGCTCATGAGAACCAGATAATGCCAAATTTTGAGGCTTTCTCCCGTTCATGGTTTGAAGTTCCTACGAAGCGCCGGTTCGTCCCCATTCTCTCTGAAGGCCTCGTGACTCTTTTCTTCTATTTCAACAGGAGGCACTCTTTGTCGAAGCATCCAGCGAGGAAGCCGTCGGTGTGGTGCAGAATGCACCTTCTCCCACGATTTGTCGATCTCGAATGAGCGCAGATCCTCACAGCAACCCGCGAAAGGTTAGCAGACACGCCTGAGCAGCAATTTGCAAGAGGGGATTATAATTCATGGAAGAGGCTCATCAGGACTCCGCCGAAGAAGAACGGTATCGGGACAATGAGCCATTGTCGAATGGTGCGCTCACTCTCCGATGAGGCTCTCAAGCTTTAGGGGTAATTTGGTCAGTATAAAGTGGTACCGCTGATAATACATCGGGATGCTGAGTCAGTGTGGTTCATTTTTGGTATGTTGCTGGCGGTGTTGTAAAGGGGTTCTGAATCATGTCTAGGCATGCAGGGACTTTGGTGTATGGATCATTGAGTCCCTGTGAGCCATTATTGTTCACCAAAATCAGATCATCAATCAAAACCTGAAGCGGACAATTCAGGCCAGGGTATCTGTTGCCAATAGGAAACCAGATGAAAAGGCCTGTTGACCCTTGCCATGTTATCTTCTCCAAATACGATTTCACGATCAGCACCCTGAGTTTCATTCCTTGCTGCCCATACAAATACCTATCTGCCGAGGTTCGGTCGGCGGTGTTTTGGCAGGTCACTGGGTCGCTGGAAGCGGGTTGCCAAGCAGTAGATCGGGGCAGAGTCTTGCTTCCCCAAGGTTTCACTCAGCCACTTCGACCCTGTTAGGATCTGAGGATCCAGGTAGCTGACATGTCTCTAACTAAGCAAAGGACCCTAGCGCGGAAGACCTTTTCTCATGCAAATGACTAGAGATCTGGATTGAACACACATGTCATAGAGTGCCTGAATTGCATCGCCAATACCTTCTGATCATCACTGCGTATTCCATGTTCTAACAGACCCTGTTTGTTGATCCACTGTGTCTCTCCCCTGCAGCCGCCACCTCACGGGGTCGGCTCGGCTGGCCGAGAAATATCTTGGCACCGCCATACTCTGCCGACGCCTGTAAGCTGCCGCCCTTCCAGTAGAAGGCCATAGATGAGGGCTGACTTTCCTAGCGAATCCCATCCAAATTCGGTAGCGTAAGGTACGGCAAGGTGTTGTCTGTTTCATGGACCCCAGGTCTCTGAGATCCCTTTCCGAGATCGAGTACTGGAATGGCGGTTAGCTTCCGTTGTCGCGATACGGAGAACACCGCTCACGTTGTCCATTGATTGTCCATTAAAGCTTCCGTTCCCCTGGAATGGAGTAAGAATTCTGGGCCGCCGCTGTACGCATCAATTCCGAAGGTGTGGTTGAGTTGCATGCATAGGGATTTCCGTGTCTCAGCCGATGCGGGACTTGGAGCGAGCCGAACTTCCCCACCTTCCGAACAAATTCTATTTAAGACACTTGCAAGGGAATTGTTTGAGGCGGGAAGCATACTAGGTACTTGGCCAAATGGTTCACATTTGAATTCTCGCAATTCTGCAGCAGTAACGGGAACGATCGATAGAATTGCTAGATTCTATACATGAAACAATGAAATTTGCACATTAAACAGGCACAGAACTCTTGGCCGAATATTCACTCATCTAAACGCAAAAAGGTGTGAGAATTGGGGAAAAGATCAAACCACGCTCTACAAGAAATACTATCCAAGTACCCATCTGCCTCGTTTCTGCGAAGGTTGATAATCAAGTTCGAAGAAGCTCAATCTATCCGTCAGATGGTCTCGTACAACACTTCGTAACTCATCTCGGATATCATCAGTACCCAGATGCTGCTCTTTATTAGCAGGCCATAATGATAGGCTAGGCGACTTACCTGTGACAAGTAACCGACCACCCCTCCAGTCTGTCTCCCAGATTCAGATCCGTGCCCCCAACGACTCAGTGAACGAGTTAGTGTTGTAGTATATCGCGGTATAGCGTGATATAATATGAGATTGCAAGTTTTGCTGTAATACGTATACAAATTCCAAATCTCATATTGCGTGGTATATATATAGTATTGGTTTTTAGGGGTCGATATATCACGATAATACTAACTCGCACACTGCAACGACCAGATCTGCAGCGCAGAAAGGGAGGCGGCATCAGGGTCGGGTTCGAGAACATCCAAGAATATGTAAATTGAGAGATGCCATCGCCAGGGGATCCGGGCCTGATAGGGCTTGGCTTAGATGTGGCACGCCCCGCAAACTACTTACTTATTGTATACTAAAAAGCGCCTTACCCGCTCTCACCTGGCGGTATTCCCCGTCCTTGGTTAACACCACTCTAGCGGTTCGTCATTCAGATGATTGATCAATTAATTCCCGGTGCTCGGCTACTCTGAATTTTCCGAAACCCTTTTTTTTTTTGAGGCGTAGATTTAAAGACAGGGTAGAGGGGGAGAAATCCGAAATTCATCCAACGCCTATCAAGTTTCTGCCGGAAGTCAAGTTGTGGCTTCTAACCGTGATTTTAACTGTTCGGTGCTCTGGGTGCTCTGGGAGTTGTGCTATCCCATGGGGCTATTATGTATATAAATTAGCAGGATTGTGGTTCTTAGCTGCAGGCTCAATGTAGCCCGGGTTCTCTAAGGTTAGAAAATAATGTTGGACGAGTCAAAACACCTCAACAATTGATCGGTTGCGGATGCTGGCTAACGTCTCAGAATAAAGGCAAGATATTAAAGCCTTGGTTCCTCTTTTGTAATTATGATAGAGACTGAGGTGGCGCAGACGATCCTCGAAGTCGCAGTGTCTCGATTTTGTAGCAGTACTGCAAAGGGCGGACCATAAGCTGGTGCGAGCTTTGCCACCAATATTGACCAAAGCATCTGTTCACAGCCTAATTAGCCGAGTCAGAGTGATTTTCAACATCCATGCCCAGAGAGCTCTCCACGGACCTCTTTAGTCATTTTTGTGAATTCAAGCATCCGGAATCCTTCCCCGCTTCCCAGTGGCATGGGTTTGGAAACAATGCCGTACCTTTAAATGCAATGCAAAGAGTTGGCTGAAAGTCCGTCTCTATAAAGCAAATATTCCGTTGGATGATAATAAGGATGCTTCCATTCACCTGCGCATTGGTATATGCCGTGCCGTGATAGAGAAAGATCACTCGAAAAGTAGTGACTATTTTTACACAGTTGCATATCCGCGCATCCTTTCCTTCTATCCTTTTCGTAGCTTTTCTGCCCTCACCTAGTGGTTATAGCCATAAGTGCCTCTTTCTCGACATTTAGTCGTTGATTTAAGAGCTGTATCATCCAGATCCATCTTTCCGTGTCATTCTTTATAGGTGCGATAAGCTCCGCTATCAGTCATCTTCAGCACGCCGAACTGCCTGCCAATATCCAAAAGCCAGTATGGCGGGGGAAACGGGACCGATATCTCTTCCCTTATCCATCTCTATGACCATCGCAGGCTTATTTGCCATGGCTTGCCTCAATTGCGCAGAAATCCTTGTCCTTGTCTTTCATACATTTAAGCGCTATACCGGCGTATATTTCTGGAGCATGATCGTCGCTACTCTAGGCACTGTCTTCTACGCAATCGTTAACCTGCTTCGACTCTTTGCTCTCGCGCCTAACGTCCCGATGGCCGTCCTTTTGGCCATCAGCTGGTGGGGAATGGTTACGGGCCAGTCTGTTGCCTTATACTCGCGGTTGCATCTCGTGATTTCTAATAGAAGGAAAACCCGCTGGGTGCTCATCATGATTATCACCAACTTCTTCGTTATGCACATTCCCCTAACAATCATCTGGATTGGCTGCAACCTGGATCCCGATAATTTTCTCCTTGCGTTCAACGTTTATGAACGGCTGCAACTGGCTGTATTCTTCATCCAGGAATCTATCATTTCCGGCCTTTACATATGGGAGGCAAACCACGGCCTGAAATCCGTCATCACCGTCAAAGGGGGTAAGGCGCAGAAGGTCGTCCGGCAGCTCGCCATTATCAATACCCTCGTGATCCTCCTCGACATCAGCCTTCTTATTACCGAATATACCGGTCATCTCCATATCCAGACTTCATACCAACCTCTTGTGTACAGCATCAAACTCAAGATAGAGTTCATTATCCTCAACAAGCTGGTAGACATCATCAAGCAGCCAACACGCAATAAGGTGTATTCGCAATACCCACAAAATAATCATACACTGGGGTCTCTCCCAGGCGGTCACGATGAGCCATGGAGTAGCTCTGCGGGCATGGGCCACCCTACCAGGAGCTGCAAGAGCACGAAAGTTGTGATGGAGAGTGAGACAAACCTGACTAGTCTGGAAGCGACTCATGATGGATGTCAAGCTTCAACCAGCTCTTCCAGGCGTCGTGAACCACTCGAGGTTGACTATGGGACGTAACCAACCACCAGGTCTCCTTGCAAGGTCTGCCTCCACCGAAGTGGTGGTGGGGATCAATGCTGTGATCGGAGAAAGATGTATCCGTGGAGGATATCGATATTTTGGACAGGACAGCTGCCAGAAAGGAATGAGTCGGCCCGCGTCTTCGAGCACGAATATCAACTGTGGATGGTAAATTTGTTGGACTTAGCCCACCTTATAATACTTCTATTCATGATAAACAATATAATTTGCATTTTAATACCATAGACTTATTATATAGGAAAGTATTTCCGAAGACGTAAACCTGGCAGTCTCTGTAACTTCTTCATACTTCTTCTATGCCGCCTTGTAGATTGTCGTAGGCTTCAGCTGCTAGAATACCTTCAGGGTTGCAGACGGCGAAAACAGCCCATAGCCAGCCACAGGCTTGCAGCTATAGGCTTTCGGCCATTCTACAAGGACGTATGACCTAGACTGTCGTGGGCTTCAGCTGTTAGAACACTTTCGGGGATACTAAAGTAACAAGCTTGGCGACACTCTAGGAAAAGAATACAACACAGTGGAGGGGCGCAGGATATAAAAAGAAGCTGGAACTCCTTGAGGGAAGGCAAGCTTGAGTTTTTCATAGATTCAAAGGCCTACATTTCATATCAATACAATACTATTACTTTTGCATTGCCCTTATAACATACGTGTCCCTACCTGTTATATTGCAATCCCTCCTGCTGCCCTCAGTTTGTTACACCTTACGAATGCTGAACCAAAAGCTATAGCATATAAAGTACAATCAAGGTCCCGAATTTGATAGTTAACCTACTTGTCTATTCTTGTCATGGTTAGCATGTAACTGGTTCGTGTATGTTTCCTAATTGGGACTAGTAGCATGTGTCCGGAGAGCCATACTTAGTCGAGAGCTTTCCCAGAGCCCCACCTCTTCTCCTTAGTTTAGCATTTTCCTATTGAAGCACCCACAAACCGCCTTTTCAGGCTTATAGGACCGTGTTTGTGACAGATTTTCTGGATCCTCAAGTCTTAACAAATGCGGGAGTGAATAGGGATTCCGGTCACATGGCCTAGCTGTAGCACATAAAAGAACCATTGTAATAGTAGCAACAATCAGACACAATTTTATCACATTCTACTTACCAGAAACCGCGTATCAAGTATGCGGCGTTGCTACAGGTGGAGTGGTACCTCAGAAAAATATATAAACTTCAATTCCCAAGCCCCTCTCTGTCAAAGTTATAAAAGCTATATATAACATGAAGTAAATAATCAATCAATATGCTTGTTTAGCAGCTTAAAAATGGCCTCGCGCCAGCTCGAAGTAGCGTACAACAGCTACGATAAACCATCTACATCCTCTACGTTGATATCCACCTTGCCTGTCTTGAGCAGCACCCGGATGACCTTCTCGTGCTCTCCTTCATAAGCAGCCTGAAGAGCATTGCCGTAGTATCCGCCTTGAGCGTTGACATCGGCGCCGTTGTCTAGCAGCACCTGGACGATCTCCTCGTGCCCTTGTTCAGAAGCAGCGTAAAGAGCATTGCCGTAGTATCTGCCTTGAGCATTGACGTCGGCGCCGTTGTCAAGCAGCACCTGGACAACGTCCTCGTGCCCTCCTTTAGAAGCAGCCAGGAGAGCGTTGCCGTAGTGTCCGCTTTGAGCGTTAACGTCGGCGCCGTTGTCGAGCAGCACCTGGACAACGTCCTCGTGCCCTTCTAAGGAAGCAGCCCGGAGAGCGTTGCCGTAGTATCCGCTTTGAGCATTGACGTCGGCACCGTTGTCGAGCAGCACCTTGACGACCTTCTCGTGCCCTTTTATAGAAGCAGCGTAAAGAGCATTGCCGTAGTGTCCGCCTCGAGCGTTGACGTCGGCGCCGTCGTCGAGCAGCACCTGGACAACGTCCTTGTGCCCTCCTAAAGAAGCAGCCTGAAGAGCATTGCCATAGTATCCGCCTTGAGCGTTAATGTTAGCGCCGTTGTCGAGCAGCACCTGGACTATCTTCTCGTGCCCTCGCTCAGAAGCAGCGTAGAGAGCAGTATTGCCGTAGACTTGGCCCCGAGCGTTGATATTCACCTTGCCTGTCTCGAGCAGCACCTGGACGACCTTCTCGTGCCCTCCTATAGAAGCAGCGTAAAGAGCATTACCGTAGTATCCGCCTTGAGCGTTGACGTCGGCGCCGTTGTCGAGCAGCACCTGGACGATCTCCTCGTGCCCTTGTTCAGAAGCAGCCTGAAGAGCATTGCCGTAGTGTCCGCCTTGAGTGTTAATGTTAGCGCCGTTGTCGAGCAGCACCTGGACTATCTCCTCGTGCCCTTGTTCAGAAGCAGTCTGAAAAGCATTGCCGTAGTGTCCCCCTTGAGCGTTGACATCGGCGCCGTTATCGAGTAGCACCTGGACAACGTCCTTGTGCCCTCCTAAAGAAGCAGCGTAAAGAGCATTGCCGTATTGCCCGCCTTGAGCGTTGACGTCGGCGCCCTTGCCGAGCAGCACCTGGGCGACCTTCTCGTGCCCTCGCTCAGAAGCAGAGTAGAGAGCAGTATTGCCGTAGACTTGGCCCCGAGCGTTGATATTCACCTTGCCTGTCTCGAGCAGCACCTGGACGACCTTCTCATGCCCTCCTATAGAAGCAGCCTGAAGAGCATTGCCATAGTATCCGCCTTGAGCGTTAATGTTAGCGCCGTTGTCGAGCAGCACCTGGACTATCTTCTCGTGCCCTTGTTCAGAAGCAGCGTAAAGAGCATTGCCGTGATGTCCGCCTTGAGCGTTGACATCGGCGCCGTTGTCGAGCAGCACCTGGATGACCTTCTCGTGCCCTTCTAGAGAAGCAGGGTAAAGAGCATTGCCGTAGTGTCCGCCTTGAGCGTTGACGTCGGCGCCGTTTTCGAGCAGCACCTGGACGATCTTCTCGTGCCCTCCTATAGAAGCAGCCTGGAGAGCATTGCCAAAGTATCCGCCTTGAGCGTTGATATCAGCACCCTGCTTTACTAAATCTTTAACTTCATATTTTAGGCCTCCAATTGATGCGTAGTACAAAGCATCTGCCTGTCCCCTCCATAAAGAACCGGAACCCCCAAACACCAGATCTTGGTCCCACAAATGGAACCAGTTAATATATGGTCTTTTCCGGTAAAGGAAAAAGTCCATAATCAATCCATGTAATTCCTTATTTTCTTTGCTCGCAGCCGCAGCAGCATGGCCTATCCAGTACTGCGCGCAATACTGTGCTAAGGGGAAGGACTCTCTGATCTTCTGTACCAGAATATCTTGGTCCAAGTGTAGCAGGTATATCAGGCACACTTTAGCGATCGAGTTTTTGGCAGCGGTCTCCTGGAGATATTGCGTGATATTTCCTTCAAGCCGGCCGGACGTCAAATATTCCTTGACTGAGAAATGCGCCAGCTGAAGCTCCATTCCCGCCTCCCTACCGCTTGTGCTATCACTTCTCGTCACAATTGTCACCATGCTAGAGCAATATCGTGTAACCTCCATCGGTTCAGGCATCCTGTTTTTTGGATTAAACTCAGGATTACATTCTGACTGTACTGCTATTGCATCAACAACCTCTTCAATTCTCAACGGTCGCTCGGAGAATGTCAAGAATTGGAGAATCCTTATGGCATTTTGTTTGTATCCATGAGGGATACTATGCAAGATTCGGGCATACGTGTCATCTAATGTCTTCGGTAAGGATGTAAGTGCCTTTTGAAGAGTGGGATAATCTAGGCAGCTCTCTAAAGCGTCTAGCTGGCAAGCCGCCCATCGAAACCTGTAGCTTTTTAGTTCTTCTATGCCAAAGAGACTTGAGTGATAGAGAATATCTGAACACTTACATTCCGTCGGTCTTGTCTATGAGTTTAGTCTCAATTTCCTCCTGGATGTCTGGTTTTGACCGCCACCTCTTCAGGCCGTCATTTTCTCTAACCCTTGTGCGAATATACGCACGGATATCATCAGTAACAAGGCCGCTTTTAATAGGGATCAGGTCTTTATCGCAAGCCCATTCGCTTATTGCCGATTCAATATCTTGTTCTGGGCGACTTGTGACGAGAAGGGAGGCATTTGTGACCTTAGAGCTTACGACGTCTTTTATCCATGACAGCAACCCTTCGGTCCGGGTCCCTTTCCTTGTACGACATTCGTCGAGGGCATCTAGTACAATCCAGACTTCGCTAACTTGAAGTATCATGTCCAAGAAACTAGTGCACAATAATTCCGTGGTCGGCTGTCGACTTCCGTTTTCGCAGGAGCAAAAAAGTGAATCTAATTGCTTCTGGGTATCCTTCCGTTTGCAATACAGCTGGCTGATAAGCGAGCGTATCATACTCTCAAACGACTGTTTGCTAGTGTCGTTGAAGTCGAAGTAGAAGTAGAGGATTGTTTGAGACTGAGTGGCGTTCCTTTCGAGGTCCTCAATAATGGCAGAGCTGAGGATAGTCTTGCCACATCCAGGTATGCCATAAAGACAGAGAAAGGAATTTTGCCGTGTCTTCCATTTCGCGAAGGCCTCGTTTCGCAAGAACCAAAGACCCGAGCCTTTGTGTCGTTGCTGCCAGGCTTTGTTCCAATTTGTTGATGGATCTGGCGGCTGCAGCCAACATTCGATCTTTCCTTGCCTATGTTCGACGCCCAAAGTTTTAACAGTATCACTTGCATCCTGTATAGTACTATGCATTTTTTTAATGTCTTTCTCAATATTTTATTAACAGTGTAATTTTTATAGTCCTTTAGTCTGACTGACCGGAAGAAAGAACATCGCTAATCCTCTTTTCAGCCTCGACCCTAGTTGGAGGAATCCGATAAAGAAGATCCTTCGCATATGCCGCCGCCGCCATCGCTGCATAGCCTTGCCATTCTTTATTCTTGTGCGAGTCTGAGTAATCGCATATGCCCCGAATAACTAGACACGGAAAGTGGTTCATTAGCCCTGCCGCTTCCATTTCGAAACATAAAACATCTTTATCCTTCGCGAGTTTATCCCGAAGCACAGCGTTCTTCATCAACCGGTTGGCCGAAGCAATCAGGCCGTAATGAATTGCCGGATTATCCTCATCTTCCGTACGTTCGCGCCGTGGCATTAATTTTGATGGATCAGCATCACATATCTTTACACAACTTTCTTTGCTGTTTGGAGGATGGACGATTTCACTTCGGTAAAGCCTATCGCTGCTCAGGTCCGGTCGCTTATACTCTTTCCATAATCTTGGATTCTTTCTGAGAATGCAACGGATAGTCTCTTCAAACTGGTGGCCTTTTCTCTTGTACTGAGCCAAAAGTCCATTTACTGCTGTTCGCAGAACCGTTGGTGGCTGGTTCAAAAGCCCCGCCTCCTGAAAGTCCTGATCCTGTATATCTTTGCCGAAGTCATACTGGAACACGCCGCCCTTCCCACCGCTAACAGCACTGACCACGATATCGCCAAGACGGATATCATGATATGGACTTGGTGCACCACCGCCGATACCGACCATCAACCCGATTCTAATATTAGGAAAGGTGTTAAGCATATCTTTCGCGACACCTGTCGCAGATGATATACCGTACTCTCCTTGGGGTAAGACAGCGATGACGACATTGTGTTTCCCAACTTTGCCCAGCGTATAGTCGTTATTATCATTCGGGGCTATGTATTCGGGACCTTCGTGCTCTTCGTCAAGAAACTCCTGTGCGGCGATGTATTCCGTAACTATCGCGCAGATCCAGCCCACGGTGTAGTCGCCAGGGTTGGACATGCTCGCGGGGCAATATGGTGGAAGGGTAGACGTGGGACTATTCGACTCGGATCAGCTAGTGTTGGTTGGGTTTGTTCGATCAAAGGAGGGGTTTTCCGCTGAGGATTTGATCGTCACAGCTTTCTGAAAACAAATTTAAGTACGCAGTATCACTCATAGATGGGTTCTAGCAAAGGAAAGCAGGTAATTTCGATATTATAAGAGAAAGAAAGGGTGGATGTCGGGCAGTATCTGCCTAATTGGCTGAATCTGGCGGGGCACCCAGATGCAGCCGCATTGGCCACGTCATCTTCCATTCGTGGGTTGCTCGGTCTGTTAGGGATATAAGTGCGCTAAGTACACAAGAGCTGCCAGGAGAGATCAGGAGTTGCAACTGAATCAAATGGGACCAGTATGAATGGTATATTCAGTGTGATGTGGTTACCCCTAAGCCCGATGAAAAGTCTAACCAAAATACAGTGGGAACGCCATTGTTGCGTAAGCTCAGTACATCACATCACCGCATTCTAACACAGTCACATAAAACCGGAACAGAACGCAAAATACGAATATATTGAATCTTCACCGTGAGGCTCTTGCAGAGAGCAGCATAGATAAAGATGTATGACGTGGTGTATATTTTAGGGTTTTGGCAAGGTCATGTCAGGATGAACACCTGGGACATGGCTCTGGCTCTAATGCAAGTATGCGGGGCTCTTTCCGGTGGACCAGAATGATCGCTGCAGGACATCTCGAGCTGAGCCTCTCAATTTTCTTGTGCGGGGTTGATTCCGTGCGGGGGAGCTTAATTTTTAAGTCGGTAAAAGTCGAGAACAAAGATTTTGGAAAAAAAATTACATTAGCTGGTCGGACAAATATTAGCCCGGTATCCTTGACGCTCAGGTCGCTTAAAATTTAAGGCTGCATATGCCAAGGCCTCAATGGTCGACGTTTCAATTGTACCCAATTTCTCCTGTAGCTATATAGCTGAACTTTGCTAGGGCTATCCAGCTGCATATCTCTCATTTCATTTCTTCTGCCCCGAGCTAGTGTCGTTGACTAGTCCACAACTATAAGAAAGACATGAGGCTTTGTCGATTGTTCACAAGTGCTGGACGCCATAGATTCTCATCAGCGTGGAGGTGGAATGTTCCTAGAAGCTCTCTGTCTTATTTTGTTTCTTCTTATTTCGACGAAACTGACTGCTGGATCTATCGCTATAATATGGGCGCCTTTCAGCCTTTGGTCTAACAGGGTGACCGTCAACCCTGGCATGGACCTAATGCTGCCAATATCCAGCAAACATAGCACACTTGCTCCAGCAGAGAGCCCGTCCGCTCTGACAGATACACTTCGACAAGTAGAAGAAAAGTTTCGCCAGGTCCTGCAGCAACAGTTCCAGAGTATCCAGGAGAATCTCGAAGCGCCTTACCATGCGACATTCTTAAAGGAGTTCGATAAGATATTATCTCGACTGCCGCTCGCACGCGTGGCCATAGGACAAGGCCAATGCACCAACACGAATATATTCATGCCAGAAATGTGCTACCATTGGCCACTAACAAGAGAACAAGTTTCTACGATATTGATCGAATGGCTCCAAAAGTCGGAGGGAATATATCGTGAGATGCTGAGCCAAACTTTTCAGGTGGCTCAAGAGAAAGCCGAAGCAGTTTTCCATGATGAACTGGCAAAAACGGTAGATGACCTCCACATTCAGCTCTCAACACTGTACTGGAGCCGAAGAGGCACCTTGTTTCCGTGTGCTCTTGTAGCCACACTCTTTGCAATGTATGCCGTCACCAAAAAGTATCAAACGAACGTCATTCACCCAAACACTACCCAGATTTTGGATGAACTACTAAAAACTGGACTTGGTCCGTGGCCATTTTATTCAGGATTGAGATTCATATACCTTACATTTAGGCCACCTCACTCTGAGTATGGTTACGCCAAAATACGATGGCGTCCAAAGCACTATGTGTGGCTTTACTTTTCCTCATCTACCATTCTTGCTATAGTTAGATCAGGAGGTATTGAGTCGCAGCTCAAAATTTTGATTTACTTCGAAACGGTCTTTCTTCTCATGGCTTTAGCTAAGTGCTCTGTTGGGATGGGGAAGGAGCCGAGGAGCGCGCTGCGGGATTTTCGCTACAGACCCAAGTTTGCTCTTGCTGTTATGATCCAAATTGTACTATTCGTTGTGCTTCATTTCATAATTCCAAATAGTCAAGCTGATTTGGCTATATATATGTGCTGTTTTATAGCTCATAGCACCCTGTTTGCCTTCGTATTCGTAAAGACTAATCCTGAATTTCTTGCTGAACCAGTGCGCGAAAAGCGTAATACAAGAAAGATGATCCAGTTCTGTCGTACATGCCAAACAACAGTACTTGCGCGGGGCGTTAGAAAGAGCAAGGTTCATCATTGGAAAACCAGTGACCTGCTGTCGTCAAGAAATGAAGGGTGCAGGATCTGCAGTGCTGTGTGGCAATCACGCACCAAAATGGAAAAGGACTTTAAGGGGCTCTTGATATTCTGGAAGCCTGTAACATCTATTGAATGGGCACCCGCAAGTGGCCTCAGCATCAGGTCTGAGCAGAACAGACATTACCGGAATAATAAAACAATTTTCAGTGTTCACAACAAGATTGGTTGGTGTGCCTCCGTACAATCTCCTACAAAGTTGACATATGCACAGTAGACAATCGGCCGGATGAGAATTGGTCGACTGATACTAGCCTAGGGGAAAGACTTGCAAATACCGCTTTGAGTGATCATACAGGATCTTCGCAAAGCTTAGATACCGCTGCCACATGGTTAAGAGACTGTCTTGATAACCACAAACATTGTAAAGCACAAACCACGATAATATATTCTCCCACACGCTTGCTCTTTCTAGGAAAGAGTGAGCGAGTATCCGAACTTCGAATACATCTTCATCAAGACCGAGCAAAAGACGTGCCATATATGACTCTGAGTCATTGTTGGGGAGGGGCGGAGAGCTTGCGTTTGCTGAGGTCTAATGAGGCCGAATTCCGAATACGAATACCACAAGAAAAATTGCCACAAACCTTCAAAGATGCCATCAAAATTGCGAGATATCTCAGATTTGAATATCTCTGGATAGATAGTTTGTGCATTATCCAGGACTCAGTGGGTGATGACGATTGGGCAAATGAGGCGAGCCAAATGGGCTCTATTTACAGAGGCTCGACCTGCAACATCGCAGCGCCCGATGCAAAGAATAGCCACGATGGTTGTCTATATGAAAGAGATCCACGGGCTATACAGCCTGAATTATATCCCGCATACAATTCAGATGCAGCAACAGAAAGATACCTAGTGAACGACACTCTTTTCTATGGCGACCCCCCCTTGTACACTCGGGCGTGGGTTTTGCAGGAGTTCCTCCTGGCACCTCGAGCGCTCGATTGCGGAAAACTGCAACTTTTCTGGCACTGCGCCGAGACCCGCGCCTCAGAAGTTTTCGTCGGCGGCGTGCCGACCTCCATCACCAACGAAGAGCATCCAGCGTCTGAGTTTAAGGCTATCTCTACGAAGGACGACTATAACTTTCTGAGCGCTGGCTTGATCGAAGATCGACTCCGACAGCAAGATTTAAGAAAAATCGTGCTTGAACGAGGTATTTCGAATATCGAGCTTGCCAGCTACATCAACAATCCGTACGCATACTGGAAGAATGTCGTCGAAGCCTACACAAAAATGCGTCTGACAAAGCCCGCCGACCGAATCGTGGCGCTCGCTGGTATCGTGGATATTTTTCGCCCCTTCTGGGGCGACTACCTATTCGGCGCATGGCAGATTTTCATGCCTGTCGAGCTTGTCTGGAAAGGTTGGGGAGGGGCACTACGCACACAGACCGCACGCGCACCGACTTGGTCATGGCTTAGTATGGATGGGCCAATCGACTATGGGCACTGCACGGTCAACCCTAGGCACAAGGATGTGGTTCTGACGACGTTCGTCAGCGCAGGGCCGACGTACTTGCTCACAGGAGAAAAAACCCTAGCTTTGCATTTGCGATCTCCTCTCCTTCGAGCGAAATGGAGCGGAGTGTGGGACCAAGATGGCTACCAACGGTTTCATCTAAAAATTATCGAAGAGCGCTCACATCCTAACATCTTTCCCTTCGTCCCGATCTCGTCAGGGTATTACGGCTCTGTCCTTTTCGATACCGCGTACCCTGGTCCTGAGCCGCCCACAGATATAGTATGTCTTCCTATCAAATCATCCATTCTGGAAGGGGCTTCAGAGGAACGCATATTTGTCGGTTTGGTTTTGAGGCCAATATTCGGTGGCTTTGAACGGATTGGGTCTTTCGAAGATGGGCTGCTGGAGGATTTTACAGAT
Organism: Chalara sp. BL73; assembly: GCA_918026815.1. NCBI lineage: Eukaryota > Fungi > Ascomycota > Leotiomycetes > Helotiales > Chalara > Chalara sp. BL73. The sequence goes on along the minus strand of CAKJVC010000150.1, from coordinate 155,966 downwards.
TTCCCTGTGCAGGACGTTGTTTTGATATAGAGCAATTAATATTACTTAAAAATAACGTATTTTATATGCCAGACTGTAACAACTCGAGGCGAGCAGGGATCTCGATCCGTAGATCTCAGGTAGAGGGACTCAAAGGTGTGAACGGCTCTCAATTGTTATAACCAAGAGAACAAGCTGCAGACAGAAGAAGGGAAGGAAAGCAGTGCTTTATATACGGGAGACTGGCTGGGGGTCGGTGTAAGCGAGGTCCTGTGGCGTCAAGGGCCGAGGCCCAAGGGGCTTTAAGCGAGATAGGGCCAGGGCCGTGACAGACAACCGTATTGCTCTCCGAAAGCCACTTGCAGGTTCCAAGGTCAAAGAGGATTCCCCGCCGCCGCCGCAAAGTCACCAACGTGCATAAACTAAAAGCGAAGAATGTATCAAAAGGCTTGACGTTTTGAGAGGACTCTATAAAGCAAAAACACCTGAAAATTGTAGAGAGAACACACTCAATCAATGTCACAGAGCAGCTCGCACGTCCCGCGAAGGCTCGTTTCTAGTTCATGAGAGCTAGAGCAACTTATGCGGCATGTGTGTATTCTTACTTGTAGAACTAGAGGTCAGGCCAGGTAGGCTCTTATAGCCTAGGAGAGTGAGTCGCACACTCATGAGCACGTGCGGACCCACTTCTCCGTGAATCAACCTGTCACTCGAATGGCTTCATCGATCTCCTCGAGGTTTTTTCGGGGAAGGAAATTTCGCCACTGCCGAAAACGGCGTAGCCCGTTTTTTCCCCTTGGTCTTATTCAAAGTCGCTGGTATACTCTCCATATCATTCGAGTTTCTCACAGCTGAGAGAAGCAGTTTAGCATAGGCGGCGGCCGTCGCCGCGCCGTATTCCTGCCACTGTTTGTTCTTGTGGGAGTCCGAATAGTCACAAATTCCTCGGATCACGAGGTACGGAAATGTGTTCGCGACTCCCGCTGCCTCCATTTCGAAGCAGAAAACGTTATGCTCCCTGCCCAAGCGATCTCTAATCTGTGCATTTTTCATGACTTGATTTCCAGATGCGATCAAGCCATAATGAATATTTGGGTGATTGGAAAGTCGAGGTTTTCTTCGGATTTGAGGCCCATCGCAAGGCTCACATGTCTTATGAGCTGGGTTATGCACATACTCGGCCGCAAATAGCTTATCTTGTTCTTGCCCTTGATGCCTATATTTTGGACTCCGTGCTTCAATTTCATTGATATAAGGTTGAAGCGGCGTTGGAGAGAGATCGGGGTCAGACCTCAAACTGCTTATGGCCGTCATCAGAAATCGTGGCGGTCGTTGTAAGCATCCCGTTCCTTGGAAAATGCCGTTTTCGAGAGCTTTGCCGAGATCGTACTGCACAACACCTGGGTGAGTGTCTGTTGGCTGGCTCACAACGACATCGCCAAGTCGGATATCATTCTCCTCAGAAGGCACGCCGCCTCCAATCCCAACCAAGAGGCAGAACTTAATTTTCGGAAAGCTCCTTCTCATGTGAGATGCTACATCAGCAGCAGGATTAGTACCATACTCCCCAGATGGGAGACATGCAGTAACGACGTTGTGCTGTCCAATAACACCCAACGCATAGTGATTAGTATCGTCTGAAGCAATTTCTAGATCCGCATGCCTTCTGTCAAACAGGGAGCGAACCGCTAGGAGTTCTTTGTCTAATGCACATACTATACCTACTGCGTAATGACTAGGAGTGAGAGTTTCTGGTTGAGGTGAAAGTGCGGTGGTAATTTGCGTATCGATTTTGTTTGGTTTGGAAGATTCCGGAATGGTATAGTCAGAAAGTTGCCTTCTAAATAATCTTTCATTTAGTGCTTGCTGAGGGTTTAAGCCCGCTAAGTCTCCACTTGGCTTGGCAGCTGGTGAGTCCAAACTGATCCCACTATCGTGAAAATGGGTCTCAGGTGACGCAGAAGACGACGCGGGCGAAGTCGACGACTCCCCTTCTTCAGGATCTCCGTTATATTTCCAAAACCATTCGAAATTCATATTGTGACCGAATATCACGGCACCATCGCAATGATCTTCTAATGGAATCAAATCTTTTTTGGGCAAGATTTTGTGGAACTTCGAAGACAGAAGGGCTTGGGCCAGATCAGAGTGCTCTCCCTCTCCCTCGCTGGTACATTGGCACGGTTCAAAGATCCCCTCCGGATTATACCAAATTACGTTGCCGCCGAGCTTCATTGGGCACGAGTTTTGGTCACCATCCATGTTCATGATGTCTATAAGGTCTGAAACGCTTGCGGCGAGATAGTATTTATCCTTTGGCAGTGCAGCCCAGTAGTCGCATAGGTTTGACCCAGCGGGCTGGAAAATCTCACCAAATCCACGTCCAAACAAAGTAATTGCGTGTGTACTTCTGATAAGATCAATCCAGTTTTTAGCAGGTGGTTGAAACTTGGCCACGTAAGGATAAAAGGGGTCACGGCAAGTAGCCAGATCCCTAAAATCCCAGCCTTCGAGGTGCTTTTGAGGTGTAGATTTTAAATTCACGCCACCCGGCCCAGCGATTTTAGCTTGGTGGTCTATTATCTTCTCTAGAATGTCATAGAATTGCTCAATTCGGTCCTCAATACGGATATAGCCTGTTTTCTCCGGATATATTACAAGATTCTTGTTTGAGGGGTTTATAAGTACCTCGATGGCGGAGCCAGCTGTGTGTAATATAGACGCTTCCTGCATTTTCCCTGGCTCGAATTGAAATACAGACTTGAAATTGTCGGTAAGGTCATACTCCAGTGATGCTCGGAGGAGGTGTAACAAAGTGCTGGTGCCGTTGACCAACCAACCTCGTTTATCGTGCTCATCCCAGAGCACAACATATTTCTTAGAGATCCACTTGAGCCTTGCTATATAGCCACCTCGTGATAAACGAACTGGTATATCTTTTTGACCGATTCCGAATGGGAAGCTGTCGGTGACGATATGTCCTCCAAAGACTTGAACGCTTCCAAGGACGCCTGCTTGAGACCGTTTAAGCCCTGACCTTCTTATAGTATAAGTGGCATCCGCAGCCCCTGTAAAACGGTATATGTCAGTAGAAATACCTTATTTAACTTAAAAATTGTTCCTACCAGCGTAATATTTGACTTCCGAACACCATCCAAGGACATGTCTGGCCTTTTCTACATCAGAAACACTAGTGTTTTCTCCATAAGAGACGGTATTATCTAGATAGGATATACGGCTCCCATCCTTGTTATACAGCAAATGCCAGATAATCAGGTTTGCACACTTCTTTATCAGAACTAGCATTGTCGAAAACCCTTTGATGAAAACCTTTCCATCAAAGGTATTTACACGCTGTGATTGAGCTAACCCTGCCATTATATGAAGCGGAATCTCAAGGCCTGTTTCAATTTCGGACCTCCGTGGTATTGGGAAGCCCTCAACGACAACCGGATTCCTGAATAAGTCATGCCAGCATTGACCATTGGAAGGTTCGGGGTATTTTTCCTTTTCCTGGAACGAGAAACGAATCTTGCGAAAAGTTCCTATCTTTTGGGATGCAACATCTTCGAAGTGTATGAGTGGTCTGCAGTAACAGACTCCAAGATCATACTTGGACGAACGAAGAGCAGCACCGAGCCATCCAAGCTGTTCCCCGATCTCTGCTACGGATTCTGCTGTTCCAAATGCCTCCACCACGAAAGTTGACTCGCGAATCCAGGCAGTGAGTTTAGTTTTATCGGGTAAATCACCTAAAAATATCAGATTAGGACAAGAAATAGCTGTCTTGGAGCTTGAAAACCTACGTGGTGGGACCCTATAGCCAGATCCACTCCGGATCACATCTTGAACTAGCTGCATAATATACTCTCCAGTTGATGGCCAGGTCTGGCGCAGGTATTGTGCACAAGTCAGCGCTTGCGCATCTATAGCAGATCCGGTCAGGGTTATAGCTATCCCGACGGCCTCATGTGGCTCTCCCTTGTACGCCTGGTCCTCGGTAAACGCCAGTGGATCCCACTCTAATTCGAAAAGCATTGTGTAAACATCCGCGGATATCTTTCTGCTGACTCTGCGAGATGGTGGTAGAGATTTAACGATCTCCTGTCTAATAAAGTCCATATAATTTGGCTCTGCTGGAACTAAAAGGAACTCTTTCAGTAAACTTGTAAGAAGCCATTCGTACGCCGGAGTTTTGGAAATGAAATTCCTATAGGCAAGAATTTTAGTCGGGGTGATTTCTTCGCTATTTTCTACGATATCTCGTCCGTCTCTCTGGCAGTCGTAGTCGCCCTGAACTCCCAAGCCTTCTACGTTTGCATAGTGGAAGTCTTCCTGGTCCTCTAGGCTGTTCCAGCCGTTCATTCCATCTTCAATAGGGGCTTCGTTAGGAATAAGTTCATCTCCAGGTTCCTCTAAAGTTCTCTCCCACCAATTGCTCATGATTTCACCTACGGACATTTTATCAGAGAGGCAGGCCTCTACGCCCGAAGGGCTCTCATCCACACGGTAACACTTGTCATCGATGTATTTAACTATATCACTGAGCGGTGATCTAGGTTAGCGTCGAGTTTCCGGACCAGACTGCAGACGAATCACAAATAGGAAACTAAAGCTCACTTTCGATACTTATGGATAAAAACCATAACATCACGATGCATCTGAGTTGGCTGATGTTGACCAACTTTAAGAGCAAAGGCTTTAAGCAGCCGAGGAAGAACCATAGAAATCCTTTCCAGGGTCTGACTATCAGGTTTGTCAGAGGGGAATATGCGCAGTAAGTCATTCGCCAATTCGGATATATAGCCCTCTTTTGCCGAGGCTAGAAGGCTCGATGCGTCCGAATACACTGTACTAGCGCTATCCGAATCCAGATCCTCTGTGTGTTGTGCTTTGGATATGGTTGTTATTGACGCATATCCTTCATCCGTATGAGAGTAAAATTGAACACTTTGGATGCAGTCTTCTGTTTGACTACGCTGCGAGTGGCCAGACCTTTCGTATTTTGTGGATAGGTCCGCGACAGACTCTAGATCGCCTATTAGATCTTTTCCCGTGGGTTGGTCGACCGCCTGAGGAGAGAAATGAGCATTTGAAGCCATTTGGCTGTAGTTTTTTGACTGAGGGTTCTGCGACTGCTCAGGTTCTTCGCGAGGTTCGGGTGAGTCTGCGTGAGAATCCCAGAGACTTATCGAAGATTCTACCATTTGCTGTCCAAGCCTCCCCAAATGAAGTTTCTCATGACGTTTGCAGTGAATGGGTCTCATAAAAGCGTTCCCACACACCTTACACTTGAAGGGTCTCTTAACCGCGTGGCTTTTCAAATGAAGACGTAGGTGAAAGGCCCTCGTAAACCCTTTGCCGCACAGTGTGCACCCCCAGAACCTCGCGGCATTCGGCTTCGTCTGCGCATTGAACGAGTTCACTTGGTCTGCGATCTCGTAGTGGAACAACTTCTTATGCTTCTCGAGATCTTTGTTGCAGGAGAACCCAAACTCAGCTACGCTGCAGTCGGGGAAGTAGCAGCTGAAGGGCCGATCATGGCGATTAATATGTTGCTCGCGAAACGTCGCATCCTTGAAGCCCTCGTGGAAGTAAAAGCAGGTCGAGCGCGGGCACTTAAAGTGCTTCTCGCCGTATAAAATGTTGATATCTTTGTCGAGACTGGAAGAGGCAAGCGTTTCGAGCACTTCGCGATTGCGCATAATTGCTTTATCGAGCGATTCAATGCCGGTCTCTTTCCTTGTTTCAGGGCCGTTTCTATCCTGTTGGTAGATGTGGTTCCAGACATGGACCAATTTTGCATAGAGTGGGTAGGCTTTGAATGGCTCGCAGTCTTCCTCGGCTTCAGGGAGAATTGAAGGCTGTAAGATTTCTTGCTCGTACCGGCTAGAGAAATCCACCAAGCCTAGCTCGAGCTCGAGCAGCGCGGCTTGCGACTCGGGATATGTGGAGAATTCGGTCATTGGTGTCTTGATAATGGCACGGATGTGCTGGTGCCACATTGCGGCGGCGTAGTCTTGAAAGGAAAGGAAGCCCCTGGTGGCGAAAAACTGTAAATCATCCGGGTGGACTTCGTCATCGAAGCACTCAAATGTCAAATACCGAAGACAAAGTGCTGCTAAGCTACATTCGACAGCTGAGGGACGAACGTACTTACTTATTTTGAGGTACCTGTTTCAGGTATAAGTATGCATGAAATAATTGTGAATGGGAGAGCAAAATTACATTTTTGCAGTAGTATGCACGAGTTCCACACGATCTCCACATAATACTTGGATCAATGGGCCGCAGTACTCCTTAATATTGCTTTGCAATCTTCTTTTGTCAAAATCGACCGTCTGCTCATCTGCATTTATAGAGAGCGCAGCTTGTATTTCTTGCCATTTAAGCGGTCTCTTGGCGCAAACTATCCAGCCTAGGAGTTTACGGGTAATGTCCCATTGCTTAGACACTAGGCTTCGCTCCAGACAACGGAGTATCTTTTCGTAACTATAACTAAAGTTAGCTAGACTGTTGTAGTTAAAACATTAAATAGTTGACAAAATATTACAAAAGTAAGTTTGAGTGCTCAGCATGCTGCGCACGTAGCGAGGATGTAAATCGAGTTAAACCTACACATTTTCTAATCCTTCCGGGAAATGGTATAGCTCAATTTTCCTCAATAGATCCATCTGAGTCATTTGCGCGTGTAGATCTTCCATCACTAGTTTTGCGAAAAGGAACATCCCTATAAATAATCAGCGACACTCGAGCTCCTCGTTCGGCTTGAGACTACCTTGCGACCTAAACGGAGTTGAATTTTGGATGAACTTAATCTGTTCGTCGTTAAGATGAAACTTTTCTTTGATTTTCTTTGACCAATTATGGACATATATCTTGATATCATTCCTATTATCCTCCGGACGAAGTTTCATAACGTCGGCTGTCTGAAGGGCTATTTCAATGTCAGGGAAATCTTGACTGACAAAAAGCACTCGCAGCTTCCCCGATTCTTGTTCACTACATAGATTTACTATTGAGTTAAAGAATGTTAAAACCAGCTTCCGCTGTGCTGGATTGCAGCTATCTAAGCCGTCGATTACGATAAATTGCCTAGGGATCTTCTCAACGAAAAGTTGCAACAATTGCTCGGCGAGAGCCGGAGAAGTTAAGTTAGGCTCCCTACTAGAAAGGTACTTTTCATAGCAGTACGGAATAAGCTTTCGACAATGATTCAAAAGCTGGCTTAGCAAACCCCGGAATATCGAAATGCAGTCATTTTTTTCTGGGTCGTCTTCTCGGCAATAAAAATAGCTTGTAGTGCGTGAAGTATCCTGCAAACAACTGTCTATAATAACTGAAGCAAGAATTGTTTTTCCTTGGCTAAATTTAGCAGCGCTATTCGGTATAAAATCTAATTATATAATAAAAAGTAGCGTACCTGCTCCGGGTATTCCATTCACCCACAGAATTGACGAAACTGGAGTATCCATTTCTTTCCAATTCTGAATCTTTTCGTGCTTCAATATCCAGCATCCACTTCCCGCATATGGAGTCCGTATCTCACGAAAAGTTTCATGATCTGCGGTAGTACTCTGTGCTGCTGAAAACCAATCTAAGACTGCAAGATATTTCCGGTTTCTCTCATTCTGTTCTTGCTTTTTAAGTCGCTCCAACTTTTCCAATCTGTCTTGCTCATACTGCTGGATATAAGCAAGTGCCTCTTGACTGTTGCTCTGCGATTCTTCAAAATGCAAAAGCCCTGCTTGCTCAACGATAAGCTGCCTATGTAACCTGAGACACTCGAGTAGTCCTTTGAACCGTGTCTCGAAGTCTTTCCAGATGGAACGAAATAATTGTCGCCAGACCTCAGCTACAAAGTGGTCAGATGTATTTGTCAATGACCATCAAATGCTTACTTTTCCCCCTAAACATGCGTACCGCTTTCTTGTGAAACTTAAGGATATCGGCATATATGAGAGCAAGAACGCGAATCATGTAAAGTTTGGTACTGAACAGAGACTGATACTGCTCCAAAAGTGGCATGTGTTCCCCAATCTGACTATAAGCGTCAAGTATAGACTCGAAACTGTCAGCACATGTGCTTGCAGTCTAATCAACTTTACCTGTCAGTATAATATTGCAAATATAAGAAACTTAAAAGGAACAGTTATGCTTCGCAATCATTTTAAAATACCAATAAAATGGTGCCCGAAAATAAAAAGAACTATTACCTGCAGAACAAACTTCAAAGGGCCCCACACAAAAGCAACGAAAATGTCAGCGTTTAAAAACACTTCTATCACGTTTCCGAATTGGTTCATCGCTTCAAGAAATAATTCGAAACGAGCCATATTCATCATCCCTTTCAAGCTCTCCTGGTCTTTCTGAATGCGAAGCACAGTTTCTTGGACATCTTTCAGCGTCACGAACTGGAAATCCTGCAGTTCTCCCGTCGTGAGGTTTTTTTTAAAGTCCGCGAGAACGACCTCAAACGAATTCGCTGAGAGGCTCATCTTCTGCCAAAAATACGCTCAGGTGGCTCTGCGAGGTAGTCAAATCAGTGATCGCGGCATACAAAATAAGCCAATAGCTAACTTGGGTTAACTAACAACATCGACGATGGCGTAAACTCAGAATTTTGTGTGAGGCTTACATAGTTTGTTGGGTTGGGGGGACGACAGCTGCGTGGGTTGAGCGAATACAAATACAGTTGACAGTAGAGTGACGCAGCTCACGTGAAGACGGCCACCTAAATCCAGTCACAGATCAGGGGGTAGTGAATTAACAGCGAAAATCCGTACGATATTCACAGCTGCCTGCATCAGCTCAGTTCGAGGAGAAACTTCGCTCGGCGACACACAATTGTTGGGGCGAGATGGGGGGGGGGGGGGGGGACATGATAACTGACGGACTTGCACTTGCTCCCTTATGCATTGCTGTTTCAGGATCTTGCTTAGCCTCACGTCCACCATTCGTCAGGAGGCAGAATCGTTAGGCTGATTAGGCAGAATGGTGGCCTACTTGACATACTACGGGCAGCATTTTATGCATCCTTTGTATTGGCCAATACAAAGGATGGATAAAAAGGGCGGTGAAACCCATATGCCTGCAGTCTATCCCGAAAGAGATTTGACTTGCCAGCACTGCAATTTTGGCGCAGACGAGTAGAAGCAGTCTCTACTTTAGGTAAAAATTACTGTCATTTGGTCTTTTGTGCATGCCCCACCCACTCTACGCGTACGCCATGGACACCAAACTTCCTAATTTTTTTGACCACCACAGTATGCCTACTCTAAAAGCCATAATTTTGTTCAAATAATTGATTTTACAGTTTTCGCAACTGTATTCACCTTTCCTTTCTGCACAATTTCTCAGGCTTTTCTTTATAGCTCCTATCCATTTGGACTATACAATTCAAGCAGCCCCTTTTGAACCCCATGCCACATATCAGCACAGCTTCACAGAAACACGGCGGGCTTGCCTCCCCATTTCTCGAAATCAACCAGCATTGCCGCAGAAAACAGAATATACAATAGACAATCGCACCGGCCTCGAGTCCGCATCGCAGAGTGAGCATCACGGGCGTGAATTTGAAGTCCAACCCATAGATAGTGGAACCAGCGGTCTAGGTACGATCTGAGTATATTTCAGAAATGAAGATGCCTAATCTGTTGTGGAAACCGCAGTTCGCAATCATGGCCCCGCCAATCATAACCTCAAAAAGATGCCGGCTCCACATTTGCGGGAAAGATTTTGGGGAGTTACCGGCCATATCCCGGAAGACCTTTTCAAGCGTCTCGACAAGCTGACTTTCGACACAAGTAGAAGTCGTTTCAATCTAGCAGAGTCTATATCGATTAATAGCGGGGGCAACGGCTAAGGAATTCGAGGTAATCACATTGTCCATAGCCAAATGGCCAGCAGTCTCTGACCTTTCGCAGACAGACCGGTAGTGTTTCAAGATGGTGAGGCTGACGACCTCGAACCTAAACCTGCCTCCTCTTCTGCTGCAGCCTTGGTTGGTGGGGTCGCTGATCTAAACAAGCCCACTGATCTGGCTAGCCACGGGGCATGGTATGATGCCGAGGACAATTGCTTTGTGGAAGATAACCTACACCTTCTCCCGATCCCGCTCCAGCCTGGCTCCCCTTGTTGGTACTAAGGGAATATAATGGCATAGCAACTATCCAGGCTTTGACACGTGACATGGCATATGGAGCGATACCGTATTTTAGACCTCATTCACTTAGTTAGAGAACAAGCAAGATGTTGCAACCATAAAAACATACCCAAAATCCAGTTTTACAACCGGCCCCGTGGACCGACACATGGGCACTTGAGATCTTAGGGCAAGGCTAAGCCGCAATGGCTTATCACGTGAATGCAAAGTCTCGTGGTTCCTTGTAAAACAGGTGACGCAAACCGCGAGCGATTTACCCAAAAGAGCCTTGAGGAGCGATGCTTGATTTGGCAGTATTCAAGGAGGCCGAATATGTCGTAGCCAGAAAGGTTGATGAAATTGGTCACGACTCCGTCATCAGGCTGATGGCTTGCATATCTGCCGGGGGTTGCCGAAGCACTGTTCCTTTTGGATAAGTGGCAAGATTTTGGCCTCTAGCACAATGTACCCCACACAACTGGATATCACCCTTGCAAGTTATCATTGCTTTGAGAACCCTGTACGCAATGCGTCTGCTTAAAACAACCAACCGCAAGCTTGAAGAATTCGGAGGCAACAATATCCCACCGTACGCAATCCTTTCACATACGTGGGGTTCCGATGAGACTACCTTCCAAGATATTGAACGTGGGGATGCGGAAGGAAGGAGCGATTATGAAAAGATCAAGAAGGCTTGTTCCGTTGCCGCGGCAGGTGGGTTCGATTATGTTTGGGTCGATACCTGCTGTATTGATAAGACAAGCAGCGCAGAGCTCTCCGAAGCGATCAACTCTATGTACCATTGGTACCTAGAAGCTGAGGTATGCTACGCGTATCTTGCCGACGTACCGTCGAAAAAAGAATTCTCGGACAGCAGGTGGTTTACCAGAGGATGGACCCTTCAGGAGCTAATCGCTCCGTCAACGGTAGTATTTCTTGGTGAGAACTGGAAGGAACTGGGGACCAAGGCAGACCTACGACAGATTGTATCCGACCGTACTGACATACCTATCAGTATTCTCTCGGGAGACGACAACCTTGAAATGTTTAGTATCGCCCAAAGAATGTCATGGGCTGCGGAGAGAGAAACAAAGAGAATTGAGGATCGTGCCTATTGCTTAATGGGCATATTTGGCATCAACATGCCGCTGATCTACGGAGAAAGAGAAACTGCTTTCATTAGACTACAGGAGGAAATCATGAGGATCTCGGATGACCACAGTCTCTTCGTATGGAAATCTTCCGACAATCGCGGCGGACTTCTGGCCACCTCTCCGGCCGCATTCATCGGCTCCCACAACATCGTCCAATTCAATCCGTTTGATACCTTTAATAGCCCTTTCACTGTGAGCAGTAAAGGGATCCATTTGGAGCTCCGTTTCATAGGTAGAGGTCGTCAAGGACTAGGGGTCGCGATCCTTAATTGTAAAGAAAGAGGTGGGGAGGATAAGTTGATCTCTATCTACGTGAGAGATTTATTTTTGACAATGGAGCGATTTGAGAGAGTTCAGAGTTCAGAGTTCGAACGACTTGATGTAAGGAAATTCAGACCGTCGCAATATCCTATGAGAAGGATGTGTATTCAAACAAGGCGCAGGACACGTATGCGGAAATCGAACGACCTCGGGATATGTGACAGCATCGCTCTAGGGGAGATCTATCTTGATGACACGCTAACGAATTTAATGAATTTCGGGGAACCGACGGCACTATTACACGCAGCAGAAAGAGGACTCGAAGACGTTGTATGGCTGCTGCTGACACGAAGCGACATTGATGCTGACCTGAAGGATGAAGACGGACGAACGGCGTTATCGCATGCGGTTAGGGGTGGTCATGAGGCGGTTGTCAAGATACTACTAGCTCGAAGCGACGTTGAGGTAGACTTAAAGGATAAAGATGGACGGACGTTGCTGTGGTGGGCGGTGCATAACGGGCACGATGCCGTTGTCCAGCTGCTGCTTAAGTCAGGCAAAGTCGACGTCAACACAAAAGATAATTATGATGGGACACCGCTGTTGTATGCCACCAAGGGCGAGGACGTTGTCAAGCTGCTTCTTAAGAGAGGAGCTAATACCGAGTCGAACGGTATTGATGGCTGGACGCCGCTGTGGTGGGCTGCTGTAAACGGGCACGATGCCACCGCCAAGCTTTTTCTTGAGAAGGGAGTAAATATCGAGTCGAACGGCTGTGATGGTCGGACACCGTTATCGCGGGCGGCCCAAAACGAGTTCACGACTATTGTTAAGCTGCTGCTCGAGAAGGACGCCGACACCGAGGCAAAGGACAAAGAGGGCCGGACGCCGCTGTTATGGGCCGCCGTGAACGGGCGTGAGGCTATTGTCAAGCTGCTACTCGAGAAGGGCGCCGATTTTGAGGCGAAGGACAAGGTGAATGGCTGGACACCGCTGTGGATAGCAGCACAGAACGGGCACGAAGCCGTAGCTAGGCTGCTGCTCAAAAATGGCGCCGACCTCGAGGCAAAAGACAAGTTTAGCTGGGCACCGCTGTCAAGGGCAGCACGGAACGGGCACGAAGCCGTAGCTAGGCTACTGCTCGAAAATGGCGCCGACTTTGAGGCGAAGGACAAGTTTAGCTGGACACCGCTGTTAAGGGCAGCACAGAGCGGGCACGAAGCTGTGGCCAGACTGCTCGTCGAAAAAGGCGCCGACCTCGAGGTAAAAGGCAGAGAGTATAATTGGACACCGCTGCTGATAGCAGCACAGAACGGGCACGTAGCCGTAGCTAGACTATTGCTCGAGAAGGGCGCCGACCTTGAGGCGAAAGACAAGATGAATGGCTGGACACCGCTGTTGATAGCAGCACAGAACGGGCACGAAGCTGTAACAAGGCTACTGCTCGAAAAAGGCGCTGACCTCGAGGCGAAAGACAAGTTTGGCTGGATACCGTTGTTGAGAGCAGCGCAGAGCGGGCACGAAGCTGTAGCCAGGCTACTGCTCGAAAATGGCGCCGACCCCGAGGCGAAAGACAAGGCGAATAGCTGGGCACCGCTATGGAAAGCAGCACAAAACGGGCATAAGGCCGTAGCCAGGCTACTGCTCGAGAAAGGCGCCGACCTCGAGGCGAAAGACAAAGAGTATGGCTTAACACCGCTGTTAATAGCAACGCAGAACGGGCACGAAGCTGTAGCCAGGCTACTGCTCGAAAATGGCGCTGACCCCGAGGCGAAAGACAAGGCGAATAGCTGGACACCGCTGTTGATAGCAGCACAGAGTGGGCACGAAGCCGTAGCTAGGCTGCTACTTGAAAAGAGCGCCGACCTAGAGGCGAAAGACAAGTTTGGCTGGACACCACTGTTGAGGGCAGCACAGAGCGGGCACGAAGCTGTGGCCAGACTGCTGCTCAAAAATGGCGCCGACCTTGAGGCGAAAGACAAAGATTATGACTGTACACCGCTGTTAATAGCAGCGCAGAGTGGGCACGAAGCCGTAGCTAGGCTACTGCTCGAAAATGGCGCCGACCTCGAGGCGAAGGACAAGTTTGGCTGGACACCGCTGTTGATAGCAGCACAGAACGGGTGCGGAGCTGTAGCCAGGCTGCTGCTCGAGGACGGCGCCGACCTCGAGGCGAAAGACAAAGAGTATGGCTTGACGCCGTTGTTGAGAGCAGCGCAGAACGGGCACGAAGCTGTAGCCAGGCTACTGCTCGAGAAGGGCGCTGACCCCAAGGCGAAGGACAAGGTGAATAGCTTCACACCGCTGTTGATGGCAGCACAGAGCGGGCACGAAGCCGTGGTTAGGCTGTTACAATCTCAACAATAAACTTGTTTCCTTTATTTACCTTGCTATCTCGAATTCCACACTTTTTTCTGTTTTTGTGTGACATTGTATAAGTCTAAGGGAGTGAGCAAATATATATTCGTTATTTATATTTATTCTGGCATCTTCAGCACGTATTTGTCAAATTGCTAATTAAACTCGCAATATCTACGTATTAGTGATCCGTTTGGATTGGAGGGCTATTGGACTAGATTTAGATGGATTGGGTTGGCCGGGTTGGATCTGACTTGCGGTAGAACTGGACTGGATTGGATTCTTTGATCCGGACGGTCCTAGAGCTACAATGGTTTTTATCCAATTTGGAAATGATCTTTGTCAGTATGCTTAAGTGCAACTGGACCACTTCCTATTCTCTGGCCACTGATCGGCCCCGAAGCGAAGGCTCCCTGTCGCGTGCTGGCGAGGCTCTTCGACGCGACGCAACGCGATACGTTGCACCACCTCTCGCCCCTTCTCTGTACTAGCAGCTTCAACTACGTGCCTTACAACATGGGTTTCTTACACTTCAACCCAGCCTACTCTGTCCCGCTGCCCCTTTACCCTTGTTCCAATGGGCATCAAGGCCCACCCAAGTCCTGCCCACGCCAGCGGTGTCCCTCTTGCTGACAGTAAAACCGCTATTGAGACCTTGAAAGGCAGGATAGATCTCCCGCCGCCTACTGTCGTCTCGAAGCTGCGTATATTACCGCAAGCTGCACCTACCCAATATCTTGCTCTCTACTACGATGAGATTAGTTGCCGCCTCCGTCCCGATGAGCAGCCGTACATATGCCGCACCCGCTATGGATGCAAAGCCAGCTTCGCGCAGAATACAACTCGTGAAGTCCTCAAGGGAAGGCCGCCAGTCGGTGGCGGCAAGGCTGGGCCCGACCGCCTACTCTAGCGTTGTCACCTCCCCTGTCTGCTGCCAAACCTTCTACCAGCAGAACGAATTCGTTAGATTATTGCAGGAAGTCAATAGGCCGTCGGTGAGTGTTGATATCAGCTCCTTTCTTAGCTTGAGCCTTAGCCATCAGTTGCTTGCTTAATTTCAACGCCTCCTGCATTCGTGTTGCGACTTGGTACGCCTTCTCTTGACTCAATTTCTCTTGTACTGTACGGTAGCTGTAGCAGGTGTCCCCAGTCAAAAGGAGGTTCTTGGAAGTCGTCCATCAATCAATTCGTAAGGTGTTGGTACCAAGGGAATATAATGTCAGTAATTATCCAGGCTTTGGCACGTGACATGGCATGCGGAGCGATACTGTATTTTTAGACTTATTCACCTAGTTAGAGAACAAGCAAGATTTTACAACCATACAACCATACCCAAATCTAGTTTTACAACTGGCCCTGTGGACCGACACAAAGCTTCGGACACCACTACATTTTGCGGCAGCAAATAGTAACAACGAAACTACTGAGCTTGTTCTGAAGCACAGAACTGGCTGGTTTGCTGATGATAATGTAACTCCTCTCCGTTTAGCTGCACGATACAAACATAGCATTGCGGTGCTGAAAATCGCTCGAACTTCTAGCCATGATGGGAGCCGTGAGAGAGCTACGTTCCAACAAGCTACACGAAAACTCCAAGTCTCTGTAGGTGAGGCATTTGGACAACTCGTGAAATTCTTCGCCAGAAAAACGTTCTCCACAATAGAACCGGCTGTCATCTTCAGTCATGCCAATACCGCGCCCGCATTTCCCGATAGCCAATCTGACTATTTCCGGGCTTTCCTTGTGCAAGTATACTTGAGGGCACCCAATTGGTCGAAGCTTTATAGATCCGCTGCACGCAGCTTCTGTAGCACTACAGGTATGAAAGCTTGAGAGAAGCAGTTCGCTGGTTTCGAGCCTTGATTTTACACTTGGCTGTTGTATCTGGCAGCTGTGCAGCAGTTGCCTTTCTCTTCGAGGAAAGGATGGACCCAATGATCAGTCGTCGCGGTCGATCAAGCGCTGGATAATAGACGTATTCCCAGCTTGTGGCGCCACGGCCTATTATGCGGCGATGCTTAGATCGACTGAACTTTGCTGAATCTGAAATAACGAAATGCTGACTTGGTAGCCCTGGATTATCGATTTCGCACACCGTTATTATATACTGTTAAGAATCTTAACACAGAAGAGGAGGAATATCTTGTCAAGCAGAACCATCGCAAGAGAAGATATTTAGGATCCGGACGCAGATAGCAAAACAAGAAACGAAAGTAAGTAGACTTCCAAACGAATGAATAAGGAATGCGTTAAAGAGTCTAGTGTCCGATATATAAAGTCGTTTCTGTTACGGCACGTTACGGCCTGAGGACCTTAAGCTCAGCAATATAACAAGTTGCAGTAGAACCTCGGGCAAGGGGTCGGCAGGTGACGGACCCTGAGGGGGCCCAGGTTCCTGTACCTGGTGTGCCCTGAAGGATCCGTGGCTTCAAGGTGCAGCTAGCCATAACAGTACTAGTGTGCATAAACTATGGGTCCGCATAACAAGACTTGCTCTGAATGCCTGCCGAAATAGCAAAGATAGATATCTGCTGTCAATAAAAAATCTCGGACATGCGGAGCCTAGACGATTTCCAATTCCAGAAGAGAGGCTTTGTGGAGAAATGCTGGCGCAGCTAGCGATCATTTTCTTGGAAATGGAGGAAGAGCACAGACATTAGGCTGATGCACTGCAGCATTTCACCATTGTAGAGACGTATACAACTACTTTTAAACACAGTTTTATTCTTGCGCTATAGCTCACAAAGTGAGGTTTACAGTCACTTTATTTGTCACTGATTTTTAAGGCTTCTTTCCTTTTGATTGAGTAATGGTGATATGTCGTTCCTTTTCTAGATCCGCTGAATCTAGGTTGTAATTTCGAAAGGGCTCTCTTTGTCCTACAGGGGCACTAAGAATACGATCATTCAAGGTAGTCTTTCCATGATCCTAGAAGCCGGATTAGATTTTTTCACAACCTTTATTTACGGTTTGTGGATCTACTTTACCGGATGGGGCTTTATATCAGCGTTGATTTTTTTGGGCGAGGCTCCTTTTCCTCGTGTGGCTATTACTGATCTTGTTTTTAAAAGCTCTGTCGGACTTGGTAGTGGAACAGCGGATACTGCTTGGAGTAGAATGAAGATAGAAGCAAAGACAGCGGTAGTAGTGGTAAATTGCATAGTGAGTTCGAGGGGAAATTGTGCAATAACAGTTCTAGAGAAATTTGTTTCAAATAGACGATGAGGTGCAATATAGTCTCAGAAAAATGCGACTTGGAAACTTGCATGTGGATAAAAAGCGTAGTGTCAAAAATTTTTGCGGCTTGACTTTGCACGATTTGATATTGAGTGTAGTTGCTAGCTTGAAGGTCGATATCTAACTGATCTTTTTCTTATATACCTTTGCAATTGCTCTTGAAATAGTCAAGGAAGTATTCTCTTTCTAGTGGGATGGATCCTTAGCTACACAGATAGGGGGGTTGGCATAGCCCACCTAAGGAATCAGTCAAGGATCACTGCAGCTACGGCTTCGCAATACCCAAAATCTTCCTTCAGGCCTGTTTATTCTAGGTCCAAAGTGAATTGCTAAAACATCGCTGCAGTCTTCAGAGCGCAAAGGCTAGATTTAACGTGATACAAGCAAGTAGATCTTAGTGGACATATAGCTTAAAATCAAAGCCAAGATCTGGGATACTTCTACTAACGCCGGTTTGTATCTAAAGGGTTTTTCGTCTTTTTGTTCATTATAGCTTGATAACAAAAGAATAATTAAGTGACATAAATGAAAATCCTGTGGTGGCTAAAGACATGCAGGGTATTCATCCGTCTTGCTCGTTGTGCACAGCCTGTTTCTAATTTGGCTCACATTGCGCCGCTTAAGAATGTGGCCTGCAATCTTGTGGGTCCACCCTAATACGGCTCCTCCTCTAGCCACTGCACTTGCCACACCTGTTGTGGCCCTGGCCCTATCTCGCTTCGAGCCCCTTGGGGCTCGGCTCCTAACACCACAGGGCCTCGCTTACACTGGCCCCGGCCAGTCCCCTGTATGTAAAGCACTGCTTTCCTTCCCTTCCTCTATCTGTAGTTTGTTCTCTTCGTTATAACAATTGATAGTCGTTCATACCTTTGAGTCCTTCTTCCTGATCTACAGATCGAGATCCCTGTTTGCCTTGAGTTGTTACACTTAAAGTCGTTCGCGGGCCATCAAATGCGCTTGCAGCGGTCCGTACACTTCGAACCCTGCCTTTTCGATAAGCTTGAAGTGCTAAAGTAATAACGCCACTCCCTACGTGGCGAGACACCCACCGTGCCGAGACGAGTTTATAGTTTAAATATCTTAAAATTTTTCTTGCGAGTATATGAAGTTATACTTAGTATACTATTATTCTTTACTTATATCTCCATAAGAATTCGATTTGCATCCAAAAAATAATGCAGTTCTAATGATGCTGCCGATCCTTCTATCGATAGCGTCAATTGCCACTTTAGCTGCCCCTGTCATGACACGTGCTGTGGATCTACAGATACAGAGGGCAACGGTGGTATCATACAGAGGATCTATAGCTGAGGAAAGGAGAGGAGCTCGAGGAGAGCAGGCTATATATACACGAGGTGCTCGGAGAGCTCGCCTAATATGGGTTACGTGTGCTTGGGAGCATGCGACATGACAACAACGAAAGAATTTACAACTTGGTTTATTTAAATTTAATAAATTCAATTAAAACAAATTATACATATATATATTTATATATGGTTTGTTGTATGTCACGATCCCAATACAGGCGCCAGTGATAGCTGTTTGTAAGGTCTCAATACGAGGATTCTAAACTAAGGAGAAAAGGTGTAACTACACGCTGGAACTGCCCTCATATAACCATGGTCAGTTCCAGGGTCCGAGCTAGGCGAACAAATGAGCGTTCGCGGCTATGGCGCGACATGGCCAGAGCGCACGTGGTTTTTATGTAACGACACAAGGAATCACGGGCTAGCATAGAGGCATATGGGAGTGCGTACAATAGGCTAATAGCGATTGCCTTATAGGTCTAAAGTACTAAGGATACAAAAACATGAGGAGCAACTGTAGAGAATAGGAACAGGCCTTTATATAGGCAACTCCGACTCTCCCCGGTATTGGGTCTGAAACCACTCATACCCTCATCATCACCCCTTGCTTCTGTATCATGACATCCGTACCGCGCCTTGGGCATACCGATTGTTACACTCTAGAACCGTGACATTGTACGCTTTATTGTAAAAACGAAAAAACAATTTCAAGTAAAATAATAGGGTTTAGCGTATTTCGCTTAGTACAACAACAAAGCAAATATTCAAAAATAGAAAAACGCGGGGAAGAGCTTCGCTTAAATATCTTAATAAAGGAAATAGCGGGTATGTGCCAAGGCTCTGATGCTCTACGTTTTATCCCACCCATTATTCTGGGAGCCTGTGGGGTTCCGATGGTTAGGCAGTAATCGCGATTCAGCCAGCTATATAATATGGGCGTATCGCCAGCCTTACTTTGGACCAACACAATAACTTTCAAACCACTCGCAAGAAATAGACCCAGTGGCGCTCCTGCTGCCCCAATATAGGTCTCGTACGGAAAACATTCAAAGATAACCTGCAACCTACTTGCAACAGCGAGTTTCCAAGCCTCTCTTTCGCAGACGCTCTTGGCACTCAGCAACACCCCACAATCTAATCTAGCAGCCTCGTCCGAGTAATGTAAATCTAAGAAGCAACTTTCACAGAGCTTTTAAATACTAATTAGTTTGTTAGCATAGATACGCCCACCGAAATCACTGTCGATTGCCATGTCCGGCATTGAGGCTACGTTCGTTAGCCTCATTTCAGGTGTGATCTCAATCATCGAGGCAACCAAAACGGTATATGATACCGCCAAAGACGCGAAGGAACTGCCAGAGGCATTTCGACAGGTGGCTGCGCGGCTGCCACTAGTCATCGAAATCCTTCACAGCTCTGAAGAGAGGACGCACAACCTCGGAGAGACGGCACCGGAGACATTGGAGCCTATTCTGGAGTCGAGCAAGGCCAAGGCCGAAAATCTCAAGAGAATATTTCAGAAGGTTATTCAAAAGGATGACGACAAGTGGTACGACCGATACAAGAAAGCCCTAGGTATATTAGGAAAAGGGGATAAAGTGGAGTGTTTGATGGAAGGTATATTGAAGGACCTGCAGGTGCTTGCATGCGAGATGGGAACCGCTCCTGATACCCAAATAAAAGAGCTTGAACTTGCTATTAAGGAAATGAACGAAATGCCTTCCTCTCTTCCGGACGAGGCTAGTGTTATCCAAATACATAGCGGCAGTGGTGGCAGTTTTGGGCACATTGGCCCAGGGGCCATGAACACTCATGAAGGGTCAGGGGATTTATATCACAATATAATCAGTGGGGAGGCGACTTTTGGCAGTAAGAAACAGTCTGATATGAGTTTATTGTCACGTCGCGTGCTCCCAAGCACACGTGACCCATATTAGGCGAGCTCGCCGAGCTCCTCGTGTATATATAGCCTGCTCTCCTCGAGCTCCCTCTTCCTTCCTTAGCTATAGATTCTCGTATAGTACCACAGCTGCCCTCTGTATCTGTAGATCCACAGCTCGTGCCGTGACATTTATGTCGAGATTTGACCGAGCCACAGGAGCGATAGCCGACCTCGATATGGCTATTCAGCTATTCCAAGAAGCTCTCGATGAAACTCCAACAAATCATCCTGATCGGTCGCAGCGACTTCATGCTCTTGGAGCTGGATACGGCGATAAATACCGAGCTACAGGAGCAATAGCAGACCTCGACACAGCTATTCAGCTATTCCAAGAAGCTCTCGATAAAACTCCGAGAGATCATTTTGATCGGGCTCAGCTACTTCAGGATCTTGGAGCTGGATATCGTGACAAATACCGAGCTACAAGAGCAATGGCAGACCTCGACACAGCTATTCAGCTATTCCAAAAAGCTCTCGATAAAACTCCGACAAATCATATTAATCGGGCTCAGCGACTTCAGGATCTTGGAGTTGGATATGGTGACAAATACCGGGCTACAGGAGCAATGGCAGACCTTGACACAGCTATTCAGCTATTCCAGGAAGCTTTCGACAAAACTTCGATAAATTATCCTGATCGGGCTCAGCTACTTCAGAATCTTGGAGCTGGATACCGTGACAGATACCGAGCTACAGGAGCAGTAGCCAACCTCGATATAGCTATTCAGCGATTCCAAGAAGCTTTCGATAAAACTCCGACAAATCACCCTGATCGGGCTTATCGACTTCATGCTCTTGGAGCTGGATACGGTGACAAATACCGAGTTACAGGAGCAGTAGCCGATCTCGACACAGCTATTCAGCTATTCCAGGAAGCTTTCGACAAAACTTCGATAAATTATCCTGATCGGGCTCAGCTACTTCAGGATCTTGGAGCTGGATACCGTGACAGATACCGAGCTACAGGAGCAATAGCCAACCTCGATATAGCTATTCAGCGATTCCGGGAAGCTCTTGATAAAACTCCAACAAATCATCCTGATCGGGCTCATCGACTTCAGAATCTCGGAGCTGGATACGGTGATAAATACCGAGCTACGGGAGCAATGGCAGACCTCGACACAGCTATTCAGCTATTCCAAGCAGCCCTCGATAAAACTCCGAGAGATCATCCTGATCGGGCTCAGCGACTTCAGGATCTTGGAGCTGGATACCGTGACAGACACGAAGCCACAGGCGCAATGGCCAATTTTGACACAGCTTACAACTATTAACCCTCGACGGCAGGGAAAACAGCCACAAGGAGCCCTGGAATTTCTCGGGATTCCAGGTTACCGGCATCTGCACAGGAGACGGCCAACGCCACGGCCATACAAATCTCGGTGGATGCGGGAGGCCAGGGGAAAGAGCAGGACTTAGCCGGCACAGAATCGGCATATGCCTGATATACCTGAATCTCTGGCATATGTGCAGGAGCTAGCGACCAACTTCTTCCAGGGATCCGAACTCCCGGACGCCGAGTCCCTGGACAGGGTACGCACCATCCTTCCCGACTTGCTCCGAGGGTTTGCTCTGAGAATTGGCGGAGAGATTCATGTCTAGGTTCCTTTCGAGATTGTGAAATTCATTCACAAGAAACCAGCGTGAGTAACCGCTATATTGCTTAATCCTTCTACGTTCTTCTGATACTAATCCAATTCTAATTTGCAGAAACATTGCCACATGCTTCGAAAAAGTAATATTTGAAGGAAAGGGATGTTGTCAGAATATCACAACAGCGAACGCTCAATAACATGTCCTTAGGCGAGAAGCTCAGCAGGTGTCAGGTGGATGCGGCAGTGGAAGATCCAAACTTCTCAACACTACAGCCGGCGCCTAACGCCTTCCCTTGATAATGAAGACCAGTCAGATGATGGCGATGAAGACCAGTCAGCTCGGTTGCCGACATATCGGAAGATCGTAATTAATTCTACTGCGCTTCGGTGGCTCCTCTGTCGAGTGCAACGAGAGGCCAGTCTCACATCGTCCGAAGACAGCACGATGCATGCCATTGCCACACAGATCCGCCAGATATTGTATTCTCGATAGGAAAATCGCCTGACCAGCAGCAAGAGAGGGCCTCCAACATGTTCGATGGTATTTCAGTCCGAGTGGGATCCCCTAGCCTTTGTTAGCGAGCAGGAATACACCGAGGAACCAGAAGATGCGGTAGAGGGAGCAATTGTAATTGTCCACGGAATTAGTGGAGACGCAGAAGCAATGCTTTTCTCGGAATATCTGAGCCACACTTGGCCGCTACTTGAGGGAGACTTCATTAGATTGGTGAAACACGTTGTACGGAGCATACCAAGCTTGCGGCGTTCAGGTAAGTTGCGCAATTTTTCTCTGTTAGAAAGGATACTAAGGCCATCTTTAGTGACTCTGTTCGATAAGACGAAACTTACAGCATGGATTGAGCCCTCTGGTTACTTTACTTTGAAGGTAGCTGGGGTAGTAGAAACAATAGTTGAAGCTGGAGAAGTATACGGATGGATAACTGCGGCACTTCGGTCAGCGCCGGGTGATACGGTCGCATACGTTATCCCAGTTGTTGATATCGGCACCAAAAACAATGACCCGACATTCTAGGTCAATTTTTGTCTGCAACACTCGGACAATCCCTTGCGTTTCGCAGGTCAGTGCTGGCTGGAATTGTTCAGAAACCCTGTGATCGTTCTTGGCTTTCCAGTACGGCGTCGCCGCCTAGGCCAGGAGCCCGGGCTAGAATTCTCGCTCGCCACTCTAGCCTCGTTAGTAGGGACATGACGTATCGCGGTATTCTGCGGAAAGGTCTTCCTCAAAAGCTTCTGCACTACGTTAGTTCCAACGAAGTATGCCGGAGATACGGTGCACTGGCACGTCTTATTCAACGGAGATGGGGGCCGGATTCTCTTCACGGATTCCCATATCCGTAATATCATTGGAAACTTCAGTATTACCAAACATTTGGCGCTTTCTGGTATCGAAACCGCGCACCATGTTGGTAGCTGGTGCAAAATTATGCGGAACAACGCAGGTAACTTATGTCCTCTCCAACTCAACAAGCATTGGGGCCATTGGATCGCTAACAATTTTTGATGAAGGCTCAAAGGAAGCAAACTATGCTATTGATCAAACAGAACCGAAAATATCCGGCTCTTGATTCGCTTTCAACCATGTCTCTATATCAGCAGGAAAGATTGTCACTACAGGCGTCTCGGCAACCATCGGCAAGGGCAAGCCAGTGCGAGCGGCGAAAACGTCTGATTACCACAAACAGCTTGAGTGGACCGAGCAGCGATTCGTCGTGCTTTATGAACGGAAGGGCCGCCGTGCCTGGCTTATCGACGGACTGAGTACTCTGCTACATCTCATCCGGGCGCATCTAGCTCATCACAGAACACTTAGTCGCGAAGTCCTTTTTAGTGAAGACGACATCAAAGAGTCTGGCACACAATATACGGGAAAAGCTGCTGCAAACGGCATGTTTCAGAACATTGCAAATATGAATCTCAAGATATACAAGAAGTGGAAGAGGCTTGTGGAAGAGACAAGCAAAAAAGGAGACGCTAAATCGGAAACGACTTAGAAGATGCAAAAGACCTGGGAACAGTTCCCCGATCTAGTCGAAGACATTTACACTACTTCGAGCATGATTTTTGACATTTAAACGGATGAGTCGATGTTGGATGGGTTTGGAGCCAAAATCTAGACGTCATCCAGACGGCACTTCGATGGGTCGGATTTCCAGCAGTGGCGACCGGGTTCGACTTTCTGTGGCCCAAAGCGACACTGCTTCACGATGTCGGATTAGGGTGGGCTTATCTCGTGAGAGCTATCAATGCCATCACTTTCTTTGGCGTGGGTTTTGGAGAGATACTTCAGCCAATGGGGGTAGTTCAGGGACACGTGTTTGGTGGTGGTGGTGGCGCTGCAGTAGGCTCGGCGACAAACGCTCCGGGAAGGAGCAACCTATGCGCTTGATGGGCGGGATTGCCAAAGGGCGAGGATCTCCTGGCGACCAGCATCCCCGTTATCCGGGACATATTGGGCATAATGGGTAGGAGTGAATCCAACGACGATGTACACCTCCAAAATTTGTTTACGGACATATATTGGCGCACCCCGGACAAGATTTCTGAGAATTTCCAATGTGGTGCCGTCGACGGGACGCAATGCGACCGAGTGAAGGTTCTTCTGCCGACGCAGTTCCCTAATCTCTTTGCCCGCGGCCACCGCGGCCCGCCCGAACCGCTTCCGCTCTAAGGAGCCGTGACTTTCGGACGCAGTGTAATGTTTCCGCTCAGCTGGAAATGGGAAGCCGGGTCAGTTCCCTTGGAGGGGCACCCGCTAAAGCCTCAGTTGGGGTCTCCGTCATCCCACTGGAGCGATAGCGGCCTTGGGATGAGTGTTGCATCACCATCAGTTCGCGGGGATGCCTCTAGCACCAGATTGGGCAAGGGTAAGAGTGTTAAGGACTCCTTGGGACGTCTCCTCCGTAAAATGAGACCTCATGCCGAGCCGAGTGAAAGCTCTGGGGAGTAGTCACTGCCATTTGCAGGAACGAGATGGTACTATTACGGGAGTCTAGAATGTTGTATAGGATTATGTCAATTTGAGGTACCACTCCGCTTGTAGCAACGCCGCGTACTTGATACGTGGTTGCTGGTAAGGAGAATGTGGTAAAAGTTGTTCTGATTGTTGCTACTACCACAGGTAGGTCATGTTAATTGAACATGGAATACATAGTGATGATCAGAAGGTATTGGGGATGCAGTTCAGGCTCTCCATTGTTGTGCCTAGCATATTGTCGGATGCCTATCACGTAGCAAAAGACGTAGCAGCCATTGGCTACGTTCTTGCTTGTGTGATTATGGTTCCTTGATTGATCGATGAGGTTCTACCCTACGGAGTTGAGTAGGATTTTAGGCCCCATTTTTTCATGTGCTGGCTACGTGATCATAGTTACATACAATTAGCTACCAACACATATAGATCTGTAGTAATTTTTGCGTGTGAAAAGTCTTCCGCGCTAGTGAGGTTCTAATACACCTACTACCCTCGTAGGTTCTAGTGGGTGTTAGGATTGATGGCGCCTGTCTTAGCTTGGCACAGGGAAATCAAATTATTGTTCACAATATAAAATTAATAAAATCTTTTATGAGATTCTTTGAAACTAAAAGCTGGTATTCTTTAGATCACATACAGTAATTCTGATTAAACAGTGTTGGTACGAGTACAGGCAAGGTCACGCAGTCAAATGGAAATGCACAACTCATCGAAGGAAAAGACTAGGCGCTAAGCGCTCAAGGATTCACCCTAAACATCTCAACTCGAGTCTACCGAAAATCGGCTCGAAAGCATTCAAATTCTAAAGATATTCCGCAACAAGAACATCACGAAAATTCTCGTTTATGGACAAGAAAGATGTTGCAAGATTGCCGACAGAATCACAAAGCAAGCCGTTAAACGCGAGTTTGATTGACTAAACCAAAGCTTTTTAACTAATCTTGGATCTGTCCGAGCCCCTAAGCTAGTAGGCCTTGTTCAATAATCAACAAGTAGGGAGATTATTGGGATTTTGGAAGAATACATCTGTCTTCATCCCCAATTTGGACAGCGCACATTACGACACATTGATATCAAAAATGTAACGGATACGCGACGGGCTAAATGGGTATGTCAAGTACGGGAAACGGTTGAAATGCTGCATAGATTTGGAATTATATAGGGAACTGGCTAGGCAGACAATGTTCTAATTGAGGTAAATGATGATGCTTGGCTAATTGACTTTGGTAGGGTTGGACTGATAAGTGGGTCGACGAGAAGTTGACGGACACGGTTGAGGGGGATAGTCAGGCAGTTGAGAGGATCACAGGATTCTTAGTTTAGGAGCACAAACTGGATTAGCAGTTTGTCCCGCTGTTGGTGAGAGCTTCGTGCTGAAGCCGGAGCTCTCCACTCAATACCGAAAATGGCTTCTTAAATCAGCAGCATCGAGGGTATTCTAATTTGCCATGAAGCCGTATTACCGTGAGCGCATCCAATCGGATTAGGAAACCCTCGCCTTCTCAATTTCGCATGATCACCGATAGCGAGGACCTACGGCCGCTACCCTATGATCAAAGGAAAAGAGGCTACTTTCTACCGCCACCCTATCCGCAAATTCGACTTCGCGGAAGCTGGATGGCAGAGAGAAATGGACGGCATGCAAACTCACCAAAACTGTCTACGATACATGGATGCCGACTCACCTGAAAAGAATCCGTTCAGTTATCGATGGGTTACCGCCCGATCTGGATTTTGAGGTCTCACAGCAATCCGAGCCGGGGAAGTCTTGGCTTTAGCAAGGTTTAGAAAGCCGCTATCTCCCCGATTAATCAAGCCACAATGTCGCGTCTCTAGAGGAAGCGGACGGTCAACCATCCCCGTCTCGGAGGATCGATGGGAAAGCATATAGAAAGCCGAAGAAAATGACTCGGCCGGTGGAACTACCCCAGCCTCAAGACGCTGTTTGAAGATGGAAATGCTTCCAAGGCGATCGGCTGTTGGGGAAAGGAGGTAGATACATAAGGGAGGCGAGGACTGGGAGCATTTGGTTGCTATGAAGTTTCGGGGAAATTTGAATGACACAATTATATCTATGAAGCAAAATGACCGGTGCGCATGGTTAACCCTGCAGTTGTTTTAATCAAAGATGTTGCTGGGTCTGGCAGGTAGATGAGGAACGTCCGCCTCTCCTATTCCCTCCGTTCCCCCGCCCCGTTCTTCCGCCCGATGTCCACAGCTTCCACGCTCCCACAGACCTTCCGCAAGCACGGCTATTCAGGGAGCCAACGTTTTCAAAATTGACCAATCCCCTTCGTCGCTACTGGAAGAACGCTCAGTTGATTCCTCGGCTCGCGAAGGGGGTTTGAGCTGCTTGCGGTCCATCTGCGAGGGGAAGTCTATGCGGCTACAGGTCGGACCATATCCCAGCGCGTGCATACGGCAGGCAGGGTTCTGCTTGAGTAGTTGCCAGAAAGGTCCAGTCATCCCAAGACTTGTTCTTCTTTCGCGTATGCCAGCAATCGCCGCTCGGCTATGGGAGTCCCATGGGATATCCCTCCTCGTGCTTGAACACCGCCCTTGCTCATCCTCACTGGAACATCCATCACCGTCGCTGCTGGGGTCGGGATCACCGCCGCTCAAACCGCCGTCATAGCCGCTGCTGGGAGGCTCAATTTTTCACGGCGAACAGCTCCTGTTGCATCAACGGCCCTGCCATGCTGGGATCGCATCGCGTTGTCGTGGACACGGTTTGTGTTGAAATGGCTAGGTCTAAGGATCATGCCTAGCTATACGTATGCGTATGGGTATGCGCATACGTATTGTAGAACTGATGATGAATCAGTTCTACGTATGCCTTGCGTATATCACATCTATAAGTAGATAGGTTTGTTCTGTAGATTTGAGGCTCTATAACCTTCAGCAATTGATACTTGTTTGCCCTATACTCTCTGAAGGCCACGTGACTTTCTCTATTTGAACAGTTTGCCTTCACAGAGTCAACACGGCCGTGCCACGGCCCAGGGATTGGCAAGGATGAACCGATCCTAACCTCGACACAGGTGACGTTAGTCGTGCGAGTCATAGGGACGCTTTGCTTCTCGTTCTTGGGTGTTACGGATTCATGATTGGGCAGGAACTTAACCAGAATCAAATCGGGCCTCCAATGCACAGGTGCTATGGGTCAAAACTATCAGAAACTTGGGAGGATATGCATGCTATTGAAGATTGCTGGCGTGACGTTGGTCAGCGACTTAAGAGTTTAGATAGCAGCGCCTTCTGTGGAGAGTTTTAGTTGAAGCAGCAGCTGCCTTGTCGGCTGAAATGGCTTGTGCATATTGCTAATGTCTACATATTGAGCGGTGTCCGCCATCTACTTATGAATCTGATGTTGTAAATCTGCTTCATTTCTCGACCGTAGTTCCTTTACGATCCATTCCCGATCAAGCGCGATCTTAACCTAACATATAGACGCTAACACCTACCCACGCTCAACGTAAGTTCTCCTGCAAGTTTCCTGCCACAGCCAGCATCTTTTAGCATCACCTTTTAGTATGTGCGGGAAGACAATTTCTAAAAATATCTTCGCGTGTGGCGACGCCAAAGACCAAAATGTCACGTTCGACGCTGGTAAAGATCAAGGCAAGAAAGTCATCCAGTCAAAGCCATTCCCTTAGGCTCTAAAAGGGTCAAGTAAAAGTGTAGAGAATACAACTGCATTAACCCCTAAGTTATAAGTTGTGAGTTTGTCGTTGCACGATATCTCTTCCAATACCAATGACCGCAGAAGGATTGATGCACGAAGGAAGAGGGAGAGACGTTGCCAGGATATCAATCCATCTACTCAATCTCAGCCTCCAGCGGCTTACCTCGAATCGATCTACCAAAACTTGACCCGCTTTCGGTCAAGCTCATTTAAAAAGATTCCGCAGTATTTTCTTACCTATAGCTAAAACCTCAAAACAACCGAGCACTCCTCTCTCACTTCGTGCTTTCTTATACGACAAACTGCTGCACCATGATTGAACTCCACTAAGATATCGCCTTACCGAGCCTATATCCCACTCATTCTCGAGTGTTGCCTCAGCATATCTTTGACAGGAGGGGAGTGGGTTGCGTGTTTGACTTGCGCTAGGGGCCGCTTTCTGCTATTGGTGGGACTGTAGAAATCAACCCTTATCTAGTAAAATCTAGGAGCACGTGCAGCTTAAATACACCGAAACTGGACAATGTGGCCTTCGCCTGCCTCATTGGTTGACACATGATTTCCCGATTCCTAGAGGAGAGGGCTGAAAGCATTTGCGGTGCAGGTAACATTTAGAAGAAATAGTTTCGAAGTCTCCATCACTCTGCCTTTGCGAACACATACTGCACCACTAGCCACAATCGCAGTTCTTACCTCAAATTTCACTCGTCATCATCCATCGGCATTTCCGCCTCTAGAGCACACAGGATCTCTTCCGCACTACTGTATTTCTTCATCCAACGGCCCATGACTACCTTCCCACCAATCAATCCTCCTAAGTCAGGAAAGTTCCCCTGCTTAAAAAGAAAGTCCACTTTTTGGTCATATCTGTCTATTTCCTCTGTTGTCTTGAATGGACTAGGTGATTTGTAAATGCCCTGTCAGGATAGTGTAAAAGACAGATCTAAGGTTAAATATATCGGTTACTGGTCACATATTCCTGTGTAGGATCAAAGAAGTCGGCATCGGGCAAGTGCACTCAATCTAGACCTAGCTCTTCACACGATGACCTACCAAAGTCGCATAGCTCGATGTCTAGAGACGCTGTCGAAGTGGCGTGAGCGAGAAAGTTCTCGGGGCGCAAATCCGAGTGTATCACGCCTTTACTATGAAGGTACGCAATGGATTCAGCCGTTTGCCGGCACTATTTCTTGCTCAGGGAAATAACAATGAAGCTGTTGTTTTCGTCGATATACTGCGGTAGATTTCTGTAGCTTGCCTCCGCAAGGAGCAGCCCTTGCTGCATGTTTATCCTGTCTCGGTATCCCAGATATCTGAAAATAAAAATTAACACGATAAAACCCGCCTTTTACAGCTAGACATGAATGAACTTTACGATACTTGGATAGTCTCCCAGCTTGTCGAATACCAAGAATTGACCAAGAAGTTATGCGAAACCCCTTAGTCATTCTTAGCGACAAAGACTCTCTTCTCAGACCTGTGTGGGTGATTTCAGGATCACTCCTGGTTGTACTCGAGAGAAGCCAGACATCGAGCCATAGTACTTCAAAACAGCCGTTTTATAAGGACCGAATACAGGAACTTGAGGGTGAAAATATGAGGGAGGCAGGAAGAAAGCTGATAAATGGCTGACTTGGAAGGGAATTTAAGGTTTTGCTTGAAAGCTGTTAGGATTTGAGGATCCAGGTAGCTGAAGGTCCGACTGCACTGACCCCGGGGTTTTGGTCGCTGTTTTACGCACCATCAACCGCTGTACTCAGACTTATTCTATAATAAACGTAACTAAGTCTGCTCAGGTTTACAAACTTTCTTTGAGCACATCTTGGACCTTCAGACATAATACGCTACTGTTGCAGAATGCCTTTTTTTTACACATCTAGTAAATTATCAGAAACCCATCTATAAGAAACTGGCCCATAACACACTCCACCCCGCCACCACAATCCCTGCCCCCCACAACCCCCCTCCCCGCCCTACCGCCATCGATGGAGCAGCACAAATAGTAACAGCCTTCGTCTTATTCACATCCTCCACCCAATCAACGCTCGCACCATCACCAAGCGTCATCTTATGACTCCACCCCTCATCAACCTCTCCTCTAAATACAATCCTAAAGTTTCCAAATCTCTGATTTATCCCGTCACCCGAAATATATTGTGTGATAAGACTCTTGGATTTTATAGGCTGGTCACTATATCCACCCTTAAACCGTCCCTCCCAAGCGAAATCCGCTGAGGCGGGATTGAAACTCCCATGTAAAATTGCACGTTCAGTGTTTTGCGCAATAAAGGAACTGGTAGTATTAACGGTATTAGAGCCACAAGAATTTCTGAGCGGAAGAGGAATAGCGAACTGGCTCTCGGCGAGCGATAAAGCCAAATACTCCCCTATCTCTTGATCTAGTGGCTGATACTCGCACGCGAACCCGTAACTATCAGTTTCTCTAGTAGTATTCCCCACTTCACACAGCGGCGCCGAGAAAGGCATTCGGCCATCGTCAGGGTCTTCATACACATCCTTGCCTCTAAACTGCAGCACACTCGGGAAATCTAGTGTGACTGCTGGTGGGAGGAAGGATGGTTCTTTGCGGGCGCTGAGGAGATCATGAGAAGTTGTGGTTCTAGGCCAGCCAGTTAGGAGAAATATGAATGGGTTTAAGTATTTTGTGACGGCCATGTAGTTAGGGGTTCCCGCATAGGAGGGCGCAAGGAGGGCGAGAGTGCCGGCGTATGTTATATTAGTCACGGTGGGTTCGCTGGTGCAATCTGTATCGGATGCGTCGAGTGTAATGGAGATATCCTGTGATGTAGACTAAGTTAACAAAAATTACCGCCAAATATATCGCTCCCTCCATAAGCCTACACTTGCAGGCCTTGAGAAGATTCCAGGAAGGAAGAAATGAGTGG
Source organism: Chalara sp. BL73 (assembly GCA_918026815.1). Taxonomy (NCBI): domain Eukaryota; kingdom Fungi; phylum Ascomycota; class Leotiomycetes; order Helotiales; genus Chalara; species Chalara sp. BL73. The sequence continues at coordinate 124,406 of CAKJVC010000150.1, read as the reverse complement.
GTAGATAGGTAGATATGAAATTTTCATACAATGCTCCCATTATAATACGTACCAACCCACCGATGTAACCAATGCTGTCCAGTCTCTCTCTCTGTTTTCCGACAGGCATCGTAGGCAATTTCCTCAGGGGTTTTCGTACTTCCACTGCCACTGCTACCACTGCTACTGCTACTGCCGCTGCTAGAAGAGCTGCCTCCGCCGGAAGAGCCGCCACCTTTTGCAATGACACTAATGGAGGAGAGGAGTAGAAGCGCCAGCGTACTAGAATTAAAGAGATGCATTTTGGGGTTGTTGGGTAGAATGACATAGTGTTCCGGGTGGTGTTGATACAGTAGGGGCTAGAAGATAATATACCATAATACCCACTATTTCAGAGCAGCTTACAGCGCTCTATATATAGTGCCTTGGAGTGGCATGGTGACACCTCTTTTGGTAAATGCCAAGCATAAGTCCATGCACCCCCATTCCGAACACCCCCCCATTCCGAACACCTTTTACACCAAAAACAGCGATTTTCAAGTATTAATAACTTTATAAATTGTTAATAGAATTGTATAAAACTTTAAATATAAATTTATTACATATAAATAATTAAATTTACAAAAAATAAAATAAATTGAATTACGTAATATTATGTGTTAAATGTTTAAAGTTGGCTTTTTTAATTACTAACAAATTGTATGTAAAAATAAAAAAAATTAAATTTTAAATAACTTTAGTAAATATAAATTAAAAACTTTAAAATTAAAACTATATTTAGTTTATATAGTATATTTATATATTTATAAATTATAGTGTAATTTTATTAAAAAAAAAATTTTAATTAAACAAAATATAAACTGCTAACAAACTTTTTGTATAGAAACTTGTATTTTATTTAATAAAATAGTTATTATTAATATAATTACACTATAATTTATAAATATATAAATATACTATATAAACTAAATATAGTTTTAATTTTAAAGTTTTTAATTTATATTTACTAAAGTTATTTAAAATTTAATTTTTTTTATTTTTATATACAATTTGTTAGTAATTAAAAAAGCCAACTTTAAACATTTAACACATAATATTACGTAATTCAATTTATTTTATTTTTTGTAAATTTAATTATTTATATGTAATAAATTTATATTTAAAGTTTTATACAATTCTATTAACAATTTATAAAGTTATTAATACTTGAAAATCGCTGTTTTTGGTGTAAAAGGTGTTCGGAATGGGGGGGTGTTCGGAATGGGGGTGCATGGACTTAAGCAGCATTAATTAGTATGGTGTTATATACTTTTGCAGCAGCAAATATAGTTCTATATGTAATATACAATCGCAAATTGAATAAATGATTTTTCTAAATTCATTTTAAAAGAGTGTCAATAGTGTTGTTACAGTCGAGTTGGAATAAAAACGCGTCAAATTGTTAAGGTGGCCATAAACTAGGGACTTGACGTTACTGCATTATCCTAGATCTGTGGTGCAGGTGCCTAATTCCTGTCAGGGGTTATCGCTTGGCATGGTAACAATTACAGCTATTGGCCAAGAGGGTCAGGGGAAGGTAAGCGACAACTCAAGGCACTCGCTCTATTAATAGAGACATACATGTGTGTAATCCGCCTAATGATGAACTGAGCGAACGCTCACTCTTTGTATGACCTCTAGCGTGTGATCTCTACACCTGAAAATTTGATCCTAGATATCAGACACCTTTGATTTACAAGATTACTGGCGACGAACATGCAATAAAAGCTTCAATATGAAGTTTTTCATCAAGTTCACATGCTTGACTTTGCTTATTACGGCTAATAACTTCCTGGAACTGTGAACCGGGCATTACTAAGCCAGGATGCACGGTAAAAGCCATCCAGAGAAAAAAGGAAGTTCGTCAGTGTTGGTATCACGGGCTTACCTTCCACGGGGCAAAAGGCGCAGCTCTACTTTGTAGGCCACGCTCTTGCTCTTGATGGATATGGTAATGATTGTTGTTGTATTAGGTTCTACTCTAGATTCTACAAAATGGGGGTTGTGCGGACCACGTGACCCGGTGGGTCGTATGTGGATCCGTAAACCCCTACTTCCTACAGTCAGTTCCTCTGCTAATAGTCTCTACCCTCAAATAGCAGCCAATATTTCATTTTTATTTTTAAACGTGCAACTACTTGCGTGGCAGAGTTGCCTTGTTGGATCATGTAAGTAACAAAATTGTAACAGCAGCACTTACAACTTTATATACTAGCAAATAGCCTAGCAAACTGTGGTTCTGAATACTGCCGTGCAGAGACAACTTGCGTATTTAACAGTTGCTGTCCATTTGGTAACCAGAAATGCGGTACCGACGGTTGCTATAGCCCTGCAGCAACAGTGTGCTGCAGTGCAAATAGCAAGTACCGCGAGCGCGGATATACTTGCCATCAGAATGGATGCTGCCCTAACGGCGAGACTTAGTATAGCACCAAAAGCTGCTACAATTCAAAGACGTTAATTTGTTGCGGTGCTAATAGAAATTGTTGCCCCAAAAACTATAACAGCGTAGCTAGCAGATGCTGTCCGAAAAGTCAGACCCGGTATAAGACAACAAAATGTTATAACCCGAACATTTTTGTTTATCGTAGTTTATTAAAAAGGAATTGCCTCCTGAATGAAGGCTGTGTAAGGAATGGGACTAAGTGCTGCCCGAGAAATCTCAAAATGTGTAGCAATAACAAATGCTACGATTCAAACATCACGAAATGCTGTCACGGCCCTGGCCCTATCTCACTTACAGCCCCTGGGCCCCTGACACCACGGGGCCTCGCTTATAAAGCGCTGCTTTTCTTCCGTGACAACTCAAGCTGAATAGGGATCTCGATCCGTAGATCTAGGTAGAAGGAATCGGAGGTGTAAACAACTATCACTTGTTATAACTAAGAGAACAACCTACGGACAGAAGAAGAGAAGGAAAGCAGCGTTTTATATACAGGATGTCACGGCCCTGGCCTCTTTTCGCTTGGACCTTGGCACCGGACACCCCAGAGCTCGGATGGAGCTCAGCACCGGACAATACAGAGTTCGCTTATACTGGCCTCCGGCCAGCTCTTTGCTCGCTCTTGTTTCATTCTTCGCCCTGCTTGGAAACCCAGTTTTTCTTCCGTTCTCAACACTTGCCAGCAGCCTGATGATTACGCTCCAGAAATTTTTGTCGCTTTTCGTACTTCTGCTGCGCGAAAAGCTGTTTCTTGGCCCTGCTTTTCTGTGGCTGGCTTTTCTTTGGCTTCGCTAACATTTCCGATGCCTCAGAAACTGCCGATAGTGTAGCTTGGCTAATACCTTCGGGGGACTCAACAATACTAAAAGTAATAAGTGCATGGTTTTCTGGTGGTAGGATTTCTGGAAAGTAGCTTTGTGGTTTATTCAAGGATCCTAGGTTGATCCATGAGTTTTATTGCGCTGTTGTGTTTAGAGCTCTATTTGGAGAGCCTGGTGGCGTTAGTTCAGTCTTGAACATGTTGTTCAAGGCAGCATTCGGATTTTGGAAGGTTGGTGTTTGATAAATGCATATCGATGCTGTGCTTTCGACATTATCGAAGTTGAGAAAGTCCAACTTAACGTTTGGCTCAGGCTGGTACTCTATTCTGTGGATTTTGTGTGTTATGCAACTCGCAATTATGTTGTAGGCGCGTTCGAGACTTTGGGGTTGGAAAGATCAAGTTCACTTATGCAAAATCTGACAGCAGATAACCCTGGAAGACATCAACATTTAAAAACAGATAGTTAGCACCCTTTCTTTTTCTCACAGAGCTTAATGAGAATACCTGACATACAGTTGCTGCTGCAATTACTCTGAAAAGGAAGCAATAATCGTAAGGACTTTCTATTTCCGATTTGTTGAAGACGTTTATTACGTGCTGTCTTTTCTTGGTTTCTCCAGTTGAAAGTTCGAGATTGTGAAGCATAATCTGTATGAATAGCACCGTTGAAGTCCTTAATGTAAGTAGTTTGAGGTAGGGTGGGTTAATGTGAGAGAAGCAGAAGCTAGAGTTACAACGTTGCGTGTTGCTTTATTCGATTATTTTCGAGGCAGAAAAGAGTCTAGTAGAAAAGAGGAGAATGACCGGGGTACTCCATATAATAAACAATGACGTATAGCTGTAGTTTCTGGTCTAGTATGACGACACAATAGTCCAGTCTAGGATGGCCACAGAGATTAAATTGCACGTCACCGTACAATAACAATGCTCGTGATGATAAAGGGCTACGGTGATTATCCTCTATCTTTACTTTGCTGGTACGGCAATATGCCCGACTCTGCGCCAGTCAGCAAGCTATGTTTATCATTAAATCATGCACGGAAGCGGACCTCGCACTTTGCCGAGGCTTCCGCCTACAGTCCAGAACAGCTTAGTAGTACTTTTATAGATCAATCCCGTCATTCTGCATAAAGCGGCCTTGAAATTCTTACTCGTGTATTCAGTAAACTTTGCCATGCTTGCTTACCGGAAAAGTATCGACTGGTCATAGCTTCATCTTTTCCCTTTTCAGTTCTGATAGATTCCAGTGCATGTGGGAGTGCCAAGCAACGAAGCAGCCGATGAAGCGGCGAAGGAAAAGGCGGAACAGGGCCCAACTTCACCAGCACAGGTGGGATTGCTATCGGAACCAAACTCCTTGCGGATCCTAACGGCAACAACAAATCCATTATCCGACGATGAAAAACGAGTAAACGCTATTTTGAGTAGCTGCCAAGTATAGCAAGGAACTGTTTAATCTTTGGATAAGGCCGGGAAAAGCAATACTCGATACTTATAAAAGCATGCACAGGGTGATCGGCTCTGTTGTCGAGCGAGTGCGTACTGGCGAGATCGGCGCATGTGCTTATTTACACGCAATCAAGGAAGCCGACACCGATCAATGCTAATGTGAATACGGAACGCAGACAGTACACTACAGTTTGCTTGAGTGTAGAAACTGGGCGGAAAAGCCGCACTAAATGTAGGCAAGAAGCATTTATGTGTAAAACCTAAACGCATTCTTTGTAGCTCGATAATCAAATTCTAATTATATCCGGGATCGACGAGGAGCCGGGGCCTCAATGTCGCTTCGAGATAGGGCCTAAGTGACACCGGACAGGTGGCGATTGGGCTTGACAGACAGGGGATACAAACTGGCTGGGGGCGGATGCGGGGCTCCCTGCTAGCTACCCAAAAATATAGTGGAGCCGTTGGTGTGTGCGAATTTATGGAGGGGTAAGCTGGCACGTGGTGTGTATTGTATCAGTTTTTTCTTGCAGTAACTGCCTAGCGATTGGCTGGCCTTGCGCGCTTGCAGCGAGGCTGCGTTCAGCTGAGTCGACATAAGCACCTTGACATGAGCACCTCTCCCTACTCAACAAACGACTACGCACGTATGCCGACTTACTACTTGATGTTCACTAAGAACTCGTTTTATTAGCCGCCTCGATGCTAGCAAAATGATACGCCTGCTTCAATGCAACGATGGCGAGTTTAGCCTGGCTACGTTCTTTGCCGATAAGATTCCCCAGAACTATGCTATACTTTCGCACACATGGGAAGCGGAGGAAGTAACGTTTGAAGATCTGCAAGTTGGAGCCGGCACGAAAAAAGCTGGCTATAATAAAATACGATTCTGCGGAGAACAGGCTAAGCGTGATGGCTTGCAATACTTTTGGATCGACACATGCTGCATCGACAAGTCGAGCAGCGCTGAGCTCTCTGAGGCTATCAACTCTATGTTTTACTGGTACCGTAATGCGACTAGATGCTACGTTTATTTATCAGATGTCTCGAGACCTCCTTTCGCCACGGACGACAAGTCTCACGAGTCCTGGGAAGTGAAATTTCGGAAAAGCAGATGGTTTACTCGAGGCTGGACCCTTCAAGAGCTAATTGCGCCGGCTTCAGTCGAATTCTTCTCCAAAGAAGGGGAGCTGCTGGGTAATAAGAATTCTTTAGAACGATATATCTGCGAGGTAACGGGAATTCCGGCTAAAGCTCTCCGGGGTAACGCATTGCTTGATTTCAGCGTTACTGAGCGAATGTCATGGGCTGCAAGTCGTGTGACTACTTGTAAAGAAGATATGGCATACTCGTTACTAGGCATTTTCGACGTTAATATGCCGCTCATCTACGGCGAAGGGGAGGAGAAGGCATTCAAGCGACTTAGAAACGAGATTGACAAGGCTTCAAAAGGTAGGTCCTTGTTTTTTGCCATGAGCACTTATCAACAGTAAGGCATGTGGGTATTACGAAGCTGCTGACTAGATCAGGGTTCAAACGCGAGGATTTCTCAGTCGCCTTCAGCCTCTCTGATGTTTCCGACGTCGAACACTTCGTAGCAAGAAAATCAGAGCTCTTAGAGATGCATAATTCACTTAATGGCGACGGCTCCCGCCGAGTAGTTGTTCTTTACGGTCTTGGCGGAATCGGCAAAACACAACTTAGTGCCGCATATGCGAAGCGGCACAAGGACAGTTACTCGGGAATATTCTGGCTGAACATCAAGGACAAAGATTCCCTGAAGCAGAGCTTTGCTAAAATAGCCAAACAGATATCAAGAGAACACCCTTCGGCTAGCCAGCTAAGTAATGTAGATACAAATAAAAACGTCGACGAGGTAGTAGACGCTGTTAAAGCGTGGCTGAGTCTGCCTAATAATACGCGATGGCTGATGATATACGATAATTACGACAATCCTCAATTGCCTGGGAAAACAAATCCCGCGGCAGTAAATATTCGAAAATTCTTTCCCGAATCATATCAAGGGTCTATTATTATTACAACGCGGTCGTCGCAGGTCAAACTCGGCCATTGTATCCAAATTAGTAAACTCGGGGATGTTCGTGATAGTCTTGAGATTTTGTTAAACGCCTCGAGACGAGAAAAACTGAGAACTGGTAAAAACATTCTAGATATTTGTACTGCAGTACTAAATTTAATGCTAGATCCAGATGCTATTAAGCTTGCTAAAGAATTAGACGGTCTTCCGCTTGCACTAGCTACTGCTGGAGCATATCTTGATCAAGTTGCAATTAGTTTTTCGGACTATTTACGTCTATACAAGCAGTCGTGGGTGCAACTCCAGGAATCGAGTCCGGAACTAGACTCGTACGAAGACCGAACACTTTACTCTACATGGCAAATATCATTCGATCACGTTAAACAGCAAAATCACCTTTCATCTAAACTTCTTTGTTTCTGGGCGTACTTCGATAGTCAGGATCTCTGGTTAGAGCTTCTTCAGCACAGTGACTCGAACGACCCAGACTGGGTACAAGAGCTGACGAAAAATGAAGTGAGTTTCCATCAGGCGGTACGGGTATTAAGTAGCCATGGGCTGGTAGAGGTGAACACGTTTTCGCAAAGTTTGACCGAGTCACAAGGGTACAGTATTCATGGATGCGTTCACATGTGGACAATTCATGTTCTAAACAAAGAGTGGGACTGTAATCTGGCTAGGATAGCTGTGAAATTTGTAGGATCACATGTTCCTGGGAAGGAGGCTGTTCAGCCGTGGCTGACGCAACGACGGCTTCTCCGGCATGCAGCTAGGTGTTCGTTTATTATACTGAACAGCTTGGTCACAGATGATAGCATGGCATGGGCATGTTACAACTTAGGCATCCTCTACGCCGACCAAAGCAAACTGGTCGAGGCGGAGCAGATGTACCAACGGGCGCTGCAAAGCTACGAGAAATCATGTGGTCCGGAGCACACGTCGACGCTTAACACAGTCAACAACCTTGGGAACCTTTACGCCGACCAAGGCAAGCTGGCCAAGGCTGAGCAGATGTACCAGCGGGCGCTGCAAGGCAAAGAGAAAGCATGGGGTCCAGAGCACACGTCGACGCTTAACACGGTCAACAATTTAGGGTACCTTTACGCCGACCAAGGCAAGCTGGCCGAGGCCGAGCAGATGTATCAGCGAGCGCTGCAAGGCAAAAAGAAAGCATGGGGTCCGGAGCACACGTCAACGCTAGACACGGTCAACAACCTGGGGAACCTTTACGCCGACCAAGGCAAGCTAGTCGAGGCTGAGCAGATGTATCAGCGAGCGCTGCAAGGTTACGAGAAATCATGGGGTCCGGAGCACACGTCGACGCTAGACACGGTCAACAACCTGGGGAACTTTTACGCCGGCCAAGGCAAGCTAGCCGAGGCCGAGCAAATGTACCAGCGAGCGCTGCAAGGCTACGAGAAAGCATGGGGTCCGGAGCACACGTCGACGCTCGACACGGTCAACAGCCTGGGTATCCTTTACGCCGACCAAGGCAAGCTGGCCGAGGCCGAGCAGATGTACCAGCGAGCGCTGCAAGGCTACGAGAAAGCATGGGGTCCAGAGCACACATCGACGCTTAACACCGTCAACAACCTGGGGAACCTTTACAAAAAACAGTGTTATGCGGCTGCTAAGCTCTCAGGCCGTAACATTGTACTTACATACATCAAGCAGTTGGTCAGCCTTTGCCTCAGATTTCCACACTCAAGACTATCTTTATTTGATTGTATTGGGCGTGCGTTCGTCTGGGTGGGAGACGATGGAAAGTCTGCAGCTGCCTTTGCGTATCAATTGGCTCTAAGCTTGCCTAAGTACAATGCAGATTGTGATGGCTGTGATACCAGGTTATGTGTCGACACGAGCCGGTTCGTTTGCAGGGTTTGTGAAGACAGGGACTTATGCAAACGCTGTTTTGATAAATTGGAAAGCAATGGCCTTGGAGAGGCTTCTTCTTCGTGCCAAGGCCACACATTCCTTGAATTAGATGGTATTTGTATAGTGAGGTCTTCCTCAACTGATAATGCAAATAATAGCGTATTAGCCGAGCAGTGGCTGAAGGATATAGCAGATCTATAGATTTGAGAAGCCAAAATAATATAAATTTCAGCGATGGATTTCTACGCTCAGCGCAGTTCAAAACTTGGGGCTCACCTACGCCAACCAAGGCAAGCTAGTCGAGCCCGAGCAGATGTACTGTGGCGGGGAACATGCTGAGAGCAAGAACAGCAACAGGATCTAGCACAAAACTCATAGGCGTGATAGCGGTGGCTGTAGCATACTGGGGAGAGCACCGGTGAGCCTAAGCTCTATATAATAGATAAACGTCAATAGCTTATAGGATATAATATATAGAAGAGTAGAATCAGATGTATTGATATAGCGTTCTAAGTGTTGTTGTTGATAATTGATGATTGTTGGTTGTTTTGATCCCCAGCACTGAAAGCATCCCTTATATGCATACCTCGATCCGAGGTCACATGACTAGCAACCACCACTCATCACGTGACAATTGCAAAGAAAAAGGAATCAATCCCCACCACAGTACTTGTGGGCGCTACAATGCTACGAGAAGGCGCTCGGTACAGATAATATCATCACTTATTTCCCAGCGCTAAACACAATCTGGGGTTTCGGCTTTCTTTTCAAACTTCAAGCTGATATAGCGAAGGCAGGACTTTGTATTCAAAAGCGTCGCTTGGGTATTCAAAAGCCTTCGGACTAAACATCCTAAGTCTCAGACTTTGCGTCACAAAGTCTGTGCTTTGGATGCCGTCGTGGAGAACAGGGCCCTGGTAGGAGTCGAAAAAGTCGTGGGCGACCTTCGAGGAGGACCATCGCATCTAGGTGTTAAAGAGACTTCATTAAAATCAAAACGGCACAACTTGTTTCGAAAGCTTGGCAAATGGTAAAGCCCTTGGCCGTGTGGCTTTACAGCAAATATCTCATGTATGATAGTTCTATTCTTCACATGTTTATGCTATAAAAAGGTTCCAGTGATTCAACTTACCTTTAAATATGTGTATTCGGGTGTTGTGGATCTCAGGTAGAAGGACTCAAAGGTGTGAACAACTATCAATTGTTATAACTAAGAGAACAAGCTACAGACAGAAGAAGGGAAGGAAAGCAGTGCTTTATATACAGGGGGCTGGCCAGGGGCCAGTGGAGGCGAGTCGCCGAGACCCAGCGGTCATAAGCGAAGTTGGGTCAGGGCCGTGTCAGGAAGATCTTTCTCAGAGGTCCGAATTCATTCACTCCAAGCAAAGTTATAAAAGCGAAAACCCGTTTTATAGCCTCTGATGTGATGGCATGCAGAAGGAATTATAGTTGTTGGCCTGCGTAAGATTGCAAACTAGGGCATCTTGCCAAACGCTCCAACTATTCAGACATAACCAAATTAAAAAGAATCCTGCGCAGGAAAAATATAACTGTTTATTTTGTCAACTTGCAAACCTTGGTTCTCGAAGTGTGGTGCCGTGCACGAGCTTTACATGGACCTTGAGTTGATTCACGTTCTTGAGAACTTCACCCCTGGCCATACAGACAGGGTTGTAGCAAATAGCCTTTTCATGTGCTAACACCTCACGTAAGTGAAGATTTTCGACGTGGCCCATCACGTGCGAAACGCGAGTAAAGGTGCGCGTCCGTTGTTCATATGAGAGCCTCTCATTACCGATACAGAATATGCACTGGGTCTTTCGCAGACGAGAGGAAACTTACGAGGCGGTGGGGATAGGTCAAGAGCTGGAACAGGAGTTTCCTCCTTAAGTGGATCTCTGGAAGCTGGAGCAGAGCGCGGCTTGCGAGTTTGTGCCTCTTGCCGAAAGGCGAGCGCATTCATATGGTTAATGGCAGAGAGCTTCTGAGCGACGATAGCTTCGGGACACATGCCCTTGGAAAAGTCGCTGATAACCCGCTGTAGTTGCGTCTGTGCTATGAGCTGATGTTCAACCAGAGGCTCAACCTTATCCTGGACCACAGTCTTGTTCAGATGTCGCTCTAGTTGCATCTTCGCCATTTCATTGTGAACGCGGAAGTTATAACTGATGGTCCAGCTTCGGCGAAATAGTCGAAATGCGCTTTACCGTATTTGGTAGGCGCACCTCATATCGTGGTATCCAACTTCTCGCACTCCGTATCTCACGATCAAGCCCATCAGCCTCACCGCATCCTTTATCGTAGCTTGTACCTGGATAGGAATTAATAGGGATACAAATTTCTGCTTAAGGCTGAAAATTTTATGACTTCCACTGTTCTTTCACGTAGCTGATCTGACTTCAATGTGTCCATCATATGGTGACTATTTCATAGATATGAGAAGTGCTTCTCGTATGGTCGGAAGCCGCTATTGGCCACCAAAGTTGCAACACGCAGCCAAAAGCAACCAAATCCTCCATTGAACGTTGGACAATACCGTTACCTACAATTTCCCGATCTTGATCTCCTACAACATATTCTTAATAGGCGCTCCATGCGCTGTTGAGAACGGAAAATCCCCCTGTTTCGTAAATGCTAGCCACCCATAATGCCCGCCCGGGGAAGGCTGGGGCTCCTTCCGGACTATCCTTATCGATAGTCAGATATCAGAAAACGGTTCGAGTCCTGGGAAGCCCTTTTTGCTGAATGAGACAATGCCGCAGAACTATTAGCCACATATTGAACTGAACGAGCCAATAATTAAGACTCTCACTATAATTTCCCGTTTATTTGTGCCAGCCCCATTTAACTTGAAATTGTTGGGGCATCGTTCCAGACTTCCCCGCCGCGCCTGGTTGCGCCACCATCTCCAATAGTGGAACCGAGAAGCTTGTCGCCATCGAAAAAAGCGAGAATCGCTGCTGGTTGCCGTCAGAATTCGTAAAAACCCTACACGATCTCCATAACGACTTCTAAAATCTAGTTACTATTTAAAGGACCTTCGTGAAGCTTAGTTCCTGAGAACTGCTAACTTGTTTTTCAATTAAGGACCTCCGGGCATATTTCTTCCACACCAAACACGAGTAACGCACTCACTGGTATGTCATATCGTCTATAGGGCAGGGTGGATTGGCATTTTTGGGATCCCGAGCCGATGATGACGTTTTATATGCCGGAATTTTAACAAGAAACCCGGCCGAAATACATTAAGTATTTACAGGAGTCATTTGAAGGATTACTTGGTTATTTCCCGGCATCCTCTTCTGGATTTGAGCCGATCGGCATGGTGCCCGTCTCCTGTCACACCTCCTTGGACTTTGGGACGGAATAAAGAATCAGCCCTACGATGCGAATGGGGCTATAGTGGCAGAGCGCTCCCCTTGCTATTGGAGCTACAAATGCATGCTGTGAAATGTGCGCGCCACCCGCAAAGCAATAATTCGCGTAGCGACATCGATCCTGTCCCTTGTTTTCGATGTCGAGAGACCCTCGGTTTCCACTAGCAAGAAGCGGGCGACCCGCCATTCTGGGAGGCTTGTCCCAGCGCTCCGTCTCGGTTATTAACAAACTTTGGAATCTATCATCGCCTACCGTTTCAAGTTACCCGCATGTATGGCTTGCTCTGTGTGGCTGTCTATTGCTTTGATTGCTTTATTTATAGTCAGCGGTCTGATCTACAAGACGAACCCAGCATCTTTCACTCCTGCCTTCTCACCCCCTCCAGAGCAAATCATATTTTAATATCAACCGTTTTCTCTGTCCCGACGAGGTTGTTGCCTTTAGTGACTTTCCTGCCTCGTTAGAGCCATGGGTTTAGTACTCAAAACCGAGAGGGACGAGATCGTTGGCAGCTTACCCCCTCCGCCTGGAGTCATTCCGGACTTCGAGAATCCTGAGTCTTGTGGATATCAAGTTATTATTGCAATTGCGGTCTTGTTCCCGCTAGCAACTTTCTTTTTGGTTCTGCGAATATATACAAGGGCAGTAATCGTTCGCGATGTGGGGTCCGACGACTGTAAGCTTCTTTACTATTAAAGATGTTGAGCGTATCAATTAACTGGGTCTAGATGCGATAATCTTGGCATGGGTATGAATCTTTGGTCAACTACAAAGTTATAAAGATAGAATGACTACTTACGCCTCGTGCTTAATATAGATTTTGTTGATTGGCTTCGTTATTACTTCCATTCTTAGTGAGTAGGCACTTAAAATATATTCGACTGGTTTTTTGTTAACAATCTACCCTAAAGATGTCAATCTCGGCATGGGCGTCCATCTCTGGAATGTGCCTCTCACAACGTTCAGTCCTCATTTCTTGAAGGTAAGCTACTTATTGCCAGAGTTAAGAGCTAGTTGAGAGCTTCATTTACAAATCTTTAGCATTTCCTAACGTTGCTATTAGATGGCTGTGATCAACGGGGTCTTTTACGGCTTATCTTTTCTGTGTGTCAAAGTATCGATACTATTACTCTACCTCCGACTCTCACCATACTACCTATTTAGGATCGCGGTATGGGTGGTTATGGTACCAACGGCCGTATACTCCGTTCTCGGGTCATTTGCGTTTCTTTTTAACTGCCAGCCTATTGCCAAATCCTGGGATATTACGATTACAGATGGGAAATGTATCAATGTAGCTAAAATTGCCATGACACATGCCTCACTAACTATCGTAACTGATATTGCGATGCTAATCCTACCAATAGCGCTGGTACGAAAGTTGAAATTACCAATGAAACAGAGAGTGGGATTAGCTGGTTTATTTATGGCTGGAACATTGTAAGTTTGCTTATTCGTTAATGTGTTTGCATATCAAACAAATGGGCTAATTTCCACGAGCGTTTGCATCGTTAGTAGTATTCGGATGAAGGTCATTATGGAGTTCGTTCGAACGGCAGATTTCACAAGGGTACTGGCTGAGGCCACAGTATGGAGGCAAGATTATTTCTGTATCCTTTTGGCTCTGCAGTAGTACGAATTTTTGATGCTAATAAAACTTTAGTATCATGGAGGTGTGTATCGGAGTTATTTGTGCCTGCCTTGTCGGCTTTAAGCCATTTCTTCGACGCCATTTCCCCCGGCTGCTCGGGAGTAATGTCCACTCAGATGCCCTCAGGACGCATTTCAGTAGGACCACCAATACTGCCCCTAATGCATCGATCAGCGGATATGAACTTGAGTCATTTAAAGGATGCCAGAAGAGTGGCATACCCCCAAAGAGCAAAGAACAGTCATGTACCAACAATGAGAGCCAGGAGGACATACTTGGAGATGGGTATCTGAAGGACATAGCAAGGACGAACGGAGAAGCTGCAGCACTAGATGCCGGACCGTCGCAGGAGGGTAGTTTTCGGTCAGGCCGCATTGATGTTCTGCCGGTGTCTCGTGAGGAATTTTGAAGCAGAGCGCCGCTGAAGAGCTGGCTATGGAAGAATACTCGCAAAAAGAGAAGGAAGAGGATGGTCAGACAATTTGGAGGATGAGTGTTGAACAGGCGAGGCCCAAGGCTCATACCTAGCCGATTGGGGAAGTTGTAGGTATGCCTACGCAAGATGCATACGTACTTTGCCTTCGATGATGAATCTACTGACGTATGCGTTACGTCGTATGTGATACTCACACGTGAGTATCACACCTCTGTAAGTAGAGAGATTCCCTCCTGTAGTTCATGCTCTATAACCCTCAGCAATTGACTCGCTTTACCCCATACTCTCTGAAGGCTCCGTGACTCTCTTCTTCTACTTTAATATGATAGCTGTGTGAAGCTCTAGCTACGCTCTGATTTAGGTTCGTTAGGCTAATGTATTTGAGATTCTCTCTATCTCGATCTATCTAGAACCCAATGATATCCCCACGTTCCCATTTGGCAGGCGTGCGACTATCTATCCAGGCAGGCACTGTCACGGCCCTGGCCTTTTCTCGCTTGGAGCTTGGCACCGGACACCACAGGGCTCGCTTACACTGGTCTCCGGCCAGCTTCATGTATATAAATCGCTGCTTTCCTTCCCTTCTTCTGTCCGTAGCTTGTTCTCTTAGTTATAACAATTGATAGTTGTTCACACCTTTGAGTCCTTCTACTTGAGATCTACGGATCGAGAACCCTGTTCGACTTGAGTTGTTACAGGCACTACTATTGGAGATTTTCTTAGAGGAGGTTCTGAGAAAGTATATCAACAAGCCTGTAGTTGAAGGTACCGAAAAGGGGGTAATGGAGCCAGACTCTGAAAAGCCAATGCCAGAGGAAGAGCACGTTGAGTTCAGTGGTCAGGCGAGAAAGATGAGGGACGGGTAAAATGCTCGTCAGAGGTGAACCTCCTACATTCAGGTATTGTCCGGAACTAATAGCTTGTAAAGTATCTAGCTACAACGATGTCCGAGGTTAGCTACGTGATTTAACGCGAGACTATCTCGAGGAAGGAGTTGAGTTGGTAGAATTGGATTATCAGCCGCTGTAGAATCAGGCACCTTTAGGCACTATAAATTTTGTGTTGCAATTTTTGGCTTTAAGTACACGTAGATAGATATAATCAAACAACCGAGCTGAATATGAGCTTGCAATTAGAAATTTGCCGTGGCTTAAATCCAGTCTAGGTTTTTGCCAGGCTTTGTCACGATCACGATCCTATGGCCTGTAAGGGCGCTGAATAGGTGCTTCAATTACGAGAATACTAAACTAAGGAGGAAAGGCGTAGCTGTGGATGTGGCATCCCTCATAAGTAAAACCATGATCACGTGACCCACATTGGCGAACTGGTAAGCGAACCAATGAGCATCATTGAGGAGCGTGACAGGCTTACGTAGTTCAAGCGATGGCAACAACCTCACTCAAGTTCTCCACCTAATTCACGTCTTTCGTTTTATCATAGCATTGACGATCATCTTTTTTATGGCTACTGCCTTCTAATCCCTATGAAAATCAGGATTCTCCTAGCTCAGATTGCTGCGGACTCTAGGATCCCATTGGAATTTCACGGGACTACTAGCACACAACTGCAAGAAAGTTAATTCAAGAAGAGTGCCATGCCTAGGATAGAAGAGCCGCGAGTAGAGAACTTCGAGGATATGAGTGCTAATAGGAGAAAAGTTGTAGAAGCGCACAACTCACAGAAGAAAGTTTATAGAAGTGTCTCGTCTAGAAGAAAGCTTCTTGGTATGAAACGCTTCCGCAAGACTATGCAAGGAAGATGAGCTCTTCCCGCAGGCTAGTTTGGGAATACGCTAGTCCTCAGAAGAAGCCGGCCAGAGAAAATGACTAGAACTGGTGGGTCACGTTGTGAAGACCGTCTATTTTCACGGCGATAATTAATTTTATAATATTCTCCCCTAATCGGCATGGTTGACGTTCCGATATCCGTTGAGTAAAAGCATCAGCGCTACCGGTCCCGCCGCCCTGTCATGGTACCACATGCAAGATTGCTAGGCTCAGACCCACATTTGAGCTGTCCGCGGTGGTAACCCATCCAGCGTCCCACATTATCCGCGTCCCACATCATCCACGTTCCACATTCCTATCCATGTTCCACATGACTATAGTGCCTTGGCGAACCAGACTTAATTCACCCCAAGTTATGGAGGCGCTTAATTTGTGGACCTCTATGAAAGACCGAAGACCGAACATCAGAAGCCGAGCTGAGCTGTGGTATCCTGTTCCACGAGTTCTCACACGCTCCAGTCCTCGGCAGATAGGAATGTTATTACATCAATCATCTACATTATATATTAGATAAGGATCCTTGGATCACAGAGCCTTCCCAGCCCTTTTTCAAGTACGTGTTTATACGTTATTGTTCGGATTTTGAACAATACTTTGTGAGATCGAGATTCTCATCCTGTTAGATAGGCAATATTAGACGGGCAACAACAGTGCTTAGGGACTCACTCCACGTATGGGCCTATAGTCCTTGCCGCCAAAAGTAAGGTTTAAAATCGACGATAGAATATTAGTCTCATGGTCCCACATCTCCCACATCTTCCCGCAGGAGCTAACCTTGTGGAAACATGAAAGGATATTGCCATTTCGGACTTTACCACGTCAGGCGTTCTGTTGAACAGCATAGCAAAAGTCTGGCTGTGCAGTCCGAGGAAGTGTGATGGTCTCGGAAGCTAGCCTATGTGAATAATAAGGTGCCTCAACGAACTTCATCACAAACGTAGTCATCAGGAGTTGCAGAGAGCATCGCTTATTATTCTCAATTCCAGACCCAACCTTCTCTGCTTTTCATGATCTTGAAATATAAAGCCTCGATACATCTATGGCTTCTTTAGATCCCTCTGAGTGTTGCACTCTTGCCGTTACGCATGACGGTCATGCTAAAGGCAAGATCATAAAGATTGAAGACTGTAAGACTCTCCCTTGATGTAAAAATAACATGGCTTTCGTACCTGCTGTATCGACCATATAACTGCAATAGAGCCTCACACAATGCCCTGTCGCTGACGTAGAGTGTATAGTCGAAGCATACATAGTCTATCCCAAATATATTTCTTCAACAAAAGCTATTATACTCTTTTCAGACATATTTGGTCATAGATTTATTAATTCACAGCTCATTGCGGATGAACTTGCCGCGAACGGATATATTATCGTTGTTCCTGATCTCTTCCATGGAGACCCTGCCCCATTGAACCGCCCGGGTGGCTTCAACGTCGCCGAGTGGATTAAGGGGCCTCCAGGCCATTTGGCCGACAGGGTCGATCCGGTTGTGGACGCCACAGTCAGGCATATACGCAATAACCTAGGATGTAAAAAGATTGGAGGAGTCGGATACTGTTTTGGCGTATGATAGCCCTGTCACATGTTTCGGCATTCCGCAGTAAAAGTATCAGCTAATAACTTCAATCATTGATTTAGGCCAAGTATGTGATCCGGTGGTTAAATCCCGCTCAGAATCACATCGACGCTGGGTACGTTGCCCATCCAAGTTTGGTAGAACCGGAAGAGCTTGCTGCTATTGGGGGTCCTCTGAGCATTGCAGCTGCTGGTTCGTCTTCTGTCCCACAGACTATTTGCTGGGTTGCCTGTGTTAACGTACATGGTAACAGAAACCGACCATGTCTTTCCTGCTCCAAAACGACACGAATCTGAGGAGATCCTTATTAAGACAAAAATGGCTTATCAGATTAACCTGTACGGCGGTGTATCACATGGATTCGCTATTCGTGCTGATATTAGCAAACCCGATATCCGATTTGCCCAAACACAGGCTTTTCAGCAGGCAGTTCAATGGTTTCAGCAGCATCTTTGATCAACATAACATCTGAGAATACTACAAAGTTCCTTATTCCAGCCTAGGCCGTCGTAATGGATGGATGTAGGTGTTTTATATCCCAACTCTGTGATGTCAGCTCACTCATTGTATTCTTCTACATATGTAAAAGCCTATTTAGAAATCTAATTCTACACGCCGGGAAATCCATACCCCCCACAGGCATATAAATCAACGTAGTCTCAATTAGTTGGCATGTATAGTATTTACCATAATCCATATAGTGAACGGCTATGCCCCAACATTCCACCATCTTCGTCTCTATGAGAGTTTACGGTCTATGTCTCCTCATAATATCGGCATCTCCTCATCGTAGCAGCTCCACTTGCTGCTATGGTAGATTAATCTCTCTTGACTGTCTTACTTGTTTATCTCTTAGAATAGTATTTGCATATTCCCTCTAGTTTGTTTGTGGTGAAATTCTACCGGATTCCAATATCACTATTTGGTATGTGCTAATAGCTAGAAAACTCTGCCTCGAAGAGAGTTGCTTAGCACTAGAGGCAGGGTAAAATTATACATTATCGAAGCTATCAAACTTGATCACAAATAGACTGCTTAACATCTACACATACGATTAACACAGTTGGATCGTGTTCCAGTATGATAAGTCCGTATTAATTATCACCCAAACCGGACGGCATACAAAGGCAAGATGAAATCAAACTTCGAAAAATAGGAGCCTTTATTGAAATTATATCCTTTTCACCTCTTATCTTCAGAAGCTCAATCCTTTTGCACAAATATGGATTCTGCTTCAGATTTGCCTTCCATTCTACCTTATCCTAGATTAACTTAGGTGAGAATTAGTCCAAAAAGCACCTACTCCTACTATATCCTCGCCTCCTGAAAACTGATGAGCGTTCTCAATATGTTTTTCTTAAGCCTTACTATGCCTTATGTGTTGTGACAGTTGCGACAGTTGTGACATGTTGATGGAAGGTTTTGACTACTAGTGGCTCGAAGTAGAAATAAGCTCAACCCTGGCTCTCGGCTCCTCCGGTAACCAAGTTCCGGCGGCGAACTTTTCTGCGGAAGAGGCGCCCCCGCAAGAAAAATTGTCCCATCGGGTTCCTGAGTTTGTGGGGAAACATTTGCGAGGTCGCCTATAAAAAAAAGTCCCAGACCCTACTCAATAATTCTGCAATTTTCTTTCTTGCCATTCTTCTATCGGTACCCTGGTCTCCCTAGTATTTGGTAACAACAGCAATAGAGCTCTGGTCCCTTCTAACAACAATCACCATGGCTGCTCAATTGAGTCATCTACATGTAATCATCGTTGGAGCTGGTAAGACTGGTCTCATTTTCCCCCTATCCCCAGAAGAGGAAGTGTGCTCACCACTCCCCTTTTCTAGGCCCTACAGGTCTGCTACTTGCACAGCGGCTCAAAAAGGTATGACCACCTATTCAAATTAATCACTATTTGCAAACACTGGCAATTCCTAGGAAGGGATTTCTTTTACCATCTTCGAACAAGACCTTAACTATGAGGCAAGACCCCGCGATTGGAATTTCGGCATTTACTGGGCCCGAGAGTCTCTGTCGAAGTGCCTGCCCAACGAACTGGACGCCTTACTCCCAACGGTCCAGGTCGATAACCACACACCTGTTGAAATGGATGTGCTCCCCGCATATAGCGGAGATTCGGGTGAAATCATGGCTGAGGTTCCGAGTCCGAATCACTTCCGGTTTGGCAGGCGACGGTTCGTAAAGCTGATAAGCACTGGAATTGATGTTCAGGTATGTGTCCTCGCAACAATTCTCTTCTCCCAGACCAAGCTTAGGCAGCGATAGTTCCATAGGCGAATCGTTAATATCCAGCCTGGCGACTCCACAATTACTGCGACATTCGAAGACGGAACAGAGGCCACAGGCGATCTCTTGGTCGGCTGTGATGGCTCTCACTCATGGGTGCGAGAGTTTCTAGTAGGCGCCGAAAAGGCTCCGGTGACGGAGCTCCCTCTTGTGGCAAGCATTGCGATTACTAAGCTGCCCGCCCACATTATCGAGCTGGTGCATAAGCTTCATGAGAGATTCAACATCTGGCTCCACCCAAAGGGGTACTTTGTGTGGTGTGGTCGTAAGATTTCTACCGCCTTGGATCCCAGGGTACTCTGACTCAGACATCTCTTTCTAACACGTCTCAGTGCAAGATTCTTATAATATACCTAATCCCGAAGACTGGAAGTTTACGATTGGGTTGACCTGGCTCCATGAGCCGCCAACCGACCTCTCTGGTGATGCCGTTCTACGAGATCTGAAACAGAGGGGCAGAGAATTCCCTGAACCCATGTGTACAATAATTCAGAGCATACCCGAAGGGACGAGAGTGTGGCATTTTAGAATTGGGTACTGGGTTCCAATTCCTTGGGACAACAAAGGGGGGAGAGTTACTCTAGCTGGCGATTCCGCTCACCCTATGCCATTCCGTACCACCCCCTCGTGACTCCATCAGTGAACCCCGTAACTAATACAGAGGTGACATCTAGACCGCGGACAAGGGCTTAACACGGCCATCAACGACGTGGTATCTCTCTGCGATAAGCTCTCTCCCCTCTCGCCATCGGAGCATAACGAGTTATCAACCGCCATCAACAACTACGAAGCGGATATGCGGGTACGCGCAACGGCCGCCGTTGAAGAGTCAGTTGAAAACAGTATGAACATGCACAACTGGGAGAATGTGATGCAGAGTCCACTTTTCACGCGCGGAATGTATAAGAGAGCCGCAGACTTTGTGGGTGGAGAGACGACGGCTTAGCTAGGGCGGAGAATGCTAACTGTACCCTCATGCATTCTATACGGTGGTTGAACTATTGATTTTGTTGGGGCTACCTTAGTCTGATAAGGCTGGATGGGAATTCTCGGAGTCATTAATGGAGAAAGTAGCCAGTTTAAAAAAAAGGTATACAGGGTTGAATAGAAACTTCTCGACCTCATTTCCATAAGAGAGAACAGCATGGTTAAGCATCAAAATTGCACATAGTGGCGGACGCTCATACCCCCATTGTCAAATACCACTTGGCTCTACTGTATGTTAGAAGCAACTGTTGTGTGCTCTAAACTTCCACCAAGAATTTCGACTATGCCCGAAGACACCTGGCCTACCTACTTTGGGGACTATCGAGACTATTATTCTGCCTCCCTGCAACAATGTCTTTTGATACAGCTCTATATCTCGTAAATAGTCATTCGGCTCACGATTTGTTAAAAACGAAGAGCGGTAAATCTTGGCTACCTTTGTGGCTTACCACCCTACCTCATATTTCCATTGCTACGATTGCATCATTACTAGAAATTAGCTAAAATTATGGGAGCGCCCCAACTTAACGAGACCATGTAGAACTGGTAAATTTTGTCCGCAGATTTACGAGAATAAACTTATTTGCGGTATTTTGGCACCGAATCTTTCTCTCCTGCTTGGAGCCCGGCAAAGCGCTCAATTTCCTGGAATGAGAGTGCTGGTATGCAGCCAAAGTTACGTGAATACCCCACGACGCTCCGACCACATTGATGTATTACAAGCTTCTGTACGTAGCAAGAGCAAAGAATCAAGAACAAGTCAACCACCTACAACGAGCATACTAGCACTGCGCAAAGGTCGCGGTGCTACGTGCTCAGTAGGTATCGACTTGAGCAATTGCAAGTTATCAAAAACAAAGAACCGTCACTTAACAGAGTGATATGAACAGAGAGTTTTGATATATAAATTGATCTAACTGTGTACATACGCCACTACAGTTACTGCTTATCATCTTTAAGAATCATTTAGAATTAACATCCAGTCTTCATCTCCATCCGTTTTTGCCAAAGCTGACAAAGTCGTGGCATATCTCCTTGCAACACCCCAGTGCCCAATTCTTTGTAACAAGTCAATAGTCGAAAACATCATTGCAGTGACAACATCCGAGCAAGGTTGAGATCGATCTGGTAAATTACTAGCCGCGTAATTGTCGCCATCTACCATCTCCCTGTTTCGTGAGAAATTATGGGCCGTTGAAGTATTCGCAGAGTCGAAAAGGCGCTTCGGGATTGGAATACCAAGCTGTAAAAACTCTGGAAAGTCAATCGGCGACCTGTCGGTCTGCAAAGAAGGGTTTTGCAGGCCTGACCGCTCGAGGGTGTGGAATTTTGTATAACTATAACTCGCTATACCTGCGAGGAAGAGGCAATGTGGAATATGAATGGCAGGCTCTGTATCTAGTCGCATTGAACCCAGCAACTGCAGTAGTGTATAGGCGTGCAAGATGCACCTCTGGGCTTCTTTCGAATTTGCCCACTCTCTAGCGTAAACAAGATCGTCTTCTGCAGTTAGAACGTCTAGACCATCCCTACCAATCGCCCTTTCGAGAACGTTGAAGTTCGTAGCAAGCTGCATGAAGACAGTGTGCCAGAGGACTTTGATCATGGGGAGCAAGACATCCGAACGGGATGTTTCGGTCATGTTTGTGGATCCATTAGGGTCGGCGAAAGTAAAGTACCAGCACACCAGCGCGTCGTAGTACATTGAAAAATTTATTGAACGGGGTGCTAGCTGCATCATCTGTTGCTTTTCGCTGACGAACGCCGAGATCCCGTTTAGCACAACATATGCGGTTTGTCTGCTATGTTTCAAACTTGACTCTTCCGCGGTTGGCTGTGGGGCATGGTGCCTGGACAGATTGATATGGAGGGAGTTACGGAGTGCCAGCTTGGCAAACGGCTGTTCCTGCACCAGTTTTTTCCAGGCCAATGCTGTTGGTGCGCTAAATAATTTATCTTCAGCAGCCGGAGGCACTGCGATAGCATCATGTCGTAGCAGAGGCTCATGGTGAAGCATTCTTGATAGCATAGCGTCATGAATATAAAGACCATGTACAGATCTGTCAAATTATGAGCCGATAACCAATACCTCATGGGTATTGCGCGTGGGGATGGCAAGAGGTGTGTGTAGCTCGTAGAAGATTGATGGGGGTTCCAGACACATACCTTACTATTTCTTCCGACCTGGCCCAGAGACTCCAGGCCTTATGCAAGTCTTTTCCTGCCAAGTTGGCAACGTCTGGGAGATTCGGTGAGTGCACAAATAGTTTGCATCGCCTAGCCCACTAAGATCCACTTGTCAGTGCTCACACTCATAGATAGAAACTGAATGGAACTCACGGCGATGATGGTGCCATGGAAGGCCTCAACAATTGCAAGGTGCTTGGGGATCTGATGAAGGGTTAGATAGGGGTA
Organism: Chalara sp. BL73; assembly: GCA_918026815.1. Lineage (NCBI taxonomy): Eukaryota > Fungi > Ascomycota > Leotiomycetes > Helotiales > Chalara > Chalara sp. BL73. The sequence continues at coordinate 101,241 of CAKJVC010000150.1, read as the reverse complement.
TGTCCAGGATCCCGGCGACCTACTCCGGATAGCAATCCAAACGTTTGTCCAATTAATGCAGCCTCAATCATCGACTCCGCTTCTCGTTGGTCTTGGAGAGATTGCTCCCACTGTGTGGAAATTAGATCGTTATTACTTCAGCGACTCAAGTTAGACGCACCGAAGCCAAAATAGCCTTGTTAAGCCTTTCAAAAATTCGAATACCTTGTGCCGTTGCTCCTTTTGAGCCGAGAAGCAGACTCCCAATGGAAGTGATGGATAGTAACAGCAGAGAGTTCTTAGGACTGGGGCGGAAGGTGTGACTATGAATAACTGGAAAAATCGGATTAAATTTCGTGAAGTAAACCTGGACAGCGAGATTCTGAGTCCGTCAGTATTGTTGTAGAGTAGATGTAAGGAAAAGTGGTAGCATACCAGAAACTTTGTAGACGGTAGCGGATCATCCATAGTTGGAGCTCTGAGTCTGGCGGTAATGCGATTACGAAAGTTATCCCCAATATCATACTGATTCGGCGCTGGGATTGGTGTCATCTGTCCTGTAAGAGTATCTCCATATGTGCTATCACGGGACTCATTGTCTATCAGATTGAACCAGGAAGCCCGCACTTTTTCAGTTGCTGACTTTTGCCTGTGCTGAGCCTCAGCAGCTACCTCTGCATCATCTTCTAAAACTGGTTGAACATTCTGGAAGTCTACACGAGGTTGAAATAGCGGTTGTGAAATATCCAACATGCTGGAAACAGAGGTATTCAGGGCTTCAAGGTCGAAGTCATGTCCAATTAGCCAAGGTACACTCCCGGACATGAGTGATTCGTCCCAGAGATTGTTGGCAGAGAGAGGTGACTCTACTCTAGTAGCCGAGATGGGTAACGAGAAGGGTCCTTGAATGTTCGGGATACCACTAGCGCCCTCGTGAGTTCCAGGTGGTGCGTAAATACTCTGGGTGTCCTGTGATTGATTCGTTGTCGGAAAAGGAGCGGGATTAAGGAGCGGGCTAGTTGTAGGATCCATTTGGCCCAGATGTTGGAGAGGCTGAGTTTGGACGTGCCAGTCTTGTGCAATACCACTCTGCAGGCTAGAGCCGTCATTCAATTGCAAATTCTCTTGCATGCCGCTAACTGGTGTTATGGATGATGTGCTATCCTCATCATGCGACTTTGCATGGCGTAATAACGTGTCACTCGACTCCTGTCAGTAAAATTATGTTTTAGTTCTCATCAATTTAACATACTGTCGACTGTAAACTTTGTTGCATCTCGCGCAATGAAATGGCCGTTCTTTGGTGTGACTTCTCTCATGGCGAAGCAAATGTTCTGTTTTCGAAAAGTTTTTCTCGCAGAACTGACATTGACGGTTCAATGTTCGACTGGAGCTACTTTGTGGGCGTCCTCGCCTGCGCAGCATTGGCGACGCCATCATTTCCAATCATCACCCTGGCTAGAAAACAAGCAGATCCGAAGAAGGCTGGGTAGTTGGGGGACGAGAACAGGCCAGATGCAAACGCTTGCTTGTATCGTTATGCATTGTTCAAGGTTGACAGCATGAAGTGTTCGATGACGAAAGAAGATTCTGCAAGGTCAAGTTAAGATTACTTCCCCCGCAGTTGCCGAACTTGGGGTACATAGTGACATGGATTCGTTCGTGAGTGGCTGGCTAGCCGAAAGACTCCACTTGTTTGTGTCACGTCCCGTGCTCTGGAGCACACGTGACCTATATTAGCCGAGCTCTCAGAGCCCCTCGTGTATATATATAGCCTGCTCTCCTCGAGTTCCTCTTCCTTCCTTAGCTATAGACTCTCATATGGTACCACCGTTGCCCACTGTATCTGTAGATCCACAGCGCGTATCGTGATAGTTTGGGTCAATCAGTTACCAAGAGGAAGACAGAGAGGTAACCTTCCGGCAAATGTCTCGTCATTACTCGATAGTATTCAGAGAAGAATTTAGTCATTCTATCATCTCATACCATAACGTATGGACTTTACGGCAGCAATAAATCTGGCGTACCTAATCATTTACTGACCCTGAGTAGCAGGACGAAGACATAGTCTTGTGATTATGCAATATATCAGACGAATGAAGGTGTCAAGTTCTTGAGCCCCTCACAGATAATAAGCATGAGAGAATACTAAGTTAAAGATAAAAGTGATGGGTTGTTACGTGGAGAGGTGGAAGATAAGAACCTTAGCAAGGTCACGTGGTGAGGCTCGCAAGCCTCACGCGATGGATTCAGGGGACCAAGAAGTTCCAACCGCGACAGGATGCTATACATAAGTCTGTAGCTGTTTTTAAAGATAAAGCGTCATGCTTAACTCAACTAAGGTATTCCATTATCATCGTGGTTAGCGTACAAGAGAACTACTATTAAGCCTAAACCACAATCTGATTCGCTTCTCTTCTATTCCATCCACCCCTTCATGTTTAAATTCTGTAGGTCTGGAATTGGCAAATGCGATATTGAAAGCATCTGGGTCGGGAAATCCGCAAAAGAGGTGCGTAGTGTGTTGTGTTGTGTTGTGGATGTCCATTCGGTCCCGCATCTATAGGTCCCACATGCCCCGCAAAACTCAATTATTGATGACAATCTTTGGTAATATAGTAATTAAAGTATGGTAGCCACGGAAACTAACTAATTCTTGTGACAACAATCGTCTCTGCTAAGGTACGTTACACTGAAATCAACCTTTGACTGCCGCTGATGAGGCATGGGTTGACCTAAGTCATCCTCCAGGCACTTCGCAACTGTTTGGCTTATCCGGGCTTCGAAGGCTTGTTTCTGACCGCTTGCAACAGAATTCGTTGTCTTCAACTGAGACTCTTTGCGAGAAATGACTGATACCCAGGAGGAAGAGCATGTTGATGTCATTATCTGTGGATGTGGTCCAACTGGCGCACTGCTGTCTGCATATCTGAGCCGATTGAGAGTTAAACATGTGATATTGGAACGAGATACATGTATCACTACTGACCCAAGAGGTATTGCGCTGGACGAGGATGGCATTCGCATTGTTCAGGGTGTTGGGAAGTATTACGATTTGTTAACAGATGTTGGAAAAGGTATATCCGTCCTGTTAGTCTTCTACTATGTGTCCTAACATCTTTTAGTCATGGGATTTTTTCGATTTATTGATGGTGGTAGAGGTCTTAATGTGAAACATTTCTTACAAATTAACTACAATTCCGTAGGGTGCACTAAAACGGAATAGGACAATGAAGACTGACGTCTCGCAGATTACTGGTGGAACGGGGCATCCGGGATTTATGTCTCACAAGCAGCCTGCACTGGAGAAGCACCTGAGGGACGCAATTCATAAGGACTTTGGAGAGCTCAGAGAAGGGTCTACACTCTCAGGAATTAGCGAGGACGATAACTTTGTTTATATTGACTATCGAACGTCAGGAAACACATTGCGCAGGATACGAGGGAAATTCTTAGTTGGAGCCGACGGCAAGACGGGCTTCACAAGGAAGAAGTACTTGGAGCCGCGAGGAGTTACTATGAAAAAAAGTTCAAAGTAAGTATTAAGACCCCGTTAAAGTGTCCACGGTTACTAAAGTCACGAGATTTCATTATGAAGCAACATGGGTAGCGCTAAACTGGCGCCTGACTTGCCCTACACCAGGAACACACCCAGAGTTCCCGCTTTGGAAGCTAGGATACTCACCTGAAGATGTGTATGACCTGTTTTTCCCACGGGAGTTTAATTTCATCTGCGACCCATCGCGCCCGGCCGTTTGTGGACGTTTTGGCAGGACTGAGGACCGTCTCTGGCGTTTTGAATTTGTCGTCAAGGAGAACGAAGATCCACAACAGATGGCAACACCTGCCGAAACACAGAAAATCATTTTTCCATACCTCAGACAGCCTGGTAGAAACTTTGGGTGAGCACTGTTCTCGCTTTTTTCTGGCTATCTCTGACATTTTGCAGCCTGTTGGAAGACCTAATGTGGCCAACTGACTGCATTGAGTGTATCCGCTCGAGGCCATTCTCGTTCTCAGCTCGAAGCTGCAACATATGGTCGCTAGGTCGCGTAATACTTTGTGGCGACGCAGCACATGTCTTTCCACCTTGTAGGTGCCAACTCAAGCTCCGTTTGCGCTTCGGTTTGCAAGTACTGACACCAGCAGTCGGAGGCCAAGGGATCGTATCCGGCTTTCGTGATGCAATCTCGTTGTCATGGCGTCTGAAGCTCGCCACATCCCCGGCGTATCCGAATTATGAGAGTCTTTTCCGCGGCTGGTATGCGGAGCGCAAGCAGCAGCTTGAGCGTTCTCTAGCTGCTACAGTCCAAAATGGGAACTATTGCAACGAGCCTTCCAAGACTAAAGCCTTCTTAAGAAACTGGTACCTGTGGTTTGTTCAGCTGGTACCGCCTTGGAGGTATGACTTAGAGTTAGGCCCAAGGAAGGCAGGCTTGACGCGATATGACTATACCTCCGAAGCCCCATTCTTACCGGACTATGGCGGTGGGATCAGTTTGCCACAAGTCTTCGCTGCACCAATTGACCAGCCAGCTCCACCCGTACCTACCTTCACAGATGATGCTATCTTTTCGAGTCAGAAGAGGTGCATCTTTCAGGTAGTTGCATTGGCAACATCCCTCGAGCAATTGCGCAGTTATCAGAGAGAAATTAGTAGCTTGGGGGGAAGGCACAACAAAGACGATATAGTATCTCTTGCCGAGACTACATATATTGTACACGAACAGGCACGCTACACTCCGCAGTCGGCTTCCAGTTTGCCTGCGCGGGCTGAGTCGAAGAACGTAGTGCGTGTTATTAGCGCTGAGGAGTACATAGTGGCTGGAGAGACAGAAGAAGCAATCGCAAAAGCCTTTCCCCGACCTGAGCCACTGTATTATGAGCCTAATCGTATATGGAAGGACTTGGGGGCAGATGTGGCATTTGCTATTATTAGATGGGATCGCATTGTCTTCGCAAGATGTAAAAGTTTGTTCGAGCTGGAAGGAGCATTAGCCAAGATTGAAGAGGTTCTCAGGGGACACTAGAGAAAGCACAAATGAGTAATGGACAATCTAAACCTAATTCTTGGAGCGCATGTACATAGTTTTGCGCGTTCCATCAGATTACGGGGATTACGGGTCTTCTACCACTATATAACTACTTGGCAATAGGCCGCAGCTTAGAACAATCAATCAACGAATACCAGAACCACATCAGCAAGAGCGCAGTCACAGCTACTACGCCTTTTGCTACGTGGTAGGTGTTCCGACAGATAGAGAAACAAATATAATACAAGATTTTTGGGGAGTAAGAGCTTGCAGTTGCTAGTTCAGTAAGATAATATGCCCCCCTTCTACACACCAGAAGATTTTCACAGATGCATCCCACTCTCTTTAACCTCGTCCCACATTTTAGCTCACAACCCCCTATCAATGTAATTTGTGGTGGGACTATATAACATGCTTATTCGTGGGAACGGACTCTGCGTGATATTGATAAGAATATTCATCTACAACAATAATTGAAGAGAAAGATATTACTACGTATAAACCTGAACCAAAGAGTAGGAGCGCAGAAGGCCGAGCGTGACAGCCATGGTGGGAACTCTAATGTTGTGCTCGAATTGCATCTCTTCCTCGCTAATAAACAGGAGACATCATTCATTCCAGATGCTACGAACAAAGGATATACTCTTCCTGCAGGGGACGCCATGAAGATGAGCGGTTGGGAACCTATGTCTATTAGCGACTGGAAGGTCCGCGAGAATATCGATGAAAGTTCCCAGATCCGACTTGTGCGATTGTCGCACATGCGGTACCAGCACCCAGATTTCTCCTCCGTTTCAAGCTTTCTGCACGACTTCGGAATGCATCTCGTAAAACAAACAGAGGAGAAGATGTGGTGGAGGGGCTACAGCGATCAGCCTTACGTTTACGTAGTCGAGAAGGGCGAGACGAAAAAGTACTTGGGTGGTGCTTTTGAGGTGGAGAGTTTTGCTGACTTAGAGAAGTATTTTGTTTAATCTTGCTGATCAATGGATCCTATTGACACTCCCTCAGAGCTGCTAGAATGCCAGGTGCTACTAAAATCGAAAAGTTGACAGATGCCCCCGGAGTTGGTTCTCGAGTCACAATATTTGACCCAGAAGGATTCCCAGTGAATCTTGTCTTCGGTCAAGAGAGAGCAGAGACCGGGAAGCTCCCGGAGAAGCTAGTTTACAACTGGGAACAGGACAAACCGAGAGAAGGAGCATTTCAACGTTTCTCCATGGGAGCGGCCGCCGTGCACAAAGTAAGTTCATCCGCCCAGGTATAAAAGTTGTCAATGTTTACATCCGTAGCTGGGGCACTTTGGACTCTGCGTTGTCGACATAGAGGCACAGATTCAGTTCTACACGCGCTACTTTAACTTAGTGCCATCTGATTACCTCCTTCTCCCAGATTCAAGCCGAAAATCATCAGAGGACAAACTTGTGGTAGGCTTCTTTGCTCACATCGATCGTGGTAATGAATATGTTGATCACCACTCTTTTTTCATGAGCAAGAATCCTATTCCACATGTGCATCATGCTAGTTTTGAGGTACATGATTTTGATACCCAACTTTTGGGTCATCAGTGAGTCTTCAAATTTTAGCAAGGAATGAGGAATTTCTCTCATGTTGTTTAGCTGGTTGGCCAAGAGGGGATATAAATCAGCATGGGGCGTGGGACGTCATATTTTGGGAAGTCAGATCTTTGACTACTGGTGGGACCCTACCGGATTCATGATAGAAGTATGCCGAGAACTAATACAACTGTTGTATCAATGTACTTACAAGTAACGCAGCATTACGCCGACGGGGACACTGTCAACAAAGATACCCCGATAGGATTTGGACCAGCCGGTAGCGAGTCTCTTGCTGTTTGGGGACCCGATGTGCCGGCTGATTTCTTGGAATGAGAATTTCGAAGTAACAGCATCTCTAAAATAGCCTTTTTGAGCCCGCGTGGAGGGGGGAGGCACAGACTTCCAAGTTTATATTCAACGGATTTCGGAAGTCAATCACACGTATATCCCCCAAACTTCGCTACCTTCGTTTTTCAGCTAAAGTCGATAATATTGCACATGCTATACTTCCTCATAAAATTTTACAAGTGTGATATTAAGACAACCATTTTCCATAACATTCACTGAGGGAGATATTATAAATTTCAGCCAGAGACACTACCCACTCAGCTCCGCTATGTCCCTGGGAGTCAATACGAAGCAGCGCATTCGTACGAAGATTCCACGGCCGAGTCGTGAATACCGTCCCAAACAGCCACGAATGGGTACGTACATAATGGCTGTTTTCTACCACTGGTCAAGCTCGTTGCAGGCAATGTGACCGGTGCGATGTCTTTCTCAACCCATTGCACTAGTGCACCTAGCGCGTCGTCGGGGTAATATCCAACTCCACCTCCGCAATGGCCAACACCAGGAGCAAGAAAAAGACGATAAAATTCTTCGACTCTAGAATCCAAGGCTTTAATAGCTTCGTAGTAGTGAATAGAGTTATTAGTAGGTATTATTTGATCAGCAATTCCATGCCATGTAACAATCTTCCCTCCAGCGGCTTTGAAACCTGAAAGGTCAGGATCGTCTGTGCCGATAATGGAATTATACTCTTGGACAGATTGATGGCTAAGCGCAAAGTACTCCTCGTAGGTAATGTTCGCTACGTCAAGCATTGGATCCTTGCCAAGGAAATATGAGATCCATGTTGAACCAATGAGAAAGGGATTCGAAGCCCCAGTGCCATTGGGGTACTGAGTCGTGTTTGCGACGACGGCCAGATTAGCATCTTGGTTGTAACCATACCATGTAGTGGAGCCGTTTGACGTGGTTGGTCCCTGCCAGATTTTCTGTGCAACTGTGACCGCTTGGGACGAGAATTTTCTTATCACTTCGCCACATTTAAACGATTGTCCGATGAGAGTGTGTGGGTCAAATTGACAGAGTCCAGGTGCCGAAATAATGCCATCTTTAACGCCGTCAATTAAATCACAAGCCTCAACAGCTGCGGCGGTGATTGCTGTGAATTCACATTTTGGCGGATAGACACCTTCTTCGTACATGGCAACCTGAGCCCACTGTGTTGCAGGCACGATTCGAGTCCAGTACGTCGCAGGTGCGCCAGCCAGGATGCCGTCATAGTTGGTTGGATATCGCTGCGCTGACATCAGTCCCTGCCTTCCACCAGTTGAGCATCCACTCCAGTACGAGTACTTCGCTGGCCTGCCATAAAAACTTCTCGTGATAGATTTACCAATAACAGCTAAGTCATTCAAACACTGCGACGCAAAGTTGACTAACAGGTCGTAGTTGATATTCCCTGGGCTGCCGAGCGCCCAGGTCGCTGGAGTATTTATATTGCTATCAATACCTCCATCTGTGGTAGCGGCAACATAGCCTTGTCCTACTGCTGGAGCGAGCGCCGAGTCATATGTGCCCATCGAGTACCCTGCACCGCCTATGCCTAAGAATCGAGAGTTCCAGCCGCCCAGAGGTAACCACACCTGGATTTGGACAGCATCACCTCGTCCCGGGTGAGTGTATGTGACTTTGACCAGACAGAAGTTGAGGTTGGTGATGTTTTCTTCAATGAGCGTATAGTTACGAAATTCGGTAGCGGATATGGACAAGATCGTAGCACCAAACAGCTCTGGTGCGTCGAAAGATGACGTCAAGCAAGAACCTGAAAATTTATATGGCACGCTCGGTGACACAATTTCCGTCGGAAACGCCCAGATAGTGCTGAAGAGCGCGAGGAAAGAAAGGGATACGCTAACGCAGAAGGTCATGGTGGAAAAGATCAAGTAACAAACACAAGATTATGGAGATTCTGGTGAACATTATGTAGCACCAAAAAAGGAACTTCATTTATATAAATCGTCTGCGAAGCGTAACTAGGTAGTTCTGTAAGTGAGAGGAATGAGAGGGGTTGTCGAGAAGCGGGGAAGCGGCCCTTAACTGTCTGAGCAGGTCCCGTCCACGCGTCGAAATAGGCGGAACCCATTTATTATCTTCTATGGTGAACAATTATCCCTAGACTCAAAGTTACAGGCTGCACAACTTCATAGCGGACCATTGTACGAGTCTGCACTCTGAAATTGCTTGGTCATCCCAGGAGAAATCAAAATTGCGCTCCTCATATGGGTCCCTATAGAGGATATCCGTTCTAGAATTGCCGTCTTGCACGCAACATATCCCGATGTCCCACATGTCCCACACCAGCAGTGCCTCGCCGTCCAGACTTCGGACCTGAACCCTCCTTTCACTGTGGAAAGGAGTGACTTGGGTGCTGTATAATAAAATGTCACGTGACACAATTCGAATGCAATTTCGAAGCGCAGCATTCTGTCGCCCAAAAAGGGGCAGAAAGCAGCCCTGCCTGCGTACAGTACAACACATTGCCATAGCACATTTGACCCTCCTAAATCCAAAATCACTCTGTTTACTCTTCACACACGGTGCTAACTCCCAACATTAGAATAGTTGCATGATTTTGCCAAAGTATGTCACTTCTGGAGAAACAGGCCGGATATCTGGTATGTTGGCCTCGGACCTTGGATAGAGGATATCTTTGGAGAGATGGAGGGTAAGCAGTCACCAATTTCTGAGGATCGAGTCGAGTTTGTGTGCCAGGGAAAATAACTCGTAGGGTAACGAGTCCGATCACAACCACATGAGACCTCTTCCTACGCCTTAACGAGTAATAGTCATAAGCCGTCTCTATGGAGAATGCCCAGCTTCCACAGCTTCCAAGTTTTTTGCGACCTCATTGCGCTGCTTTGATGTTAATGTCAGTCAACAGAGCTTTACTTGTAAGGAACTTTCAAGGTAAGTCAAGCAGAGCAAGAAATGCCAATCAAACCGGGTAGCGGAAAAAGTAATGACAATATTAATTGTCTAGCAAAACTATTTCGAACCAAAATCGACAACACTAATTGCCCAGTGGTACCATTGTAGCCCAGTGCATTACGAGTCTGTGGGTCTAGAGCCCCTTGGCATCGCACTTTTGCTCTGGGATATATCCATCCCGACTTGGAATATAACCGTCCACCCCTAGTCCGAACCCCTGCCAGCCATTAAACTCAGATATGTATTTTACAGCGGCTTTCAAGTAGAAGCCGTCCTTCCTACCGTAAGTCTCCTCGAAAACTTTTGGGGCCCGTACGGCCTTGAAGAAGTGATCGTCCATGGCCCAGGTATGCCCCAGCGACTTTTCAATTACCCAATCCCAATCTCGGCCGTTGAGATTGACGGATTCAATATTCTCCATGCCAAATTTAGGCCTGAACTGGTTGATATAGATCAGAATTGTGTAGATAGCATATTGTTTCAAAATGGACGCCCGCCGTTCTGCGCGGAGATACTGCCACAAGACTCTGAGAGCATGAGCCACGGTCATAATATGAGCGCAGAAAAAGTCGAATGGCGGGTCTGGTCCGACAGAACTGATCGCCAGCAAGACACCGAGATCACAACACTGTTCGAGCTGTTGAACAGGATCTACCACTTCCCACGCGGTCCAATGCTCCAGAACGACGTCCATACGCTTCTTCAGTACGATCTCGAGGTTGAGGATTCCCGGCTCGGTAAGCAACCCATCGAAGCGTTTGTCATTCCGCACGCACTCCAAAACCTCTGCGAGAGAGGTCGTCTTGTACGTTGAGGTGTCCGGAGGAGGAGAATCTAGTAGCGTGTGAAGTGGGTCGTACTCGGTACACCCTAGACTAAGGGCCTGTGTCGCAACTTCCTTGCTCTGAAACTCATATGCGTATGCAAGGTGAATGAAAGGGTGGCCGACTGTCAGCATGTTTAGCATTCTGGAATGACCATAGACTAAGGAAACATACGACCCCCAATATAGCCGTTGATAAGAGGTTCTGGTCCCGAATAGAGGTAGTGTTCAATCGTTCCCTTCCAATCACCGTCAACGTTTTCCACTTCTTTATCAAAAAAGTCAACGTAGGCTACTGTATACCTAATGGCCTGGGTAAGCAACTGACTTTACATCGCGTGAATAGGCTTCGACGAACTCTTTTTGACAAAGAAAGCTCCTCCAGGTATCCTTTTCAATAGTTCCTCGGACAAAGGTTTCATCGATGTTCTTCAAGGTTGTTATTTCGTGCTCATAAGTCTCCGTTAATTGACTGCTACTGGCACCAAGACAGTAAGCCGAGCCTAGAAGCTGTATATTGTGAGACTAAGTTCTTCAAAAAGTACTGGACGGAGGATGCCCCATACATGTGGTAGGTGACTATGAAGGATCAGTTTAGGCTCGCGAAGCGGCGCTACCGTGACATGGCCCTTCTCGAGAAGACGTCTCAGTGTCTGCGTACGTTCGTCAGACAGTGTCGTCACATTAAATATTGGGACGGGCTTCAGGTCTGTTTGCTGCGAAGCCTGCGGAAGGCGAATCTTAGTGGTGCACATCGGGGACAATTTTGCGGCTGACACTAGTTATAAGTGCGATTCACAGCTTATGAGCAGCGAGTACGATGATTCGGTGAGTCCACCGGAGACTCTGGTCGTTTTATACTGGGGTTGATCTCGGATCACAAGGTGGGCTGTGGAACCGAGGGGCACAGTCCCACATGAATTAGGAGCCCGCACGCTGGTAATTGTGCCCAAGGCAATACACCTTTCTGGGCTTTCCCACGCGGGCTACCTCCATCATGCGGCAGCATTTTCCGTCCTCTACAGTACTGATCAATAATCACTGGTTATAGTTATGGAGAAGCCGACTAAAAAATAATGATAGAAACCAAACTCATAAGAAATACTCCTCTAGCGATTATTACAAGGGCTCCCTAGTCAACCACCCACTACTCAACCGCCCACCCTACGCAACGGCCCAAAACAAGTATTTAATTGCTTATTATTTTTAATTAAATAAAAGAGCAACTTTTGAACACTGTATAACAGTAGAGCAGTGTTTTTTCTTTTTCTATTTAAGCAAATATTTGTTTATATTAAATTAACTAGTACTTGTAACAGCCAGGATCCGTCAAAACCGGTTCAAGACCTCGGATATGGAACAAAGTCCTTATGGGGGAATTAAGGTTTTTAGCGGCAGTACGTTCAGGGCTGCAAACGGCGTAAACAGCCCATAGCCAGCCACAGGATCCGCCACAGGCTTGCAGTTGATCCGTTATCACTCCATACCAATGGACGGACCATCCAAGAATGACCAAACAGCGAAACTTGCGCTTTTGGGAAAGTTTCGGCTTTGCGAGATAATCGTGAAACCTTGTAAATATTGGCTATGAGCGTCTATATTGAGTGGGAGCTCTAAACTAGAGTTATACACAGTTAGTAACCTTCCCAATTACCCCACACCCATGATTTTGCCCCGAACACATGACCCTTTCATATCAACGTGCACTCCTGTACCAGAAACTCCAAGATGCGCGTTCTAATAGATTTGCAATTGTTAACGCCCCAGGGACATAGCGAGCGAACAAACCCCTCAATAATCTGCTCACAATGATTGGGGCATATTTTGCGGCTCTATCGCCCTGCCGACTAGACACGCCAACCTCACTCAGCTGGTCATATCCGCTCTCTAAGGCCAACTCCACAAATGCTCCTCCGAGGTCCTCATATGAGACAGCCAGTTTGGCGAACTTAGTACTTATTTCGTATCCTGTATTCTCTTCTTGGACCAAGACATTTGGTTGCACCATGAGAACAGAGACAAGCGTCGGGTCTGCTAGGATCACTTTGATTGCCCCCTTTAAGTCATCATAACCATTCCGGAATGCAGTTTCGATCAACCAATGTACGAACTTTGGACGAGCTGCAGCAAAACGCTCACTTCGTGTAGCCGATGAGAGATAGAGCATACGAGGCCTCCGCCATGCGCTACCGCGCTGCCGCAGAGCATTCAGTGCCGCAATGACTGAAGAAGCCGATTCCCGCAAACTGGTGTCGGGGAAGTAGCTGTAGCCGCCAATTGTACAGATGATTATTTCGGCGCCAGAGAGACACGCCTGCATCGCATTTTGGTCTGCGATATGACCAACACAGAGCTGGACTCGCGGATTTGACGCGATATTTGGAAACAGCGCAACAATTTTCTCTCTCGACCGGACATAGATTCTCAAATTGTAGAGTCCCTTGGCGAGGAGTAAACGCAGGATTACACGGCCGGTCTTTCCAGTCGATCCAAGAAGGGCAATAGTTGGTGCGGTATGTATCGTGTCGGCCATGGCCATTGAAATGTAGAAGGAAAGTGGTGATAGGGGAGGAGCCTCGACTGCTGGGGTTTTAAGAGTGGCCACTTAAGCCCCATTCGCGTCCCACATTCTCCCTGCCCTTGTTCGGCCACTGGTGTACATCCCGCACCATGAGTTTGTGGGACATATGTTTCTTTTCTGGTTAGGGAGAAATACGTAGAAAATTGGTGTTCTTTCAGAACCAATTTTCCTGGACCTTTCCAAGACTGACTAAGCCCAGATTTTGTGGCATTTTGTACATTCCATACCCGCTTTGATAGTACCAGACTGTGAAATATTTGCCAAGAGAGTCGTTGAATTTTAAGCGGAATTTATTTGGTCTTCTCCACATTCAGCCCTTTCCGCAGCAGAGCACAGGATACATGTATAATTCAAGCTTAATAATTCATAGTCAAATGTAGTATGTATTAGACCCTGATGGTGTAGCTATATTATTTTTAGCATCAAGCATCAAGCCGTGTGCATTTTTATTTCAGATAACGTGTTGTTCACCTTTCAATCGTGGTGCCACATGCTATTCGGAAACCACAGAACAATAGCTTTATGATCTTACTCAACGTCTTCTGACCGGCTGGAGAATCTCCGGGAACGCAAGCAAAGCCTTTATTGGCACAGAATGCCCCAGAAGGTGGGACAGATCTTCAATTCTATTCGAGAATGAGAAGCAGTACTAGATAATATCTCTAAGTTGTTCATGAGATATATAGCTCAAAGAAGGAGCTGATAACAGGTATGTTGAAGCGCTGGATGCTTTCATGAGTTGCATCGCCGTATCAGGTCGGGTGCCTAAGATTCCAATATATTCAAATAATGCGTTTCCCCACTCTCCTGAAATACCTAGCCTCGCCACAGTTATTATTCTAATTATTATTCCTTTTGACGTGCTGTATCAGTCGAGGACTATGTAGCAAAGCCGAGCCACCCAAGCCAAGCAATTCAGTGGGGTGTCAACAACATATACAAAGTCTCAAGAGAGTAAAAAGGAAGCAGGAGCACAGGTACCCTACAAGGATAGTATTAGTCAATATTAATAGACCAGCAGCTTTAACATACTTCTTCCAAAACTCTCATATATTCCGGTGAGTGTTGGGGATTGAGTCCCAATGAAAAAAGTCCTTCCTTCACGTCCGTCGATTCTTTCGTTCCTCACACGTCTTTCTCCATTACGCCTTCACTTTGTCCACTTTTCGCGATCCTTCCTCCGACCACGGGTATATATCTATCGAAGGTACGAGCCGCCCAAATGCTTGTGTTGTAGTTTTGTCGTACGTGTAACTTTCCACCCCTCTTCCAGTTCACTTCCTCAGCATTTCCACGTTGTGTGTTCCGAAACTCGTATAGTAAACAGGTGCGAATAATTGAAAGCTGGTTCGAATTTCAACTCGTTTTTCAGTGTTGTAGAGGGTTTGTTGTTGAATCGAAGTGATACCTAACATAGAAAAACCTCTGGCCTTAGCGTGCATGTGAGGCAAATTTTTCTAGTCAGTTCCAGACTGTCGACGTTACGTCCGATTAATTGGTTGACTAATTCACCTCTGCAGTACAAGCGAAAGGATAAAGCAGGTCCCACAAATAGGGATATTCGAGGCTTCCAAAGTTCGCCAAGTTAGTCCCACATAGTCTTTGTTCGCGTTTCTTTTTTTGCCGAACCACGAACCCACCCACCTGAATCAACACTGGTATGTAAAATGGAACTAATTTATAAGGTAACTATTGTGGGATTCTTTAATCGCCTACCAGGTAGATAGTAGTCGGACTATAGCATGTGGCTGCAGGTATGTGATATTTATGAAGCAGTTATACATAGCGTTAGATTAATTCAATGTTTAGGTTCCTATAAAAGTCTCCGCCACCACTCCAATACTCGAGCTGATACTACCAATAGCCCACCTATCTACACTAGTCTTTTACCCTTTTGAGCAGCCTGTGGCGCAGGCACTGATGAAATCTTAGTAATGGGTTCTGGCGAGGCCGGCTCCCACTGTCCCACAATCTGCTTCTAAAGTCCTGGGTCGCCACAACCAAAAGCATGCGAAAGGGTGTTCCCAATGTGTAGCTTATCAACTACGTTTTGATCTTGTTTGGCTTCACAATTCTCGTCCACGATGTCGGAATCTCCTCCATTGAGGACTTCCCTTGCTGATGATCTCTGTCGCAAATTTATTTCAGCATGTCATATCCTCCACTACCATAGGCATGTTATTCGTGACTCATATCTAAGTTTTGGATCACGCTGAGATATTTGCAGTGTGCTAGATGCATACGGACATCTTTCGATACGGCATCCTTCAAAACCTCATGTGTTTATTATGCCACGACAGATCGCCCCAGCGCTAGTCTCCTTTCCCGAAGATTTGGTTGATTATTTGGTGACCGATGCGTCACCCTTAGAAACATCCTTGACAGATGGATACGTAGAGCGCTATATTCATAGTGAAATATACAAAAAGTATCCTGATGCTTATGCTGTAATCCACAGCCATGCTGAATCTGTCATCCCATACGGGATATCTGGTGAAGTTACTTTACCAGATCTACACGTAAAATTGTTGACTAGATTGCAGGAGTGCCATTGCAAGCTTGTTTTCACATGGCAGGGTTTTTAGGTATGTACGGAATAAACAACTGTTTTTGCTACCACTGTTCTGGAGATGGGTCATAAATAACGTCTTGAAAATTATAGGTACCTTTACGCCGGTGTACGATATCTCGGCTTTCTACCAAGCGGATGATGTGCAAGACATGCTGGTACGGAATGTTCGGCTCGGAAAAGCGTTAGCCGATCATTTCTCCAACTCGGACATGGAGAGCCACAGCATCGAGCACGCTGTAGTCATGATGCGCGGTCATGGCATGACGGTCGTTGCCCCCAATATGGAAGAGTGTGTGCTTCGCGCTATATATACGCAGAAAAATGCTTCTATTCAGACGACAGTGCTATTGATGCAATCTGCTTACCGGACATCCACCACAGCTTTGCCCGAAGCAAGATTCCTTACTGATAGGGAGGCAGCCGCAGCCGCTACTATGACGCATTGGTCGGCGAGTAGGCCCTGGAACCTATGGGCCAAAGAGGTAGAGCAGGCGGGGCTTTATATCAACAATGCTTAATTGGATATTATGTATAGAACAGACCTTCAAGGAGCTTTGCAAAGGAACTATTAGATTCCTGGTTTCCAAACACATATTTTGCCAAACATCCTGGTATAAATGGTGAGAATCCTGTTACTCATCTGGTATTGTCCTATTTCCAATTTCTGTCCGTCAAACTTATCAACAAATTTGGCTGCAGCACTCAAACACTAATTATCTTCATTTCGCCATGTCTCTTTGATGATAGCGATAGCCCGAAGGACTTTTATAAAATGCGATTCCATTGAATATTTCGCTTGTTCCTTAATCCAATCCCAGCTCCGGCACTTATAGTCGACAGCAGCGATCGTTCCTTTGCGGATAGTCAGGCGCAATTGTGCAATTGTGCAATGTACACAAACAGACCAAACATCCACCGCTACCGCGCCAGCTTGATCTGCTGCTCCTGAGGGGCAAATTGAAGCACTACACATAACGCGTAGCTCATAATCATGATGTGGACGACGAAAAAGTCGTGCTTCAAGCCGTTGTAATAAGTCTTCGCAAGCAATGGGATGGTTGTTGAATAAGCTAGGTCTAAGGATCATACCTAGCCTATTGGGGAAGTTCTAGATACGTATGCGTATGCGCTACGTATTCTAGCTTTGATGGTGAATCGATCGACGTATGCCTTACGTATGTGACACTCACATGTGATATCACATCTCTATAAGTAGATTTCCTTCTCTTGATTCATGGTTTTATAACCTTCAGCAATTTATTGATTTACCGCATACTTTCTGGAGGCCACGTAACTGTGATCATATTTGTACTCAATCCAACAATGGTGTCTTTTTGGGAAAGCTTGAAGCTTTCCATGCTGTCTTTGGTATCCCAAGGGAGCCGGCTTGTGGGCCTCGAGGAGTGCGAAAGTATTGATAAACCCTGGAGCATATTCTGTGCTGCGAGGCTCAGTGATTCAGTGATAACTTATTTACTTCCGACTCCATAGGCATATGATAGATGGATCAAAGGATGGCCGACTGATAATATTAGAAATGGCACTTGAAAACAGGCATTCAGGTCTAGGAAAGTGAGACTCACGTCCACCTGTTATTCCACGAATAAAGGGTGTTTCTCCGGAATAGAGACAATGCTGCAAAAGATTATTCAAGTAATGGACATTGAGGACTAGGTGGCCTTGTTGAATACCTTGGCTACGTTACTTGATCCCAAAAAAGCGAATTCGCTGACTAATATGTATCTGTCAGATGTGGGACATCGTGGGACATATCGCAGTTTTTCGCAACCAAACTCGCCGTCTGAAAACTTTAGCTGAGGCAAAATGTGGGCATAGTCGTGCTCATGCACTTTAGAGCGGTAGGGATTCATCCTCCGGACACACGTTTTACTCTGCCTTCCAACAGACTGTTGGAATGGCATGTACATAGTTTCACGCGTTCCATCAGATGATTCAGATCACGGGGATTGTGGGTCTTCTACCACTATATAACTAACTGGCAATAGGCCGTAGCTTAGAAGAATCATCGAATACCAGAACCACTCCAGCAAGAGCGTAGTCACAGCTACTACGCCTTTTGCTACGTGGTAGGTATTCCGACACAGACATTTCGGAAATTTGAACACCTTTGCAATACCGACATGCCTTCATGGACTCATTTGATTCGTTTCGTCGCTGTGGAGGATGGCCAGCTTCACATTGGACAGCTAGTTGATACCAGCCGTGACGTAGGTCTTGACTCGTTCGAAGGTCGAGAAATCAAAGCATATATCATCAATGGCACGATCTTCGACGGAGAAGTTACAAAGACAATGATGACAGTAAAATACGTTTGTTTCTACAGGCAAACCTAGAAGATAATTGCTAACATCATAGTAGTTGCAATCGCCAATAGGAGGAGAAATGTGTAATTACATTCGCTGCCTGGGACTCAACTATAAGGAGCATGCGAAGGAAGGTGGCTTCCAAATGCCTCAAGCTCCCGTGCTCTTCACTAAACCTCGTTCAGCGCTTATTGGACCCTATCCGGCCAGCGTAAATATCCCCAAGTGTGCTCAGGATGGAACCAGCGACTATGAGTCTGAACTTTGTTTCGTACTTGGTAAGACTGGACGCGATATCCCAGAAGAGGATGCTTTGGATTATGTGCTTGGATACACTGCTTCGAATGATATCTCTGCAAGAACATTGCAGCTGACTACAAACCAATGGTGTTTCTCAAAAGGCTTTGATAGTAGCTGCCCTATTGGGCCCGTGTTGGTTGCACAGAGCGTCATTGAAAACCCACAGACATTAGCGATTAAAGGCTTGTATAATGGGCAAACAGTCCAGGACGGGCATACCAGGTACATCCTCCCCAGATCTCCCTATTAGTATCCTATTAATGTCGTCCCAGTGACATGATTTTCTCTATTCGAACGCAGATCTCGTATCTCTCGCAAGGTACGACATTAGAGGCTGGAACCGTATTTTTGACAGGAACACCAGCTGGTATTGGACATTTCAGAACTCCAAAAGTGGTACTAAGGGATGGAGGAGACACAAGGGTTTACATTGAGAAGATTGGCACCCTGATAAATAAAGTGCGTTATGAGTAAGTTGGCAGACTACCAGGAAAAGAGATAGCACAGAATGGCGGTGGCCATAGTTACCATCTAATAATTGATGCGAGCTTATAATAGTAGAAGTTTGGCCATTACAATGTGTTTCCTTTTGGGTAATATCTAAGATATCAGATTGATTTATGACACCATGGCCGCCCACTAATGTCTAGGTTGTGCCTATATTTGTCGTCATCCTGACTTCGCACTCTATCAGCCACAAATCAGATAACTAGCTTATGCCAATTGCTAAAGAGAAAAGTCAAACTATACTTCACCAGCGGGCAATATTTGACGGCAAAGTTACATATATTACTCACGTAAGTCAGGTGCTCAAGGTTAGCGTTTAATACAGTAACGATAGTAGTTAGACCCCCCTCGACTGAGCCTTTGCGTTGAGACCGATGAGAAATAAGGTTATAAATTAAGCAGCAGATTGTGCAGATATGAAATTTTAAGTATTCCAATATCACGCCTCCCAGTTGACAAACGCTCTTTAGGTTCCAGAATAGCTCATTTTCATGACCTTCCACGCGTAAGCGTTTCTGCGTTTCGAAATCGTTTTGGAACTTTTACACCACAGCATCCTAAGACCAAACATTAAGAGAACTCGCTCTCTTTGGTTTGTGCTTTGTAGCTACAGCACTCACTTATATTTTTTATTGGGGATTAAGAGATACAGGCTTCGGCCAACCGGTGTTCGCACGAGCATGCCCGATATATGCTACGTCTAGAGCCGAGTGCTAGGTCCTGTTACGGTTCTTGCGCTTCGACAAGAGCTCCACTACGGTAGCCCCCGTAGGGTTTGGTTGTGGGACGGGACAAAGTACCTGGAAGTTGCGGGTGCGGTGATGGGGAAAGTAAGGATTGCAATGGCGGATCTCAGATTCTGGTGGGGGAGGAGATTAGTGTTTTTCCAGTATCCCAAGCGTCCCACAAGTCCCACCCATTAAGGTTGGCTCTCCACACTTCGGGTCCGAACACTCGGGTTTCCGGAGCCATCAAGGTCCAAACTCTTTAGTTTAGGGGTCCAAGATTGTCCTAGAGAAAGTGACTGTTGGCATGACCGTCTGTCTGATAAAGTCTCGTGGGGTAGCATATGTATATCGAAAGCAAATTCAACGTACAGCATACTATAGTTTGAAAAGGACAAAAAGCAATCTTGCACGCACTGTAATTAACCATCATGGCAGACATGACCCACCCCGACTCCAAATTCACTCCCTTTTCTACAACCCTAACAAACGGCGCTACCCTGACTGGAATCAAGTATATCCCACCGACTTCCCCAACAGCGAGCCCGTTTCGACCGCTGGTCATCCTTATCCACGGCGGCTCTTGCCACGCACATCACTTTGACGTTGATGTTAAACACACTGCATCCGTCGCTGCGACTCACCTCTCCATACCAATCGTGGCAATCAACCGCCCCTGTTATAAGGGTACCACATCACTTTATCCTATCCCCCCGACCAGCACCTTCCATCAAGAAACCGGCAAATGGGAGCATCGGTATATTTTTCCCGCCCTCTGGGAAGCTTACGGCATCCCCAATAGCTGTACTGCAATTGTGACACTTGGTCACAGCCTTGCTACGCCTGGTATAATTGTTGCAGCCGCGCTTCACGCTCAGGAGACAAATCCTGCGTATCCGCTTGCGGGTTTCGTAGCGTCGGGCTGGGGTGTACGGAACGTTTTGCACGACAACAGCGACCTATCTCAGATGACGCCGGAGCAGCAATTGGAGCAGCACCAATTAATGATGCTTGGCGATCCGAAACTTAAAGCTGTCGACCCGGAAGTGAAGCAGTTCATTCCGATTCAAAGACACAACATGCAACATGACGAGATCAAGGAGCTTCTTGATGGGACGTGGGGCAAGTACTGGAAGTCGTTGGCTCACAAAATTGAAGTGCCCATTATGTACGGCCTCGCAGAGCACGATTGGTGGTGGGAGGGGACAGCTGAGCATGCCAAGGAATTCGAAACGTATTTTCCTAGCTGCCCTCGGTTTGACAGCAGCATTGTTATGGGTGCGCCACATGCTATTGAGTGGAGCCATTATGCTCAGGGATGGTATGCTAGATGTTTTGGATTTGCTCTGGAAGTCACAGCGTCGAAAGCGGCTCAAACTTAGCGGCAGGACAAGGAGGAAATTATAACACTAAAGTTGCTCAGTCCCCAAAATAATTGTTCTTGACCACAGATACTTTTCTACTTAATAACTGTTTCACTACGTCTCACAAGTATTTTGTAAGAGCTAACTGAATAACTTTCATAGTCCTAGATCCGAAGTATAATGTGTGCTGAAAATCAAGAATTCCATATCCACAAACTACCTTTTCTTACTGTCATAGATAGACCTGGAAAAGGTTCCTATAGACAGTGATTGTCTGCACCTGTTGCACTTGCCTTCAATGTAGTCTTTCCTTGACTGATCAAGTTGGGATTAATTCAACCCTCTCCCGCTTATAGCAGTGGTTCTGCTAATAACCACCATATAACAATAACTGAATAATTGCAGGCCTGTAGGGTGCTTGAACGTTTCACTTAGACTTCCAACCGGATTTGAGGCGATATTGCCGTGCCAGGAAGTAAAATGCTTGAAATGTGGTGATTGCACATTAGTGTCAATAGGCTATCAGGTATAGCCCTATGTACCTAAACCATGGAATTAGATAGGAAGCTCAGAGTGCTGATTTTGCTAAAAGACTGGCATTTACTCATTGATTACCAAACTCAATAGCTCTAACGATTCCTCGGGAGCAATACCCTGCCATATTAGGGCAATTAGGCCCATTTGCATCGATTATTGCAACTTCCATTGGTATCAAAAAATACCATGACACTGCATAGCACCCTCGATAGGATACGAAAATAAATGGTTATACAACGAATGTGACTATTGTCGAAATGAACAAGACTTGAGTTTTCGCGATATTTCATCAGTTTCCAAACTAGACATCTAAACAACAAGCTTAACTTGGTCCTGATCAATCATGTGTGGCAATTTCAAATTGAAGAGGCGAGGGCAAAAATACTAGCACTGAATCTAACATATACAAAACCCACAGCCATGCCGGCAATATACCATATCAGTCTTCCAGATATCCGGCTGCTTCGTAGAAACGTTTCGCGCCCGGGTGCAACGGAATAGTCGTTTTCGCCATGGCATACGGATTTAAAGGGTAAGTCAGCGGGCTTTTCTTGGCAGGTATGTGCCTATACTGAACTTCAAGAGCCTTTCTCGTCTCGACTAGGCACCAGGTAAGCTGGTAGGCAATGTCCTCAGCCAAGTCGTCTCGTACCAAGACGAGGAAGTCTGAAAAGTCGGTAGTCGTTACGTCGTGCGTCAGATTCTTCCAGAAACCGGCCTCGACGACGGTTGGAACAAAGCCCTGTTGGCCTTGAAGTTCACGAAGACAATTAGTCTCAAATGGGATAGGGACGAAGTCCTTTGCTTCTATCAGCTCTTCCCACCACGGGGTCATGATTGCTTCTTGTACAATAGCGCTCGATTCGCCTGTATGGATACTGTTCGTGCACTGATCAGGTCGACAGTGAAATATATAGCACCCGCCCCACGATTCTAACGTTTCCTTGCTGATGCCGTGAGCCTCCATAAGGCGCATAGAGATATAGCCGATGAAATTTGTTCCATCGTCGTCAGAGACTGCGATACGCAACGGGGGTTTGATGCGACGAATATCCTCGAATGACCTCACACCATATTTAGGATCGACCGCAAACATCATCCGGTCACGCTGTGGAAGGGTTCCCAAGGCGCGTAAAGATGGCATCGGTCCTGTCTGAGCAAAGATCCCGTCCCCGACCAGTGCAGCTGGCATGAGTGATGCCGGTGTTACTAGCCCAACATGACATTCTCCATCGAACACCTGTTTGACAGTGTCCATGCCACCGTCACGTAAGCTCCATATTGCGCTGCGACTCCTTGGCCCCGCTCGATCACAAAATTCTTGAGTCAACCATGAGAACACTCTATGAAAGTTTGCCGCCCCCCAATCACCAGCCAGGTGAAGAGTAACCGAGCGTTGAATAGAGGGTTCTTTGGGAGTTACTGGTGCCATACCTGTGTTGCTCTTCATCAGCCACGGCGGGCCCTTACATGTAGAGCCGATGTTGTTCTTATATGCATTCCGGCTGTCTCCTGTGTCGGTGATTTATACCCAATCTGTGCACCTAATCTCCGCCCAGTTATACGGATTACCTGGCGACAGAACCACGCGCCTCCAAATAATCTCAGACACAGCTTTCTCCGCCTGGGCATTGGTGCACGCCACGGTGGGACATTTAATTGTGGTGGGACACTAGTTATATGGCTAGACAACAGATAACATGCTGCTGGCCATCAATTGTGGAGCACGGTAATTTATGAGGCCGAACACCGGGGGGGCGCCGAAGCACCAGCAATGGGTGTATAACTATCCTTCCGAATTCTTTAATCATTACTACTTTGCATTTGTTTCTGATATCTTGCAGTCTTAATCATACACAGCATGACGACCAACGTAAAGCCATATACTGGGCCCATTTTTGACGTGCAGGCGCACGCGATTAAACCCAGCTCGTACGATGCGGTGGCTAATGCAATATATGCAAACCCAGCTCTCACACGTGACACGGCAGATATTATTGTTCACGATGTCACCATGAAGCTTGCAGATGATCTGCAAGGAGCCGCCAGGCTCGAAGCTCTCGGTCAGCAAAGTGTTCAAGTCGTTACTATCAATACCTTTTTCCCGCCGCTGCCCGCAGAGACGCTTCTCCAAGCTGTCGATGATATGAATGTCTGGATGGCGGCGAAGACGTCGAATAACTCCCAGTTGATTGGAATTGCATCAATTCCTCCTCCACCCACTCTAGCCAAGGCAGCGCCTTCGTCGGATGGCGAAACGTTTATGGAGAAAGGCATTAAGATTCTACGTCGTGCCATCACAGAACTTGGGCTAAAAGGAGTCTTGTTTGCGTCAAACTATGATAATGTATTCCTGGGAGACAGCTCTTTCGATCCATATTTTGCATTGGCTGAAGAGCTCGCCGTGCCTATCATCATACATCCTGCAGTCCAACCCGTTGAGGCGCCGTTCGTAAATAGGAAAAACATCCCTACCTTATCGGGATTCTTGGACGATCAAAGAACGACCCTGCTTGACCTCGTAGTCGCAGGGACATATGAAAAATATCCGAACGTCCGCATAATCGCGACACATCTTGGGGGGGGCATCTTGACAAGTATCGGGCGGTTCCGAGCCCTGTCCAAACGGTTCCCTACAGACGCATGGTATACCGATCTCCAAGGCGACAAACGCCCACTGCCTCACCCCATCGACCATTACTTGAAAAGAATCTACTACGACTGCAACAACGCAGAGGTTATTGACATCATGCATGCGGCTTCGGTTGTGGGATCTGAGCACCTGCTCACCGGCACAGATTTTCCCTGGACGGATGATTCATTCTCCCGAGACGCTCTTGGCCGTTTAGAGGACCCAATTAAGATGAAGCTTGCGTTCAACAACGCCGCTAAACTGTTCGGCCATGATGAGATTAGTCAACCAACGTCAGAATAGGCAGATGATTTGCCAGAACATGTCGCTTGTGGAGAGACAGGTTAGACATCTGTCTTGTTAAGCAGAGGGCGGACCATCCGAAAGGGTGTTTTCCGCGGAGCATAGATAGTAAAACAGCTAGTCATAACTGTAGTTTGTGTGGAAGGACATGTAGTGGTTTATTCTAGGGAAACTCGAAAAATGTTTCAAGCCACCAAAGTAATACGCCCGATCTCGCCGTATCGTAGCACTGCTTTAAAATGGCGGTGTCTGATATGTAGACAAACTAATTGCGCGTTCCTGAAATGTCACGATCCTTTTATTATTTGTAAAAATATCACCTGTGGATGATACGGCCAAGCAAATGACACTGTCACAGCCGCTGGCCCTATCTCGCTTAAAGCCCCTTAAGGCTCGACCCCTGACGCCACAACGCCTCGCTTACACTGGCCCCTGGCTAGTCTCCTGTATAGAAAGCCCTGCATTCCTTCTCTTCCTTTGTCTATGGCTTGTTCCTTTAGTTATAACAATTGACAGTTGTTCACACCTTTGAGTCTGTCACGATCCCAATACAGACGCCTGTGATAGCTGTTTGTGAGGTATCGAATACGAAGATTCTAAACAAAAGAAAAAAGGTGTAGCCATTCGTTTGTTTGTTTTCTATTTTACGTCTTGGCGGAGGGTACAATACAGGTGCTTAGCAGGTGCTACTGTAACAGCCAGGGCGGTTAGGATAGGTTACAGGCTGTAAGCAGGCCGACAGCCAGCCGAAGGCTTACTGCCACGAGGGGGTCGTATAGCCTAGACTATCGTGGGCTTCGATTGATAGAATGGTTGTCGGGGATACCGACCTCTAGAGCTCGGTGGTTCCGTAGGTCAAGGATACGGCACTGACTTAAATGCCACTTTTTTCCGGCCAAAACAAAATTGTGGTATTTCAGTCATTGTCGGAATACCTATCAAGTAGCAAAAGGCGTAGTAGCTGTGACTGCGCCCTTGCTGGTGTGATTCTGGTATTCCTTGATTGTATCTTGATATGGTTCTAAGCTACGGTCTATCGCGGGGGGGTTGTAGGTCCTGAAAGGACCTACAACTCACATGACCTTTAATTACATGCGTACCAACAGTCATATTGCAACACAAAGTATGGCAATCTAGGGTTTTGGACAAAAAAGTATAGCATTCTAGTCATTTGCCGAAAGAATTATATGAAATTTCTACATCCCCAAGCATCTCCTGACCGGCTACTACCACTTATTCCCGTTCTTGTAATATCGATATCATTTGAATTTTCAGCGCCAGCCTTACAAACAAGCTCATCCCATGTCTGCCAGTTGACTGACTCACCACCTAGGTCTATGTCTCCCCCTAATACATCACTTGTGGCTTCTAGTACCTGAAAGTTAGCAACATATGTTCTGAAGGAAGGGTTTCTGCCAGAGGGGGATGTACCTAAGTTAGAATCTGGAGAAGCGAGTGGCATGTCGTGAGCTGTATTCCAGAGCCATGACGGAGCATAATAACCATCAGGGGAGAGTGTTTGGGCAGCAGGGGAACGAGTGGAAGCAATAGAGTCCTCTGTACTCAATGGAGTCACGGAAAGAATTATTGGCTGATGCTTAGCCTGTTGCCGTTGGACGGGGGAATCTCGAGCGTATTGCTGAGACGGTGGCTGTCGAATCGAGACTGAGCTTTGCGGTTCTTCAGGGTGAGATGATTCTACAAACAGTAGAGTGTTCGAGGCTAGACCTGTATCTTTGGCAGATGTTACGGTCTTGCCGGTGATCGCCCCATTTACTCGGTCTGTATGTGTGAGATTTTCATGCACGATGCTATCTTCTTGTGGGGACAAAGGCATACTCGCATGGCGCTTTGTTCTTGTCGCTATGATCAGCTTTTTGAGTGGAGCCCATAGCATAGCATATTTTCTATCCCTCGAGATTTCGTCCCAATAACTAAATCCTAGTTCAAGAGAGTCGCACGCCCTCTGTGTAGTTTCTGTCTTGTTTGGGCGCTCAGATAATTCCCTCAGAATGAATGCAATTGCATGCCATTGAACGTATGTGTGGAACAACCATCCCCAACATCGTGATGTTGACTCCTTCTCTAGCATGTATGAATATTCCAGAGTTTGGATTGACGCCAAAAATAAACGATCCTTAATATCTTGGGATAAAGGATATGTGGGATCTGAGAACAGTACCGGATGATAAATGATGAGAGGAATCTTTGCAAAAAAGAGACGTGCGCTGGTAGCCATTAACCATTGATAAGGTTCATCATCAGAGCAGTACTTCAGATATTTTTCCTCCACATTTCTTGCACACTCTGCTGCCATCAACGCCTTTTCTTCCAGGCTAAGCTCCGGCGTACTCCCCAACCCCTCGGGCTGAGGGTTGAGTCTCAGTTTTCTCAGTAATATTCCAATCTCGTACTTAGTGAGCATATACGTCATCTCAGTAATCCCAGTCTTCGGAGAGGGCAGTTCAGTCATCCGAGGATTAAGATCAGAGTCGTTGATGTTGAGAGGGATTTCTACATCAGAGAAGCCCTCAGCAATCAAGCAAGCTGTGCCGTGATCCATCGCTGCCCGCAAATCAAGCATAGAGATGCAAAACCAAAGCCTGCGTCTCATCTCAGTGTCATAAGGAGACAAGTTGAACTTCTTGGCATCTCGATGAACTCCAATAGCTTGCGCGATGCGAACAATTAATGCAGTTAGAGTCCAGGAAAATCGTGAATCATCGTGTCGCCACACACAAGACAAGAACAAAACAAGTGCTTGTAAAATCATCATCTCTGAAGATGTCATGAAGCTAGCTCTCGCGAGAGCTCTTTCAGTCCCAAATCTAAACTGTGCAACAAGGGTAG
Organism: Chalara sp. BL73; assembly: GCA_918026815.1. Lineage (NCBI taxonomy): Eukaryota > Fungi > Ascomycota > Leotiomycetes > Helotiales > Chalara > Chalara sp. BL73. The sequence continues at coordinate 73,876 of CAKJVC010000150.1, read as the reverse complement.
ATTTCTCGGCATGAAGACTTAATCGTACCTATATCGATTAGCATGCTAGCTAGTCAGTTGGCTACATTAGAGTATATGACAGCGCTGATAGAGAAGAGTATATTAAACAAACAGTAGGACAAATTGAAAGAAATTGAATAAAACATACTTCGTCTGGGGTCATGGATGTGACGGATGCAAAGTAGATTGCAAATAACAACGCCTCTTGACTTTTGCTAAGCGAACGTAAATTGTTCTGAATTTCTCGAACAACTTTATTCATGCTCGGAATATGGAAAATCTTCACTAAAGGATCAACATTCTCCACAAATGCCTGCCAATAGAAAGGTATTTGTGATGGGGATGGATGAAGATTCTCAAGATCAACTTCCGAGAAACTATAGCCGAGGATGAAGTCATGGTGATCGGGATGGTCTGGCATCGGTGGGAAGGACGACTGCATCGGGTCATTACTGTAGTCAGAATCGACTGAGATATCTTCATAGCTGCCATCTGCGAGAACATCCTCCATCTCAGGGATCTTGGTGGAGTCAGCATAATCCGAAAGTTCAGAGCAGGAAAATGTTTTACTACAGGAGAAGAGGAAAGCCTTCTGTACCTGTTTACTTAGTCTTGAAAAGAACGAATTGCCAATATACCGACTCTCCCCTTCGTCATCCACAGACAATGTCCCAAACTCCTTCTCAATCTCGTAGAGTGGTTTTGGAAGTCCATCGCCAAGATACCAGCCTCTCGAGAGCCACTGCTGCCTCTCTGATAACTGTCCGTTAGCCATGCGCCGGTCATTGTCTGGCACATCTGGAGTTGGGTTGCTTGTAGTAGATCTGGCTGATTGCTCGAAAACCTCTGATCTTGTGGTAAAATCACGCCGACTACATTTGCGTTGTTTGTCCGAGTTCGATATCAAACGCTCTACGGAGACCCGGCCACCGACCTCATCTACAGCATTTTCTAACCTTCCCATATCCTTCAGCATACGCGCCTCTCGTTCCTTCATTACCTGTGGCAGGTTGCTAAGTCGCGGTCTTCGAAGAGCTCGTTTGGGAGAAGGGAAAGCACACGGAATTCTAAAACGAAGGCAATTGTGGCATGGATCTTCTTTATTGCACCTGACTTTTCTCCGTCGACACGTTATACAAGATCGCAAATTTGTTTGCGGAACGGATGATACAGGAGAAAGGGGATCGATATTCATGTTTGGATTTTGTGGCGTAGAGGCGTTTCTCGTCGGGGTGGAGCGGTGATTTGCAGGTGCAGAGCTGGTTGTCGAGCTGCAGACAGAACTGCTAGTTCCTAGTTGGTCACCCATGATAGCGACAAGGATTGAGTAGACAGATAGGATATCAATCAAATGTTACCGCCATAGTAGAAAGAGGCAGAAAGAGGGCAAGCTCTCCTACCTGGGAGGGGGACTTTCGAATATGGAGCTGATCCGAGCGAGAGCTGGAGATACGCTGCCTTGGCTCTCGGCTTCGCTTATTGGGCTCGGACGTCTCGTCGGTGTGTCTGCTCGGCATCTCGTCGGTCATTCGCCTCCGACGCCTTAAATGTCGCTAAATAAAGTGGGTCCGAGGCAGATGGTGCGGTGACTGGCCACTAAACCTGAAAGGGGCATAGTACACGATCGGGCAGGGCGTACCTTACCTGGGCCAGGCACACTTGGAACTCGTCCTGTACAGTAATTCTCATCTTCATGGTTCGCGGATCTCATTACAGTCAACATTTTGACAACCGGTTCTGCGGCGGCTCCCTCTACAACAAGTTCGCTTCAGCTGGAAAACCTCAGAATTGTTCATCAAAAGCTTTTTACTTCTTAATTCACTCTCGTCTAAGCTTTTGACCCAATATGTCGAATCTCGTATGGTATACCTTTTGACTGATGCCACTGCATAATCTTTGGAAGGAGACTTTCAATGCCCACTTGCGGAATGGGAATACATTCTGAGTCCACCTCGTACCGTCTATCCAACTGACAGAAATGCAGGATCTTCGTGTGGGCAATAAATACCGTATTGGTCGGAAGATTGGGTCTGGCTCGTTCGGTGACATTTATCTCGGAACGAATATTATCTCCGGCGAAGAGATTGCCATTAAGCTCGAGAGTGTCAAAGCCAAGCATCCCCAACTCGAGTATGAGGCTCGTGTGTACAAGTCCCTTGCCGGGGGTGTTGGTATCCCATTCGTCCGTTGGTTTGGCGCAGAGTGTGACTATAACGCCATGGTAATGGATCTCTTAGGCCCTAGCCTGGAAGACCTCTTCAATTTCTGCAATAGGAAATTCTCTCTAAAGACCGTCCTTTTGCTTGCCGACCAGCTTCTCTCTCGTATCGAGTACATCCATGCTAAGAGCTTCCTCCACCGTGATATAAAACCAGACAATTTTGTCATGGGTATTGGGAAGAGGGGCAATCAGGTTAATGTTATTGATTTTGGCCTTGCCAAGAAATATCGGGACCCAAAGACTCACTTCCATATTCCGTACAGAGAAAACAAGAATTTGACTGGCACGGCTCGTTACGCTTCTATCAATACCCACCTGGGTGTCGGGACGTACTCCTCCCTTTCCTTGTTTCACAAAGCTAATTGGAAATAGAGCAATCCCGTCGTGACGATCTAGAGTCCCTTGGATACGTTCTGCTTTATTTTTGTCGGGGCTCCCTCCCTTGGCAGGGGCTCAAGGCAGCTACGAAGAAGCAGAAATATGACCGTATTATGGAAAAGAAAATGACGACTCCTACAGAGGTCCTTTGTCGCGGATTGCCAAACGAATTCAATATTTATCTCAATTATACACGCTCACTTCGTTTTGACGACAAGCCTGATTACTCTTACCTCCGTAAGATCCTACGGGATCTTTTCGTCCGTGAGGGATTTCAATACGATTATGTTTTTGATTGGACCGTCTACAAATACAAAAAGATTACCCAGGCTATCACTAAGGCTTCTAGTATGTCAAAGGCGAGAGTGGGTGATCAAACTGCTGATCCTAGCGACCACCTGACGGGCGGCGCAAGTCAATTCAATGGCCAGAATCCAGCCGTGGTAAGTGCCAGCTCAGGAGTCCTCCCACATCACCGAACTTAGCCTGACAATTTTTGGCGTGTAAACAGACTCGTAGAGGGAAGTGATAGACACCGCGCTGTTGCTGGTGTTACTCCGTTATCTTAAGTAATGCCACCCACATTTGCGCAGAACCTGTTTCACTGACGCAAGAGAGAACACTTCGAGACTGGGGAGCCATGGCCGCACCTCCAGCGAAGATTGACTGACTCGATGTCGCAAAGGATGGCATGGGACTGAAGGAGCTATTCTGCTCCAAAGCATACCAAATGTAAACTGGGCCTATGAAGAGCACTGGAGGGGCGATTTTCATTTCTGTTTGTACCCTCCTGGTACAACCCCGATATGTAACCACCGCGAAAGAATCAAATGCACTGTGGGAGTAATAAATACATTCAATATGCCTCATCATTGTAGTGAAGAGTGAGAGGGATTGTTGAATATTGGATAGGAAGCCTAGATAATCCAGGAATCCCAACGAGATCCAACGAGCTGTAATTGTTGTTGCTTTGCAGGAAAGTCATTTAAATGCCATTCTCTTCTGCCTCTGTGTATATAATGCTTTTACTTTAGTTATCAAACGTCACAAAGCCACCATTTTGCAGCCTCAAATCAACAGAGTAACATGGGAGCGAGTTTGACGGGAAAAAGAATTACGGCCTGTTCACCAAAAAATTATTTGCAATGGACTATTTGGTTCCATAGTGATATAGCGTGATGTCAAGTTTTTTTTTTTTTATTAAACCAATGTCAGTACGTCTTCTTTCTGCATCGCCCAGTGTCTCTGGTAGTCGAATCACTCAGGCATTCCCCTCATTTGTCTGTATCTGTGCATTGCGATTGTTCAAGTTGTGTCACGAATCCACCTGCTTGTTTCTTTGCCCTAGCCATCTGGTTAAGTGTATTAGATACTCAATATCTGCACTCCAATCCCACGCTCTCGAAAAATATAAGGCCCAGCAGAATATCACAGTGCCTTAGCCAACTCAGAGAGATCATTCAAGAGACAAAAGCTGCGGGTATGGTCGAGGGGAGCGGGGTTGAAAGCGAAGCGAGAAGAGGGTTCAAATGCGTGGGCGAAACACTATAGAAGAAAATCAAAAGTTTGACATCAGAAGGAGACATGAGGCGGGATGTCTTTGCCGCAAATAATTGGTTTATCTATTCAATAAGTCGCGCGTTTATTAACCATCCCTGTTGTCATCGCATCGAACGGGTTTCCCGAGACCCTCCGTGCGAAAGAGCGAATCGAAACTCGTGCGGCTAATGGCTTGAGACTCTCGAACCTCGGCGTAAACTCCATGATAATGTTCCCATATCTATTTTTGTCCATGTCACCTCGTATCGTATTGGCAATTTGAGTTGTTTGTGATCGATACAACATCTGCCAACTGTACCTTGGTTTCTGCGAACTTAGTTTTGACCGCTGCCAACTCTTTCAACAACTCCCTTGTGCCATTGTTGAGTTCTGTGTTTGTCGCCACAAACTCAACATTTCCGACCCTGAGCTCAGTATGGTCTGCCCTGAGTTCAGCGTTGCTGGTCATCGATTCTTCCGCCAGGAGAGTAATGGCGGCATATTGAAGTCTACGGCCAACGAGGCACTCAACTTACACGCCCTCAACAATGCCACCGCCTTGGAAAAATACCACAAAGTAATGAAAGCCATCGCTAAATAGCCTCAAGTATTAGAGGATGTAGAAGTCTAGCACCACTTGGAGGCGTTCCTGGCAGAAGTCGAGAAAACGTCAGTTGCATAGGTTGTAAACACAGAACGGTTGTAGTATCGAGGATTCTTTCTATCGACGCTTTCTGAAACTGAATCATTCCTTTCCTCTTGATATCGCTTGCCCTTGTCTACTTTTATTGTTGGAATGAATGTACATAGCTTCACGCGTTCTAACAGGTCACGGGGACTGTGGGTCTTCTACCACTATATAGCTACCTGGCAATGGCCGTAGCTTAGAATCAATCAACAAATACCAAAACCACACCAGTAAGAACGTAGTCACAGCTACTACATCTTTGCTACGTGGTAGGTATTCCGACACTTATAGCCTATTCTTCAAAGATGCCAGTTACCGCAAGCTCGAGAAGTCCTGCACTGTGACCGGAAAGGACTAAAATAAGGGTTATGGATTCCAGATGACGAGTTGGTGGTCAAACTGATCCTTCATAGCTCAGGAATGACAACTTGCCATGACCAGGGAATACGATGGGCTTGAGGTATACCGAAAACTTGCGAGCCCATGACCCGCCCAAGCCGCAGTTTAATACCTCTTTGAATGATTCCTCCTCAGTTTCCTGTCTTTCATGTATAACCGATCAATCCCTCCCGCAGTCTCCTATGGCTTGCCGAGAAGACAACAGAGATGGCGAAAGGGTAGTAGGGAAGGAGATAAAGCTTGATCAAGATAGTAGAGACCTTTAGAAGGCGAGGTTAATTGACTTAGGGGAAAACTTATTCGGCAATAGATATCAAAGTAGTAGTAGCTTGGGAGAGTGTAGCTATTTTCAATCGTACTTGAGAATTCCCAAAAACATACTGCGTCGTCATACTAAATTTGAAGCAGGAATTTCAACTATAGTGCAATACAGATCGATTTTAGCTCTGTCCATGCTTCCAGGCCATGCTGACCAAACTCGTAGCCCTCACCGCTACTTTTCCATCCTCCAATAGGCATATCTATTGTTGCAGAGGTTGGGCTAGCACAGTTAATGCCTATACTTCCGGCCTCGAATCGTTTGGCCACTCTCAAGCCACGGGAGATATCTTGTGTGAAGACACTGGCATATAAGCCGTATTCTGTATCATTTGCTCGAGCTAAACCCTCCTCTTCATCTTCGAAGGTGTTGATGCACAGCACCGGTCCGAATATCTCCTCCTTCATAACACGGGAATCCTCGGGAGCATTGGTAATAATAGTTGGTTGAATGAAATAACCTTCAGCCCTTTCACGATCACCGCCGAGCTGTATCTCAAAATTCTCAGCTTTAGCATAGTTGAGATAGTCCATGATTCGATCAAATTGTAACTTGTCGACCTGCGGGCCTCTTAGAGTCCCTTCGGCAAGCGGATCGCTAGACACAGCTTGCGACATGATAGCCTTTATGCCCGCAACAAACTTGTCGGTGATAGATTTATGGACGTAGACCCTAGTGCAAGCCATACAAAATTGACCCGTATTGACTAAAATCGAAAATGCAGCAGCAGGTATTGCCTTCTTTAGATCGGCGTCTTCAAAAATAAGCATTGGAGCTTTCCCACCAAGTTCAAGGGTTACATTTTTCAAGTTGGATTCGGCCGCCAATCTTTTGATGATTCGGCCCACTAGTTCAGAGCCAGTAAATGATAGTTTCCGGATTTGCATGTGTTTTGCGATAGCTTCACCACATGGTATACCGTACCCATTAAGAATGTTCAACACCCCTTTGGGAAGCCCAATCTCTCGGCAGCAACGGGCAATAACAGCAGCACTAAGCGGCGACTTTTCGGAGGTCTTTAAGACGAGCGTGTTGCCAGAAACTAGGGCAGGAGCGACCTTGTTAGCCAGCATAGAAATTGCGGCATTCCAAGGAATAATGGCTCCACATACTCCGTATGGCTGTCGAAGGACGATGTTAACCGTGTTGGCAGTGTTCAACGAGGAATCGCCGATCAAATCCATAGCTTTACCGGCATAGAAGCGGAAAAGGCTCGGAGCACTGGCGGAGAAAACTGAGAGAGATGTGAGTAGGTAGGTAAAGAAGATGAGATAATTTTAGGCAGAAACTTACAATCGTTGTGAACTGGTCTGCCCATACTGATTGCCTCTAAGAAGCAAATCTCAGGAATAACCTTTTCTATTGCATCCGCCAATCGGTACAGGTAACTTCCTCGCTCAGCTGCGGATAGTGCTGACCAAGAGGGAAAGGCATCGCTTGCAGCCTTGACGGCAATGTCGACGTCCTCCACTCCCGCTTCGTAGATTGAGGCGTATATCTTCTCACTGGTAGGATTGTAGATGTCGAATTTCTTTCCAGAGAGGGACGGCACAAATTCACCGTTGATGAACAAACGTTCTTCTACTTTAAAGGAAGTCATATTTAGAATTTAGGCGAGTGGTTTGAAAGAGCTCTTCGAAAATGGATCTGAGTTGGGTTATACAATGTGCTTTACTTCATAGGTCTTTATGGCTGTTCAAGTTGCTAGTACACTCAGCCCGGAACCCGGAAGCGTGGCCGTCCGTGAGATTCTCCATTTTGGTTAGGCTCGGATTTAGGTTGCATACTTTGCCAAGGGTTACTGGCCAACATAGTCCGTAGGGGGTGCCGTATTAGGCGTGGGGAGCGGACGGAATGATCGACACGACGAAACTTAACCCATAGGAACCTATTGCGATTTAAGAGGAGTGGAGGAGGGCTTCGTGAGCGATGTGAGTTCTCCAGAACACGCCAATTCGATTGTCGAGGCTCCTCGGCGTGTATCCAATCTTCGAGCTCCATAGCGCTGGACCTGGATTGAAGTTGCGCTGATTCACATCGTGCGAATCTCGTGCTGGGATGTTACAGCTGGGACCACTCCAATGGGGATCTAGAGTCTAATCTAGGTACAAGTGACTCGTGACAGTGTCGCATCCTGCTGAGATTATGAGCTGTTTCTAGCCGGGGAAGAGATGATTACAGCGGTAATTTATCAATTGATGAGTACCTCATAGACTGTATTGATGATGATATACAAAATGATATAAATGATGAGTTCTCAACTGGAGGCTGGGTTCTAGGCATGGATTCATTCAGAACTGCTGATTACATGTATTCCTGACCCGTTTGTTAGAGAGGCCACTAGAATTATGCGACCAGACGGCGCTGCAAATTGAAGCCTCAGTCCTCAATCCACATGTCTTCATCCAGCCCGTCAAAGATGAACCTTCCTTCACTATTGCCCCTCCATGTTCTTCGTCTTCGACATCGGCGACTTCCTCGCTGTCGGAAGCCATACTCTGAAGCTCAACGGAATCAGCTCGCAGCTGAGTTCCGCATCGTCTTCTGTGACCTCGAAGATTAGCTCGCTGGTGATATTTCTAGGATGGGGTGCCATGTGACGAATGGCTGAAAAGAACTATCATTAAAATCCCGGAGTCTCAAACTACTTATCTAATGAAACATTTTGCACCAGAGCATGACCCACAGCATCTTCTTCATGTACGACCAGCATGAAAAACTACCGCCCGCAAAAGACAACCTCCAAGTCAAATATCATGTCCCTCCAGTTCGTTTTGAGTCCATTCCCACAGCTTCCTTGCTAGCTCCTTGTCCTTTGACAGATCGCTCCCTTTGCCAGGTACTCCCACAGGCACATAATACTCCCCATTCACAACGCCTTTGGCAGTAGCCGCCCACAACTGAGTTTTTGCGCCTTCTTCTACACTAACTCCAATAATTGGGACTACAACCTTTTGGAACCCGAGAACCAGCAAACTTCCCCCACTGGTCTTTTGAAAATCCGTCTTGACAGTCCCTGGATGAATCGATACTGTGGTCAACTGAGGGTATCGTTCTGCTACTTCCCGAGCGTATAGGATATTCGCCAGCTTGCTTTGTCCATACCGGTCGCTTATTGATATACTTTTGCCATTTGTCTTCAGAGTGTCGAACTTGATGCCGCCCGATGGGGGAAACTTGTGTGCTACTGAGCTGACGCTAACAACCCTTACGTCTGATTCGGGATGATCAGTAGAAGTCTTAAGCAGGAGTGATGTGAGAAGTTTGAGTAGCAATGCATGTCCTATGTGATTCGTCCCAAATTGTACTTCATATCCATCCTTAGTCAGTCCGGATGGACAGGTCATGACACCTGCGTTGAGAAGAAGGATGTCGAGGCGAGAAATAGAGGCGCGCAGGTTCCTAGCTGCCGTCTTAATAGAATCGAATGAAGCGAGGTCGAGCTCTAGGAACTGAACAGATACTCCAGGCGCCTGTTTCTCAATTTCGATTATTGCAGCGTTTGCCTTTTGGGCATTGCGTGCTGCGATCCATATCTGGGACGGATTGTGCTTCGAGAGGGATAGAGCGGATTGTTTACCGAGACCGATGTTGCCACCTGTAATCACAATGACTTTGCCATCCAGAGATGGAATATCCCTGGCTGGGTGGTAAGATACACCACTACCGAACATGGTTTTTGCGATACCGTAGAAGTAAACAGACCAGGCTTGTTCGACGCGACAAACTGATGTCTGTAGCAGAGGAGACGAGGATGGTTTTATAAGTTAGTTCAAATCACCTCTTATGGGTCAAACGGGGGTTTATCAGGTTGGTAATAAAAGGGGGCAAAGAAAGCTTCGAACCTAGCCTATACCCTATTAGAGACGTTTTTTTTTTTTTTTGATTTAGTGAGACTTTTGAGAGGTGCGGATGGATACTATTCTGTCAGCCAGCCTTTGTCTAGTATTAATCGAGGTCTCGATAGTATGGTATTGAGGAAGTATATCGAAGTATCTCACAACCCGGTGGTTGTTTTGGCACTAGCTATCGGACACTTCGCGTTTCTTTGGTGTGCGACAAACAACTGCCAATTAACAGATGGAAAATGCGAGCTAACCAATCAGCTGCAATGGTTGTTGTCTGGCTCCCCGTGGCTGAGCTTAAATTTTTCTTAACCAATTAAACAGCGATTTTTCCGAGCGAGCGAATGGACGGATTGTGGATAAATACCCCTCTCAAATCCGCCTACCTTTGCATTTAGTTTCTTTCCTGCGGATAGACCTGAACAATCATGAATAGAGACGGCCCAAGCAGAGCTAAGGTGAAGTCCGGCTGTAGGACTTGCAAGTGAGTCATCAGGAAGTCTTTTTTACGAACAGGCAATCTTATTCTGTGGCCAGGGTTCGACGGGTCAAGTGCGATGAGGGCCGACCGGCATGCCAGCGATGCGTTGCCACTGGTCGGCCGTGTGATGGATATGGCATATGGGGCGGAGGGGGCAATACTTATGGTCGTCCTTTTACCCGTCCGAAAGGCTGCATCAGCACCATGCACTATAGTGCGTCACTGCGTGCAGTGAGCAAAAGCGAACGGACTTGTTTCGAGTGGTTTATAAACTGCGCTCGCATGAAACTTCCCGGGGTCTTCGAGTCCACGTTTTGGGACACGCTAGTTTTTCAGGCGAGTTCGAAGGAGCCTGCCGTGATGCATGCCGTCCTGGCTTTAAGCTCTGCTCACAAAGGGGAGATGCTCGACAGTAATGCTTCAGGGAAACGAGAAAGCGTCCCAGATGAATGGGAGCAGTTCACGCTGCGGCAGTACAGCAAAGCGATCAACTATCTCCAGCCTCATTTCGCAGCCAAGAACAAGGAGTCTGTCCGCGTGGCTCTCATTACCTGCATGGTGTTCATCTGCTTAGAGTTTCTTCGTGGGCAGTACAAGGCGGGCAGTACTCACCTCCAAAACGGCCTGAAGCTCCTCAGCCAGATCCAAGTCCAGTCTAGCATGGTGGAAGCGGGGGCTCTCATCTTAAAGTCTCAACAAGAGTCCATCGATGACTATATCGTTGAAGCTTTCGCTAGACTGTACGTGCAGTCAGCGCTTTTTGGATATGTTTCTCAGAGTCACTATGTTGTAACACAGGATGCTCCGTTTCAAATTCCGCCACCCATTTTCCGGTCCATCAAACAAGCAAGGCAGCAACTCGATGAACTGCTAAATGGTATGCATCGTCTGACAGAGCAATGTCGTCAGGTAGAGACCTCCCAATGTTTTGTATATCCACTAGAAATTCTTAGTAGTCAGCGACGCATTCAGGCAGGCCTTTCATCTTGGCTTCAGACTTACAGAGCATCACGAGTCAGCCTAAAGGCGCAAATAAATTCTCGCGATGCACTTGCGTATCCACTTCTGCGCATCTACCATACTATGGCTTGTATCATGACCGCAACCTATGTCTCGCCAGCAGGCGAATCTATCTTCGACTTATACACAGATGACTTCGTCTCTATAATCGTCCAGTGTATAGATCTTTTGAAGGCTGCCTCTCCAACTATGGCATCCGACACGTTATCGGGATATTGCACAAAAAGGTTCAGTTTTACAGCCGACATGGGCTTGATTCCGCCGCTCTATTACACGGCTCTCAAGTGCCGCGCTCCTCGAATCCGGGTCCAGGCCATCAGATTACTCGCCTCCGCACCACATCAGGAAGGGATCTGGAATGGGATAGTAGCCGCAAATATTGCACAGGAAATAATGGAGATCGAAGGGAAAGACTTCTACAAGGATATTTATGTCATCGACGACTTCCCTCTCTACAACGCTCCTGAGGGTCAGGATTTGGCACTACCATCGCTGCCGGAGCCGTGCAGGGTCCGTGGAGTCCAGGTGAAGTTTTTGGATCACTCCACGGGAAAGATCATGGTGCTATGTAAGCGAAGCCATGGTGATGGGAGCTGGGAGGCCTTAGAAAGAGTGTGCGATGCGCGTTCCCGCCATTAACCACTCTTCGCCCTTACTCACCGCGCCTGTTTCTGCACCCTCTCTCTCCCACATCTATGTCACATCTAGGTTATGAACTGACGGCGTTACTTGAAATCACCTCGTAGATTTGCAAGCAATTGTATATCCCAAGCGGGCCGGCCTAGAAATCATAGCATAAATTTATTACAGGTTAAGGAGGTCTTAGGGCGAATCCCCGTGTGCAAATCCCCAGACACTATTTGCTTAGGAGACAAACTTTTACGGATCAACTTGTTTTGTAGATAAAGTTTTGGAGACGAAATTGTTCTATAGATAATTTTCTGGAGATCATACTACCTTGAGGATGAAATTCTGAAGATAATATTCTGCAGGAAAACCTCTGGAGAGCATATTATTCTGGAGATAGTATTCCGAAGATCATGTTTCTCTGGATATAAAGTCTGAAAGATAGATTCTGGGGATCAATTTGTAGCAGGGTAATCAAGGTCAAAGTATTCGCTGTAGCCTCTGGTCTGCGTTGAAGCAGAAGAGAAGCGATCGCACATGCACCCTAGGGTGTGCAGTACCGCGATTGTAGCACGGTGCATTGCGAGGTAAAGGAATCGCGTCAAATACCACCTTGCATTGCCTGCGCTGCAGTGAGAATAGAGCAAAATTGGGCTCATTAATGCTAGTCATGTTACCCCGGATCTATACTTAGAATTGCCGTTCCGAGGTATTCTAGACGCTGATGTTCCGGAAGGAATATGTCTGTTTATGCAAAGAGTCCAATCTAATCATAATCCAAATGCTCTGACAGGTACGTGTTGGTGCAGTTACTGCCGCAGTATTTATCGAAGCAGGTAAAAGATGTGTTGCAGTGCTACTTCTAATCTTCGCGGCGGTCGGAGGTTGATCCCTACCGAAAAAAATGCATCCACCAAATTTGGTATAGCGTATTTATTTATCCACGTGACTTTCCGACGCAAGGACTTCATGACCAGACATTCGCCTTCCACCATATCAAGGACCCAGCACTTTAGGGTATAATATCGGCTTTCCAGCGCCTCCAAGATGCCCCGCCTAGGGTATTATAAGTCTCGGAACGGTTGCCTGAGATGTAAACAAAGACGAGTGAAGGTGAGGAATGTCTCCACAATGACATGCCCCGTTTGCTCACTCTTCAGTGTGACGAGAACAGGCCTTGTAGCGCCTGTGTGAGGCATAACCTGACCTGCATCCAGACTATGGAACAGAACGTGGCTGAGCAGTCAACTGCAATCGTAGGATCGACACAACAAAGGAGCGAGGACGTAAGAACCCCAGCTGCTTTACATAACTACAGTTCGACTGCCGTCTGAGCGGCCGGTCGTTCTGGATTTTCATGAGACTAAGAAGATATATCGCAGTCCGGCGCAAGACCTAACATTCCGATGGGCAACGGGTTCACACAGGCCCCACTCCTTAATGACCCTTTTCCCTACTTGACATATTTTGTTCCAAATCAGGGGCAGCAAGATTCATTGGCATGGGCCGATCTGGAGCTCATGCATCATTTCACAGGCCTTACTTGGAATACCCTTCCCAACGGTCCCTACCGTCAGGACGTATTGCAACTTGGGCTTCCGAGATTGGCGCTCCAGTACGATTTTCTGATGTGCCAACTCCTGGCTGTGTCAGCCTTTCATATGGCGTCATATCATCCAGGCCGGCAACACTCCTATTCGATCCAGGCGTCGCATCATCAAAACCGGGCTATCCATGGCTTATATCGTGCCCTTTCTCACCTAAATTACGAAAACTGCCATGCCGCTTTTGCGACCGCATCTCTTCTTTTTATTGGTGTATTTGCTGCATCTGCAACTAGCTCAGTAAGGCAGAGTCAACCTCGAGTCGACAATTTGCTTGAAATTTTTCAGCTGATACGAGGAATGAATGAGATACTAAAGAAGTACGAGGAAGTAATTGCACTTGGCCCTTTAGGGAAGTTATTGTGCCTGGATCATCATCAATCTTTGACCCCGCTCTTAACAACGCTAGTGAGAGAGCTTACATCAATGGAGATATCTGAAGATACGGACTATTCTACAAGAACACTGTGTCAGGGCGAGGTTACGAATCTGTTAAGTTGGATAAAGCACGCTGCCGTTAGTTCTGATAAGCCAGAACAAAGACTATCTGTGACATGGCCAATTGCCCCAAGCAAAGGTTTCATGGACCTCTTGAGTCGACGCCAGCCATCGGCAATGAGAATATTAATGTTTTACTGTCGCATTCTGGAAGCTGCGGGATCGGACTGCTGGTATCTGAAGGGCTGGGGTGAGTGTCTTCTGAGGGAGTTGCCAGGCCTATGTGGGCCTAGCCCGCAATGTCCAACAAGGCTTCCATGACCCAGAGAACATCGTCGCAAATGGCACTGGCAATTCCTACCAACAAGGTTTAGAAGGATTTATGCAAAGACATGGTCTTATTAGCATAAGCTTTTCTTTTGTTGGCTGTATCTCTTCGAGTTGTGGTGAGAATGTACTTATATCATGGGTAGTTGTGTAATGATCTTGCTGATCCTGGTTAGTCATAGAGGGGCTTGGTGATGTATACAAAGTACTTTCGAGTGTATGACTATTCCTTCAGTCGATATTCTAGGACTTTCCCAGCTAGGTGTCACAGGCCCTCGCTCGAAAATAACCCTTTTTGTCGTAGAGCACCGCTCAGACTATCAGATCTCAGGCACTATAAACTGGGAGTGTAGCTCAAAGCCACATAGATTGCCAATTAAACCCCGAACACCCAGAAGTTTATGCAACTCGGGAAGTGGAGCTCGGTCTCGGTCTCGGTCTCGGTTTCGGTCTCTATTGGCTAACCGATCCGTTAAGTTCCTTGTGTGCAGGGCTACCTCAACATACATGATAATGCACAGACACTCCCAACACCATCGCACTAGTGCGGCTATGTGCTAAGGAGAGAGATAATACGACTGACTAGACAGCTTCGCTAAAACCGGCTTAGGTGACGGCATGCTTAGTCATCTGGATGATGGCAAAAGCAATTTATAAATGAAATACTCCTGCAAACTGCTTGATTCTCGACCCCTCGCCCTCTCACCTCTGGTGGTATCTCTCCTCAATCATCCTGGCTCCCCAAAATTTAGTTCGTCCTATTTCATATATCATGCTGTCCACGACAAAGAAGGCCTCCGGAGATCTGGTAAGGTACGAAGACTCCTCGACCGAAGACAAAGTATAGGGGACGTAAATGCAACTGACCTGCGCCGCCAGGTCAACCCGCAATCTCGTTCCACAGCTGTCTTCCAGCGCCCTGTCATCGTCTTGCCGAAAGCACGAATCTCGACACCAGTCACACGCCAGCAAGCCTCGCAACCGCGGACGACCCAAGCCGGAGGGGATTGTGTTAACAGATCAGGAAAGGATTCACGATTTAGCACAATATGCACTGTAAGACACGCACCTATGAGCCCTTCCCCTCCCCACTCAGTAAGAACTAACTGTGCTGAAGCACATCTCTCGATACGGTCATCAATTGGGCACGCCGGTCCTCTTTGTACCCGATGACGTTTGGGTTGGCCTGCTGTGCAGTAGAGATGATGCACATAGCTGGCCCTCGCTACGACCAGGACCGGCTAGGCCTCATGTTCCGTGCCTCGCCCCGACAGTCCGACGTTCTCATCGTGGCAGGCACATTAACCAACAAGATGGCTCCCGCGCTGCGACAGGTTTACGACCAGATGCCTAGCCCCCGTTGGGTCATCAGCATGGGTAGCTGTGCCAATGGGGGCGGGTACTATCACTATAGTTACAGCGTGGTTCGGGGTTGTGATCGTATTGTTCCCGTTGATATCTACGTACCGGGTTGTCCTCCAACGGCGGAAGCCCTACTGTATGGGATTTTCCAGTTGCAGCGAAAGATACAGAGGACAAAGATTACACGGATGTGGTATCGTAGATGATATGCAGCCGACAGGCGGCATCGGATGATTCTGTTGTTCATTAGATTCTCAAAGAATTGTGGTTGCGCTGTGTTTACAGGCTGGTCACGCTTTGTTTTAGGGCTGGTCACGCTGTGTTTTAGGGCTGGCCACACTGTGTTTACAGGCTTGGTGGGTCAGAATTATTAACTTACCCCAAAGGCACACATGTATTGGAACGCGTACCCGCCACCACACTAGTAAAATCACCTGTAAACATGATTACGGGCCTGCAAAGCAACCAGAGCCTCAGTGATCACTGTTTCTTAGTTGCAAAAGACCTGTAAACTCTAAATCATAACTCCACATAATATATCTCTCCTGATCTCTAGCAACTTCTTCTGTAACTCCTTTCCATATATCTTTTACTCCTTTTCACGCTGGCTTATTTCCGTTTTCCTTAGAGCCCGATTGTACTTGTTTTTCGGCTTGGTTTTCACGTTTTTATTCATTGTCTAGCTATATCGTAATCTCTTTAAGTGTCCAATTAGCTTTGCTAGCTATAATATTACCCTAAAGATTCCGGTACTCTTTTTGTCACGGTGTTGAACAGGCTAGGTCTAAGGATCATACCTAGCCTATTGGGGAAGTTGTAAGTATGCTTTCGTACGATGCATACGTACAATCACCTTTTGTAAGGTGCCAGAACACAGGTAGAGTGACTAGTCTAGTACGTGCGGAATGATCTATTGTATCGATTGTAGTATTATGACGCATACAGAACACAAACTATTCTCTACTGTACTACTGTTGTTCGTCACCCCTTCTTATAGCTTTCGATACGCCAGCGGTTCCTTACGTGGCGTGTCGCATGTGTGTGGCATGTGCTTGGCATGTGTAGCATGTATGTGGGTCGAGATCGACCGCTTGTCTGGACCCTGCCACCTTGTATAAGTCTTCTGTAACAAATAGAGGGCAACAGGAAGGATTGCAATATAACAGGTAAGAACACGTGACGGCAATGTAATAGAAACAGTGATGTATTGATATCAAAAGTATGCTTGTCAGTCTAGCAGAGAAAACTCAAGCCTGCTTTCCTCCTGAAAGCTCTAGCTGTTCCTTATATCCTTCCAACTATGCTGTAGCTTGTCAGCCTGTGGCTGCTGTAGCTGTATGCCTGCTGTAGCTGAGCCTGTAGCTGTATGCCTGGGGTTGCTGTACCTGTATGCCTGTGGCTGTTGTAGCTGTACGCCCGTGGCTGCTCATGGGCGGAGCATGCCGCCCACGGCCCGTCAGCTCATAAGCTGTTATGAGATCCGTCTCTAACCGGCTCTGGCTGTTACACTTTGGCAAAGGAAAAAACCCGGTTAAAGCTTGGAAAGAATACAATAGCTTTGAATATTATCAAAATATCACAGGAAGGCCTAACTTTTCTATAGCTGAAATAGGTAGCAGCCAATAAAAGAATATATTAACTATTCTTATGGATATTGTAGGAAGTAGGGTTTTACGGATCCACATACGACCCACCGGGTCACGTGGTCCGCACAGCCCCCATTTTGTAGAATCTAGAGTAGAACCTAATACAACAACAATCATTACCATATCCATCAAGAGCAAGAGCGTGGCCTACAAAGTAGAGCTACGCCTTTTGCCCCGTGGAAGGTAAGCCCGTGATACTGTGGCGGGGCTACATGTTGTGGCGGAGCTACAGGCTATCACACGTGATCCATATATTTGTATTTAGCGGCGGCCTTGCCGTACTTTCATTCTTCAGCTTCAATTCAACATTTTTGCTCCTTAGATTTGTTGTGGCTTCCTTTCCACAATACCAACAGATATTGATACTTTAAAAAAGCTTGCTATTGAAAAATAGGCTACTTTACAGCAAGAAACTATTAATAATTGGGTTAGATCTATACCTAATAGGTGTCACGGTACCGACCCTTGTAGGGCACGTGCCCTGCCGCCGAGCCACTAGGGCTCCCTCGTGTATATATAGCTTGCTCTCCTCGAGCTCCCTCTTCCTTCCTCAGCTATAGATTCTCGTATAGTACCACAGCTGCCCTCTGTATCTGTAGATCCACAGCTCGTGCCGTGACAGATATACCGATTATCATCTAAACAGAATGGCCGTACCGTCATACTGTCACCACAGGTTCAATCTGTTAAAATCGGAATCTATATTAATCCAGTAGACATGTAGTATGTGTCATTCAAGGTCACATTGGTATATCTTGGAATGCAAATACTGTAAACTGAAGACTTGTCAACCTTGCAGCAAAAATGTCGAAATTTTCGATTGGATGGCTCTGTTTAGGTAAGTGAACGGCGGAAATCGTGGATAAGTAATCGTCAAGTCACACTGAGATCTTTTGATGTTGAAGCATAAAAGATATATTGGAGAGGACGATGGATATGACATGGAGATTAGTTTTCAAGTTGTGAATCAAGCACCAGTTATAAGGTTTTATCCAGTCTTCAACAATCAATCACATTCAACCCAACAGGC
Source organism: Chalara sp. BL73 (assembly GCA_918026815.1). Lineage (NCBI taxonomy): Eukaryota > Fungi > Ascomycota > Leotiomycetes > Helotiales > Chalara > Chalara sp. BL73. Next base: position 55,952 of record CAKJVC010000150.1, on the reverse strand, counting down.
AACTATACGTGGTGTTGTCACGGGTAGTGTGATCCCACACATTCATTGACCAATCACGCTTCTAGTTAGATGTCGGCCGACAGTTGACCCTGCCGGATTGCTTCTCTGAAAATCTGTTGTTTGATTATTTTGATATAGTAGGGTTTCATAAGGAGACCCTTTCTAGCCGGTTCGCAAAAAATTCAGTTTTGGACTCCACGCAAGCGTGAGGTTCTTAAGGTTAGCGAATGGTTAACTCAACCTGCTTTGTTCCGGCACACCACATAGCGAGGTCCAATCTGATTCCTGATCATAAGGGCCGATGCTTGGAGAGCTACAGGCCGCGACTTTTGAACTGTTCTTTAAAACACCACGTCTCTCGAATTTCCCATATCGTCCTAGACATTAATTATCCATTCTTCCTTTCAATAAGGTTTGAGCTGCGACCCTTCTGACCTCGCTGAACATTGTGCTAATTTAGTATATTTCTTTCCACAGAATTTTGTATTTCAGTTTGCCGTAAATATTGCTTTTCGTCTACTTATTTTATAATATTTTGACATGGTCCAACCCTCCGTTACCTCGCCCATCGTGCATCAACTAACTTTCCCACTCTGTTGTCATAAGCTTAGGCTTTCATAGATGTAATCAAGAATTAAAAAAAAAACTACCAAATATAAACCGGCACTATGCACACAACTTACTCGACGATTCCAAGCTCCCGCAAAATACGCCAAACCACGCTCGTACCAATAGGCACTAATGCGTATGCGTCATCTTTATTGGGATCTGTAGGCACGAATATCTCAAGAGCCGTCGAAATTAATACAAAATTGTTTTTCTCTCCCTGGTACTTTCGTGATTCCTCTATACCGTAGTAAAGAAGGTCAGGGAGTCTAGTTAAACAATCATATCGAGCTCCGCTAAGATTGATATATCGCCCTTGTTGTAATAATACTGCATTCGGAGAGTTAGCAATGTTCCTTTATTTCATTTTATTCCATTACACAACCGTCCAAAGTCTAAAACATACTATGCATATCTGTAGAGATTACTTTGCAATGTGTGATAGGCTCTTGTGAGATAGTTAGCTGCTTCTATTCTGATAATTCATATAATTCTAATACTAATAAGCTGAAACGTATTACTTACTATTCAAGAATTTCTGCAGCATTTCGCAGGATGAGTATTTTTGCCTTAAAAAATCCAGATCACCCCCCACTGCCGCAAGCAGTGACTCTGCCTGAGCCGCATGTCGAGGCGCGTGTCTGACCAAAGAATCAAAGGTGGCAGCGCTCATCTTCCTTCCCCCTGACCACTGCCTCATGGGAAATGCTGTTGCCCACCAGATGAGAGTAAGCGGCTCCAATGTGCGCAGACGTGCAGATCTCTCGCCTGTACTGGCGATCTTGGTCTTCATGGACAGCGAAACTGAGCTTCTGTTGTCCTCAACAAATATAAGCCTCAAGTTGTGGGAGAAATGGGACGGCGCGTAGCCCTTGTGCAGCGTTTCGTCAACCCTAGCTTGGCCCTCCTCAAGTAAACGTGAGGTCATGGTATGGAGACACAAGGTAGTATGCGTCGTAATTCTGGATGCGAGAAGGACCAGAAGAGGGAGAGGTGTCGGGTCCACTAGAGGTGCCAAAGGTGCCGGTTATAGTACAAATGTATGCTGGCTGATATCAGTTGTCTCTTTGATACTTATTATAACCGCCAATTTCTAGAGGTTGTTATCTCAGCTACGAATGATGATTTTTAAGTCCGAATTTGAGCAAGTATACATTGCTGGCAACCATTGGTTTGAGAACTAATATATATCTTGGCTATATGACCACCTGAGTTGGCCCAAGGACTGGCCCGCGGTCGGTTCGCCGCAAGAGTGCGGGCTTTGCTAGTACATCGTATCCACAGAATAAAGTTTAGATCTTTCTAGGGGCGGTACGCTCCTCCAATAAGGTTTTACTTTCGAAAGTAGGTAGTGACCAAAGTCACAGAGCATGATCACTTCCCGAAGCGTCGTCAGAGACCGAAGTTGCCTTCCCTCGTACTGTGGCGCTCAGATTGAACCCTGGCTCCAATTTCCTCATTCGAGCGGCAGGTTCTTGGCTTCGCAAACCTTGTATCTATATCTATGAACACTGAAGGGCCAGGGGTCGATCTAAGATCGCCTGCTATAGCTGCATACATTTAGTGACGAATTATTGAATGGCTAGAACCCTATCTGCATGATTTGCGTCCTGCGTCTTTGCTTTTCTGTTGGAAATGCCCAAAATACATTGGTTATCTTACCGGCGCCAGAATCTCAACTAAGACCTATACTGCTAGCGACAGCGGCCTCACAGATCATATCTGCCGGATTCGGATAGGGAAAACTCAGATGGCTCACTAAATAATTAGCACGGGAAGTCAACAAATAACTTCTTAACTCTAATATTACCAATAAATATCGCACAAAAGCCCTACTCCCAACTTGTTTGTCTTTATACGAAGGCAAGTTCGAGCTAATATAGATCTCTAGAACTGGATAGGTTCGCTTTTTCCTCGAACTGGGGAAGCTCTCTTCTCGTATCATATATCCACCTGGCGCAAGCCCGAAGATCGAATTGCGGCATTTTGATATTTATGGAAGTACACACAACCACAAATTTCATTAGTAGAAGTATATGATACCACCTAGGTGCTCTCTGACGAAGGATGTCTACCACTCGTGGATAAACATAGGCTTACACACGAGTCAAGTACGGATTTTTAAGACCACCCAATCTGAGAATACCTATCAACTGTTAACTTTCAAAAGATAATGGAACGAATCCCATGAATCCCAAACGTAGCATGAGTAGAATCGAAGAGAAAAATTTAGTGAGACACTGCTCCTATCTGAGTCATGTGACTCCATCACATGACTCATCCCCCATTCAGTAGCTAATCTATACTAGAAGTATTGATACAAATAGAATGGTTGATCAATTGTACTGCTCTACAGATTGTTCCAGGATATACGGCGCAATAGTACTTTGGTGGCAAGAAGCATGTGCTTTTTGCCGTTTCACAGATAATGATAGACGCGACCATGAATTGCTTTTTGATTGCATCTTAGGTTTTTACTATTCAGAAAGAGTTACAGCCTCGGAACATATGATATCTCTCAATATTATCAACAAGGCGGTGCAATACTTTCATCCAGACCTTGTGGAGGTATTGGGGCAGTAGGATAATTGACATTAGTCATTGCTGGCTATGGAACATAGTTTCTTGAAAAGAATAACGTTCTAAACCACTTGCCCTACTCCTGGCTGCTACTTTAAAGTTCGTGACTTGGGATAGTTTGAATTAACGGCAAATGACTATAATACCATACTTCGTGTTGCAATATGACTGAATTATCACTTTTTATGGTATTCTAGGGTATCACCAGAAAAAAGTATGGTAATTTAGGGAGAGTAGTACATCCCTTATAAGCAAGCTTGTAGTGTCTTACCTCGCTTAGAGCCCCTTGGGGCTCGGCCCCTGACACACAGGGCTCGCTTACACTGGCCAAAGGCCAGTCTCCCGTATATAACGGGATACGATTAAAACGTTCACCATTAGGGCCTTGGCATCTTCGACACACCAAAAACCAAAGCACGCTGCTTTTATTTTTGCCGACACGAAACAGCAAAAATTGTGTGTCGCGATTTTGCGCAACTTTCCAATATAACACTTAATTAAACAACAACGAAAAAAATTAAAACTTGATTTATTGGGATTCAATAAACTTAATTAAAACGAATTCTTTATATATATATTTATATATGTTTTGTTGTAAGCTTTATTGTAAAAAGAAAAAACCAATTTCAAGTAAAATCGGGTTTAGCGTATTTCGCTTAGTACAACAGCAAACCACATATTCAAAAGTAGAAAAGCGCAAGTAAATGCTTCGCTTAATTATCTTAATACCGGAAATAGCGGGTATGTGCCAAGGCACTAATCGTGAACGTTTTAATCGTACCCATATAACGCACTGCTCTTTTTCTTTTTTTCTGTTTGTAGCTTGTTCTTTTAGTTATAACAATTGACAGTCGTTTATATTTTTGAGACTTTTTATCTGAGGTTTACGGATCGAGATCCTTGTTCGCCTCGAGTTGTTACATATAGCTACAGAATCACTTACGCAAAGTCCAAAGCAGTCCAGTAAATCCGCTAATATTGTCGGATGAACGCATGCAGGACGGCAGATTCCAAAAATTATTTGAGGGCCGAGATAGTAATTCTACTCAGCCACAAAATGTTTGCTTTCATTTACATACATCCAGTAGGCTAAAGATGTTGAACAGGCTAGGTCTAAGGATCATACCTAGCTTATTAGGGAAGTTGTAGGTATGCTTGCGCAAGATGCATACGTATTTTTTGCTTTTGATGATGAATCTACTTACGTATGTTACGTATGTGATACTCACGTCTGAGTATCACAGCTCTATAAGTAGATAGATTCGTTCTGTAGATTTGAGATTCTACAACTTTCAGCAATTGACACTCGTTTACCCTATACTCTCTGGAAGCTCCGTGATTCTAATTCAACAAAAAGACCTCCAACCAGTATTGGGACCTGCTTGATAGGGTACGCCTTAACATACACCATGGTGTAGGTGTAGCTTTACCCAACTTACCCCTGGGGTACATGTATTGGGACCCTCTCGTGAGCAATAAACGATAAACGATAAACGAGGAACGAGGAACGAGGAACGAGGAGCGAGGTATGTTAGGTCGGGCAGTCACCGAAAGGCTGGCTGTGTATTGCTTTGTAAGCTGAGCACATTTGCTTGGTTTTCGTTGGCGTTCGATTCCATCATTAGTTGTATTGATCGAATTTGTGGAGTATTTGGGTTGAGAAGTGATTAAAGAGAAGGCATAATCCCTGTTTCATCTTCAGAATCATAACTGAGGCAGACAACTAATAGAACTATTTTCAAATGCTTCCGCTCGAACGCTCTTCCGGCGCTCATTATGAGTGCTTTTCGCTTAGTCTGATTTATGCTCGTTGCTTAATTTATTGTTACGGAGAATCTGGTCCGCACGTGCTCATGAGCATGCAACCCACTCTCCTAGGCTATAAGTGCCTACCTGGCTTGACCTCTAGTTCCACAAGTAAGAATACACGCAAGTGCCGCATACGTTGCTCTAGCTCTCATGAACTAGAAACGAGCCCTCGCGGGACGTGCGAGCTGCTCCGTGACATTTATCGATAGGGTTTTTCCGGCACATACTTGGGTTGTCTTTGGCCTGTGCGGGACGGAGGTTGTTTCATCCTCTAGCCCCGGATTGTGAAAAATGGCCCACCTTTGATTCACCCTCGCTCACCTTCGAGAAGTCAACATCGAAAGTACTCACGCGCGAGTATCACAGCTTTATAAGTAGAGAGACTCTCTCCTGTAGTTTAGGTTCTACGACCTTCAGCGATTGACTCGTTTACCCCATACTCTCCGAAGTCTCTGTGACTCTTCTTCTTCTATTTCAATAACCCAGCTCGCGATCAAGACGTTGTAATTCCTCCTTGTTACTACTTTCCTCTTTTTCACTGAGTTCTTCTTCGTCATCTACAGCTTCTTGCCCCTTTTCTTCCTCATTATCGACGTACGCGAGCCAATTGCGAGCACGCTGGCGCCTTCTATTTGATACCGGCTGATTAGTGTATCTTCTTTTGCTATGACCCCAATCTAAACAATTGCCACAGCGTGTTTGTTTCCTGCTCCAACCTTTTTTCCGAATACGCTTTGTACGAAGCCTGCCAGCTTGTTTCTTCAAAATCGGAGGCTGTAATTGATCTTGCGATGCCAAATCGTTAACTGAAACTGGAGCGAAAGGTCGGCTGAAAGTATTAATATATCGGTCGACTTGATATTGCACTGCAACAACTGAATTGGAGTTTTTTCAAAAAAATCTCGCAGCTGCCATAGAGTGCAAGCAAAATGCCTGATACTCTTGAAAATCAAAGCATTCGCATTTTTTGTTGTTACCTAGCTTCACAATGTTTTTACTGCTACTTTTCTACAGGCTCTTGACTTTTCTACAGGCTTTTGACCTCTCTACAGGCTCTTTTTGAACTTTTTACAAGCTCTCGACTCTGAGCGCAGCGAGGCTCAGGGGTTTGGGGGCTTGCCCCCATATAAAGGAAGCCTTTTCAGTCTAGCACGGGTTGTACACAACCCTGGATCTCTAGTTAGTCTTGGATTATGGGGCAGAAAAAGAGCGTAATCGTACCCACATGTGACTGAGATTAGTTATTTGCGGTTGAGTCATTGCCACACGGCCGAAGTCGGGAGTCCTCCATGCTATTGGCTTCTACTTGCTAAAGTGAAGCTGAATGACAAATGCCGAGCACCAGCAATCTCGGTACCAGCCATTTCTCTTGGCAAACTTGCTTCTGCATTAGGACAATACTGATTACAAATTAGACCTGACAAATGACATAGGTGTGTTTCAGTCTAGTATAGGGGTACATCATTTCGGGCTTTCGTTAGATACGTTGATTTTCCATACTTGTACTCTTCCTTGAAAGGACCTGTTCAATTCAATTCAATTAAATTCAAGCAGGACCTCATCATGACAGTCCCCGAAAAACTCTTCGAGCCCATTACCCTAGGTGGAGTGGTGAAATTGCGAAACCGCATCGGCATGGGTGCAATGACACGAAACCGCTGTGTGGACAACAACAAGCCCACTAATGCCAGCGTCGAACACTACGCAGCTAGGGCACTAGATGGAACTGGGCTCGTTGTCAACGAAGGTGTATTTGTCTGGTACACTGGAAGTGACTGGAAACACGCTCCCTACATGTTCAATGAGGAGCATGCAAATGCATGGAAGAGGGTTACTGACGCCGTCCATGAGGCAAATGGTAAAATCTACTTCCAAGCGTGGCACGCCGGTCAGTTATTCAGTTCTTCGAGATCCTGAAACTCTTTAACTGATAGCACATGCATGCAGGACGCACCCAGAACGACCAGATGCCTGATCTGAAGAAGCACAACTACCCTGTGTTGGCACCATCAAAGATCCCAGCGAGAGGTGGCAAGTACCACGATTTACCAGGCAAACCTGTCAGTCGCTTTCTGCGTTTTCGGCTGTCGAATCAAAGCTAATCAATGGCTCGATCCAAAGGGTCATACCGAACATCTCACGGAAATCACAGATGAATATGCAAATCAGGTCATTAATCAGTTCCGTAACTCTGCAATTCTTGCGAAGAGGGCTGGTTTCGATGGCGTCGAGATATTGGCTCAAGGGTAAGTTCTTATGAGTAGATGCTTTAGCAATTATAACTAACGCCTGCATTAAAGCGGATATCTCTTGCAGAACTTCTTAATCAAGTAAGTCTATCCATATTTTTCTATGTCGGAAAGTGGGATGTTAACATTTTTAAGGACGTGCCAATACACGTACCGACAGGTACGGCGGCTCGGCTGAGAACCGCTGCCGTTTTGTTCTGGAAGTCGTCGACGTAATTATTGAGGTATGGGGTCCGGAACGAGTTGGCATCAAGTATTGTCCGACCGATGACGTGGCTGACACCGCGGTCCCTTATGAAGAGTTTTCCGAGACCTACACGTACTTGACCAAAAAGCTTGTCGCTCGTAACATAGGCTTCATCTGCCTGTCACGTCGAGGTTGCCCTCTCGGAAGAGAGAAGGACGATTTTTTCGCGAATTACGCGGAGGCTCGCCCTGCTGGCGCTGAGCTTCCACCTGGCTATGAACCCCTGCAGGAATTTGGACCCATGATTAAGTTCCCCGGAAGCAAGACAGCGCTCATGGTCAACCATGAATATACTGTGGAAGAAGCCGAGCAACTTCTGCAAGAAGACAAAATTGATATGGTTTGTTTTGGGCGCCCATTCATTTACAACCCAGTAAGTCATGCAAACAACTAAGCATATAGATATTGCTAATGTGATGTTTTATGAGGATCTAATCACGCGTATCAAAAACGACATCCCCTTCAACACTAACAATAGGGGTCCGAGCGTCAACTATGGCCCTTACAAGGACCCCAATGAAAATTACAATGACTGGCCTTATACAAATCAGATGTGATATGAGGATATAGAGCTTTACACATTCTAGATTATAGAATCCCGGCCATGTGATAGAACTATTTGTGCAAGTCATGAAATGTCTAAAAAGTGCTAGACCGAAAGCATTGAAAACGTGGGAAATTCAGCCCGGCCAAAGATCTTACATTTTGTGCCATCTTTCCCACACATTGGAGCGGGCACTGATGAGGGCACTTTTAGGGATTCCAAAATGGCATCGGCAAGAGCAAGCCTGGTTATGAAAAGATACATTATTTCGGTTTAAATAAAGGTTTTCTTGGGGTTCTTTTTTTCCATTGCATTCTAGTTTGATGTTGTCACAGGTTTTCATATGACCACTTTTTGATATCCAGCCCGACGATGATAGGGACGTCATTTGATTTGGGATCCATCTCATATATAGTGCCGGCCATACTGTCTGCGTCTGAAGTGATAATTGTACTGGCTTTATATGCTGAACTCAAGCGGCAACTGGTAACACGCTGCCTTGACGCCGGCCTGGACTGTAGGCACTGGCTTAAAGCTCGAGACCCTTGGTCCCGAGTCGTTCTGGTGTCGGCAAAGGCAGATTCCAGTGATGACTTTTTGCAATGGGCTGCGGACTTGCGTGTCTAGAAAGACTGGGTCGGATGGTTCTTGATAGGTGTTATATACTTTCACTACTGCTACCGAGTATTGGAAGAAGTTTCGGGGGTTGGCACTTCTCCGCAATCTCGGCTGCCCGTTTGTGTTTCTGACTGGGACACTGCCGCCTTCTGCCGGCGAGGAGGCAATGCAGCTACAGAACCCTCTTTGCATCCACGCGTATTCGAGCAATGTTTCAAGCCTAAAAATGAAATTTATATCCTTCTCTTCGGTGTTGGGGGTGATCAAACTGCTGGCCTAGCAACACCCACGGAGGTTATTACATCTCGTTATCCACGCGAATCATAACATGAAGGAATCTCTTTCTATTCGTTTGCTGGTAGTATTTGGTGAGGCAAGGTTGTTTACATTCTTTATGGAATTCAGGCTTTCCAGGCTATCTGGATAAGAGCACACGCTGTGACTAGCGGTCTCAATTGTAGAGTAGATTCCAGTGTTAATTTGCCAAATGCATCAAGACTGGGGGTCCGACCAATTAACACCCGTTGGTGATGGGCTTGGCGGCAGAAGACTTGGGGATGGATGTTTCACAAGGCCTGGGGACTGACTGATAGATATGTGTGGTAACCGGCGGGCAGTTGCCCACTAGCTCTGTCAATAAATTTAGCGTTAGAGAAAGCTACAAGGGATATGTATACGCTGGAAATGTGTTTTAAGCATACAATGTTGTCACAATATAAGGCGCAATAGTACTTCAGCAAACAGAGAGTTCTCTTTTGCAACAAATGTCTTCAAGGACAAATCGATAGCCGCCTTTAGATTTGATCCCAGGCTACCGTGGCTTTCCTTTGCTGCTTTTCTTTCCGCCATTCGCTTGGCAGCTCTAAGCCTGCGGCCTTTGTACGTTTTTATCCGCCTACTTTCGAGGACGTCCGCCAGGCATATCAACGCCCTGAAACAAACTTTGCTTCTCTCGCACACCGTGATGCCATGACACACCAAGGATGCTCCCTCCTTTTTTGTCAAAATTATAAATTTAAATAAGGCGCCAATGTAATATATTAGCCGGAATAAGATCTACTGGGGTCAGTGGATGAGCATCTAAAAAAGTACAAGGCGCGGGGCGACTACTTTTGCGCCGTTGACGTGTTGGACGGCCATCTTTCATCGCTTAACCATAACCCCGCATTCGCCCTTCAGCATGCGAAGAATCCTTGTGAGCGAGATGATAGTATTTGGAGGTTACGTCCGAAGATTTAATTATGAAGGAAATATTGCTCTTAACGAAAGTCAGGCCCGAGAACAGACCTTCTGACACAGTCTCAGCAGGGGCAGGCTTGTGCCTCAAGAGTTGCCAAGACCACTTGTGCCAATTATTAGTGGCTTCTTTTGTGATAAGAATGTCAACGCCAAGGGATGCGTTTACGTTTCCGTGGCTGTTTGGCATTTGAAGTTGTGTAATCTTTCAGTTGTGAAAAAGGGATACTTGTGCAACACGAATTAGCTGAAATAAGTCTAGTGCCATACATGTAATTAGAACCATCGGCAAATTACTTTAGACTGGCTAAGGCTTGGACCCAGTTTCCTCCAGATACAAATCAACAGACTTGTAATTCAGCTGACGCGTTGGTGCACTTGACCATTGAGCTCCCACGCTGTAGAGGCGATTCGGTAACACATACGAAGTATGATGCCTGCACCATATTGGTCTTTGGTTAAGGTTTACTTTTCGCTTGTCGTACACTAATCGTACACTAGACTCGTATTAGGGTTAGCGTCACTGATGACGCACCAACACAGATCACGATTAGGTCTGGCTCGTCAGATGCCGTCTTGCCGCCGTTTATCGTACACTACCGTTCATTAATTTGTACCAGGATTAGCTCAAAGCCCTAGGATATATTTTGCCCTTTTGCGCTTTTCGAGCATGGACTAGGGTTTCCTGAGTAGTATACGGAAACTCGGGATGTTCGAGAACAGCACGGAATAGGTAGCATTCCCCACGGATATACCCTTCCCGCCAAGCCCACAAGAAATCACGGTTCGGATGCAGCCAATGTACTTCTTACATGCCCAAATATTTCAACGTGGGGCGTCTGTGCTTGTGAGCTATCCCGGTAAATGCCCAAAACCTATTGGTCCTTCTAGGATTAATTGGCCCTGGCGCAATTGTCTCCACTTTGAAGTATTTGGGCATGTAGGAAGTACTATCCTCCCCCTAAATAGAGGTTAAAGTATGGGTCTTGTACAGCCAAACTTTTGCTGACTAGGGGTTTAACCATCCAGATTCTGTTATTGTTTTTTATCGGGGTGTGATTCCACTGCTCCATCCCTGCTGGCTTGTGCAAACAGGAAAACGGGGCTTTTCGAATGCTCTGCAAGGGAGCCGCAAGGTTCTTTGGCCATTCGAAAGCCTGCTTTGGGCCCTGTGAATCCATTGGCCCCATCCTTTAACCTCTATTTAGGGGGGAGGATAGTGGTATCACCCATTCCTTTAATCAACCCATGAATAGTAGTAGCATGTGTAAATAATTCCCAGGCTTCCTGAACTACGGCTCTAAGCCGCCTAGAGGTATATGGCCTATGACCTTCTGATTGGTTGCCTCATGGAGGTTTCTTCGGCCGTGATCCCTGGCCTCGTTCGTAACATTTGCATTGAAGTAGCCGAAGTAGAGCGCATCTAGCCTATTTTCATATTAGAGGTACCCCTCTAGAACATTGCTATTTGAAATAAAGATTTCGTCCCATGGGGAGGGTAGATGGGTGGGGAAGGAAAGAGAAAAGAGAGACAGGAATCTAAAATCTTGCCATTTCGAAAACATGGAACATAACACCGAAGCACGTTGCAATTGACGACGTAATTGGTAGCATGTTTGTGATGAGATAAAGTAGTGGGCGTACATCTTCCTTTTTTGGGACATTCCCGTTCCCGTTCTCGTAATGACAGGATACCATGACGAAGGAGTCTGAAGTATTCGCAAGGAGATGAGTCAATCTTGGGACTGCCAAGCACTTGGGGAACATGTACTGTGCTACTATATTAAAGCTTTTACTTGTATTATCGAAGGTGCATTAAGGCCGGCAATCTGCTGGATCTACAATATATAAAGGCCATGTTCAGCTCGGGGCTCGGATGATTGACCACGAATTTCACACTCATCCTACCTCTTGGGATAAAGACAATTCAATACCTATCACCTTTGCTAATATCGTGTTCTACTTATCAAAAATGCACCCATTAACGGTGCTAAGCTTTCTAGTTGCCCCTTTTGTTGTTTTAGGGCATCCTCAACTGGGCAACTCTGACCTTACCTCGCCACCCTCTTTTCCGCAGCAAAAAGGAGAATCTGGTGGCTGCAATGGCACGCTGAAGTTCCATCACTTCACGTGGAAGCCACCCGGGAAGGGTGATCGTATGTAATCTTTCTCAATGGGTGCAGCCGTGCTAACAACCTCTCTGTCCGTTCTCCTTGCCCGACCATGAACACACTTGCCAACCACGGTTTCCTTCCTCACGATGGTCGTAATATCACATATGATATCCTTGAAAAAGCTCTCAAAGATGGTATGAATATTGGGTCAGAAGTTGCTTTGGAAGGGTTTACCCGGGGCCTGCCGAGCAACCCGACGCCCAACGCTACTGTACGCCCCTTCCTTGCTCATTTGGAATATTATGATTGTACTCACAAGTTAAAGTGGCTGAACTTGGACATGTTGCACAAGCACAACGTGATCGAGCATGATGGAAGCCTATCTCGTCGAGATAGCGTTTTTGATCCCACTAACCGCTTCGACGAGGGCACTTTTAACAGCTTCCTGAAATATTTTGGGGATGCAAAGAACATGACCATTGCTTCCACGGCTAATGCTAGAGCCCGCCACGCTCTGGATATGAGTCTCGTTAACCCTACCTTCTCAATTACCACTGAACAAGTGCCCGTAATCTGCGGCGAGAATGCAATGATGTTAGCGGTGTGGGGGCACCCTGACCTTCCCATTGCAAATCGAGAGTACTATGAGTACTTTTTTAGTGAGGCATTCCCCCTTGCTTCCTTGTTCTCAATTACCTGTCGCTGTAGTGGCTATTTAGTATGATTAGCTGATATCATCTTTGTTAGGGACTGAGCGCTTACCGGTTGAACTTGGCTGGTCTCCTTCTACAGTCGAGATTGGGCCTACGGTGGCGCAAATCGTGCAAGATTTGATGGAACAGAGTCCCAAAGATGTACCTCTAACATTTAGCCCGCAGTCTTCAAAGTGAAAGATGGCGTCAGGCAAACAACTTGCATACTGGGTGGCTGTTCTTATGAGTTTGTTGCAACCCTATGTTTTGGGCCTTTTGTATTGTGTGTCCGCTGCTCTGACCTGGCACTTTATCAGCGGCAACAGAAGCAAACGATTAGTGATTGGCTGGAGAACATTTTCCGCAAAATAACCTTGACCCTCGTACAGGCTCTAATATTTTGGGCACGCCCACTTAAATGACTCATATATACTTGGTAGTGCTTTTTTACTTATTTTACTAGTAGGCTTGTATGCGCTCTTTCTGCTAATATCACTTCTGTATATCGATCACCCATTCCTTGGATAAGAGTGTGTATGGTTTTATGTGTTAAAATATCCTATCACGACACGCGCTGAGGATATACCGATACAGTGGGCAACGGTGATATCATACGAGAATCTATAGCTAAGGAAGGAAGAGGAGCTCGAGGAGAGCAGGCTATATATATACGAGGCGCTCTGAGAGCTCGGCTAATTCTGTGTGCTCCAGAGCACTGGACATGACATATACGGCGAATAAAAAATCCGGATCGTTTCTTTGGATACAGGTCTTATTTCATCCCAAATAAGCTTCTATAGGATTCAAATAAAGAGGGCTTGCAGGCCAAAATATTGGCTTCATTCCCATAGGTTTAAATATCGACGCTGTAAAAGCTAAAGGATGGGCATTTGTGTTACTTTGCTGAATGGTCCGATTTCGGTATTGCGCTAATGTCTCTTGTATGAGAGGTATCATTATTTAATAATACTTAAAAAGCTCTGGTTGATCTTTCAAAAATTCGAATTAGTATAAGTATTTTTAATCACTTCAATCTCCGTGAGTATGTCGCTCTTGCCCCAGTTTCGAAAGCAGGCAGAGCTAGAGGTCTGCACCATTTCCTTAGTTTACGTATACACAAAATAACTGATAAAGGCGTTTTCAATTGCTAGATCTAGTACTTGTGTACTTGAACCGAAACACATTCTCAGCGCACAAGGAATTAAATGGAATAGTTGTAATTGGTTACTCTAATACCTCTGCGCCATGAAATTGCTGGCATGATATGTCTTTCCTATAGGCATGAATACCTGCCATGCAAACATCCCAACCAAGAGAAGTTTTATCTGTGTCTTGTAAAGCATCGCTCACGGTTTGAATTACTCTCTCTGGCCAGCCTGCCATCCACCATCGTTGATTCTCATACCATTGCAGAAGCATGGCGTAATGTGCAAATATCAACATTGCAACCGGCTCGTAGCTCTTGAGGCGGATCCAATATGTGTCGGTGACAACAGCTACCCAAGCTACCCCAGCTCTCATATAGTGAGGTTCCGTGATAGACCTTTTCAATAATCGTTCGAGGTCATCAATAGCTGTGATATGAATTGTGTCTATTGCTTTGGTCCGTAGATATTGCAATGTACGTTGAACCGCTGGCGAAAGCTCGAGCTCGAGCCTGGCTGGTCTCTTCCAATATTGGAACTCGATAAAACTTCCAAATCGGCTACTAAGGATAGCTCCGCTTTGGAGTTCAAATATAGCCTTGCAACCACGCACAAGTTCTAGGAGATCCAAAATATCCTTAAGCTGCAAAGCGTTTTTGTTCTTTTCAGGCGACGCATATACCCAGATAACAAGCATAAAAGCGAATCCGAACAAAGCGGGAGAGTTTTCTGAAGAAAGGTAGCATATTTGAGAGTTGAATAGCTGGAGTCCAACGTTGTGATGATGAAGCGCTCTTATCCGATAAGCTAGCTTGTTTTTAGGCTCCAAAAGTGCAAGATGCAATGAAGCTACTGATAACAGCCCATGCATCAAGAGTGGATATGATCGGGCTTCAAAAGGTATGTCTTTTTGCCATAAGTCTTGCTGCTTTTCTTCTGAGAATAATTTGAGAGACGTCACAGCTGTAAAGTGGTTCATTAATGTCAAATCTAACAAGTCGAATGTTGGCTGTGCTGTTGTGTGACCAGGATGTGGCAGGGAAAGCGGTAGGGAGATCGTAGGTGCCGGTTTTAATAGTGGCGCTGTAAAAGTTGTACCGGAAGTGGGGACTAGGGGATTGTTGGTCCGATAGCTACAGACAACACCTGCCATCGAGCACCTTCTACAAGATGGACTCGCCTCATCGCACTGGAGTACATTAGAATATTAGAATATTAGAATATTAGAACTAAAGATCACCTCACGCTACGTAGCACATACCTTTACTTTCCGGCTCTTGCATTGACTGCATCCGAAACGTGATTTCTTGTGGGTTCGGCGGGAGGGCATATCCTTGAGGGAAAGCTGTCTATGTTGTGCTATTGTCGTATTGCCCGAGATTCCGAGAACGTTAGTCCGTGTTACAAAAGTGCGACGGACTCTGATCTGGGTGCGATGCTACTCCGGCAATGTGCCTGCGGATGGGCAAGATATATTCCACGGCCTGAGCTAATCCTGATACGAGCTAGTGAACGGGTAGTGTACGATAAAGACGACAAGGCGGCATTTTCGAGAGCCAAGCCGAACGGTGCGTGTGTAGGTTAGTGCCATTTTAGAAGCGCTAACCCTAACTAGTTCTAGTGTACGATAGTGTACGATAGTGTACGACAAACGAAAGTAATCTTAGTCAAGGGCCCATTGCCGCTGTAGCGCCAAGCATCACGAGCCTCCATGCATCTCAAATTAATAGATTAAGCTCTGGAAGCTGAGGATACAAACGCTTCAACGGTAGTCTCATCTGTCGCATACTTCCTACCTGCCCAAATATTTCAACGAGGAGGCAATTGCGCCAGGGGCAATCGACCCTAGACGGACCAATGGATTTTTGGTATTTACCTGGATAGCTTACAAGCACAGACGACCCACGTTGGAATTTTTGGGCACGTACGAAGTATGTCCTGTTTCAAGACATAAGCCACTAAGTTTTAAGCCTCGCACAGCCAGAAAACCAAAGGCAGACATGTCTCCAGTTGCTTCCTGGCAATGCACTTCCACAATGATCTGCAACTTGTATATATAGCGACTATGAACAACTCTTCTTTAGCCATTTATTCATTTCATCTCAATTGCTTCAACACTCCAAGTTTACATTTCTTAAATTCCAGTTCTGCTCAACAGTTCCGTAGAAATGGCTGACTGTACTAAGATCACTCCAGAGTGTCCGGTCGAAAAGACGGTCTACGGTTATTATCCTAGTTTGGGCGGAAATGCCATATTCGCGGCTCTTTTCACTCTCTGTGCCGTTGCACAGTTAGTACTGGGTATCAAATACCGTCTGAAGTTGTACACGGCTGTCGTAGTCCTCGGCTGCGCAGGAGAAGCTATTGGATATGTCGGGAGGATTATGATGCATTCAAACCCGTGGACTAACACTGGCTTCATACTCCAGATTCTCCTTCTTATTGTATCTCCCTCCTTCCTAGCCGCCGGTCTTTATCTTACGCTCAAACATCTTGTTCTCCATTTCGGTCCACAATATTCGAGGCTGCAACCGAAGTTTTACACATGGCTCTTTATAACGTGCGATGCAATTGGGTTTGTAACACAAATGGCTGGAGGAGGCATACAAGCAAGCGCATCTGATGGGAAAGGTTCGTCGAAAGCGCTCGATATTGGAAACAAAATTATGATTGTTGGCATCGCTTTTCAAGCTGCGACTATGGCTGTATGTGGCATTTTGGCTATCGATTACACGCAAAGATTATACAGGTATCGATCAAAGAAAGATTACTTTCCACTAGTGACATCACCGAAGGGTTCAAGCGCATTCACATTCTACATGTGCTGCACTACAGCTGCCTTCGTGACGATCCTAATTCGATGCATCTATCGGTACGTCGCCATTGGCTCATTACTAGTTACTTTGCTCTTATTAATACTATTGGCAGAATTCCCGAGATGGCTGGTGGGTGGGGTGGTAAATTGATGAGGAACGAGGTCGAGTTTATGATCCTTGACGGATGGTCAGTTTCTTTTGGGGACCTACAATCTTTTTGAATTACTTAAGCTTACCACACTTACAGCATGGTCGCTATTGCGGCAATTCTCATGACTGTCGCATTTCCTGGTGCATATTTTCCATCGATCGGCGGTCAGGCAGGTAATAAGAGGTTAGGACAAAAAATTCAGGCAGAGGATGACATGTTGCGGCTCCGTGGTATCCAGCCTACTGTACTTTCCGCCTAAGTTATCTACGTATTCTAGTGCTATATTCAAAGTACCGATAAAGGATATTTGGGGAAATTCGAGCTAGAGGAACATAACACTGCAGGATGTTTGCAAATTGATTTACTGATGTAACAATAGAAGAATTCTTTCATTGGTGGGCAACTTTTTGGAGTATTTAAGGAGTGGTTGTCAGAGCTAGCTTCCATCTAAATTAGACTTTCGAATTATTGAGTTGGAAATCATGCTATAAAGCCGCACGGTCTCGCGAGCCAAACAACATGTACTTGACTTTAGGGCAATCTGAATGCCAGGACCTTGTCAATGTTGCTATATACAGGCGAAGAACCCAACGCATCACAAAACGTATTACACAGCCTTTTCCGTGCTATCGACCTTCGGTTCACGGGAATGAGAACTATTCCAATGGTTCATTCAAGACCTCGCCGACAAGCTTTCTAGTGACGGCCATCAAAGAATCCATATCCTCTTCTAGAACGTCATATCGCTTCCTCCTCGATACCCACTTCTCGCTGCTGGTCCAGCTCTCTATCCTGGCTACTCTGTCACGGCCATACGTCGTGATCTCATCGATATTTGCGTGCTTCTCAGACTCTTGAACGTCCTCAACAATGAATTTGATAAACATGTCCTGCAAGTCATGGCTCAGCTCAATGTTGGACCTGCCATACTGTTCCGTATCGAGATTGGTAGCCTTAATCCCGCCTGCATTTGATCCAAGGTCCGGATGAGCAGCCTCGGCAGACTCTTTCCCAGGCTCAACATAGCCTGTCAAGACGCCCCTGTCCGCTTTTTCCAGCGCATCATGAAAAGCATCAAAGACGTAAATTACATCAACTCCGTGGTGAGCGATGCCATGCTCAGGGCCAAGGAAGGGGTTGCCGAACTCGATATGATACGAGTGGACACCTACACGGGTCGGGTCCTGGCCATGAAGGGAAGCTTGCTTACTGCGGTATGTTTTTAGGAAATCGCCCGCACGGTGAACGGGGTGGACGATAGTGGGATCGGAGAAGAATTGAACTAGTCCTTCCAAAAGCACTTTCTCCTCTGACGTGGGCAGAATATTGTACGCCTGTAGGACTTTCTCGGCCGCTGCCATTGAAGGATAGCAGGCCGTAAAAGCAGCGTAGAGTTTGGCGTAGTTCCAGCTGGCCATGCGGATGAAGCCACTGGCCTCGGTGGCCGTGGACCCGACCATGACCTGAATATTATCCGCAGAATTTTTGACGTCGTTATTCAGGCCCGCATCTCCCAAATGGATGGAAACGTCACAGCCCAAATCACTCTCTCTAACGGTCAAGCCATCAATAACCGGTATGGACAATCCCCAGTGCAGCTCCGCAATGCTATGAAGCAAATCTTGTGCAGGGATTCTCTTCAGCATATCTAGCCGCTCGACAGGGCTCTCTGCCTCAACAGACCAAAACCGGCATAGATCTGTCCAACGCTCATCCGCTTTTGCCAACGACCTGAAGTTAAGACCTCCCCAAGCTCCAGATTGCAGGACAGCCTTGCGGAAAGGGGGCTTCTTGTTATCTAGTTCCGCCTCGAGAAGGTGTGCGTGACATGAGATACCGCCTGCGGAGTGGCCCATGATTGTGATCTTGCCGCCATCTCCTCCAAATGCTTCAATATTACGCTTCACCCAGATCAAGGCGACTTTCTGATCGCGGAGGCCGAAGTTGAGGCCCTTGAGAGGGCTACTGCTTCCTTGTGCCGCGAGTATGTCTGACGAGGCGCCGAAGCCAAAGATGTTTAGACGATAATTGATGGCCACTGCAATAATGGGGGTTTTGTTCTCGAGAGCGCGGAGAACCAGGCGAGATGGATCTGTATATCAATCCTGGGATTAGCAAGTGTATTATGGTAGAGAATACGCCATACTATCCTGTTAAGAACCTACATACCCCACATTGGATAGGTCGCTGCGCAGTCTGAGAAGGCTCCGCCATGAATCCAAACCACAACAGGCAGTTTATTCGTCTTAGAGTCAATATCTTGCTTCGCAAGTGCCTTCCTGCTCGGGCGTACGATGAGCAAGTTCAAGCACTCAAATTCATCCTGGACATCATTTGGAAAGGGAAGATACGATTGAAAGATACGCGAGTCTGATGTACTCTGTTGTGGGCATTTCGGGCTGTAGAATGTTCGAGCATTAACTTAATCTTTCTTCTTTTGTTCAAGTTTCATAAATGTTGTTGAACGGTGGCTAGGAGAGATTTGATCTTACCCATTCTTTGTAGCATCAAATATATCGCGCGGTAAACGGTCTCTCAGTTGGGAATGCTCCCATCTCCCAGTCACATTGGCGTATGGAATGCCGCGAAACTCCTCGATACCGTTAGATATGGACGATTGCTTGCCCACGACAGTTTGGATATAACTAGGAACCGTGGTCGTCGGCAATGCAACGATTGCGACCCGTTCTGGCATTGCAGTGGAACGCATAGAGCGAACGTAATGTATATGGAATGGGGTTTGACAAGAAGCGAGACGCAATTCGAAGAAAATAGACGAGGTGTTAGCTGGCCGCTATGACCCCTACAAGAATGTAATTTTTGTTAATATTCACGTGGTCGGATAATCCGGCACCAATCCTATGCCCTGAGGCTTGCTTACGGCCTTGTTAGCCTTAGGCGACAAGCATTAAGACACCGATCTCAAAACTTACCTCATACACGATATGAGGTGGATGTCGTCGCAAGAACTTATATTGAAGGAGCATCGATCTAGGTATGCTGAGTTTCTAGTGGGAAATGAGATATCCTTCCGAAAATCAAGTCTCTATTGAGACATCACATGCACTGAATGCTTCCGCCAAGCCCTGTCTCCAACAGGGTTTGGGGATCCAGGTAGCTTCTCTGACTAAATAGAGGACACTAGCGCGGAAGACTTTTCGCACACACGAATTACTACAGATCTGTATCCCAGACATGAACATAGAGAGCCTGACCGGCATCTCCAATACCTTCTGGTTATCACTGTGTATTCCATGTTCTATCAAACAGTTAAATCACTCCTTACAAGGGGACAACGGCCTGAGGCCATATCAGAGAACGCCTACCAGTACGAGCTAGGAGAGGTGCTAGTTGTAAAAAACTGACCACCACAACTTGGAGACTCTTGTTCTCTAATTAATCCTTCCATTACATCCGTATAGGCCCTGTGCGCTTAGTTTGAGATACCTGACAGTATCACAACCTACCCCGAGCCCCTCCCAACTCTAAGCTCCAATCTCGACATGCCTTATTCACTACCCGATGCCGCAACTCCTTTCACCTTACATATTCCTGATGACCAGTATACCGAGTTCCAACAGCTTCTACGTCTCTCGCGGGTTGGGCCTTCCACTTGGGAGAATCAGCACCAGGATCATCGTTATGGTGTTTCGCACGAATGGCTGGTCTCAACCAAAGAATATTGGCTGAATAGCTTTGACTGGCGCGCCCAAGAGGCGCAGATCAACTCGTTTCCTAACTACAAATTATCGGTCCGTGACGTGCAGGATAATGTCGAACTCCATTTCGTGGCGTTGATTTCAGCCAAGGAGGATGTGATTCCGATCGTTCTTCTGCACGGCTGGCCAGGCAGCTTCCTCGAGTTTCTCCCTATCCTTGATCTCCTTCAGAAAAGGTATACTGCTGCCGAGTTGCCATTTCATGTCATTGTACCGTCTTTGCCCGGCTATACCCTGAGCTCAGGTCCTCCAAAGGACGAAGCGTGGGTGACAGAAGATGCAGCACGAATTATTGATAAACTTCTCAAGAACCTCGGCTTTGATCAGTATGTGGTCCAAGGTGGTGATGTTGGATGCTGGGTAGCCTCCCTTCTCGCGACAACGTTTGATTCGGTTGTTGGAGCGCATCGTAAGTGCTGGTTCTTCCAAGTATAAAGCCATAAATTGACCTGAACAGTTAATCTATGTCCTAGCTTGGACCAGATTGAAGCTGATGATCCTGAGCTCTCTGAAGTTGAGAGGCAGGCCGTCCAGCGAGTAAAGACACGCTTTCTGTCGTCGACATCAGGCGCCGCTATTATAAATAGCACACGGTCTGCTACAATTGGTGCCGTCGTCTCGTCCAATCCTCTAGCTCTATTGGCCTGGTGAGCCTCTTATGTCTTAGCTTATATTATCTTGACTGACAGGTAAAAGGACTGGGGAGAAGTTCCTAGAGTGGCCAGAAGAAGACATCCACATTGACCAAATTTTGGCTGATGTCTCACTATACTGGTTCACAGATTCATTTCCACGCAGCATCTACACCTACCGCGGGACTTTCATGGTGGCCCCTCCTCTCAAAGTGCCATTCATTGATAAGCCTTTTGGCTACTCGTGGTTTATGTATGAGTTGGCGCCTGGACCGAAAAAGGTTGTCGAGAGCAAGGGTAAACTAGTTTTCTATCGGCAGCATGAAAAGGTAAGTTGCATTGTTGTTTCGAACCGCGAACAATAAAAAGAAATAGCTAATCATAACAGGGTGGACATTTTGCAGCCTTGGAGCGGCCAGTTGAATTCTTACAGGATATTGAGGATTTCATGGAGGTCATATTGGAAGACAAAAGGAATACTTGAACATAAGAAGATAGATACTTTTAAAATGTTGGGCTAGATTCTATCATAATTGCATACACACCTTTGGGTGAACATCGCTAGTGAGATCTAAGGCAGGTATGTCGTAAGTATTTGCTAGCAGTCTTTCCGGACAGCAGCCATCAGGACTATTCGGAAAGCTCTCTGTCAGGCGCCAGGATGTCACGTGCTAAGGGGCACTGATGAGGGGTGTCAGGAATCGGCTTACGTAAGTAGGCCAAGGAGCTAGAGCATGCCTTCCCCTCATTTACTGCTCAGCGTTGTAGAGAATATCATCACCATCCGTAACGCTCTAACAAGCCCGTATTCAATCACCGTGATACCTTCGCAGATCCTCTAATTGATTCCCTGTGCAATAGACCCTATTTCTGACAAGGGGCTCGGTAAAGGCACTGAGGCTTGGCATGTATGGGCACGTAGGGAGTCGCCAGGGGTTCGGAGGGTATAAGTAGGGGACTCGGGACGTAGTAGAGAAGGTAGAGATTAGTCTTGTATTAAATTGAAGTTGATTTGTGCCACACTACTCCAGCACCTTACACTCTCGGGGAAAGACTAAGTAGCACGCAAATGATAGACAGTCTTCCTATGTGCGTTCGCACGGAGGTACATACGTCTTCACTCGTCCTATTTTTAATCGGCTAATCTGATATCCAACGGCAAAAATTCTAGAAATTCCCTCGTGCAATTGGCGGCTAAGGAGATATTTCTATTTGTCGGAAATGTTAGATGAAGAGCACGGTTCACCACTACAAATTCCAAAAGATCGCAATACATACACATTCAGACGAATAGGCTCATATAATATGTTATTGCGTGGCCCTCAGCCAGTCAACAAGGGACGAGCTCTGCGACGAGCTCTTGCCTAGCTCATTGAGAATCGGGCATCGCCTGACTCTGCCTGATTTCACCTTCGGCGAACAGTTGATAGATCTTCCGAAACACTGTTGGCATAAAGTCATGTGAATATCCCACGACGCACAGACCACCACATAGATGTATTTAAGTTCTCACTCGTAGATTTAGAACTTAGAGCAATCAAGAACAAGTCAACCACCTGCAACGAGCATATATAGCACTGCGCTGAGATCGCGGTGCTACGTGCCCCGTAGGTAATCAACTTAATCAATTGCAAGTTATCAATACGAAGAAGTATTACAGGAAGTGATAAAAACAACCACCTTAATTAATTGCTCGCGACTTCCAAGCTGGAAAATGTGGCTTCTGGATGTCTCAACATTCCAGCTTCACGACTTCCTAGGCCTTACTGTCCCTCTATATGCTATTTTATCTCACACATGGGGCCCTGAAGAAGAGGAGGTCTCCTTCAGCGATCTGCGCGAAAATCTCAGCGACGCCCGGACAAAAAGGGGATTCGACAAGATTGAGGGCAGCTGCGTCCAGGCGAGGAACCGAGGGCTTCGATATATTTGGATCGATACCTGCTGCATCAACAAGGAGAATGAGTCAGAGTTTTCTTATGCTATTAATTCGATGTTCACTTGGTATAAGCAATCACAAGTGTGCTTCGCGTACCTAGTAGATGTGCTGCTATCGGGATATAGTGGATTTGCAGACATCGAAGACGCATTCTCTAAAAGCCGATGGTTCACTAGAGGATGGACCCTGCAAGAACTGATCGCTCCAAGCCGCGTTGAATTCTACTCCGCGGATTGGTGCTTGATACAGGCAAAAACCAAGCCAGACGGAGATATTTCGATAATAATATTCCTTCAAAAAATTTGCAACATCACTGGGGTTCGTTGCAGCGTTCTAACGGACCCCTTGGCAGTTTCATCGGTTCCATTCGATGAGAAACTGTCGTGGATATCACGCCGCTTCACTACTAAAGAAGAAGATATGGCGTACTGCCTCATGGGCATCATCGACGTTCAAATTCCAGTAAGGTACGGTGAAGGCCTTGGAAGCGCACTTATGGAACTGGAAAATGGTTTGGCATTGGCACGGGAGTATAAAAATGGTCCAGTGTTAGTGCATTCTTTCGATTAGACTGCTAATAACCACGGCTAACGAGCAAGATCAATAGAATTCAGTCTCGGATCAACAGGAAACACTATGGCTTAGATGGCTCCCGCGAATATGACCCCGAGCTGCACCGAGGGTTTGACAGACAAAAAAGGCATTTGTGGAATGACCCATTTTCACGAAAGAAAAAGCTAACTGGATTCATGAGCTGGCTTGCCAAAAAGGTAGAGAAGTCGGCAAATTCAAGTCTCTAGATCCATTAGTGCCCGGGGCTAACTTTCTACATATAGAACCAACCTTTGTTTAGACAATCCGCTATCAGTCATTCGTTTCAGATGCAATTCAAAGATCCAAAGCAGTGCTTAACATTTGCCCTTTACAGATGCAGTAATGACGATGCACCTGATGGCATTGAATATTCTAGTGGGTCTCCATTCTGAACTATTGTATTGATATCTCACGATGGAGATAGGCGTAGAAAAGATCTGTGAATACACGGTCTCTATTAACCATCTAAAGTTAAGCCATCTTAGTCAGACTATCGATCGAGACGGTTGCAAATGGTACATGGCCAGTTTGACTATCATTCTACGAATATTGGTTGCTAGGTTTGACACAATACTCCTTCTCGAAGGGCAAGCATTCAGGGAAGCAGATGGTATTTTTTCGTGGACATTTTGTTAGATGTAAAAATGACAGTGACTTAGCTCCTTACTGTCTCTCCATAAAATGCTTTATCATCCATTACGGTAGGTGCAGTAACTTGGTGGTAAGAATTGGTCATTACAAATTGAATATCATTGTTTGTATCACTTTCTGTGATACTTCTTCGTATTGATAACTTGCAATTGCTTAAGTTGATTACCCGCGGGGCACGTAGCACCGCGATCTCAGAGCAGTGCTATATATGCTCGTTGCAGGTGGTTGACTTGTTCTTGATTGTTCTAAGTTCTAAATCTATGAGTGAGAACTTAAATACATCCATGTGGTGGTCTCTGCGTCGTGGGATATTCACATGACTTTGGCTTTATACCAACAGTAAAACAAATATAGGTGCCAGTGTAGATGATTCATAGACAAGCTGCAGTGTCGGCAAACGGCACCCTTAGAAACCTCTTCATGGGGTGCTGTGGTATTGAGCCGAGGCCCCTTGGCGAGGTGGTAAGCAGAGTAACGCCCGCCCTGGCCCGCCCCATGTTTACGCGTAGGAGGTGGTGCAATGGCCCATATTCTTTAACCCCTCCACCTATTTCTTAGCTGGTTTGAGCTAGCCGGTATTTTCTGCTTGAATTCTACGTGATTCACGCCTAATATCTCTTGGGAAAGGGGAAAGCCCTTCATCGGCTGGAAATAATCCGCACTTTGCTTAAGAGCTCAGCGAGAATTACTGATGGCAAATCAAAGCCTGATAAATTGTGTGTGTCAAACTTGCGTCACACAGCCTAGCCAAGGCGGGTAATGAGGAGGCTAAACCCCATTGAACCAGGATTATCTTCGACATGCGTATGGCGAGTCCCCCAGCAACAGACGGGACATGCGGTCTCTATCGAATACCATGTTCATCCCATCGGTGGTATGTCCGAGAGCGCATTTGAGCGCGCAGCCACCCTGTGAAGGCCACCCTGTGGGGGCCAACTTCCGTAACAGGTTTGGACCATGTACTACCAGTGTTTGTTTACTTGAATTTGTCGTTTGTGTCGAACGGGCTCGGAACCGTCTTTGCCACCTTTCATCTTTTCACCAAGGTTTGATAATACTCGCCATCTTATTCACGACCGCCAGACTTGACCGTAGCTAGATAATTCCGAGGGCAAGGCGCACTTACCTCATTGTCCGCCAATGACAAGTAATCTTGTCCACTGTTAGGCTAATGAGGCTGTTGAACTGATCCTGATGCTTGCAGCCTCCCATCAGTACGATTTCCGGCGACGGTTCTCACGCTTTCTTCGTCTCCAACCCTCAAACGCGTGTCCTGATGACTCCACGACTACATCACTACGATTAATCAGATCTGCTCAAAGACTCGTTCCTATGATCTCCCAGATTTACACACTCCTGTACATCTGCCCACATACAACCTTCCAAGGCCGTCGCGGCTTCCCTTATCAAGCAGCGAAGCCTTACGACACATATCATGGTGTACCAGAGAGATGTCATTGCGATAATCGTCATGCTGTACGTCGTCGTTGGAGTACTGCTAGGACTATGGTTATGTTGGATACAGGCAAGAACGTCACCTTACGATCCCGAGACAACTTTCTCTTCTCCACCGAGCTCTCTCAATGGGAATGACGCACAGCCTCCTCCTCCGCCGGACCCTCCACGACAACCGCGCCGTGGCCCAGTTGTGTACGGTAACGGCAATGAGGGCCCACCACCAGCTGCTGCGGGACCTCAAGCTCCCCAGAGACAGCCAAGACGAGGGCCTATAGTATATGGGACGGGGTGAAGTTGATGAGAACAATCGGGTGGAATTGAGATGGCAGGTTCATCATGGAGGTAGAGAAGCATTTTTGGCTGATGAAGGGAAAAAGTGGAATGGAGTTCTAAGACCATGATATTAATAGACAAATGATTACTCTTTTAGTTACCCAGCAATTATTGCAACGGGTCGTAGATTCTCTTCGCTTAACTTGAAAGACCTAGTTGTCGAATTCGACATGGACCTCCTCGTATCGTTTCCCAGGTACCACCATAGAAAAGCCCAAGTTCGCCGAATACAATTTCATCTCCACCTCAAAGGAGACCCTTGCAAACCTCGCTCCATTCCAAGACCCTTCCATCGTGATTGCACCAGGAGGAATTTCTTGAAATTCTGCTGTGAGCCTCATTGATCTAACAACACCTGGATGAAGGTAAGTTGGATGTTCAGTGACAGCGCACTAAGGGCTTAAGTTAACTAACCATCTATCATGTACGGAGGGGGCCCTTCATCTTCGGGATCATCATAAACATAGACGTCAATGTGAGCAGGCTCCAAAAGAGTCCCTCGACTACCAGCTTCCTGCTCGACCCTGAAGGTGAACTTCTTCGCTTCAGACTCCTTTATGGATGTATGCTAGATACAATCATCAGCAAAAGTACTCTTTAAGCTGTCTATGCTATACTATGAGGGATTATCACCTTTTTGATAAACCATTGCATTATCTCAACTCGGTACTGGCCGCTCAACTCGTCAAGGACTCTGTCGCACATATTAGATGACACCCGGCATTTTACATTTCAGTTTCTCAACTTGCTTTCTGCGAGGATCATGCTTGTTTTCATCGAAGTCTACCCAGCACATAGTCCCATAGTGCTTCCGAGCAATTCGAGCTTCCGGCACGAATATAGGGAGATGCGGCATCTCCCTAGCCAGACCTCTGATGAGAGCTCCTCGAACAATGGCAGTGTTGCTAGAGAACAACGAGAGTCAGCACTGTGACTATTTTACGAAGGCCATAGATCACGAGGATATGGCCTGGGCCAACGAAGCGGGCGGGCGGTGAGAGCTACGCACCTATTTTCTACTTTCTGAACCCCGATGCCGTCTCTGTCCACCTCACTCTCAAGCATCCGCTTAAGGTATTCGCTCTGGCCAAATCCGCCTGCTAGCAACACAGTCTTGACGGGCTTGCCGGACCTCTGTATCGTCCTGTCGACCTGCTTTCTCACGAGGCTCTGGACTTCCTGTATAACCGGCTTGAAGATCTGCTCAGCGATGACGGACCCCGGAATTGTTAAGACTTGATTTCTAATGCCAAGTCTAGGATTGTCTGGTAGCGAGCGAACGCGGAGGACAAAATCCTGGTTCACATCACCAAGGAATGTTTGTTTGAAGTCCTCGAACTTCCTTAGGGCCTCGTCTTGGAAGTCATCATCCCAGGATTGATAGCCAAAAAATTTGTCTTCCAGGTGTGTTGCGAAGATGCGGTTTAAGAAGCTACTGCCGCACATTCCTCCTGACCCCGATGCAGCTTCAACGACCCGAGGTGGATCTAGACGGGCCACGGTATAAGACACGAGGTCAACAGTACTAGTTCATGATGAGTGTCTAGGTCTGATCTTCCATTCAACATGTGAGGTTTGCTTACCCGCCTCCTGCATCGCAGACCACGAATGTATCACCCACTTCGAGGCCAATCGCACGCATTTTGTCCAAAGCATAAATCCCTGCTGCCTCCGGTTCGGATATGATGCGGGTGTTGCTGCCCATACCAGCTGCTTCTGCGCAACGGCGAGTCGCCGCCTGTGCCCCTTCCGGCCAGACAGCAGGCACTGTGATGATATACTGTCTCGGGATTGTATCTGCCTGGTTTGTGTCGATTCTGTGTGATCGAAAGTAGTTGTCTGCAGCTTCACGGAGCATCGAGAGATAATCTGTGGCCAGCTTCTCGCAGTCACGCCCAGTCAGTGGAGGCAGAGCTGTGGTGCTCGGATACCTCCTCGCCAATTCTGACCTCTCAAGAAAGGGGTGAAGATCGAGCTTGAACCACTCATGTTTCTTGCCCTCGCAGGCTTCAGCTCTAAAGCCCCATTCGAATGGCTTAGTCCTGTCGTCGTTGCGGTACTTGAGCAGTCTGTGAGAGATGTTAGTATCTTACAAACCAGTCTGAGTCACTGCGACTTCTGACTTGGGAGCGAGGGCAAGGTCGCTTACGTGGGGACTTTTGGAGCGGATGGAGTTCTAGGGCCCCACTCCTCTATGATGAATCGCTCATGAGGCTTTGCGCATTGTTTAGACCAAGTGTGTATCTCTTTAACTTAGTAACACTTGACTTACATCAGTGGTTTTGACATAGGCGAGGGCAGAGTATGTAGTCCCTGTTGAGTTGTTCAGTGGCTTGCATCAGCACAGAACTGGCAGAGAGCATCACCAAAATCTACTCCAACAATGATTTTGACGTCGTCAGTTGCTTCAAATCTAGCTCGGGCCATGTCGGGGGAAGTAGTTCAAGTCAAGCAAAAGAAAAAACCCAGTCTTGACTACTTGGTGGAGAATTAGAGGTAATGGCATGAATCTGCAGGCTAGGTGAAGGGACCATGGTCAAGTTTTGCGGGATTGAGGCTCTTGGGCTTTATTAAAATGAAACGAACGGTGTGAGAGGCATCACACCATAAAATATCAGATACAAAGGCGCGCCGCCAAATCAAAGTGCGGAGCTGGAGAAGGCAGCGTATTAGATTGAAGTGCGGTCTTGGCCCAGTTCTGGCTGGGTCGCACCGAAATCTCATACGCGGAGTCAGTCGTCAGATGGGGGTGAACTGGTTGGTTGGTTGGCGGGTCTTCGATGTGCTGCAGCTCCTAAACCCACCTCCTGCAGACTACGGTCGGTGACTGATTTAGCAGGCAACAGAAAAGCCACTGCGCCACCCTTGCTTGATCAGGGTATTACGGAATTTTTTTCACCCTTCTTCAAGTAATGGCCACATTTCTTCTTGCTGCTTGCTTCAAGGATTCAAGTTCGAGTGCCTCAAGGCCCTGCCAGCCGTGTTCCAATTTTGTGCTTCTATCGCGTTGATACATCGGGACCTTTGCTATGGAGGCATCGGGAGTTGGCCAGCCTTCGAGCTTTGTTAGACGTCGGAGACTGACAGAGGGGGAGTCGGACGAGAAGATGATGGACACGGATATCAAAGATCGCTACGAAGCGATATTAGATAACATCGGAACATTTATCAACTCAATCGAGGGGGAGACACAACCATATCTCCACCCAAACTTGGTCAAGCAGGAATCCCCAGCCACCTATGATCATTTGGAATCTCTTAGGCTGTACCGGGGCCCAGAGGACGCCAAGTGGATGGCATGGCTTGGAGGCTATCCGACTTGCAACTCGGTGGTGGTTTCTATTGCCATATGGAGGTTTCTGGACGCCACGATCTTCAGCAGATACTTTCCTGTCGGCGTTAAAGATGGAGGCGCTGACGAGTGGGAAAGGCTTATCGACAAAACCATGGAAGTAATTGTTCAAAAAGAGGCAAACAAAGGTTGAAGAACTCCCAATGTATCAACACGGCTAGATCACTGAAATATTGACAAACTCTAGGAGAGGGTTTTGTTGAATCTCGTGCTTTGAGATCCGCATTGATGATCGCAATAGTAAATTTCCCCGGCACAGCTGTTGAGAAGGCTGAATCAAAAAAGGATCTATTCGATCGCCTCAAACGTAAGCTGAAACCTTGGATTAGACGAGAAGTCCTAGGACGACACGGAGAGTTGCTGAGAGACAAAATCTTGCATGCCGCGGTTGAACTCCACCTAGGAATGAGATGCTCTCAATCCGATTACAGCCTAAGACACCCTAGCGTCCAAAGGGCGTCGAAGCCCCAAGATGCAGAGAATTGGAACTTGAGAAACATCAAAACATGGATATCGACGAAGTATAGTACTATTGACGGCATATTCCATCCGCTCTTCCCAGGCCTCTGGAAAGTGGGTCCACACAAGACGGACGAATTGGTGTTGGTCAAGCCGGTCGTCATTGTTTACAAACTCACGCCAGAGCAACATGAAGCTATGAGTTCATCTTCAGTCGAAACCTCGAGTCAAAGTTCACCCTCTCGTAGTGAAACATTACCAACGTCAGCCACTACTCCCATCGCCTCTCGGGGGGTCGACCGTGCTGACAAGGGGTCGTCGTGGAGTAACCTCAATCCGTTCGCTCGCCGTGGATCTCGCGCCAACACTGCACCAGCGACAGCTGGGGCTTCTTCAAAACCACCGAAAGATAGCAAAGATGTGTCACGTCACCACAGGCGACACCGTTCGAGTCGAGGGGACGGGACACGAACACCACCAGCAACTGTACCTTGCCTTAGACCTGGAGAACCAGCGACTTCGAGTCCATCGCGAGAAGTCTCTCCGTCGAAGCTTCCACGAGCTGGGACAATTTCAACGATTGCGGAACACAGGCGGATGGATCGGGGGTCTGAAGCATCGGAGTCAGGTAGCACGGACAGTTCGTCCTCTAAATCGGATGGTGAACGTCCTCTGACTCCTCCACCGAAGGACGTTGAGCCTAGCTGGGAGAATCCTGCCATGGCGTCTGTCCCTCGCGGCACCCATCGACCGGTTTGAGGTCCGCGACTCAAATAAATCAGCAAAGTCCGGGTAGATCTTCAGTTGGGTCACTGGGGTCCTAGTTTAGCGGCGGAATTTATGTCGTCTACCCATTGTCAGATGGGGATGGTGAACGCGCGCTCTGATATGGAGTTTGCATCGTTTCAATGGAAGAAAATGGAGGATATGAGACTTCAATTAGGGAGCGTCGAGAAGGAGTGAGAGAGTACATATCATCCGGAGGAAGCCGCGGGAATTTGGAGAAAGATTCCATTACTTCTCGATGATCGAGTAAAAGGGCCATCACATCTTGTCCACTATAGCAATTGGCCGCCACTACTCTGGCTACCCCTTCCGTGATCTGTATACCTGCATCTCATCTATCGAGGACTAGCCTCATAGCATTATCCCCACCCCCTTCATTCCCCGCCGCTGCCTTGACCACCTCTTCCGCGATCTGGACCTCTGCTCCCTGTCAATCAAGGAAGAACCTCGCCATCTCCTTCCCGGCTTCATTCCCGGCTATTACCATACCCGTGTCTTCTGTGTGAGGCGTGGATAGAGAGGTGGGGTCTCAGGAGAGCGGTCGAGGCAGCAGATAGGGGCAGTGTCGAGAGGAAGCGGATGGAATATTGTTGAGCAGGTTAGGTCTAAGGACCATGCCTAAAGTCTATTGTAGGCACCTATAGGCACCAGTAGGCACCTGTAGGCATCAGTGTGTTGACATGTGGGTATCACACCTCTATAAGTAGAGGGATTCTCTCCTGTAGTTTAGGTTCTAGAACCTTCAGCAATTGATACTCGTTTGCCCTATACTCTCTGAAGGCCACGTGACTTTTTCTCTATTTTAAACAAATATGCCGAATGTAAATATATTGCGGCAACTGCAGAGGAAGTCCGATATGCAATTATGAGAGGAGACGTGGGCCCTTCCACTGGTGTTGCTGCAGCCCTTCTTCACCACCAAGCAACCCTCAACCCGCCGTCGCATCCTCGCTGTTAGACGAAGTACCTCTATCCAATGCAGGACCCAGCTGGAGCGGATGTCGAAACGAACCTGGCCACGGCAACGACGGCTCTTCCGTTGAACGGGAAGCGCGCTTTCCAACGCTTGGACTACAGCTGGATACGATTAGGTGAAGCAGAGCAATCCCTTCAGTGAGCGGACCAAATAGAAGGTGATATGCCGACACTCACCGCATTGAGCACTGCGGAAACGCGTAGATTGGCTGCGCAGGTATACTGCGTTGTTCGGCTTTTTGAGTATAGTTCTTTCACCGTCCAATTCTTTTGGAGACTCTTCGCTTAATGGCTCGAAGCTATGGCCGAGAGCATCCTATCGTTAAGCAAGCCTGGGTTTTACTTATCCCTGGGCTTTATGAATTGCTAACGGAAGGCCCATGGTACGGAAGCATTCATCCGGCTTGGTGTTTCCGGATTGCCTGTGTCTGCGTGCAAAGAGTGGGGGATTATACTAAACTCATTAATACCCTGGATCGTATTGCAGGAGAGAATAAGTCTGTAGATTTTAACTCAAATGATAGTCTAGGTGCTACTAATATATTTGATAATATTGACGATCGATGTACTCTCGATAGATGGATACGGGATTGCCAGGCTAAGGAATAGGAGAGCCCAAATACTCAGAGTCAAGAACCTCGATGGTGGGAAAGAATAGCAGAATATGTTGATCCAAAGATGGTAGCCGTGATATGTCTTGCTTAATTTGTAAAGCTTGTACTCAAACTAGAGCTTTCGGCAATATCTCACTATGGACGGATGTCTTTTCCTCGGTTCTATTCCAGCCCCATCTTTTCGATACTCCGCTCCGTATACCCCGAAGGTAAGCCACTACGATATTCCCAAACACCGGCAAAAACTTGAACGAATGATATGAACCACCTACGGCGAAGTGCAGCCCTTGAACTCCTGGCACCTGATCCAAAAGCGGATGTTGTTTAGGGGTTAGAAGTTCACTGATAGACGTAAGTATTCCATTATAGCTACGACACACTGTTACTCACGGGCAGAGCGAGTAATCCAACGGCCTCCCTTTCATCTCTGGCATCATCTTCTCTAGTACAGCGCGATTTGTTTTGATTCTCTCAGCGGAAAACATGGATTTAAGCTCATTAGGGTGAGTAATAGTAAAGGTGTCTATACTGGTAATCCGAAGCGCCTTTTGCTGAGCAGCTGGAGGCATCACTTCTCCTGTAGCACGTCAGATGTTTAAATCAGATAAACGACTTAAGCATACCCTGCTCCGTGACCAGAATCGGCATTGACTTGAATCTTTCGCATTCATCTTCGTTAAGAGGGAGCGTCGCAACGCCGACAGCAGTAACACCGAAGAAGCCATCCCGACAATCATGCGGAAGTTGAATTCTCGAGCTTTCGAGGAGCGCTGGGGTCCAAGGACCCGCGGCTACCATCGTCGTCTTCGCCGCGATGCTTGTTCCGCCAACGCACTCGACGCCGTGACAGACGCCATCCGTAATAAGAAGCTTGGCGACATCTTTTCGTTGGCGTATCACGCCTTGGTCCGCCGCTTCCACGGCTACCGCTTCTAAGACGAGGGCCGAGTCGGCTACTCCAATATCTTCCATGAGCCACAATTTTTCCCAGGCGTCCAACCGAGGTGAGTCCCGCGAACGAATCATACCCGTCAGATCCTCTACCTTGATCAACCGCTCTTCGGGGTACTTGAAGAAAGGTTTGTAGTTATCTCCACGAACCACTTGAGCCCACCCAGTCTTGCGGTAAAAATCACGGTAAGGGAGCTCGGTCTCCCATTTTTCCTTCGCCTCTTCGGCCAACGATACGTACTCTTCGTCCATATAGGGGGTGCGGATAATTTTGCTGATGTCTTTCGATGCCGTCTTCGTCTCGGAGCCCTCGAGGAGAATGATTTTTGCATTTGGCCATTCTCTCTGCAACGCGAGGGCGATCGAGACGCCTATGCAGCCTCCGCCAACAATGGCGTAGTCAAACTGATTCTGCATGTTGAATTTCGTTAACATGTTTTGTAGATTGCAAATGCCTCGACCCGTATTTAAGATGGAGATCGTGGCGTGGTAGTCTGTGGTGTGGCGTACATGCGGCCAGCATACTTTCCGTTCTTATCAGGTGGGCAAAGGCTCTACCCCGCAAGTAAATAATCTTTATCGCTAACCAAACCGCAACCTAAGGGATGCGGCGCTCGTTTGCCCACCAGCAATTGCCCAAAAAGCATTCAGTGCCATCGCAACACTAAATTTCATGGGCAATATTATGGCCTGGGCTGCATCGTGCGTGCCATTTGTTGGTTTTCCTAACCTTGGCCCAAGGTGAGAGTTGGTTCAGAGAGAAACAAATAAGTCACATAGCTTTGCAGGTGTGTGCTACTACGTTCACAATCTGTTTGGGGCAGCATGCGGCTCAAACGAGTTTCATGTTGGGCGGGCATTATTGCAAGAAAGGAATAACTGGCTTCTGCCTAATGCGGGCTGAAGATAAAGCACAATGTTTTCCCACTACTTGATAAAAACACCTCAAAACGACCTCCATATCTATTCATCACAGCCGGAAGTATATCTGTCTTCTGTCACAATAAAGTGTGCCTTCGAATTTGGCGAAGGACCGTCGCCAGTCTCCGAAAGCGATGTGGGCAATAAGTTCATTCAAGAATTTACCGACTGCCCCACCAAGAATAACCTGACTGAAATGTTGGTGCTTGAGGTGGTTCATCCTGCCGAAGGGGGTTAGCCTAATGAATGCACTGCGGAGGTCAAGGTGGGCAAGCTCGGCACCGTCGTGCTACCGAAGTCCATGGTGAACGCCAAGGAGTTCCTTCCTACGGGGTGGGCCAACCCCCAGCCTGGCGACAGTAAACCTCCTGCGGGCCAAACGTGGTCCATGAACTTTGAAGAGTCCCACAAGGTTTCATCAACAAGCCGACCAGGACCCCAGGAGAGTTGGTCGACGAGTTGGCCCGCCAGGAGGTCATCAAAGTCTGAGATACTTGGCCACCAGCTACAAATGCTTTGAAAGATGGATTTCGCGGCAGTTAGTTACTAACCTCTCTCTTAGCCGTGCCTTCCCATCCGCAATCATTACCATCATTTCTTCCACTCCTATCCCAGCAGTCCTTACCACCACTTTAAAGCCATAGTGCTCCCCTGGGTAGCGAATCAGAGAATTAAACATATTTGTGTTCTGTCTACTCACGTCCCATTTGTGTGCCTTGTGAGTGCTTTTATGCATGTCCCCAACGGCCCGGCGAAAAGCAGGGTCTCTCCGGAGGGATTCTGATT
The DNA here is from genome assembly GCA_918026815.1 of Chalara sp. BL73. Classification (NCBI taxonomy): domain Eukaryota; kingdom Fungi; phylum Ascomycota; class Leotiomycetes; order Helotiales; genus Chalara; species Chalara sp. BL73. The sequence continues at coordinate 20,975 of CAKJVC010000150.1, read as the reverse complement.
ATGTCTTCCTGGTTATGAAATTTCAAAGGTTCTACAAAGGGTTATATTCAGCCCGCTAAAGACAGAATTCCTCGGGGCATGCGAATTCCTTATCTCCCTCTTCCAGAGGTGCCGCGTTATCCTTCTCAGGCCGACGGTCGAAGCCGTAGGTTCGGAACACGCCGAATATCCTCCCAATTTCGATCGCATGCTGATCATTATCTGAAAGATATCCGGCAACCTCGTAGAAAGTCTTCCAGAACCGCGTTCGGAAGTAGCTATAACTAGATGGAAGTACCAGCGTGATGAAGTCTAGACACTAAGAATAGCTCCAGGACTTCCGAGTGATGTACCAAATGGGGCAATTATAGCGTCGGCCCAGTCGGCAATACCAGGAGTACGACCAGTTCCCTCGTCCACGTGGATGTTCGTCTTTAAAGAGTCGTCGTGATTAAGTACTATTCGATAGTCAGACCGAAAAAGCAGCCGGAGCCCTTGGCGTACCTTGTCCAGCTTTGGTTGAAAAGCGCTCCGGCAGGCTTTGGGAAAGTTGGTCGAGGATCCAGGAATAATGGGTGAACAACTTGCGGGGCGGTATCCGGTGGCAGCTCCAAGGCTGGCCTGTTAATCCACGCTGACGCGAAGAATCTAGTTCTTCTAATTGGTAAGTAGCTTAATGTGATTACGATATATCTGTCAACAAGACCTTGCAAAGTCCTGCACCGTTCGAAGCTGCAAGTTTTCCATTCCATGGGAGAGGAGCTGACGCCGGGCTCGAGAGAAGGCGACTCCGGGCACAAGATCCATCTTGTATATGTAGACATCGGCCAACTTGTTGCAGGGCTCGCAGTTGGGGACAAATTCTCTGTAAGTTTGAGGTGCTTAGATTAGGAATTCGAGATTCAATGCTAAATCGCGGAATTAGACGACTTTCGGCGGCTGGTTAATGCCGGCTGCTACGGTACAGCCGCTTACGCCTTGTACAAGCGTAGAAGAGACCAGGCTCCCGATAATGCTTGCGGTGGTACGATTGCAGTGGTCCTTCGTGATAGGTTCATGCCGGCGGACAAAGTTGGTAATCTGATATGTGGATAATGCGTCAGTACTCTCTACATTCACTGAGTACCGAGAGATATCCATTAGGCAGAAGTTGCTATAGCCCGAGGTTGTGCCCGAGGGTTGGTGGTGGGAGGAGTCGGCGAAGAGAGACTGTAGATGCAAGGTCTATAGTTAATCAGCTCCGGCTTATCATCAATTTATCGGCGGAAGCAGAGCCCCGTTGATAGAACATGGAATGCACAGTGATGATCAGAAGATAGTGGTGATGCAATTCAGGCTCTCTATTGCTTGTGTCTATCTCTAGTAATTTGTGTGAGAAAAGTCTTCCACGTTAGTGTCCTCTGCTTAGCCAGAGGCATGTCAGCTACCTGGACCCTCGAATCCTAACAAATAAGCTGCAGATAGAAGAGAGGAAAGAAGGCAACGCTCTATATACAGGAGGCTGGCCAGGGGCCAGCTGTCAGACGCTAAAGTTGATAAGCTTTACCATAGCACTAAGCGGGCCAAAAAGGTACAATATCCGACGTCGCCTGCCAGAATGCCTATCCTACTACATATACCAGTTCGGAACCTGACACCAGCGTAAGCGAGTCGGCCCTGTGGTATCAGGGGCCGAGCTCCAGGGGCTATAAGCGAGATAGGGCCAGGGCCGTGACAGAGTCTAACCGAGCGGAGAAGGGTGGGGTCTCGTGCGTATCAGGGGAGCTTTTTTTATAGCGGTGCCTGGACTATAATGTATCGGGTTAGTTTATGTATTTTGTTTGTAGCTTCCTTAGCACAACCACGTGCTAAGCTACAAGCATGTGGCCCTGCAGTCCCACTTTCAGTGGCTGCGGATGTACTTATCACCGTCCTGCCCCTTCAATCCCCACCTACAGTATCTTGCCGCTCTTCAACTTTGAAGCAAGCTGCGCAAGATCTGAAATGGCCCCCGGTATCTCAATAACAATGGACAACTAGTCCTAGAATCCAGTCTGTAGCGTGTAGGGTTTTCAATAAACTGAGGCGTCCCTTCGCATTCTGGTCTGTCTTCGCCATGCAAGTGGCTGACCCGGCCGCGCCACGATGCAGCCTCGTGGGCGGCGCTTATGATCACGACTGCGTATCCTTCATACTATCAGTCCTTCGACGTCTGCTTCGCATCCTGTCGACCATTAATTCGCAGTGCTTGCGCCAATATACCGAACGAGTGACACGAGTCGCGCTTGCCACGACATCGCTCGCGAGCCTCCACCCATGTCTCTAATACGCCTCTTGCAACGAAAGCCCGACGGCGGGATAGTCTTTCGCGAACCTACCAGCGGCGATGTCCCTGCCTACGCAATACTCTCTCATACCTGGGGAAAAGAGGAGGTCATCTTTCAGGATATCCAAGTCGGCGTGGACATGAGCAAGACTGTAGGCAAGGCTGGGTGGAGGAAGATACAGTTCTGCGCGAAGCAGGCCGCAGTAGATGGACTTGAATACTTCTGGGTGGACACTTGCTGCATCGATAAGAAGAATGCGGTGGAGCTTGGCGCGGCGATCAATTCTATGTTTCGGTGGTATCAGAATGCTGCGCGCTGCTACGTCTACCTTTTGGATGTCTCCAAGCCCGACACCGGGGCGGATGATCAGAGGGCATGGGAAGAAGCTTTCAGGAAGAGTCGATGGTTCACTCGAGGCTGGACACTTCAGGAGGTTATCGCACCAAGACTGGTTGACTTCTTTAGTTTGGAGGGTGAGCGACTTGGGAGCAAGTTGTCGCTTGAGTCTAAGATACACGAGATTACCGGCATCGCAAACAATGCTCTCCGAGGCAATCCATTGTCGAATTTCAGTATTAAAGAGCGGAAGTCCTGGGCAGAGTGCCGCAATACTACGATTGAAGAGGATGAAGCGTACTGTTTAATCGGGATTTTTGATGTGTCTATGGTGCCCAATTACGGGGAGAGAAAAGACCAGGCATTCAGGCGGCTAGAGGAAAAAATCCACAGGCTGTATAAAGGTAAGGGTTTTGCATAAATGTGCTAACTAAAGCAACGAAACTGACTAGCACAGGGGTCGATTTCGAACAATTTGCCGTCGGGCTTAATCTCGCATCATTTCCTAAAGCCGTACAATTTGTTGCCAGAAAGAAGGAGCTATCGAAGATGCACGAGCTACTTCAAGGTCACAGCAGTCGATCCTGTGTTGTCCTACATGGTCTTGGAGGTATAGGAAAGACCCAGCTGGCGATTAAATATGCCAGACGACATAAGGAGCAGTATACGGCGATCTTCTGGTTGAACGCAAATGACGAGGACTCTCTCAAGCTGAGCTTTCGGGACATCGCTCAGCATGTACTTAGGCATCATCCTTCAACTAGTATACTGTCAAACGTAGACCAAGATAAAGATCTTAATCAAGTTGTTAATGCAGTCAAGGCCTGGCTTGACTTCCCGCGGAACCCAAGCTGGCTAATGATTTACGATAACTTCGACAACCCTAAAACACCTGACAATCCCGACGGCTTGGCAGTCGACATACGTCAATTCCTCCCTCGGTCTGACCAGGGCTCGATCATTATTACGACGCGGTCGTCGCAAGTTAGGCAAGGTGAACGAATTCATGTTCAGAAGTTGCCAGATGTTAGGGAAAGTCTTGAGATTCTTTCCAACATGTCAGGACGTAAAGGCATTGAAAAGGGTATGTCGGTATAATTCGATAGTAAAAGCAAAAACAGTACTAATAAGATAGATCCCGACGCTATAGCACTTGTCAGGGAACTAGATGGCTTACCACTTGCTTTATCTACGGCAGGGGTATATCTCGAGCACGTAACAACGAGCTTCTCGGATTATCTCCAGCTCTATAAAGCATCGTGGTTGAAGCTTCAGACGACAAGTCCCCTGTTAGATTCCTACGAAGATCGTACACTACATACGACATGGCAGATCACTTTCGATCGGATCCAACAGCAAAATGGGGCATCAGCAAAACTACTTAAACTATGGGCATATTTTGATAGACAGGACCTGTGGTTTGACCTTCTTAGACATACAAACTCCGCAGACGATGAATGGATACAGAAGCTTACTAAGGACAGACTGAACTTTAATGAGGCCATTATTTTACTTTGTACTTTCGGACTGGTTGATTTAGACCGGTCTTCTCAGCAGCAGGTCGGGTCTGGAGGGTATAGTATACATAGTTGTATCCACTCATGGACGGTGTTTGTGCTCAACAAAGAGTGGGACGAGAGCTTTGCACGTCTGGCCTTAACTTGTGTGGCCTTGGAGGTTCCTAGCACAAAGGAGAAGTACTGGTGGCTCTTACAGCGGCGGCTCCTTCAGCACGCAACACGACAGGCCCTCTTTATAGCGAACGGCAAAGTAGATATAGACGGACTACATTGGGTTTTCCACAATCTGGGTGACCTTTACTCCAACCAAGGTAAGCTAGCGGAGGCGGAGAAGATGTACATTCGGGCGCTGCAAGGCAAGGAGGAGGCACTTGGACCGGACCACATATCGACACTTTTGACGGTCAATAACCTAGGCAACCTCTACGTCGACCAAGGCAAGCTGGCGGAAGCAGAAAAGATGTACATTCGAGCGCTGCAAGGCAGGGAGGAGGCTCTTGGACCAGACCACACATCGACGCTAGATACGGTTAATAACCTAGGCTTGCTCTACGCCAACCGAAGCAAGCTGGCGGAGGCGGAGAAAATGTACATTCGGGCGCTGCAAGGCTGTGAAAAGGAACTTGGACCAGACCACATATCGACACTTTTAACGGTCAATAACCTAGGCAACCTTTACGTCGACCAAAGCAAGCTGACAGAGGCGGAGAAGATGTACATTCGAGCGCTGCAAGGCAAGGAGGAGGCACTCGGATCGGACCACACATCAACACTAGATACAGTCAATAACCTAGGCAACCTTTACGTCGACCAAGGCAAGCTGGTGGAAGCAGAAAAGATGTACATTCGAGCGCTGCAAGGCAGGGAGGAGGCTCTTGGACCAGACCACACATCGACGCTAGATACGGTTAATAACCTAGGCATTCTTTACGCCAACCAGGGCAAGCTGGCGGAAGCAGAAAAGATGTACGTTCGAGCGCTGCAAGGCAAAGAAGAGACACTTGGACCAGACCACACATCAACACTCGATACGGTCAATAATCTAGGCTTGCTCTACGCCGACCAAGGCAAGCTAGCTGAGGCAGAGGCGATGTACAACCGGGCGTTGCAAGGCTATGAGGACGCTCTTAGCTTTGAACTTGTGTCGTCTTATTCACCGGCGTTAAACACTATGTTCGCCTTTGGTGACCTTTTCTCGCAAACCGACCGGAAAGACATGGCAAAGACAATGTACAATCGAGCATTGTCTGGATACACAACCGTCCAAGGCCCTTCCTCGAAACGGTGTAGGCAACTTGAAGGTCGGCTTCAAGCGTTGCAAGCTGCGTCTGCTGAGCCAAAAGTTCCCCAAGATGAGTTTATGGAGCCTGGAGCAGCAGAGTCAAGGTCTTTTAAGCAGAAACTCCGCAAGCTGAGAAGGCGGCTGAAAATTGGATAATCCATAAGAGCACAAGGGCTTCTTTCTCACGACTCTACCATTAACTTACACCTATTGATATAACTAGAGAGTAGATCAGAGGCTCGTTTAACTTTTGGTCTAGAATCGAGCATAGTCCCACTTGTAGTGAGCGTGCAGAGGATCTCGTGATTGTGCCAAGGCAAGTGCAAGCACCAGGCTTACTTGGCACGAATTCTGCTGTCAAATAAGGCATAACGCAGACGCTGCCATAGATGTCCATGGACATGCATACAAGCATTCCTAGGCTTCGCCAGCTTCTGCCACCAATTCATCAAGGGATACCCCGCAATAATCAATCCCTCAACGAGCTTAACCAAAAAGGATGTTCCGTTCAGCTGGGGACGTGGTATTTCATCCTGGTAACAGAGGTAGCTCAAACCTATGGGCGGCACGAGCGCGTGGCTTGTCGTATTAACTAAAATAGCTTTGATGTCCGGAATGGAACCAGTTCGAGAGATGGCAATGTGTATACTGTATAGTATATTTCTACGCTAATTGATATCTATGTCTTGGTATCATGAGCCCATGCGGGTTCGTATAAGTGGCGTGATGTAATGTCCAATATCCACATGACCTCTCTTCGCAATTTTTTCACCCAACTTCACCGCGTCCGCACTTGTCAAACCTAGATTCCACCACCAATTTTGAACTTGAGGATCTCTGTGGCGATCCTGCTGGAGCATTGTCAGAGGAGTCGATGATGCTCGATGCTGAATGGCACCGGTTACTTCGCGAGAACGCAAGAGACCGTCAGAAGGAAAAGGGTGGCGCTATGGCTCGTTGCACTTGCTCGACTGAGGCGGTGGCGGCGATGCATCAGAGATATCTCTGGTGGAGCTGACACTGCGTCTTTGACTCTTGGATGAGTATTGTTGAGACCGCGACTTAGCATGCGCTGTTGGATTGTTTTGACGCTCCTCATCTTCCGATGGCGATTCATCTGCATTGTCTTGAGCATCTTCTCCAGCAACACCGCTCTCCAATATATCGTCTGAATAAAGGCCCAACAAATTCCGCAACGCAATGTTAATGTTCTTGGGGATGCCTTGTAGGAAGGGCTTCCCAATACTAAGAACGGGCGTCGTAAGGCTGCCTGTTCAAGTTTTGCGTATGCTCTCAGAAGTAACCACGAAAGTCTAGTTTTTCAATACCATCATGTCAAGTTTAACTTATCTTTAACCCTATCCGGTTCGCCACCAGGGTGAGCCGTACATCTCTTGCATATAGCATATTTGTGCGAGTTATCATGGCTCATAGTTTGACAGATCTTCCACTTTTTATTGCATTTATACTCCTTACACGTGAAGTGGTTACTCTCGTTGTTGGCGTGATTGCAACGGGAATTCGCACAGAATCCATTCACCCCAAAACTAGCACTCATGCTTGGCGATCCTAGATTGAGACTTGGCGGCACCAACTTAATTTTTAGTGATCCATACCATAATCGCAATCTTGAACTCTCCTTGACTCGGTACTTAGTTCGAACACGGAGTGTCTTGAAGTGGTGAAGTAAGACCGGAGTCAAGTTTAAAGCTGGATAGTGTTATTGTCCGAATACCTACCACGTAGCAAAAGGCTCAGTAGCTATTGACTACGCTCTTGCTGGTGTGGTTCTGGTATTCGTTGATTCTCCTAAGCTACGGCCTATTGCCAGGTAAATATATAGGTGATGGATGGCCTACAATTCCCGCGATCCGGTGGATCGCGTGAAGCAATGTACAGTACATGCATTCCAACAGTTGTGGTACCGTACAGTGGCATCTAATATTACCCCGCCACCAATATTTTCACAACTCGGCGATACCAAATTGTCAAGCCTGTCATAATTAAACGGCTAAAACGAGATCGTTATCGCTGCTCTGTGTGATGTGCCGCACTACATTCTAGCAGAGGCTAAGAAGTTGACCGCTTGTCACAGATTCAGCCTTGCCGTTACTTCGCCACCACCATTGTCTAGTCCCTATAATTGACAGAAAGCCCCAAAGCGGCGACATATCCCGCCCCATTACACTCCATTTTTCCATTCAATTATTTAGTAGACCATGTTCCTTCGTTTTAAGTTAATTCTTTTGTTCGGTTTTTACACCAACATGGCGACTAGCTCTACCCGTGGTAGTTCCCTCTACAACACTTACGCTGACTACGTCGCGTTAACTTACGGTGACAAATATGATGAGCTGGGTTGGCTGGTCAAGTTCCTTCGACAAAGTTACAGTAAACGTTGCTGGGAGGGTCGACAGCCCAATATCGAGATTCACGTCTTGGACAGCTTTAATGGCAATCTACAAAGCCAATCTTTCACGGCTCCAAGGCGCGGCCCGGTAGATCAGAAATTCTTGGACATTCTAGGGCAACCATCAGAATCCTCGGATTCTTCACAGAGGCGAACAAGGCTGTTGCTTTTACAATGTGGCCAGTTAGGGGATACTAACGGCTCATATATTGATGCAATTGGTCTTCGCTACATGCTCAATCCTTACTTTTTCTCAGCTCACTTTGAGCTATGTAGAGATTTAACAGAGTCAGGCTCGATCGGTCGTACCTTTGCACCAGCTCTACTTCCTTCGGAACGACGCTTTCTACAAATTGTGACGGATAAAAACAGCCACATGACTATGACTTGGGAGATTTCTGACTCCGAGTGTACCTGTAAGTTGAATCCACCATACCTTCCTATAGGTGCCTGCTGATTTTTCCTTAGTCATTGTACTTGGACTAGACCATTTCCCTCCGAAAAGACTAACTAAGCTGCGAGATGAGTTGCTAAAAAAATCTCCAGAAGAGCTTAGAATGCTCGACGAGAATCCCGCCGACTATATATTTCCGTATATCCGGGACTCAGCGCGAACTGCAGCATCTCTCTGTGCTAGACATGCACACATCGGGTCTCGCGCGACTGGCGTTATTCCATTTGACTGGGAATGGAATCAAAGCAACCGTCGTGCCTTGATCACATCGAAGACTAACCTTACCAGACTGCTTGAGATCGACCCAGGCTTTAATACCGTAAAATTACGGACACTTCTATTGGATTACGCCGCTCTCATTGATGAGACCGAAGTGATCGGCTCTGATATACAAGGGCTTCTCCAACAAAAGGCAAACGAGGCATCCATAGAAGAGACGAAAAGGGGATTGACACAGGCTGACTCAGTGCGAAGGTAAGAATAAAGGGTTTAGTGTATCGAAAACCAGTCACTGACTCCCAAATTCACAGGCTCACATTAGTCGCTTTCGTGTTCATTCCTCTCAGCTTCGCTACATCGTTTTTCGGGATGAATATCGAGCAGCTTGGATCTGGTGGCGTACACATCGGATACTTTCTCCTGCTTGCAGCTTTAGCAGGAGGACTATCATTCGCGCTCTCAACAACACTAAAGCCACTAGAAGCAGCATGGAACCGAGCCAGGCGCCGCCACGCATTAGAAGAGTATCAAGATGGCGACAAAGATTTGATTTCAAGTGTCACGAAGCGTAATATACTTTGGGCATTTGTCAGGCGCCACTTCCCTCCTGCTAAGCGATTCTACGCCGCATGGGAAGAATTTAAATATAATTTGCCAGGCGACCCTGACCAGCTCTCTTCCTTCACAATCCTATACTATATGGTCAACAAGAAGGCAAAAGATATTCCTTCCAAGATTCGAAACTTCAGACCTTTTGCTTCCAAGCCGCCAGACAACACAACACAAGAGGCAGCTAGAACCTAATCGTCCACGGCATGGCTTGGTGTGGAACTGATCTCTCCTTACGATCACTCCTTGTGATCAGGCCATTGGCTTCCCGGCGGCGCGAATCTCCTTCTCGGTTTCGACTTAGCTATCAGACGTACAAGAAGATAAAGTGGTAATACGTGGCCTCCCTCCCTGATCAAGGCCGAGGCCTATGTGTTTTGTCATAAGACACCTTACTGCGTGCTCAGACTCGCCGTGCCAATTGATGTACCTAGATATAAAATGGAAATTGGTTTTGAATGCAAAATTGAAATGGCGAGGCGGGGTTGCAACTTTGGGGTTTCGGCTCGGGATCGTGTTCTGCTGGTTAATAATTTTGTTGTAGCTGTCGTAGCGTGCGTCTCGAATATTTTGATATGTATGTATGGAAGCGGAGCGAAAGGATATGGTCGGCGTTGAGAGAAGAGGATATACAGCAGGTACTGTAGTACACTAATGGCAATGCGAATGTGAGGATGTGGAAAATGACCGAAGAAGTGAGGTCAAAGATGCGAAGTCTAAACGAATGTAATCGCACTGTGGCTGAGTTTAAAATCCAAGAGTGTTTAGGGCGAAAGACGATTTCGCTAGCGACTGTAATGCCTGAGGAATATACTTGGTACATGCCCGAATATTCCAACAGCCACACCGTCTTCACATCGAAATGCTTGGGAAATGCTTGGCAATCCTGCTTTTCTTTTTTTTTTTTCTAGTATTTTGTAGGGCGTCCCTTCGCTAGAATCACTGCAATACATCGTTCACCCATTTCCTTAATTAAGTTTTGTATGGTGGCCTGTGTAATTGACTCCTACGTTTTATTGACAGCTTCTTTCAGCATTTTATAGGAACGATGATAGTCAGGGTACTTTTCTTGAATATAATTCTTTGTCGGAATACCTACCACATACCAAGGGCTTAGTAGCTATTGACTACGCTCTTGCTGGTGTGGTTCTGTATTCGTTGACTCTCCTAAGCTACGGCCTATTGCCAAGTAAATATGTAGGTGATGGAAGACCGACAATTCCCGCGATCTGGTGGATCGCGTGCAGCTATGTACATGCATTCCAACAATAAGTTACTGCAATTAATGGGACGATTCACTTCATGGCCAACACAAGGCCTGCTCCCCCTCTTAATCATTGCCTTATTTGGTATCTATAGCTCTTTGGATCGCTTGGACACTATCTCCAAAGTCAAGTAGAGGTCTTTTATCCTATACGAGCATCAGCGAAGATCCTAGGCAACTCAACATCATATCATGGATTTTTTGCCCGGGAAAGAATGCGACTCTGAGAGCTTCATACCTAATCGACATGAAATATCCAATCAAGCTCGCTCATACCTGAGCCTAAATCTTAAAAAATCAAGCCGAGTCTCATGAACTCAAGGGGTTGGGAAGAGAGGCTAATTGCTTTGCGCTTAGCGAGCTTCAATTTTGAACCCCAGAAATCGCGACATCCTCTTTCATGGAGCAGTAGAAGGAAGTTCAATTGTGAAGAAAACATTTTCCAACCCTTCAAAGGGCAGCTCTCATTATTTTCTTTCCAAGATTCATCTCATATCTACCATCTCATACCCATCCCATCATCCTCATGTCCCTCCGATATCGCACGAAATGGTATCGCAAATGTATCGTACAGACCAATAAGCGTGTATACATACACGCGTGAGATAAATGCGATCAACCCGCCAGATATGCCTACCCGCCTCTGAATACAAACACACATGTGAATTCGGCAAGAATATGCCCAGCCACTATAAAGAAATAAAGTAGTCCGTATTTTATATCTGTCCCTCCTATTCCTGACCCTATTATATCCTGAAGCCTAAGACTGCTGGTGCAATATAAGCGAGGCATTCATCTCTCATCTCTCACTTCCCTGGTGTTCTGCCACTACAACTGTGAGGCAGTAGGGTTCGATGCAGTCGCTCAATAGTAGCCATTCGTGATGGCGCCCCTGTATGTCGGACCCAGGCCACGACCAGAGTATGCAGCGCTACCATCTTCGAAGTAGGGATGGATGCAGGCTTGCTTGGCAGAGATGCGGCTGGCAGGATCGTAGATCAGCATCAGTTCAAGAAGGTCGAGGCCGTGATCGTCGAGGTTGGTGCAGAGGGGTTTGAATTGGTCGCGTTGCCATTTGGGGAAGGAGGATTTGAAGTCGGGGAAGCAGGTCTTGTCCGTGACGCCGGGCCAGTCGGCCTCGGTGGGGGTGCCTAACAGTCTGGTTACGTTAGCATGTATTATGGCAAAGGGAGATAGCTCGGCCTTCGCGGCAGTGGCCGTATAGGACCAGCGAAGGATCGGTAATTACTCGGATGTAAACTTACTTGAAGATCTTGAAGATTTCATCGATCTCAGAATCGCCAGGGAACAGGGGTTTCCGAGTGCACATCTCAGCAAAGATACATCCAACAGACCACATATCAACACCAGTCGAGTATTGGCGACCTCCAAGTAGAATCTCTGGTGATCTGTACCATAGGGTGACAACTTCATGGGTATAGGTGCGAAGAGGAACACCGAAAGCGCGCGCAAGACCGAAATCCGCAAGCTTAAGGTTTCCTTCGCGATCGATCAGTAGATTCTGCGGCTTGAGATCTCGATGTAGGACGCGGCGGCTGTGGCAGTATCGAACACCCTCGCACAATTGACTCATGAACTTCTTTACCATCGCGTCTCCCAAGCCGAGTCTTCCCAAGTCAGGTCCAGATCCTTCAGGAAAAGATTTGCCTCGTCCACCATCAGACACTGGGAGCGCCTCCATGTATCGCTTCAAATCTAGATCCAAAAATTCAACGACGAGGTAGAGTTTGTTGCCATCAGCGTGTACGATGTTGAGGAGACGGACAATGCTTGGGTCGTTCATTTCTTTCAGAAGAGAAATTTCGCGAATTGCGGTACTGGGGACACCTTCATCTTCGGCGTCCAGGCGAATCTTCTTGAGAGCAACGATTCGCCCGGAGTGAAGGAGATCGCGGGCTTTGTAGACTACACCGTATGTACCTTTATGGAGGAGTCAGCGGTTGGCGTTTAAGGACCAGACGTATCTGGAGACTTATCGAAGCGCGATCCGGCCTGTATTGAGGTGTACTGACCTTCTCCGACCTTTTCCAGCTTCTGGTAATTCTCCATGATGATTTTGTGATGTTTTATAGGACGTGAAAGGAGTGTGGTGGACTAATGGATGCAGTAACACTGCTTCTCAATGCTTAGTAGGGTAGTAAATGAGGGGCAATTGCAGATGATCAGAACGAAATTTGGATTGCGAACCAAAGAATTTGTTGTACTGAACTCGATGCTCAGCCTTATTGATCGAGAGTTGTCGAATGGTCTGTCGTACGTCGAGTCGTGGTGGTTGTGGAAGAAATCTGGTTGGCAGGTTGTTGTTGCGTGTAAACAAAAATAGCCTGGCGCGGGGCAACATCGTCACACGAGGGAATAAAACCTCGTTAACTCATATCGATAAGGCTTAGCAGTCCGCCACCCGCAGCCACATCTTCAGCACAGGCCTTGTTAAGTAAGATAAAATACGTTGTAATTACTGTAACCAATGCCTATACCTATGATGCCGACGCGATCACCAAGGCCGTACGCCACCATCATAAAGGGGGCTCCACACAGTGGCGCCTGCACACATCAGCGGACCAGCATCTTGATCCCAATCTGCAATACCGAAGTAAGTACTGTTGACGGAAATACTCGTATATAGGTTTCTTCCCTTGAAGACCCCCATCGAGAAGAACTGAATCGACATCACTAACACTAATCCATCTAGCAACCTGTTCAGCATGTGGTCGCAAAGATGTAAGATCATGAAAGTTACCCGCGTGTGCAGTGTACGGACTTCAGCTTATGTATGTCCGCCGCAAACCGTGATCCACTTAAACCCGCAAACTATGATCCACTCTTGCTCGTACCGAATCATCTCAGCAGATGCAGCCGTGGGGCAACGGTTTTCTTGGCTTTCTAGATTTTCGTCGAGTGGATCATTTCCACACCAAGTTTACGTATATCTTTTAGGCTGCAGACTTTGCTTTATAGCAGTGGTTCAGCCAATGTACTCACATCCATCAACACTCCATTAAGCAATTTTGATTCGAGATACCAAATATTCTAGTGACCTCTTGGACATCCTCAAACATTTTAATACGAATCACCATACATTGTGTTGATTTATCGCTCAACATGGCATTTGCAATCCGAGCGGCGAGTCCGACCGACCTGCCCTCTATAGCAACTCTTGATATCGCAGCTCACAAGCCAACATCAGCCCTTCTAAATATAGACCTACTTCCACCAGACGACATACACGCTCTGTACCTCTCCCGTTACGCGCACTTCCTGTCACAACCAGATCGTTATCAATTCCTTGTTGCCATTACATCTAAGAATGAAACCACACATGGTGGAGATATTGCAGGCTTCCTCGTAGGAGCGAGACCAAAACTAGAAAGTGTCCAAGAAGACGAATGGAACCCAACATTTCCAGAGGATGCGCCGGCGGAGAAGCTTGCATGGTTCTCGGGGTTGATGAAGTTGATGAAGGAGGACAAGATGAAGTATTTTAAGAACGATATGTGGGGTTCGCCGTCCAGTTCTCATAAAATCTTTCCGTTCCCCACCTGCATCCTCCAGGATCGTCTACAAACATTGCGCTGACGCCAAACAGAACTCGAAGCTCTCGCAACGTCACCCTCTTACCAGCGTCGCGGAGTCGGCTCTCTTCTTCTAACCCACTGGCTACAAGAAGTCGACATCGCTCGTGGAACGCTATACGTTCGCGCCTCACGGTCTGGGCGTGGCTTGTACGAGAAACTCGGCTGCGTGAATAAGGGGGAGCACTCGGTCGACGTAAGCGATCGCGGATGGACGCAGCCTATTGTCAACACCAACATGATAAGAGCAGCCAAGGGCACGTGATGTTTTAGCACTATTTTGGGTGTGAGTGATTTGCGATGTCTAAGCATGCGAGAGAACTATATTTAGGGCCAAACGTGGTTTTATATGATCGTTGGTGTAAGGAAACTGAGTAGCGTTTCCAGTATTCGCAGCATCGACGGCCTTTATCCGGCGAGCAAGACACGTGCCTCCAGCCACCCCCACAAAATCAAACACGTCCCCCATTCTCACCCCATGTTTGTGAATAACCCCAGATTCCCCGCTCCATCCTTCTTTTTATATCATCAAGACGTCAAGAATGAGCACGCGCAGCAACATCACCACTCGCCCTAGCCGCTTATCTGACTTGATCCATCTAACTTGACTTGACCTAGCAGCCAACTCCAACCATCCCCTCATAGCCCTCTCGTTCCCTTATCCATTCCTTGCTACGAAACTCTTCCTCAAACCTCTACAGTACGGCTTCGCTAGACCGGAACGGTATCGCTTTCTGATTGCTACTTTTTGACATCTACACCTTTGTCTGAATCGGGCTCGGTTGTGGGTTTCGGGGCGGAAAAGGATGATTCGGGATGTGGAGAAGGGGAGGCGGTCGGATTCCCGATGTGAAATGAAGGGGAAGCCAAAGATGAAGGTTGGGATTGGGAAAGCAGTAGGCACCTTCACTTCTAGGCGTTGCCAATCCCGAGCACCGGGTCCTTTGGGCGTGTAACGCACAAAGTCATTGCGTAAAAACCGCTCCAGGTCTTTGCCGTTGAAGTAGCTGATATTTTTAGAGAATATATATCCCATTTTGGCGTTCTTAAAGACGCGGAATGTAGTCCATAACTCCGTCGGTTCATCAAGGTCAATTTTGAGATGGCCCATAACGTCCTCTGCAGCAAATGGCCACGACCTGCTGTTGTATTCAGGGTGCTGACGGCAAAGATTGTCTAAGAATGGATATCCTGTCCAGGCATAAGGAGGCTCCACAAGATCCAGAAAGTTCAAGATTACCTTGAAAACTTGGAAACAATCTATTCGCGCGTGTTTCACATTTCCCGGGGCCCTCGAAAACCCTACAAGGAACACTTTCATTTTGTCGTCAAACCCACCCGTAAAACAGCGTCGTCGCATGTATCCAGATACATAACTCCAGCCTGGTTCATAAATGCGACATGTCTTACTAAGTCTAATAATTAACGCCGTGCCATACGAAGCAAGAATTTGCTTGTACCAAACGAGGATTCCCTTTTACGGAACGAGCGCTTGCTGGTTGATAAAGATACAATGCCTTGTCGTTCTTCCGTAAGTAGGTAAAATGCGTCCCTGGCTCGATAAAATCTTTCATCCACAACGAATGGGCGTTCGTCCACTGTAAAAGCCTCATCCAGAGTGGAAGATCTATTACGAGTGATGAGTTCGTCCTCAGTTGCAGGGTCGTTCCGCTTTATAGATTAGATTAGTACCGAGGATCAAACAAGCGAAAAGTTACTCATTCAGATAAAAAAACGATTCAGTATTGCATGTCGAACGCCGCGCAGCTGCAAGTTCAAATTTAGAGCTTGTGGATCTAAGCAATGCCGAAGGATAGCTGTAGAACTTCCATAGAGCCGCTGACCAAGCCATGTTCGGTCCATAAATTGGCTGTAAGCATAATACGAGCGTTAATACACACGTAAAGCCCAGGTGACAAATTATCGACTTTTTCAGTAGCTCGAGCTGCATTACGGCCTGTATGTTGAGCCGTAATCCTGATTATTCCGGAATTGATCCAGGAGGTTATCTTGGTCGGTAACGCGATTTTTTTTCTTCTTTAGTTCCTCCCACATGCCACGAGGATCTTTTGCCATGATATGCGGATTGATGCTCACCGACCTATTCCCCGATCTTCCACAAAACCAAGCTCCCGACCACACAGCACTCTGCTTACAACTACCGCCCTTTACCCTCCGATGTCCACGTCTTGTTTGCGTAGGAGTTATCGTCAGGAACTGTTTCCATGTTAAGCAATTTCCCAAAGGTGCCCGAAAACAAAACTCACACTTATTCCCAAGCATCAAAGCTACGGTGAAGACCCTGTATTCACTTCCGGTTCTGCCTTTCACCCGCGGATTGGTGATCTTGAGTCGGTAAATGAATATTAAGGCTAGAAGAACCGCATTCTGTAGCACCCGGATAGTTGGTAAAATTGTCGCGACCCACTTGCGGAAAATGGTAGAAGGCATTGCTTCTTCTCGAAGTGCCTCCCTCGCCGTCCTAGACACTTCCATTGGCCGCAATTTCCTCTCTCTTCGCTTTACCCGGTCTCAATCCACGAATCCAAAATATCACATCTATCATTGAACGCTCACCCTCGCCACCCCTTCACTGTCTCACTCTCTGTCTAACACCCTTGAGTCGACTCTCGCTATCCTCAGCGCCTCTAAACTTGATTCTCTCGAAAGTAACCCTCCACTTCTGCCCGCTCCCTCAGGACTGCCGACAAGAACATGCCCTCATAATACAATTCGAGCGGAGGAATTTAATAGAGCGAAACAGTGCCGAGCAGACATTCTTTCGCACATCAAACTTCAAGACATTACTAGAGGAATCTATTAGAATCAGTGCATTGAGAAACCGGTTGAGCGTGCTCTCGAATATGTCAGCAAAAGTTCCCAAAACTTCGCCAAGATTTCGAAAATGTATTGACCGAGGCGAAGGACCGGTTTTCTGTTATGGAGAGGCCTTCTATACCCGAGGACTGCAAGGCCTATTTCTCCCAATAAGACCTTGCTGAGTCTCGATATCTACAAAGCCACCAAAATAGCAGTCGATAGGCACTACGAAGAAGAGTACTTTCATAACTCCATTACTTGGAAAGTGTTTAAAGACGTTTCCTCCGTTGCTATCTTGCGTATTCGAGCTGTAGTACAGAATCACAGAACTGAAATTCTCCTAAGTTCTTCCGAAAAAGTCGGCCACAAATACCTCCCCCCTTATGCCATCTTTTACTCTGATCTCTGTGCTTTAGGTTAAGAATCTTTCCCCTAAGCTTCGAACTTGAGCATCCTCTTTGACTGCTGTTGTGCAATCCACTCCGCTTGCCACTGCTCCTGCATCGTGATTGCGTTCTGTCTTGCAGTCTCATTAAACACTATATTACCGAAAAACTCAACATCACCCTCATCCACACCCTTGTTAGGTGAAGTCGCGACTACATCTCGCTGGCCCAATTGAAGGTGCTCATCTCGCATATGGCCTACTGAGCGTTTGCCATTGCCCGACGCTGGACCCATGCTAACTATTGAACAAGAGGAGTTAGCTCTTACTAGACTATAAGCGAATCGATTTTGCTGTCAAAGACACTGATTGATGAGCTTGTTGGCAATATTGCAAGCAAAGAAAATGTCTAAACGTGAAATTCTGCCCTCCGTTACTTACCAGGCGGCGAATCTGGAACCCTATGCGAGCATCGAGCCCCGGGAGTCAAATAACCCCTCATAAGGTTCCCAGCAACATTCTTCTGATTCTCTAGGCAGCGCCAATTACCCAAAGGATCAAGCCCTCCTGGTGATACAATCTCATACAATAAGTACTGGCACAGCTCGGCATAATCTTCTCCGTAGTCTATGCGTCAAAGATCAATATATTCCTTGGAGCGACTGCTGAGATAAAGGTTTAGGGGAGACATACTAGCAGGACTGGCATCACAAGTGTCCTTGGCAACGGCGTCACGGAACTCCGCGGTTGAACTTGTAGGACCGTTAACACCATGGTCAGGACGTAATTGAAAATCAGCGGCGTGTCCAGCTTCGTGTATGAAAACGGAGGGTGTGGCGCGGCCTTTAAAAATAATGTCGCCGCCATTCATATATGCCCCCCACTGGAATGTATTTTGTGGTTAGCAATTGACTTTATATGGGTCGAGACAGGAGAGGTGGATGGCTACCCGCGAGAAACGGCAATAACATGTCTAACGGCCCCGCGATAGCCAGCAGGAAGGCGGCCAAAGAGATCGATCATATCGATTTGACTAGATAACGACCACCAGTCAGCAAATTGTCCTCCAGGTCGGGCTAGGGGTCTTGAGATGACTGGTACCAACCTCAGATCTGCGTTATGGTGTCGACACATCGTCCAGGTGGTGTCGCAGTCAGAATAGTGAACATTGAAAACCTCGACATCATAAGGGCTAAGTCCCTCCTCCTGGATGCGCTCAAAACAGCTTTTAGGAATCCATCCCCAACCCCATGCGTCTATGCGCAGTTAGCAGTGGCTCTTGCCGAAACTTTCGAGAGCGGCGAATTAGAGTCGTTTTATTGAACACTAATAACATGACCCATGTTATGATATTATTTCTCTGCTTCTCAGAAATATAAATTAAGGAGATAGTTATACTAACCCCAATGAGATTGAGTAGGTTTAAGATAGTTCCAGAAAACCGGATCAAATCTGGACGTAATGTCCTGGAGAAAGACTCTCTTGCCGTTTACTGCAACAGCAGACTGGCCGAATAGGAGCGTTGCAGCTACGACAGAGGTTGAAAGCAGCATCTTCAATCAGAGGGCTAAAAAATAAAGATTAAGTGGTAGATAATGGACTAGAACTCAGGATGTTATTATCGAGTGGTTTCATCTAAATAAATGGACCATCTGGTACTTCTTATACCACAATTCTCATCAGCCCTATCAATATTGAAATTGTTCGTAAAATTGATCATTTTCCTAATTCAGCTACTTCTTATGCAAGGCCGTTCTCCCGGTACGAGCGCAGCTTCTGACAACAAAGGCGCGGGTCTTAAAAGGAAACGAAAAATTGTACGGTCAGTTGCGATAATTGTCTATACGGCTAAGAATAGAGAATGCGCCCGCATGCGTATTCGGCTATACAGGTAAGGTTTTGGATTGAAAAATACCGCCGATCCAATAAAGCTTAAGGGCATCGCCGTTAGAATGTTCTAAAATCTCACATAACCATTCGCCGTCTTATTCAAAAGTAACGTGTACGGCCATGTATAACGCTCCCTTTAATTACTGTTTGTACAGAGTGAGCACAGACCATATTAGCTCTGAAGGTCACTACGCAGTTTAGAACGCAGTTTCTGAATTAAGATTAGCCCTGTCCACCTTCCAAAAGATACGAAAGTGCAGAAGGATAAGATCTTACTTTAAAAGTAAGCACTTGACTTTTGATGACCGCAGCAGCGTAGTAATTATTTCTTTTGCCTTTCTTTAATCGAATTTCTTAATAGTTGGAACACCGAGCAGTGCCAGCTGAAAGCCAACAGCGCCCAGAAACTCGATGTGGGTAGTCTTTCAATAACCGCTTATAATGAACCTTTATAGACTCGACCTTCATTTACTCTTCGATCTGAGTCACGGTGGGGTTGTCAGCACCGAAACGCCTCAATTATGCTGCTGGTCCTTGACATTTTTAGCCTAAAATTTCTAATTCAGCGCGTAAGCCAATCGAAAACAGGCGCCAAGATACGAATAATACGCCTTATGCAACGTCAATACCGTTGTCTTTTTAGGTAGACATACATCATATATAACATACGTTATTTTGTAACATTTTCACTCTTAGGGATTTTAGCCCTCGATCCTTCAATTTTGTAAGCGACAAGAGCTTCAAAGCCTATCCAAAATGTTATGTAAAAGATCAAATGACAAAAAAGAGCGATGCTAGGTGTTTTTACTATAAAAGACGGTTCACTTGGCCCACCGTCTTATTGACTACCTTGCATAGCTGCCTCCCCCAAAAAACCTTTGTCATTAGACACGTGGCTGTGGATAGTTGGTATTCTCCCTAGTACATCACACAACTGTAACGTAATTCGGCAAATGAGGTTTTCTACTACTCGGCTTGTCTCTATTTTAGTTTGGCTTGGTACATCAGGTCGGAAATTACCGAGTGCCTAAGATCTACACGAGGAGTAACAAAAGGAAAGCGTCTAGTAAACCTGAGCTGAAAACGAAGAAAATAAGGTTCTGCTGTAGGCTATGCAGGCGGGGACCCCATTTTCCTGATTAGGTATAGCTGGCAGCTTACCCCCACTTCCTCGAATGATGGCCCTGCTTGTAGTGTGTACAATATGTATCCCGGTATCCGCTATAGGCTATGCAGGCAGAGACCACATTTCCTTGATTAGGTATAGCCGGCGGCTTACCCCACTTCCTCGATGTTGGCCCTGCTTGTAGTGTGTACAATTAAAACATATAGAGGTCTGCTAACTAGTTTGCCGCTAACCGCGCACCGTCTGCTCGATACACCAGGCACCGCGCATCCATTGGCCGCCTACGCGACAGCTTCTCTTCATCATCTTACAGGAAACCATTCTCAACCCTTCCCCGCCGAATTCAAGGGGACATCACGAAGCCAATAGAGGCTCCTTCTGGGCCCACTCGATGCTGATGATGGATTTAAAGAGTGCCCTCGTCCTCCACTCATCATCTCGACCCCTCTGTACCTATCATCCCCTCTTGTATCTCGCATCCCTCTTCTCTCTACTTTAACTCCTCTTTTTTCCGCAGTGCTCTTGTGGCAACGGTTGTCTCGTCTCTCTATCACAATTGTCCTCCCCTTCCTCACCTAGTTAGCAGCCGTCTCGACGTCTCAATCTGCTATCTCCTGGCCACCCCAAAGCCCTATATAATAATGCGCCAGTCTCAATCCGATAAAGACTACCCGCCTATCGATCTGACAGCACAAGCGACTCCGACACGGACAGCCTATTTGACAGTAGCGACCATGAGGAGGACACGGCAAATGATACCGATTCGGAGGGCCTTCTAGAGG